>HG995396.1:12873540-14073540 GCA_905333075.3 Atethmia centrago | reverse complement strand
AATCTTATGCGAATAGTGTGGATACAAACCCAACGCGAATCCTGTAAATGTTCGACTGCGAGAGCCTTTGTGTTCGCGCTAAAAACCGACAGCCAATGGATCAGCGAGCGCCCTAGCGTTACATGTAATGCTCGTAGTGCCGTTCGTCAACACGCAGAACTTGCGTTACATTATATTACACAGTACACACGTCTGGACCCGGCTTTAGCTTTTCCCCAACTATGTTCACGTCGACTTGATCGGCTTCCATTGTAACCGGATCCAGCAGAATACCAGTATTTTACATAGAGTAACTGGCTGTCTGACTTCCACAACCCAGTTACTGGGTAACACGATACTCCTTGGTAGGACTGGTTGACTGTGGAAGTTTGACAGTCAAAGCTAAGTAATAGTTCTACCCACCTTCTGCAAAGTGTTCGATACTGATCCACTATATTGAGTGAGTCCCCAGCCTGTGGCTTGGACCTTCTCCTCGTTGATTGGATCTCCCGCGGGAAGACATGCTGGTACGATGAACTGGTCAAGCGCAATCCTGAAAAGTATGTACACGGAGAATTTAAGTAAATTATACGGGTTTAACCTGGCAGTCTTCAAGCCTCGAGTAAATTGGTTACTTCTATAGGCAAGCGTGCACCATCATCGAACACATTATCGCTTGTCATCAAAAGTGAGCCTTTCTATAGTATATTTTTTATTATAATACACCTTTTTTTTTGGTTGGGAAATTATCAAATAAGTTCTCGTGTCAGACTCTTATTGACTAAAACCCACCCGTGTTCCTTCCGTTGCCCGTGCGTTGCCAGAAGCCACGGTATACCTTTCGGACTTTCCCGCGACCCCGGCAGATTAAAATACACCTAAGCTATGGTTTACGAAGACCAGATAGCGTCTGCAATTCTCAATGCTGCTCCTGTTCTACAACCACAACTAATTGATTAACATTTGAAAATATTGTTGGAGCTGCTGAACATTGCAAGGCTATATTTGACCTATAAACTCAATCTCCTTTGTATTATATAATTGCATTGCACAGGTGTGAGTACTGTGTACTATAAAGCTACCATTTACCGGGTAATATGTCTTTCATCGACTTGAATGTGCCCTGGCGGCTGAGAGTATGTCATGCTCACTCAGATTTCTCGCTGATGGTGACGCGAGTGTTGGATCATTTAGCTAGCTCCCTTAAAAATGGTATGTATTGTTTTATTTGTTTTTTTTTTGTTTGTTTCTATTTGCTTTACTATGGACACGTTTTTTACTATCGTCGTCGTCATATTTAGTTATAAATTCAACATTACAGAGATGCAACAAATATTCTTGTAACATTATAATTTAAAGGAGTGTCCGTGGAGTTTCTTGCCCGTTCTCTCCATACGTACTTACTGCGCTTTGGAATGGGCAACTATCATAAGCAAGCTGAAGTGGCAGTGAGCTGGCCATGTTTGTCGAAGGACCGATGGCCGGTGTAGCAGACGAGTCCTGGAGTGGAGACCACGTATCGACAAGCGTAAAATGGGCCGCCCCCAGCTAGATTGACTGACGACCTTAGGAACGTGGCTGGGTTAGACTGGATGTGGAAGGACGAGGACAAGGTGTTGTGGCGCAGCCTGGGAGAGGCTTATGTCCAGCAGTGGACTGCGATAGGCTGAGTTGAATGATTATGGCCCCGGTAGTTTATCATCCTTAACGTAAAAAGTTTGTACTTACGGCTGTTCTGTCTCAATTAAGGCGATGTCATTGTACTTGGCAGGCGGCCTGTACTCGGGATGTTTGATGATGTTCTTCACCTTGTAGATCTTGGATCTGTCTGATGAATCAGATCTCCTTAATGCTCCTACTAGCACGTATGTTACTGGGCCGCTGGAAATAACGAAATAGCGGTAAAAGAGCTGATCATACCGTCATTAGAGCCAATGTCGGTGTCATGTGGACGGAAAATGCTATAATTATAGGTGGTAAAAGGATCCAAAAGGAATCGCCTTCTAAATTTTGTTTTGTTACTATTTACCAGTAATAGATTATATTATAATTAAAGAAACCAATTAGAGCCGTGGTGTCCCAGTGGTAAGGGTTTCCGACTTACAACCATGGATCGAACACAGACAGGCACTTTAGTTTGTATAGATAATTTCATCACCACAGCTCTCGAAACGGTGAAAAATACATTGAGAACAACCAGCATATCCTAGATCCAAATATTCCAAGACATGTGACATCTATCAACCCGCACTGGGTTTGCATGGTAGATTCGCACTCCCTCTCGAAGAGAGTAGGATTGTGTTCCAGCAATGGAAACATTATAGGCTGATTATGCTAAGTAACCAGTACCTACTCATTCGTGCATTAGATCCAGCACTGACTTCCAGCAATGAAAACCTGTTTTACAAATATCCTCACATCATACCAGTTTTCTAAGATAAAATCTTTGACCCAGTAGACATCATTGCTGTCACCAGCAATGATGTCTACTGGGTCAAAGATTTTATGAAACGTAAAAGGTATGAGAAGGCCATTCTTTGCTTGGCTAAGAAGCCGAGCAAAGAGTGGCAAAAACATATTGAAAAATATTGAAGAAACTTACAGATCCCTGCTAGCAATGCAGTGTCCAGCGGTGAGAACAAATCTTTCACTGATCAGAGCGCCACCGCAGAGGAACTGCACGTCTTCTATCTTCTCTCCATAGCCGATCATGACCTGGAAATAGCATAATGAATTCGTTTAGTCAAGAATTTAATGCAGTTAAAGTCGTGGTGACCTGATTAGCCAATCAGCAACGTGGTAGCGGCGGCTGACTGCAAGCAAGAATGACAATAAAAAAGTCTTCCTTACTGTATGCTTAAGTATCATTGTTCCAACATTAGATAATTTAGGGCAAGTTCGCGCTCTCACGCCCCTAGCCGTCGCATGAGACGCCCTGGGCGTCGGGAATCCCAGGCGGATTTCCGGCCACCGTAGGCGCGGGCTTGCAGACGGTGAGCAATGGGTAGCTCACCGTCCGTTAAGGACCACGCCCTAGTCGATGGCACTTTGTGATCCACGCGCACCTCAAATAGATGTCAGCACAGGTGTAAGGGTCTACTACGGCCGATGCCTGCCGGGGTCGCGGGAAAGTCCGAAAGGGATACCGAGGACCCTGGCAACACAGGCAACGGGAGGAACACGGGTGGTTTTAGTCAGTAGGATATCATATTCTCCCGCTCCACCTAGAGCGCGAGAAGATATTAGATAAATTCCCAATTTAAAAAAAAAATTAGGGCATTGAAGAATTATGTCACAGTTTCTGGGTGGTCTTCAAGATGTTTAGTAGTAGTGATCTCTTAAGCTTTAGTTTCCTGGGAAAGCGGTTCCGTGATATTATAACGGCCGTCATGAACATCTGTCATTTTCACCAGTATTTGGCATTAAGGTATCTAAACGCTTTGTATTTGGACAGCCTTTGCCCGTTCACCATTTTCTTAGAAAACCGAAGTTATAGCGAAGACTCTCTTTGCTATACATATTTCTAAGCCAAGCAGCAGTTTTATGTTTACAGGTGCCAATGTACAAGCACATGAAACATTTTAGCTACAAAGGTGGAATGTCTCATACGAGTATGCTTGTAATTACAGATGCTCTGTCATCTCAGAGACAACTCTCGGATAGCAACATTTGTTTCAATTGCAGAGGTCTATAGCCGACGTTGGCCGCTTACCATCAGGTGGAGCACCTTCTGCTATCAATATGTACCAACTTTTTTTTAGGGATGTTGGACTCGTTGGAGGCTTTAATCAGCTAACGGTAGCCTGTAAAACCTAACGGCGACATATAGACTGCCCAGAGCTCCATGGGCTTCTCTTCCGACTATTCGTGCCAATCTGCTTGCATCAAAAACTGTCGCCAGAGCTGAATCCTCAGTGTGTCGTACTTTGAAGATGCTCAACGCCTTTGTGACTGCCAACCCGTGTGATGTGTTTGCCGATCAACGAGTAAAATTATGCGTATATTTCTGGTGTTCTATGTTGGTTTTAATAAAATGATATACAAAAAAATCGTTGTTATATCTTTTATGTTTCTATGTTATTTAATGTAATTAGAATCGTACTGTTATAATTAACTATAAATAAATCAAAGAATTTCTGTATATGACTTACCATGTGAGGGAACTCGTACTGTGCAGCATCAGTGCCTCCAATAATCAGCTCATCAGCATTGTGGTGACAGCGGTTGCTTCTGCTCAGCTCCCCTGTCAACGCCACCCCCTTCTCGCAAGGATAGACGTACTTCTCTTGGTACTCGATACATTCTGGAAAGATAATAGACACATAAATAAAACTAACTGTGCACTGACTAACTGATTCTCAAACTGCAATTTCACAGTTATATTTAAGTCTCAAGAGATAGTGAGGAGTCTTGAGGAGAAGTGAAACGCATGTGACTGACTGAGAGAATAACATAACATAGTCAGTCTGTAATGTTCCCACTGCTGTGACACAGGCCTCCTCCCTGTGAGACGGAGTGGGCCGTAATCCATCATGCGGGCCCAGTGCTGGTTGATAGATGTGACACATGTCTTCGAATTCTTGGTTCTAGTACATGCCGGTTTCCTGACGATGACGACTGAGAGAATGATAAAAATAAATGTTGATGAATGCAGGAGAAAGGGAGGGAGAACAAAGATGGATGGATATGTCATGGGTGATATAAATTAAAAGCGAGTGAATTACTTATAAAGTGACAGCTTTTCATCATTTGTAGGGGTTAATGAAAAAGAACAACTCTCACTACCGACCCCAAGTCACATCGGACGGGGGTATTAACAAGAAATGTTGAAGTTTCATATAGTAGGGGGCGAGTCATTCAACCATCACCCGGGCAGAAGTTTGGACTACGAGCTTTGGTACTGAAAAATTCCATTAAAAAAAATTAGGCAGTAATGCCGAAAAACTTCAACATGAAACGTGAAAACTTATCGCTCAACGCGCTTCAAGAAGTTTCACTTAAATAAAATAATTATTATCTAAAACACAATTCAAACAATGCACAGTATACACAAATTAAACTTACACGTGGTCAATTTAACTTTACTTACAGCATGTCGTTGACGCGAACCTATGAGTTTTTCCCCTACCAAAAATCGCTCAACGCCCCTAAAGAAGATCACTTCAAAAAAACCCACTAACACTTTGTCCGACGTGAGCATCGAGCGTGACTAACGTCGTAGTCAAGGTACTCGACTAATTTTTATTATTTTTTAACGTATTTTACCCACGTTATGTTGATGTATGGGTTTACCCAAGCATGGTAAAGTTCGAGCTTGCCGCTTAGTGTGCTCACGACGTAGATCTCCGTTCGAGTAAGTTATATCATGTGAAAGATTAATAATTTGGTCAATAAAGGAGGTCATATTCTGCGAAAACAAGGAACTAAAAAGCACAAAAGATTCACTTGGCAGCCTTTAATAATTTGCTTCTTTTAGAGCTGATGGTGGCGCGAGTGTTGGATCATTTAGCTCCCTTCAAAATGGTTGAACTGAATGGTTCTGATCCATGCGTCATGTTTGTTAACAGGCGCTGTCAGTTGGGACTGGTCACCTTTTAGCTGCCTCGGCTTATTTTTAATTATTTTATTTTTAAATTGTTTATTTTGCTACTACGGGCGCGTTTTTTTTACATCGTCGTTACATTTAGTTCTAACGTCTTACCATTATTTATACTAATCTTTATGTAATAATATAATTTAAAACAGTGTCCATGGAGTTTCTTGCCCGCTCTTCTCCATAGGTACCTACTACACTTTGGAATGGGCAACCACCTTCATATTTCTAACTGACCGACTCCTTGACAATTCAAATGTGCCTGTAAATGGTTTAATTGAAATAAATGCTTTGAGTTTGAGTTGGTTTTAAGAACACAACCGTTTAATTTTAATAATATTTGTACTGCTCTGGCCGGGACTAACAGTTTAACATGCTTTCCAAGGCAATTAGGGGGGTCTCGAAGTTTAAAGAATGGTTCATTCGACCGTCTACGTCTAGTGAGCAGATGTGCACGGAGAGGTTTGACACGTTATGCTGCGGTCCCACGGCCCGCTTTCTCACAGGCAAGATCGCGCCAGGCCAGGCTAACAGATCGTGGAAACCGTCGATACGTTGAGGCCTTTTTGTTTTTTTTTGTGTGGGAAATTATCAAGTAACTTCTCCTGCTCTGGGCGGAGCGGGAAGGTGTGTCAGACTCTTACTGACTAAAACCCACCCGTGTTCCTTCAGTTGCCTGTGTGTTGCCAGAGGCCACAGTATCCCTATCGGACTTTCCCGCGACCCCGGCAGGCATTGTTCCTAGCGGACCCCTTCAGTTGTGCTGACATCTCTTTGAGGCACGCGTGGAACACAACGCGCTGTCGACCCAGGCCTGGTCTTTACCGATCGGCGTGATACCCAATCCGATGAGGCCTGTGGTGGTAATGGTGGAAATTTCTGGCATTGGCCGCGACAGGCTTCGACAGGCCATGGGACCGTGTGTTTAGGCTGCGCGGTTCACTTGTTTGCCAGCTACGCATCCGAGTGTACCGTGGCCGTGGGCTGCAGTGGGCGATTATGCCTACATCCTGATCCTAACTATCCTATCCTATAATCAATAGAGGTGCGAAAGCAAGTTTGGATCGGTTTTGCATTCCGGAAACGGATTTTAATAAAATTTGGTACATGGGTAGACCATGACCTGGGTTAGAACATAGGATACTTTATCGATCGAGACTTATTCGGATGAAACTGCGGGATGCAGCTGGTTTTTATATAAAGCGGAGATAAGTATACGTCATGCATAGCGTAGCCATGGGCTGCTGGGGAGTTTGCTGCGCTACTTCTTCTTCCCAGCTACAGCACAAGGAACTGGTTAAGGGTGGGCGTTTTGGGGCACTGTCTTATGTAATTAAACGTTCAAAAAGTGCTGAATCCCAGGCTAATTTGAATAAATGACTTTTGTTTTGCGCCTTAAAGGCTCTTTTTATACTTACTGTCTAAAGCCTTCTGTCCAGTCTTCTTGGCAGTCAAAGATTCCGGTATGGCTTCACATTGGCCATCAGTCTGACCCACAGTTTCATAGTCATACACTGGTGGCATGTATTCTGTGGTGCTGGTCACTGATGGTCTGGAATATCAAGAATTATTTTGTTATGTAAGGAACACCCTTAGATCTTTAGCAGTCGTTACGGGAAGATAGAAGCTCGAAAGTCTGACAACCAGTCTTACCAAGGGGTATCGTGTTACTCAGTAACTGGGTTGTGGAGAGCAGAAAGGCAGTCGCTCCATGTAAAATAATGGCATTCAGTTGCGTGCGATTAGACTGGAGGTCGACCTCAACATAGTTGAGAGAAGGCTGGGTAAAAGATAAAAAGAGGATGGACTTACCTTCTGGTGGTCGTAGCTCCAGGGTTTGCAGCAGTGCTACCGTCTAAACAGCATACTATAGGATCTGTATTGTCGAACGAGCATATCTGGTGGAATAGAGAATAAAAACATTGAAAGATTTCGTAGCCAGTGCTGGGAGCCGGGGCTGGCAGCCAGTGCTAGGAGCCGGGGCTAACAGCCAGTGTTGGGAGCCGGGGCTAGCAGCCAGTGCTGGGAGCCAGGGCTGGCAGCAAGCGCTGAGTTAATTCACTAAAATACAATGTGTATAAATTCTAGACACGTGCCAAATACATAATAAGTCCAAAAATCTGATTTTACACTATACCTATGCAATTAAAAATTTTAAAAAAATCTACAAATCGGAATAAGTATATATATTCTAATTCTAATTCAAATTAATTTATTAATTTTGTGAACATAGGGTAAATATACAGATGTTATTATATAGAAATATTGGTCCATACTATGTCCCGCCAGAAGGCATACAAAATAATTAGTTACAAAAAGTCACATTAACAAAATAATAAAGTCACTAGGTACATGCCACAGTTTCATGCAAAACACTAACAGTTAATAATATGTCAATAAGTTAAGACGGCACATAAACAAAAATAGGTAGTAAATGGTCACAATTTCGTATACAATATCAAATATAAAACCAATGCATGATATTTATATCTTTATTGTTTAAAGATCCCAAAAATATAAGAAAACAAGCTAAGAATACCTAGTTTTTACCCGACCGCCCCAGAAGGAGGGTAATGTTTTTCGAGAGTATGTTTGTATGTATGTATGTCTATTTCTTTGGCACGCTCTGTAGCCTAAAGGGCTTGATGGATTTTAAAATAAGAGGTGTCGTTAGATTCGTCTTCATTGTGGGAGTGACATAGGCTATATCATTTTTATATATTACATCTGCAAATACAACAAAAAGGGAGGAAAACGTTTTTTTTTTTAATAAATTACAATAATATTGATATCAAATAAAATCTAGCAATTCGTCAATTCCATATATATATATTAATAAAACTAAAAAGCTTGAAATAAAACAAACTATTTAAAAAACAAAAACCCCGACTGCAAAAACACATACCTGACTAAAAAGAGAAAAACAAGCATTATAAGCTATAGAAATTTGGTATCGCTGGCGACAAACCAATAACCTGAAATATGTTTTAACTTTTGTTTGTCTCCGCCTGTGATACCTAGCATAGAATGCTTGTTTTTCTCTTTTCAGTTAGGTATGTGTTTTTGCAGTCGGGTTTTTTGTTTTTTAAATAATTTGTTTTTATGAACTAGTTCTTATCTTACTTTTGTTTGTGTTACTCAAAATTGGGTCCGTTCCTCTTTTTAGTATATATATATATATATATGATTTACCTCATTTACTGAAAAACCGACCACAAATGGTGTTATTTGCTGATGACACATCACTGATTTTTAAGTAAACAGACATGCACAAGGGATTGACGACGTAAATAACTCTATGCTTAAGGTCCATAATTGTTTTCCTGTAAGTAATTTGTTATTCAATGAGAAGAAAACTAAATGCATAAGATTCTCGTTACTGAATGTTAGAAGTGATGAATGTCAAGTTGTATTATGGAGATACTAGAATTCGTCGAAAATAATGTTTTCCTGGGAAAGGGAATGTTCAGCGAAAGTTGAGCCGCTTACGCTGTTTGGAAAATCCGCCAATTAACAGACGTGGATACCGCGAGACTGGACTATTTTAGGTACTTTCCTAATGTAAATTTCAAATTTAAGATAATTATAATATTTTTATGCATATGCTGGTCGACACCTCACGTGACCAAGGGCTGGTCTATTTTTTGGCCAAAGAATCAGCATTGCCATACAACGTGGTAATGCTGCCAGCGCTTTGAGCACTTTTCCTGTTGACAGCGTTGCGGACGAATTTTTTGACGCCCCTATGATATGTTGCCCTCCCTTTTAATATAATTGTACATGTAATTATTATTATTTTAAGTTTGTTAGTTTTTAAATGACGTAGATATTTTATCAATATGCAATCACTACATAGTATAAAACAAAGTCGCTTTCTCTGTCCCTATGTCCCTTTGTATGCTTAAATCTTTGAAACTACGCAACGGATTTTGATGCGGTTTTTTTTAATAGATAGAGTGATTCAAGAGGAAGGTTTATATGTATAATAACATACGGCATACGGTTCAGAGGGACAGAGAATCGTCAGTAGAGCGTGAGGCTCGCCTCAGTCAGCTTCGGGATAGATATAGAGCTGAGAGAGAGAGAGAATCTTCAGTAGAGCGTGAGGTTCACCGCAGCCGAGATAGGGAAAGACATCGAATACAGAGAGCCAGAGAATCATCAGCACGAGTTACTAATTCATGGGTGAATAAAGAAAATTCTGCCATGAATTACGATCCTTCGATTTTATACAAGGACGATCGTATAGTATCAATAGGTACTATGTCAGTAGTGTGTGAACATTGCTTGGCATTGAAATTCAAGGACGAATCGAAAGGCATGTGTTGCTTACAAGGAAAAGTCAAATTAGGAGAAGTTCTCCCTCCACCTGAACCACTTCACTCTCTTCTTACGGGTGATCATCAGAAATCCAAGCAATTCATGCGCAATATACGCCGTTATAATAACGCATTTCAAATGACCTCTTTTAAGAGTAAGCAAGTCGTTGAGCGTGGGTTCATGCCTACATTTAAAATTCAAGGGCAAGTGTACCACTTAGCTGGGAGCTTGCTACCACTTCGACCCGATGATCACAAATTTCTGCAAATATATTTTATTGCAGATCCAGATACACAAGCATCTACGCGGTGTACAAGTGTTGCACAGCCAATTGATAGAGATTTGATTAGATCTCTCCAAAATATGTTACATTCTCATAATTGCTACATACAGTCTTTCAAAACTGCGATTGAGAGTGTTCCAGCAGATACTCCTGACTTTAATGTCGTAATCCATGCAAATAAAGTTCCTGTTGGAGAACACAGAGGACGATACAATGCGCCTTCCATGAGTGAAGTAGCAGTGGTGATAGCTGGACAGCAATTTAACAAAAGAGATATTGTATTGCATAGTCGTGATGATAATTTGCAAAAAATTTCAGAGTTACACAGATCTTATGACAGTTTACAATATCCTTTGATGCTATGTCGTGGAGAAAATGGTTATGCCATTAATATTTCTCAAGTTGACCCAATCGGTGGTACACCTCTGCGTAAAACAGTGTCATGTATGAACTACTATTGTTACCGTATAATGACAAGACGTAACAATTTCAATACTTTGCTTAGATATGGAATGTTAACAAACCAATACTTGGTAGATCAATATGCGAAAATTAAATCTGAGAGATTGGCCTACATCCGTAATAATCAAACTAAATTGAGAGCTGAAAATTACGTTCATCTTCAGGATGCTTTACAGGCGAATGAACACCGCAACGGCATTGGGCAGTTGGTTATACTACCTTCATCATTCACAGGTGGACCTCGATATTTACACGAAAAATCGCAAGACGCCATGACTTACGTAAGAAATTACGGCAAATCTGATTTATTTATAACTGCAACATGTAACCCAAATTGACGGAAATCAAAGAAAATATTAACACCAATTTAACTCCACAAGACAGATACGATATAGTTAACAGAGTCTTCCATTTAAAAGTACAGAAACTCCTGCACCTCATTAACAAGTCTCATATATTCGGTCCGCCGCGCTGTCATATGTACACAATAGAATGGCAGAAACGTGGCTTGCCACATGTACACCTGTTGGTGTGGTTAGTGAACAAAATTAGACCAAACCAAATTGACAGGGTTATTTCAGCTGAATTACCGGATAAAGATGAAGATCCTATCCTGTACGAAATCGTAAAGAAACATATGGTACACGGCCCTTGCGGGACTTTAAACCCGAATTCTCCATGTATGCGAGATTCTAAATGCAGCAAAAAATTTCCGAAGTCGTTCCAAACTCAAACAAGTACTAGCGATGACGGATATCCCAAATATCGTCGACGATCGCCAGAACAGGGTGGGCAAAATGCTACCGTCCGAAACCATGATATTGATAACCGATGGATCGTTCCCTATAATCCGCTCCTTTTGAAAATTTTTGATGCCACATCAACGTAGAGTTGTGCAATTCAATAAAGTCAATTCAATATGTTACTAGGTACATTAATAAAGGCAGTGATCAAGCCACTTTCAGCATACAATCACCAAATGAAGTGGAAAAATATCAGTCTGGACGTTACATCTGCAGCTCTGAAGCTGTATGGAGGATTTTATCATTCGAAGTGCACGACCGGGCTCCCACAATTGTCCACCTTGCAGTTCATTTAGAAAATGGACAAAGAGTATATTTCACAGAGAACAATATACAAGAAGTTTTTAATAACCCGCGGGATACAACATTGACAGCATTCTTCAAGTTATGTGCTCAAGATGATTTCGCGAAAACACTGACGTATGACAGAGTTCCAGAGTTCTAAAACTTTTCAACGGCGAAAACAAGGTACTGCGGTTGATGGTTTCCCCGGAGTAAAAAAAACGGATGCTCTTGGCAGAGTCTACGTGGTTCATCCCAACAACAGCGAATGCTTTTATCTGAGAATGTTATTGCATATTGTAAAAGGCCCGACATCCTTTGCACACCTAAGAACTGTACAAGGTGTTGTTTACAATACTTATCAAGCAGCATGCAAAGCTATGGGGCTCTTGGAAGACGATTCTCACTGGGAAAACACATTATCAGAAGCAGCTGTTTGTAGTTCAGCTACATCATTAAGATATTTATTTGCCGTCATAGTACAGTAGTGTTTTGTCAAGTAACTGATTCTGTTAATCTATGGAATAAATTTCAAGAAAATATGGCCAGTGATATTCTGATTCGGCGACGGCGAGAGTTAAACTCAGATGATGTACAATATGATCAAAACATATTTGACGAAGCATTATTGGAATTGAAATAAGAAGTGCAATTACTTTCGGGTAAATCGATCAAGGATTTTGGGCTGCCGATGCCAGCTAATACTACTAACTCAGATTTAACTAACAGTGCCGAATACACAAGAGAAACATCATACGATCAAACGAGACTTTTACAAAATATAGCTCAAGATGAGCCACGATTAAACATCGATCAGAAAAAAGTATTCACTGCATTACTATCAACAATTGATAACAATGAAGGGAAATTGTTTTTCCTTGATGCCCCAGGAGGTACAGGAAAAACATTTTTAATCAATCTGCTTTTAAAAAAAGTGAGATCTATCGGAAAAATTGCGTTAGCTGTTGCGTCATCCGGCATTGCCACTACGCTTTTGGAAGGAGGCCGAACCGCACACTCCACATTCAAGCTCCCGCTGAAAATCGCCACCGATGATAATAACAGCGTCGGTAGTGTTTCTAAACAGAGCAATACAGGAAAATTGATGCGTGACTGCTCATTAATAGTCTGGGACGAAGCTACCATGTCAAACAAGACATCTGTGGAAGCACTGGATAGGACAATGCGCGATTTGCGCAACAAAAATTCACCTATGGGTGGATGTACAATTCTGTTCTCAGGAGATTTCCGTCAAATCCTACCAGTTGTGACTCGAGGAACACGTGCTGACGAAATAAATGCTTGCCTAAAAAGATCCAACCTTTGGCCACATGTCAATAAATTAAAGCTTAAAACTAATATGAGGGTTTCGTCATCTTCACGTGAGAACAGGCTATTTCCAGAGATGCTGCTAAAAGTTGGCAATGGAGAGTTAACACAAAGTGAGGGAAGGATTGACCTTGAAACCTTTGCGTTTTGATAGACAACATCCAAGAGTTAGTCAACAATGTCTATCCTGACATTGATAACATAAGTTATAAGACAATATCTTGGTTTAAAGAAAGAGCGATTCTGTCACCAACTAACGAACAAGTAGATAAAGTAAATAACTTGATTCTTTCAAAGATTGATGCGCCGACGAAAATATACTACTCGGTCGATACTGTTCTCGATTTGGAAGAAGCTGTTCATTTTCCTACAGAATTTCTAAACTCTTTGAACCCGTCTGGACTCCCTCCTCACAAAATGGTGTTGAAAGTAGGTTGTCCTGTTATTTTATTAAGAAACCTGAATCCACCTAAACTTTGCAATGGCACGCGTTTGCTGGTAAAATCATTGAAAACTTTCATAATAGAGTGCACAATACTCACAGGATGTGGTACCGGAGAAGATGTATTGATTCCCCGAATCCCTCTGATACCATCGGATTTACCCTTCCAATTTAAACGTTTACAGTTTCCGGTAAAGACATCTTTTGCAATGACCATTAATAAATCGCAGGGTCAAACCTTCAACGTTGCAGGCTTAGATTTGAGCGTTGACTGTTTTTCACATGGACAACTGTATGTCGCTCTTTCAAGAGTGACCTCCAGAGAAAACATGTTTGTATTGTCTAATGACAAGAAAGCTGTGAACGTTGTTTATAAAGACATTCTGTAATATGTTGTAAAAATCAAATAAATAGTTAAAAATGTAAAAAGTAAATAAGTAAAAATGTAGTGTATGAATTTAGATATTCCAAAGATAGCAGGAAATCTTCATGGTATAGGGAAAGGGGGATTGTTTTACTCCAAATTTAACGCGTGCGGGCCACGGGCAGTAATGAATAAATCAAAACTACTAGATCGATTTTAATCACATAGGCTATATATTTTATACCCGTGCGAAGCCAGAGCGGGCCGCTATGTTTTTATATACAACGTTCACAGTTTTTCTGTAATGTATTTAGTATCAGCATTGCACCCGTGCGACGCCGGGGCGGGTCGCTAGTAAATATATATAATACTTTTTATGCAACTTAACGACATACCAACTTATTTAAATGTAGCCGATTTGCCGTTTTTGTGATTACCTACTCGTTTACTTAATTCATTGATGTTTGCATGTCTAATCTAAGGTCGATTGTACAAAGGATCACAACTGTTTTTTTAAATACTTTATGTCATGTACCTACAATATATGCAAAAAAATAAACTTTACTTTATACTTTCATAGCATCATGTCTTACGGTATTTTGCTGTGGGGACGGGCTGCAGATATTGATTATATCTTTATTCTGCAAAAGATGGCTGTCAGAGCCATCTACAACCTCCGCAGAGGCGAATCTCTAAGGGAACTGTTTAAAAACTTTAACATCATGGCGGTATCTTGCCAATATACATTTAAGAAAACATTATGTATGTTAGAAAAAATCTACATCTTTTTATTAAGATAAGTGACAGGCATAATTTTAACACTAGAAATATATACACACTTCTTATAAGGAGTACTGTGTAAAATTTTATAATATGTAATAGCACTCGATATTCTTCAAGAAAATGATAAAAAATTTAAAACAAGCATTAAACGTATAGACTCTAGACAAGCATATTCTAAGGTGGATGATTATATCGTGGATAAAAATGCTTGGCTTAATGCTGGTCCTGTTCCACAATCACTTGGACCCACTTGTTAAGATTTTAATATTTGGAAGAGTTGCTTCCTTTTTTGTTCTGACATTACGATCTTATCGTTTACTTTTCAAGTTTTAGTTGTTGAACACTTCATTCAATAGGTAATTATGATTTTATTTCCTTTTGCAAGTAAATTTTATTAATCTTTCAAGTACATTGCAAACTATAGTTTGGTATAATTTAGAAGCATTTTATCAATTTTTTAAATGTGAGTACCATTTGTAAATGTGAGGAGTCGTTTATGATGTATGTTGACTTGAATAAGCTTGGGAATTGAGAGCATGTCATGCTCACTTAAATGTCTCGCTGATGGTGGCGCATGTGTTAGATCATTCGGTTCCCTACAAAATGGTTAAGCTGGATGGTGCTAATCCACGCGTCATGTTCGGCGCCGTCAGCTGAGACTGGTCATCTCTTAACTGCTAGAGCTTATTTTTAATCTTTTAATCTTATATTCTGTATTGTTTTTAATTTACTTATTTTGTTGTTCTCACATATAGAAGCAACAAGAGTAATGTACCCAGGATCTTTAATATCTTGTTTTAAAAGAGTGTTCTTGGAATTTCTAGCCCGCTCTTCTCTAGAGAGATCTACGTTTTGGAATAGGCAACTAGCTTCAAGTTTCTGACTAACTGACCGACTCTTTGACTATGCAAAAGTCCCTGTAATTGATTTAATTGAAATAAATTGCCTTGAGTTTTGAGTTTGAGTTTACCACATTTGTACCAAACAGGAAAAATTAGTGGAAACCAAACGATGCAGTTATCAACTTTTGAACAAACATCAACCTTCACTTCATTGCCTTTTCCTTATGTTAGTTAGATTTTTATTGCAATTACACGAGTTTCAACCGGCTCACTTCTAGATGATTCAACCAATCAAGAATCTAGCAGCTACCCAGACGAGCGACTCGACCAATCGTACAACAAAGCTTCGACGTGGAAGGTTTAAACTAATTGGATTAAATATGGATACATTGTGATACTATAGTTTGTAGAAGCTCGTTTAGACATAAAAATGCTTTTAATATGATAATGCAAATATTATAATAACTGGTGACTGTAAAGATGGCGGCTTTCTCGCGCAATGTATCAGCATTAGAGTGAGTGGGCTAGAGTCCACCACGCGGGCCCAATGCGGTTGTCTACACTAGTCTTACTTAAAACAAACTGTACTTTCCTGTTTATAAAACAAGTATTTTATATTTACCTGCGGGTTTATCCTTCGCTTCAGGTCATCTATGGCAGTCTGGCATCTATTTAGGTTCTTGCACACGCCGGTTGTGCCACTTTTTATGCATCTTTCACCTGCAAAAGAACAAAAAATAATGATGTAACATGCATAATATATGCTTAATCAGCCTATAATGTTCCCACTGCTGGGACACAGGCCTCCTCTCATCGAGAGGGAGTGGTCTGTAATCTACCACACGGGCCCAGTGCGGGTTGGTAGATAATAATAATAATAATAAGGTTAAAACAACAGGTTCGTCGTTCCCGAAAGGATCTGTCGACATGTTGGATAGATTATAAGAAGGCCTATGACTCGGTGCCACATACATGGCTCATGAGGGTGCTGGAGTTGTATAAAATAGATGCAACTCTGCGCACCTTCCTGATGTCGTGTATGGGGCAATGAAGGACGGTCCTTCGCTATCCAGGATGTCGAAATATCCAGAGGAATAGCGAACCGATAAGGATCGAGCAAGGCATATTTCAGGGCGATAGTTTGAGTCCGCTTTGGTTTTGGTTAGCCTTGAATCCTCTAAGCACACTGCTGGAGGATTCAGGTCTAGGCTATCGGTTGAGGAGAGGTGGTCAGGTTATATCGCACCTCCTTTACATGGATGACCTAAAACTCTTTGCCTCCAATAATTTGCAAATGATGGAGCTACTGAAAATAACTGAAAATTTCAGTAGCGCCATCAGGATGGAATTTGGGGTGGACAAATGTGCGGTCATGCATGTAAAGCGAGGGGAGATTGTGGAATCCGTGGGAACCCAACTCTCGGATTCCATAAACCTTAGAGCCCTCTCCGCATCCGAAACCTACAAGTATTTGGGTATGTCGGAAGCGTTGGGCATCAATGTTACTGACATGAAGCAATCGTTGAGGGAGCGCTTTTTTGGCCGCCTGAAGAAAGTATTTAATAGTCTTCTATCAGGCGGAAACAAGGTGCGCGCCTTCAACGGTTGGGTCATGCCCGTTTTGATGTACTCTTTCGGCATACTCAAATGGACTCAGACCGAACTCGACGCCCTGGATAGGAGGGTCCGTACGCTGCTGACTGCATATCGAATGCATCACCCACGGTCATCGGTAATGAGACTATATCCCGCGAAAGTGTGGAGGTCGAGGCTTTTTAAACGCTAAAACCCTCCACAATCGCGAGGTATGCAGTCTCAGGGAATATTTCCTAGAAGCCGACATGGGGATGCATCGAGATGTGGTCGCGGTGGACAAGGGCCTCACCCCACTCTCCTTAGCTAAAGAGAACTGGCGCAGGCTTGTAGTGCTTGACACTAACGGTCGCAGGGAGGTATGGCAGAGTAAGGAGCTTCACGGACGATTTTTCCGGGCCCTACATGAACCCGATGTAGATTTCCAAGCGTCCGTAGCCTGGCTACGTTTCGGTGACCTCTTTGAGGAAACCGAAGGTTTTGTCTGTGCAATTATGGACGAAGTTATCATGACGAAGAATTACCAAAGATTTATTCTGAAGGACGGAACGGTTGACGTGTGTCGGGTATGCCACCGTCCGGGAGAATCAATCCGACACATTATCTCCGGATGTCCTCGTCTAGCTAACGAAGAGTATTTGCATAGACACAACCTTGTAGCCAGGATTATCCATCAGCAACTTGCTCTGAAATACAACCTTGTAGAATCTGGAGTGCCGTACTACAGGTATGTGCCCGACCCAGTTCTCGACAATGGAAATATCACATTGTACTGGGATTGATCCATCATCACTGATAGGACTATTGTTGCCAATAAACCTGATATAGTGGTGGTGGATCGAACAGAGCGGCGCGCAATGATTGTTGACATAACAGTCCCTCATGACGGGAATCTCGTGAAAGCCGAGAAAGATAAACAGATCAAGTATCTTGACTTGGCTCGCGAGGTTGTCGACATCTGGGATGTGGATTCAGCAATCATTGTGCCGATAGTCGTATCAGCCAATGGCTTAATTGCCAAGAGCCTCGACCAATACCTAGCTTGGACCCTGTTCCCGATACCGGTGGGCTACCATTTTTTATATTTTTAAATGTTTTTATATTTTAATGTTTAAAAATATAATTACAATGTGTATGTAATAAAATAAAAGAAAATAATAATAATAAAATAATAATATAAAAATAATAATAAATAATAGTCTCCGTCTGGCTAACGGAGACTACTTGCATAGGCACAACCTTGTAGCCAGGATTATCCACCAGCAACTTGCTCTGAAATACAGTCTTGTGGTATCGGAAGTGTACCATACTATAGGTATGCGCCCGTCCCAGTTCTTGAAAATGGCAATATTACGTTGTATTGGGATCGATCTATCATCACTGACAGGACTATTGTTGCTAATAAGCCAGACATAGTGGTGATAGATCGATTAACGCGTCGCACAATGATTATTGATATAGCGGTCCCGCATGACGAGAACCTCGTAAAAGCTGAAAAAGATAAGCAGATTAAGTATCTTGACCTAGCTCACGAGGTTGTTGACATGTGGGATGTGGATACAGCAATCATTGTGCCGATAGTCGTGACGGCTAATGGCATCATAGCCAAGAGCCTCGACCAACACCTGAAGAGGCTCTCGCTAGGCAGCTGGATCAAGGGCTTAATCCAGAGAGCGGTACTTCTGGACACGGCGCGCATCGTCAGGAGGTTCCTTTCTCAGGAGCCCTGATCACCGGTAGCTTGGACCCTGTTCCCGATACCAGTGGGCTGCTATTTTTTATATTTTTAAATGCTTTTTTTTATATTTTTATAAAAATATTTAAAAATGTAAATAATATGTTTTTAAATGGCATAAAGGAAATAATAATAAAGATTTTATTTCTCTTCCACAAAGGCGCCTTAAAAATATGAAGATACTACATCTGATAAATCCTTTGTGGGAGACTGGTATCTGCACTAGGAAAAACCTGTCACACAGATTACCAGCCCCCCCCCCCCCCCCCCCAAAAACAATGATTGAGTATTAAATCTTATGATAACAGATTATTTTAACCTTTGTTAGGAGAACATAGTAAACCAAAGTAAAGGGGAATTTTTTTGTGAAGTTGTGTGGTGTGGTGTGATGCGGAGTAGTATGGTGTGGTGTGGTGTGGTGTGGTGTGGTGTGGTGTTGTGTGGTGTGGTGTTGTGTGGTGTGGTGTAATTTAATGTGGTGTACTGTGGTGTGGTGTGATGCGGAGTAGTATGGTGTGGTATGGTGTGGTATGGTGTGGTGTGGTGTGGTGTGGTGTGGTGTGGTGTGGTGTGGTGTTGTGTTGTGTGGTGTGGTGTTGTGTTGTGTGGTGTGGTGTAATGTAATGTGGTGTACTGTGGTGTGGTGTGTGTATAGGTAGGCTGAAAACACATTTATCTTAACACTATTAAGAGGCTTTCAGTGCTATCGTAATCAAGGTTCAGTAGATACGTGGTGAAAACTTGCTTGCACTTTGCTTTAGTAAGAGGGTATATTTTTAAAGTACAGTTTATTTTGTTGTTTAAATAACTGCCAAGGAAACAAAAGTTGCGGTCCGATAGACTACTTTTACACAGTTGAGTGGAACATACATTTGTCTTAATACGTTTATGTGCAAGCAAGGATGAGTTGTAGTTCAACGAAGAATGTTTACGCAAGATTGTCTGAACGATAAACAGTTTTCGAACAGTGAGAACCTTGCACTTATCGTAGAGTTCAGAGGTAGGGTGAAAAACGGTAAAGCATGAGCTAACTTAAGCACTGCTCTGATTGAGGGGCACCACCCCAAACAGAAATGCAATAGTTTAGTACAGATTGACAGAGTGCAAAGTATACTGTTTTAAGAAGTTTTGGATCTGCAACACGTCGTAGCTTTTAAAAATGAAGATGAGCTTCCTAATTCTCTTGGACAACAGATCGATGTATGAATTAAAGTTTAGGTTTTTGTCTATAGTTTTTTTTTTTAATTTCTTCGTGGATGGATAATGAATGCGTCTTATTGTTTTTGAAAGATGGTGAGAGGAGCTCACGTGAGAAAGGCTTATAATGACGCTGTAGTGGTCGCTAACCGACCACTTTGGTTGTATGGGCAACCAAACATGTTACCGAAAGTTTTTCTTTGACAATTACGTGGTCAAGGCATGTTTGAGAATGGGTGGGGATATAGTAGGCAGGTATCATACCATGAGAGGCTAATAGATTAAGGTATATTTCCGCTCTTGCATCTGATGAGGATGGCGTTATGTCTACATTAATGTCGCCAGTAAGGAAAATGTTATTGTATGACGATAATGTTAGTAAAATAATGTTTAGTGATTCCAGAAATTTAGAGACATTTCTTTCCCCCGGGGGACGATAAATACAGAGAATAACAGTTTGTGAATTGATAATGATAATCAGGCAATTTCCATCCACAAGCGATGGTTCCAATAACTTATAGGTAACGGTAGATTTATATTAAACAATAACGCCCTCGTTTTGTGTCCTGTTAGTTTGTGTGTTTGCGAACTGGTAACCATATTTGAGTGCAATAACCGGTGCCCGAGATATCCAACATTCTATTAGAATTATCACATCCCAATCAATTTCTGATCGTTTAATGAGGGTTTGCAATCCTGAAAAATTGCGGCTAACACTTCTTATATTTTGTACAATAAGGTTCAAGGGGGAATTCTCGGAATAAATTAAACTGGAGCAGTTATCAATATCACAAGTGCTAGAGTCAGCGACAGTTAACTCATCCAATTCATTATTTATTGATAATTGGGAATTATGATCAATCGAATTTTACGTACGAGTAAATGCTTAAACGTTACCTACTTTTATAAATCTCTGGTGTAAATATAAAGTTTTAATGGATACAGTTGCTAAGTGGGTATTTAAGCCTTGCGAGGCTGCGATAACATGAGCCTTTTTTTTTTAACGTGAGCCTTGCATGTAGTATGGTGTGTTTTAAAAGAAAGATGAATGTGGAGTCTGTTGATCTGTTTAGTAGAGTTTGTTTAGATACAGACATAAATCAAAAAAAGTTAACATGCATATAAGTTGTAAAAGTGAACATAAAAAATAAAAAATAAATTACAAAAGTTATAACTAAAAATGTCAACAAACATATTTTGACATGTTTGACAATTATGGCGGATAGTCATTGTTGCCCTCTGAGATTAGCGAGGTCAGATTCGCTATCAATTCGAATTTGTTTCAGCTTTACATAGGAATATCCGTCCGTGTGTTACCCAGCAAAATGTATATTTATATTCTTTGGCAAATTGTCTGCACAAATAAAAAAGCTTCTTTGCGTTTGCCGTTAGAGTTTCCGCTACGTATATCGGTGTCGGCGGCCCTTTTGATTGTAGGTAGGAAGTGTTTAGTTTGCTGTCCTTATTGACCTGATTGAACTTTTTTACGGCAGCTAACATACTTTCTTTCGTTAGTTTACTGGTAAAAACTCAATGATTATAGGTTTATAACCATCTATTTTGGTGTTCACTCGGAAAATATCACGGATACCTGTTGTCTCAACGTCTGCATTGACGGTTTTTCCCACGTTTTTAATTACGCTGATCGGATCTTCTGTGGTCTCCATCGTATCGTTTAGCGGGATGTTCCGTATCTCAATAGTTAAACCTTTTAAGCTTCTCTCAATAGATTCTAGTTTATTTTCGAGGGTTTGTATTATTTGTGGTAATCGCGTCGTTCATTCTCTAATTTCGCTACACTTGCAATTATGTCGTCGAACTTTTCTGAGTTAAACTCAACTGATTTACGCAGTTCACGATATTCTTCTCGGATCTCATTCACGCTAGTTAGTATTTGGACGATCTTATTATTTTGAGAATCAGACCATGTTTTCAACGTACCGTAATCTCTGTTTTAAAAGACTGCCACTCCTCAATATATTGTTTGTTGTGTTTCCGTTTAGGTACTCGCGTACTTACATTTGAGAAGTCACCAAGAGCTACTTCATAAAGACCGCAAGTGGCAATACTCGGTTCAGACCCGCCGTGATATGGGGAGATCAAAGCTTCCGAGGAGGTCGCCACTTGCGGTGATGAGATGTCACATGTCTTTGAATTTTTTGGTTCTAGGACATGCCGGTTTCCGCACGATGTTTTCTTTCATCGTTTTGAGAGCAGTGGTGATGAAATTGTTTACACAAAGAAATGTGCCTGCTTGGGATTGAACCCACGACATACAACTCGTATGTTACCACTGGGCCACCACTGCTCTTGCACGAATCACGCCTGAATTCCGGGAATGGGTCAGCAGAAGTATACAGGGTCACATTAAATTAGCAAGCGAATCTCCGCAGACGTTAATCTAAACAATAAAAAGAAACAGATTTTCTCATCTCGTAATAGAGTCTTACACCCATTTTTGAAAAGTGTCTTAATTAATTCCTATAGTGCTAATATGCCCCAAAAAATCACAAAATTTTTATTCAATCGATAGGTGCCATAAAAATGCATATAAATTTTACATTTCCAAATTTCGCGCGTAGTTTGACGAAAACGCTGGACGCAGTGGACGCCATGTTGCTCTGTGGTCATGACGTCACTTGGCTATGTAAACAAATGCGCTGATCTATTATCTAACTATCAGTTGACAGTTGACACGTTTAGTTTACAAAGCAGTATGACGTAATAACATGGCGGCTACTATTTCATGGTGTTTTTTAACAGATTAGAAAAACTGAAAACGTTGAATTGAATTTTAAAATTTATTTAGTTATTTTATGAACATTTTCCGACTCCTTTTTGCCTAAACTATATCAATAATCTATTTATAAGGATTTTTTCTCGTATATAGTAAAATACCCTATTCAAGTAACAACACTAACTGCGGTCGTTGAACCCAAAAAAAAAGTCGATTCTTTTTGTTTTTACTTTATCGTGTATTGATATTGATACCCATCACGTCTGCTGAGTGGATAGACATAATCAGGGTTTTAAAAAATCCGGCCAACGCTAGTTGGACTAGCACACGAACGGATGCGTACTACCGTACAATTATTTTATTTTTATTATTTTTGTCGTTATAACAGTCCATTATGGTTCAAAAGATACAGCCCTGTGACAGACGGACGGACAGCGGAGCCTTAGTAATAAAGTTCCGTTGGCATCCTTTGGGTAGGGAACCCTAAAAAGAGGTATAACAAGTTTTTATGGAATAACTAGCAATCCGCCCTTGCTCCACACGGGTGCAAAGGCGACATGTCAAAACATTGAAGTTTCTGTACTATATCTAAGTTATATATTAATTAATTATAGACACCAAGACCTTCCGAGATAAATGCTCTAAATGATGGTCAAAACCGCATTAAAATACAATGTAAAGTTCAGTGTGGTCACACAGACAATCAGAAGCTCTAAGTGGTCACACAGACAAACAGAGGATCTAAGAGGTCACACAGACAAACGGAGGATCTAAGCGGTCACACAGACAAACGGAGGATCTAAGCGGTCACACAGACAAACAGAGGATCTAAGCGGTCACACAGACAAACAGAGGATCTAAGCGGTCACACAGACAAACAGAGAATCTAAGAGGTCACACAGACAAACAGAGGATCTAAGCGGTCACACAGCCAGACATGAAAAGCGACTTTGTATATGCTATGTATATGTTTTGCACCAAAAATGTGTCTAGCCTTCTCTCAACTATGTTGGGGTCGGTCTTTTTTTTTTAAATCTATATCTAAAGAGCTTTTTCGCCAAACGCGAATTTGACACTCTATAGGTAGGTAGGTATACAAAAGGTTAACATTCATTTACATTAGTGTATTCTACAGCTAGGTTCTGGGTCTGTTCTTCAAGGCGAATTTAACCATTTTTATTATAGGAATTGTATTATCCGATAACGGGTTTGATAAGTTTATATTATGCCAATTTGTGTTCTGAGCGATTGATTCCGGACACATCTCATGAAAATATGATACGTGTCCTCATCTTCGTTACACGTACTGGAAACAGGTGAAGTTAACTTTTTCATCATAAAACCAAATTTATTGAGAGTCCCCTAAAACTAAGTGTTAGTCAACAACACAATACGATGGCACATGTAACTGACAGCAGTGAATAACATACGGACAGTCCACTCTATCTGCAATCAGTTTCAGGACACTGTTAGGGCTGGCCATGACGAGAGCCACCATGGATGCTGCGAGCTTGTGCATTATTGTGTAAAAACAATATACACTTGCCGCCGCAAACATCCCTGACGCACTGCAACGCCACGGCAACCCCATCAGTTTTCTGAACGCGTTATTAAATTGGACACGAAGGGCTCCGTACGAGGCCTGCCAATATTTCTCCCACAAGCTGCATGTGTACAAGGTGGTACAGAATGCTCTAAAGAGCCTCACCTTTACGTCTGCAATCCACATAACACAAACTAATCCAAGATGCAAATGGTGTTGCTTTTTTATTAGTTTTGAACTGGCTCAGACTCATGGAGCTAACAAAATACTGTTATTGAGACAAACAAAGTCATTGACATCATGTGCTTGATCAGTATCCATTTTATTTGTTGTAGCATATATCCTTCTCCAGGTCATGGTCTAGGTCTACCAATGTGCTAAATCTGATCAGTCATCTTAGCGTGAAAGCGTAACAATCAAATTCACTTTACGTAGTATTTTTAATATAATTACTATACGAGTAATATTTTGACCAGTCATTTTGGTAACCCTCAATTACAAACGCTGTCACATTCAAACGGTATTCTTTAATCAATTTATACTCTCCGCAAATGAAACAAAAATTATTTGGATCATTCACACAAACTCGTCTTGACGATGCCATATCAAATTATAATAAGAACACTTAATATTTTTTAATTATCAGCAAATTAACACTGTAACTCACCGGATTTTTAGTGAAAACTATTACTAGTAAACCAGAGGTGTTACAAAAAAAAAGAGTATATTTAGAATCAGCGACGTCAAATTAGTAAACATTATGTGATTAAAAGTTATTCATCAGACAAAAGTTGCAATTTTGTTGTGGAGTGATTAATAAATCCGTCCATAGCATTTAAATGATAGGTTTTATCACCAACATTTCAGCTGGGAGACGCGCACTGCTGTACCTAAGGGCCTTATCACACTAGCGAGTTGCGAGCGTGGGGAAAGCGGGGCGAGTGCGCTGCGAGCTCGCCGGGACTTCGCAACGTGATCGTACACCCGCTTGTCTGGCTCTCTCTTGTACGCTCACGTCAACCGCTCTCGTTCCGCAAACGGGGCGAACACGTTGCGCACTCGTGGCGATCACGTTGCGAACTCGCCCCGCTTTCCACTCGTTCGCAACTTGCTAATGTGATAAGGCCCCTAGGGTCTGCGCCCACTGGCGGTGGCGGCACGACAAGAGATTTTTTTGCGACGAATACAAATATAACTTAATAGTATGACAATACAGTTCTAATTTAATTATAATGACATCGCGGTATCGTTGCCATCAATGTGGGCTTGCACATGATGCCGAAGGATCCCCTGCGGTAACGTGCCGCATGTGGACGCAAGAACCAAGCCCCAAGTATCGCCACACCCACCGGTCAAGCCCTGCCTGTATCCAGCGGATTCCCATGACTTCACCAGGTCTTCACCCCACCTTGTGGTTTTTTTTTAACATACGCCATCTGTCTGTCTATCTATCTGTGTGATCCGTACCCGAAGGGTGCCGAACGGAACCCTATTACTAAGCCTCCGCTGTCCGTCCGTCCGTCTGTTTGTCAGCGGGCTGTTTGTATCTCATGAATCGTAATAGGTAGACAGTTGAAATTTTCACAGATTGTGTATTTCTATTGCCGCTATAATAACAAATAATAAAAATAAAAAAGTTAAAAATGAAAGGGGTACAAGAAACGTGTTTTTGCTATATATTGTACGATGGTACAGAACCCCTCGTGTGCGAGTCCGACTCGCAGTTGGCCTGGCGCAGTTAGTAAACTTAAAATACTTTTTCTGGTATGGAACCCTTCGTCTGGGAGTCCGACTCGCACTTGGCCGCTTTTTTTCTAAGTTAACCTTTCACTGAGTAAGTCAGTGAAAGGTTAACTTTTTTTGTTTGTTCGGTTATAGAACGATTAAGAACATTGACCCTGTGATCTTATTCCTGCGGTTATCAATGCGCAGACTAATTAAATTAT
This sequence comes from Atethmia centrago, assembly GCA_905333075.3. Classification (NCBI taxonomy): domain Eukaryota; kingdom Metazoa; phylum Arthropoda; class Insecta; order Lepidoptera; family Noctuidae; genus Atethmia; species Atethmia centrago. The sequence continues at coordinate 14,047,307 of HG995396.1, read as the reverse complement.
TATTATGTCCTTACATATCTCGGTACCCTGGGGTCCCGGACCTTTGGAAGGCGTACGAGGGGCCGGAGCCAACTCGCAGAGGCCCTTAGACGTTTTTTAATGAAATGAGGTACAACCGACGATTATCCCTGTTCACACTATGCAAGTGAGCCCAAGGACAACCCCTGGTTGGTGTAAGACTATTGCGGAATATGGAAACAAAGATATTGGATTATGGGCTTGGGTGGCTAAAGTGAACTGGTTATCTAGAACTATGGAAAGACTATGGGCCCTGCCTGACCAAAGTTTTATATAAAATACACAGATAAAATGGCACACTCAATAATGGGCCCCCGAAAACGGTCGCTAGCACATAGTGTCGTAGTGACAAGGGGGCATCATGTCCTGGGGTGCATGTGAGGAGTGGAGAGGTATTCCACGGCTATCAGGACAATCCCAGAAGTACGGTCAAGACCCCTACCAGCATCTTACTGGAATACTTCCTTCCTCCGAGCACGTTTGCTCTTGCGAATCTCCGCTCAAGCCGGCCAATAAAGGCAAGAATAAGGTGGGAGCTCTATTCCTCGTCAGTGTTCACTCCAGCCGGCCAATAAAGGCAAGCTAGAGATGAGGAACAAGACATCTCCCGGGAGATAGGGTCCGTGGGGTCGCTACTGCCCAACAGCTCGCCACATGCTGCCCTGCGGGTTTCTGTATCTCTCTTGGTCTGGCTCCTTACCCCAGACCTGTTCCGGCAAAGTAAACTCTACCGGTACAGACTTGGAGTTCGGAACGCGCAAGCCCCACCATGATGTCAACCTACACGATAGTAAACAAATTGATATGAACAAAAAAATATTGCAAAAAGCAAGAAAAACTTAAAGGCTCCCACAGATAGGCGCGACGCGACTCTAGTAGAACAACTTCTATGAAACCTTCATGGAAATTGTTCTACCTGAAAAGCGTCGCACCTGTCTGCGGGAGCCTTAATTCCAAGAAATCATTGAGTTTGATTGGGAAGTCCCAAAGTCATACAGCAGGTAGGTTGGTCGGGACGAAAGGACATACTTCTCTTCTTTTTAAAATCGGTTAAAATTAATAAGATTTTGTTTGTAAATTTTATATTGAATCGTCTTTGCCTTGTTTTTTTTATTGCTGTGGAATAAACGTCGGACTGCCAAGTCATAGGGCTCGAGGTCGAATCCAAGGCACGCACTTCTGAGTTTTTGGATTCATGTGCGTATTGTATAATTATGTGCTTAAAAAACGGTGAAAGAAAACGTGAGGAAACCGGCATGCGTTAGAGATACCGACGGGATGTGAAGCCAAGTCAGAGGCCCATGGGCGACTTAAACCTCTCCAGGTTAGTCACTATTGACTCCAAAAAGAAAACAGATGCTTGTTTTTTTTTCTTTAAATGTCGATCTGAGAACATTCCTTATATTTTTAAAACGTTCGCATTATTATCTCATCGCAATCTGTGAAAATATCTTTAATTTACCTAACTTTTTGACATTGATAGTAGCTGAGATGAGATTTTGACCAGAACGTTTTTAATTACGGTAACTATGGGCCTTTTCATTTCTCTGCCTAGAATATTTTAGTCTAAGCGAGCAAAGTAGTCACAACCAGTTTAACAATAAAACTAAAAGCCAAATTATGCACAAAAATGTCTTTTGTTAAATAAAAATTGGCTCGAGGTCAATGCCCTCAAAAAAAAAAAAAAAAACAAAGAACACATACCTTCGAACTGTGCTTCACTAACTAAAACGTACACAAATAAAAAAATAACTTTCAAAAACATGTTTTTTAAGTTGAAAATCACATAAATACTTGAATTGTTTTTGTTTTAAACAATAATGGAAGCTGAATATTGTTGATTTTAATGTGAAATTATTGAGATACGTCCGTCTGGCAACAAGGACAGACGGTGACTAGAGGACTGAGGAGAATTATAAATAAAGTATAAAACTAATGTAAAGGTGTATTCATAAAGGTAGTTGGCAATTTTTTTTTGTCTTTCTTAACTTTTAAATCCGTTGTTACGCCTTCACATAATGCAAGTAAGTTATGCAAAAATTAATGTTAAACAAGAATTGTAGTAATTTAAGTATTGTAGTAAATACTTTATGAAATAAATTCAGGAAGTAATTAATATCTACCCAAAGCATAAAAAACGATATTACTTTCAAACTACCTATGATATCTTATTTTTTTTTTTGTATAAACAGACTATTTTATTATCTGAAACTAGATCTGTGATTTTTTTCGAATATTAGTTTTTTTGTTACTAAAACTAAATTTATTCCCTTTGAAACCGAACGGCAGCGAGGCGTGAGCGCGACGCGCATCTGTATGGCTATTGTCAACGGCGTTTACTCGACCCTTAATACATAAATTCACTAGCAATGTTTGAGGGGTGAAAGTGGTCATGAATATTACTAACTTTACATCTTTTATTAGAGGACCTGCATCTTTGAAATTAATAATATTAGTGTTGTTAAATTTGTTTTACGAATTGGGGTCCTTTGTTGGTTGCCTCCTTCCCTCCAATATGGCGAGGGGGGTAATGGCTGATCTTTGCGTTATGCTCGTGAACGGGGTGCTGCTTGTGGTGACTGGTCGTCTTGCTGACCATGCTTTTATTATTGTTATTAGTAATTGTTTATTTATTTTACTTCGATGGTGCTAGTTTATCATTTCTCCTTCGAGTTACAGCAATAGCCTTATGTAAGCAGGCACACCCTTTATGCCTGGAGGCTTTTATTTAGGTATTAAGTTCTGTTTACATTTTTATGTTGTATTTTTTATCTGCTTGAGTACAGTTTTCATTGTTTTGTTGGTATACTGGCGCGTGCTAGCTAACGTATGGCAAGTAATTTAATTTAATGTTTTGTGTTTCGTAATGCTAATTACTTTGCATACGATTTGTATAGAATCAAGTTTATATAATAACTAAACAGACAGCTGTGCTGCTGCACAGTTTGTTCCGCCACTTCTTCTTCCCAGCTAAAGCACTAGGAAGTGGTGAAGGGCGGGCGTTTTTGGGGGACTGTCTTATGTAAATTTGACGTTCGAATAAATGACTTTCGTTTTTGATTTTTGATTTTGTTATAATTGTGTAAAGTCGAATTATTATTTCATTGGAGTAATCTGGCATGTGCTAGTATTTATTGTAATGGTGATCGTTTAGTTTAATCGTAAGTACAATAAATATGACCATTTTATTACACAAAGTGTCAGCTAGCATATGTTGGATTACTGAAGTAAATTAATAATTCGACTTTAGTAGGTACAGCATGATATTGTTTTGTTAAATATAGCTATTTTTATTTCATTTCACATTTTAATCACTCACATTACTAGGCATAAAGCGTGGTGACATTTTATGCCTTGCTCAAAGTAGATTGGCAAATTGAGACATATTTTTTTTAATCAAAAACTTCGTAATCTTCATCATCATCTTCATTCTCCTACCCATATTCCAATGTATTGGCTATAAGAGTAGGAGGAGACCCGTACTCTTATAGCCATCGACATTCATACTCAAAACTTTCCTCACGATTTTTTCCTCATTCAGAAAAAATCGCAAGCATACACTCGCCTTTACAAATCAGTAATAAACAAGTTTTTCATAAGTCTCAACGCATCTTATCTACGTAACCGGTTTTTCTGACTCATTTTAATAGGTAAATTAAAACAATAATTAAGTCAGATGACTTTAAACATTAACATTTTTATGTTTATAATTGTTGGTATCTGGAAAACCATAAATACTTTTTATGTTAAGTAACTTCCTCCTGGGGAGTAACCAACACCTCTTAAAGCAGTATTATTATAATATTACTTCACAGTGGGAAAGTGATGGAGCTATAGAGGACTTATAGCTCCATCTCTTTCTCACGGTGAAGTAATATTGAAATAATACTGCTATAAGAGGTGATGGTTACCCCCCTGTTCTCTCGTGTCGGCACGAACTACAGGGTCAAATTGAATTACCTAGCAAAACTTCGCAGACGCGATCATCATCATCTGCCTGCCTTTTCCCAACTCTGTTGGGGTCGGCTTCCGAACTAACCGGATGCAGCTGAATACCAGTATTTCACATGGAGCGACTGCCTATCTGACCTCCACAACCCAGTTACTGGGTAACACGATACCCCTTGGTAAGACTGGTTGTCAGACTTTCGGGCTTCTGATTACCCGTAACGATTGTAAAGATCTACAAATAACAGCCGGGACCAACGGCTTAACGTGTTTTCTGAGGCACGGAGGGGTCTTGGTATGTAAAGACGGTCACCCATCTACGGACCAACCGCGGCGACCAAGTGTAGCTAAAACCTGATCGATTTTTATTGATTTACGTGACTTTTATGTAAGGACTATGCGGGTCATATTTTTCTTTTTGTCTCAGTTAGTTATAATGATAATCTGACAGTTTGAGTACTTTATGCGGCCTACACAAATGTCCTGTCTTTGGTATTAAATTAATTTAATAAGAGGGTCTGCAACAGTGAATACACAATTACTAAAAAAATTGCACATTGTAAACTAAATTCTAAGGGCCGTATTATTATATTGTTCGCTCAAAACTCGAAACTCAACTCAAACTCAAAGCATTTATTTCAAATAAACCAAATACAGGCACTTTTGAATTGTTTAGAGGTCGGTCCATCCTGCCGGGGTCGCGAGAAGGTACAACCTACCGACGTCGCAGGAAGGTACAACAGGGTTACTGAGGCCCCTGGCAACACAGGCAACGGAAGGAATACGGGTGGGTTTTAGTCAGTAAGAGTCTGACACACCATCCCGCTCCGCCCAGAGCGGGAGAAGTTATTTGATAATATTTGCCACCAAAAACCCACCCGTAATCCCTCTATTGCCTGTGTTGCCAGGGGCCTCGATAACCCTGTTGTACCTTCCCGCGACCCCAGTAGGTTGTACCTTCGGGCCATTAAGTACCTGACCTGATGTGTAGCCTCGGTGATTTAAAAAAAGTGGTTATTTGTGATGATTTTAATATAGACACTTTGACACAATCAAAACCATCTAATCGGTTTCAAACTCTCCTTTTAAACTACGACTTATAAATTGGAATTCATCAGCCTACACGATTAGCTAGTGGTAAATGCATAGAAGATATCGTTCATAATATCAGAGGTAGTAAGTGTGCAGTACTTGATCTTGCGCTATCTGATCATACTGCCCAAGTGATAAAATAACCTGTGAAAAATAGTTGTTCCATTAAGCATTGGTATGCTCTAAGGCGCGACTGTTGCCAAGAAAACCTAACTAAATTCGATGATTCTCTTCATAATCTTGGTTTTAATGAAGTATATCTGCACGACAATCCTGAGGAAGCATTTAACTGTTTCTATGACCTATTTATGCTTTTCTATGACCTCTGTTTCCCTTTAAGAAAAGTAAGAATCACTCTACGTAAAAAAATCACATTGGATTTCCAAGGGAATTAGGCTAAGTAGTAAGCGTAAAAGAGAAATGTTATGGCAATACAGGCGAACCCCTACTTCTAAAAATAAACTGATATTAAGGCAATATACTCGTACTGCTCGTTTAAAGAAAATAATTAAATTAACCTAAAGATATCAGAATGACTTTCACATAAATTCGGCCAGGAATAAATCTAAAGCGACTTGGAGCATTATCAATATACATAAAATTAACTATCCTAGAGAAAATATACCTGAATATGTAACAATAAATGACAAAAAAATACATAACCCCCGACTAATTCAACAAGCTTTTAATGACTATTTTATAGATGAAATTCAACCGAATAATACTACTACTTCCTATACAAATATTGAAACTAATTGTAACTCCATATTTATTCCTCCTACAATACCAGCAGACATAGTGGCTATAATTCGCTCTTTAAATAATACCAATAGCCATGGATATGATGGCATCATTACAAAAGTGTTCAAACATGTATATACATATTGTTTGATGTATACTCATGTTTTACAATAAATATATTCTATTCTATTCTATTCATGTAGCGCCATTAAAAGGACCTGCTATGAGTTATATCATTAATCTCTGCATTGAATATGGCCATTTCCCGGACAAATTAAAAATTACTGTTATCAAACCTATCCATAAAAAAGATGATAAAAGTATCATGGGTAATTATAGACCGATAGCACTTATTCCTATTTTTTCTAAAATTATAGAAAAGCTGATATCCAATAGCCTTTCGTCGTTTTTTGAAAAGCATGATCTTATAGTCAGAGAACAATTTGGATTCAGGAAAGGTAAATCCATTAATATGGCGATTTATGACGTGATCAAGAAAATTGTTTCTTGTGTGGATGCTAGAACTCCAGTGTCGGCCTTGTTTATGGATATGTCTAAAGCATTCGACCATGTAGATCATGGTATACTGCTATACAAATTAGAGCGTTATGGGATTAGAGGAACTGCATTAAACCTATTACAATCTTATCTCTCTAATCGCAGTCAAATAACAACGCTAGATAGGCTATGTGCGAGCTTGAAAGTTGAAAGAACATACATGTCACGTCCTAGGAAAACTACTTATGGTGTTCCCCAACGTAGCATTCTTGGCCCCCTATTATTTAACATTTACATAAATGATATGCCTAAGGTCAGTAAGCACCAGATGGTCTTGTTTGCTGATGACAGCACTATTTTATTCTCTGGTAATGACATTAATTATCTTGAAAATGATATAAATGACGATCTAAAAAATATAATAAATTGGTTAGTTAATAATAATCTAAAAATAAATCTTAACAAAACTAAAATAATGACATTTAATCAAAGAACAAATAAACCGAAACTAAGTATTAAATATGGTAACGTAGCAATCTCTGAAAGTGACATTACAAAATTTCTGGGCCTTTACATAGATAGTCATCTGACTTGGAAACATCATATTGACGCTTTGTCAAAGAAGCTTAGTCAATTGGCTTATACTCTGTACAAACTATCAAAAACGGTTAACCGCATTACAGTACAAATGGCTTATAATGCTTATGTGGCTTCTGGCATTAGGTACGGAATCATTTTCTGGGGCAACTCCATTGACAGAGACATTGCTTTTAAAGCTCAGAAGAAATGCTTGCGATCTTTACCAAATTACAATCGATCGATAGTTGTAAACCATTATTTAACTTCGTTTGCTCACTCTGCCGTCTTTGTACTATATGAAATGGCAGTGTTTGTTCGCTGTAACATTCATTTATTTGGAAAACTGCGTTCTCGACGTTATCAAAATACCATCCATGTTACCTCTCATAAAACCGCATTTTTTGGCAAAAGTGTGCTAGGTATGGCCCCAAAAATATATAATAGTACACAAGCACCTATTAGAAATAAAGAGTGTCTGGGATCCTTTAAGAGGTCTTTGTTTAAGTTCCTTTTAGATACATGCTACTGCTCCATCTCTGAGTTTACTACCGATAAACAGAGGTATGACGATCCCGACTTGCTAATTAGACAATTATGATTTTATTTATTGATTAAGTATGAATGTGTTTATTTATCTAAAATTGTAATGATCGTTTACCTAACTGACATATTTTAAATTTAATTATTTTATTAATGGCATGCCACCTTAATTGTAATTGCTTGTTTATGTTAATTGTGTACGCCATATATTGGCAAAACATAGTGCACATATTTTAGACAATAATTATACTATCTGTAACCATACCTATGTTTAACAAAATAAATGATTGATTGATTGATACCTTCGCGCGACCCCGGCAGGCATCCTCCCTAGTGGAATGCTTGTTTTGAGTGCGGTACTGTAATACGGGCCTAAGTGCCGCAATACTTAAAAAAATCACAGCATGCTCTACTTACATTATGCTCAAATAATAACACAATTAGTTGTGTTCATGGAATCGTGTTCTTAGTTGAGCTGCACGATTACTGACAAATGCGTGCACTGAGTGGACAGGTCCACTCAAATCTGTATAGTTCTTTCCTCAAAAAACTATTTCAGACACCAATTTACATGGTCCTCAAATGATCTGACCAAGATTTTTATATGTATGCACCAACAACAAATTTCAACTTTTGTTTTTGGTGTATTTAAAAAAAAATGCTTTTCAATTCATTTTGACCGCGTAAGTATTACACTTTTGTCGGAAACAGCAGATTTTTTAGGAATCAACAGAGATTAAAATCACTGACGAAAAATTTCTACCCAGTGGGGTCCAGAATCATGTGCTGAATCCATATCGAGCCCTTACCGCGCTTTATAAAAAGGCAATTTTTATCATAAACCATATTGTTTTAAACATCGCTTAGGATATCGCATTTTCATAAAAATGTCGCTTACGACAAGACGGCGGTAAGGGCTCGATATGGTAACAGGTTCTGCGTCTAATGTTTCGCCACCCTCTGCGTTTCTTTTTGTGAGCGTCAAATAAATCCATAATGTAATCACTTTTGTATCAATTACTGTTTAATTGACTTGTGCGTCCGATAAAATAACCAGTCGTCTAGGTGAACCTTTATAACACCAGAAGCCATCTGCAATTAAACGGAATTTGGTGAACTCCAAACCAAACATTGGTGGCAATTTCATCTCATCTTGAAAAGAGTTTGTGTGTAACGGGTATCCAAGGTGAACACCGTTTTTACACGTGGTGATACACGACTGGGATGTCCTTGAAGTCATTCAGGTCCAAGCCACGGGTTGAGTTAGTAGAAAAGTTCTACCTCGTGCGCTTATGGTCAACGCACTAAACTGTTATTTTAACCGCGAGTTATTTTAAAGCGCACACCAAGAAATCTACAATTTAATCATAGAAAACATGCGCCTAAAACAGATTTACAAAATATGATTACGACTGTTAACATCTATAAGAAAATATGCTCAACGCCTGAAAAAAAGACTATAGCACCAACACGCATAAGTAAGGCATCACGCCAAGTTAATTCACCAAATTACCTAACCAATAGACGTGAATCCCCAATCATTCTACTTGACTGCGCGACCAACAAACTCAATAAAGGAGCAAATATAAAAGGTTACCTGCTCCTGTACCACCAACCAATCCTGTAATACCGAAAACTGCAATATCGAAATCTAAAGAAAACATTAAACTATGTATCTTAAGTAGTTGCAAATACAACGGATGGTCTTCTATAGAGGAAGTTTTCTCCGAATACTTCGACTACTGTCACAAAAAAATGCCGTAAAACGAGTATTAAGCGGCATTGAAAAAAGATTAAAGGGGTTCACCCTAAACGACTATTGCTTAATTTTTATTGGAGAAAATCATATTATTACAAGTGAAAACAACTACATAAACTTCATAAGCTTACTAAATGAGTTCCTTCGAAATGTTACACACACCAACGTAGTAGTTTGTCTCCCTACGTATAAAATGGGATCACTTGTATATAACTTCAAAGTTGATATATTTAACAACCTCCTTCACCTAGACAACCAAACCATATTGTACGCATACATCTTCGACAGCAATCGTGATCTAACACATGACATATTTTCTTACACTACGGGCAGAATCAATAAATACGGAATCAAAAATATATATGACAATATTATGAATAACATTCAAATTGATATAGACTTATACTGTCAGACAAGCAGACATACAAATAATAATACCAGACAAGAATGTGATGAAATCTTAACGACTCTCATTGGTGACGAACACAATTCAAACCTGAAAGAAAACCCTAACTGTTTTCGTTTATAACAGTATACATATCCTTCATCAAAATATTGCTGGACTCCTGAATAAAAGCGACACGCTTACTGTGTATTTGGAAGAACTAGAAAACAGTAAAAGACGGATCGGTACTACATAACATGCATAACCGAAACTTTTATGACACGATGAACTTCTAAATATACCAAACTACAGCCTAGCAACAAGTTTCTCCAGACGTAACAGAAGAGGTAGCGCGTGCATTTTGACCTGGGTTGGTCACAAGTATAAAGTGTTAAACTTAGGGAAATATTCTGTAATCAACGTAATTGAATGCTGCGCTATAGAATTGACAGAACACAAGATTGTTTTTGTATGTGTATATAGGGTGCCCCAATCTAATTTGGATACATTTTTCGAAAATCTAAATAATTTTTTGCACTTGTCGTGTTTAAAATTGGACACTAAAAAGGTTGTCTTATGTGGGGACTTTAATATCAACTCATTGAAAAGAAATAAACAAACCTTAGACTTCGACTTGTTAAAATATAATTTAAAATTACAATTTTCTCAACCCACTAGGTTAAGCAATGGGACCTGCTTGGACAATATAGCACATAATGTAAAAGGCGGTAAGAGAGAAATTATAGAATTGGACCTATCAGATCATTTCACACAACTTTTGAAATGTCCTGTTAAGAAGACATGTGTCTTAAAACGTTGGAAAATAAAATGACGGAATTATTGTCAAGATAATGTAGAGAAATTTAGGAATTGTATTAAAGGTCTCACTTTTTCAAACATATATACAACTAGTGACGTCAATGAGGCCTACGCCCATTTTCTTGACCTATTCCGATGTTTATACGATCTTTGCTTTCCATAAGAAAATATAGTATGCGGGACACAAGTCAGAGCCATATTTTACCCGGTCGGGGGTGAGTCAGGGCAGTAATCTTGGGCCTTTGCAGTTCATTCTTATGATTAATGATTTGCCAGAAGTTGTCAAAGACGCCAAATGTTTACTGTTTGCTGATGACCTCAAGCTATCGCTGGAGATAAGTAAATTGGAGGACTGTGACAGGCTTCAAAGAGACATAGACAGAGTGGTGACCTGGAGCAAGGACAACATCTTGCAGTTCAACATCTCAAAGTGCGTAACAATCACATTCTCTCGTGCGCGCACTCCTATTCTATATACTTATAATATAGACGGGTTGCCAATGGCTAGGGCCACGGAAGTTAGGGACTTAGGGGTTAAATTCAACACTGGGCTAACGTTTCGTGATCACGTCACAAGCTGCTGCAGAAAAGCTTACCGTAATTTAGGTTTTATGTTACGTATGGTGCGTGGTTTTAATAACATTAAAGCGGTCATCGCTTTATATAATGCTTTAGTTAGAAGTCAATTGGAATGTAACGCAGTCATTTGGGCTCCACACGAATCTAAATATAGGCTCATGCTGGAGAGAGTACAAAACAAGTTTGTGAGGTACTTGTACCTGTGCCTGTATGGTGTTTACCCATTTTATCCGCTTATGTACCCAACTTTATTTATTTTGGGTATGGTTGGATATAACGAACTGAGGGTCAGGAGGGATCTCGCACTTACCTCGTACATATTTAAAGTACTTAGAGGGAAGGTACATAATGCGGAAATATTAGGGCACATAGGTTTGTGTGTTCCGGACAGGTTCGTGTGGCGACGACGGCAGCCACGGCTGCTGGCGGAGCCGCGCGCTCGGACCAATCTTTTAAGTGAGGCGCCACTGACTCGCGCACTCCGCACTCTCAACCTCATAGCTAGTGACACAGACATATTCTGTTGTTCTCTGAGTGAGTTCACAAAGAATGCATTGTTTGTAATAACTTACAAAATTTAATTGAAATAATGTGTTAGTAAATAAGTTAGGATAAGAGTTCAGATGTACACTATCGCAATAGGTTTCTCTGTAAGGATAGATGTAAGTTGGAAATAAATAAATAAATAAATAACGAAATCGATTACTAAAACAATAAAATGGATTACTAAACCAATAACGCAAATTCAAACAGAGACACAGAAAATCACGAATCCATTAAAAATAGCTCAGGCTTTCTACAAGTTTTATATTAATCAAGCTACAAAACTAAAAAATAAAAATATGCCAGAAATTAACGTACACCCAAATACTTCAAACTTTTTATTTATGGAGCCGACTTTACCTCAAGATATCGATATGTGTCTTCCAGTCACAATTTTAATCCAACTGTATGCCCAGAAATGTAGTGCTTGCTACTCGTTTTAAATTAGTGTCGTTATATTTGACATTTAGCAGCAATGGTTTCCTTTAATTCATTCGGAATTCGATCATTTTGGTTTTTTCCATATTAATTTTCAAGTTATTGGAATGTAACTAGCGTATAATGTCGTTTATAGCTTTATTTTTTTCTCGTTCATACGTAATTCAATTTCACATTTCACAATGAGTGTTGTGTCAACAGCAAACAAGATTGTGTCATGACGGGTGCTATTTGGGAGATCATTTATATACATGATGAATAAGAACGGTTCTAACACGTTGCCATGTGGTTCTAAACAATTGTTTTGCTGATAGTCACTTCTATATACCTCAGTTTTATTATTTTGGATTTTTTGAGATTTCCAGAGCTTTCTGTCATTCTAATAGTCTCTTAACCAATCGTTCGCTTTGCCTCTTATTCCACATTTTCCTAACTTGTGTAAGAGCACAAAGTGGTCTACAAAATCGAACGCTTTGCTCATGTCCAGAAATATCACCGCAACTGGTAAGCCATCATTTATCGCCTGAGTGACAATTTTAATCAAGTTGAAACATGTTAACGAAGACCACTTCGTTAACATGTTTCAACTTGATGGAAACACAAAACAAAACAAAACAAAATGAACAATTTGGATTTTGGCAGGATAGTACCAAAATCCGAATTGTTATTTTTTTTTAAAGATTGGTTAACGCAAATGGTTGAAGCCGCCTTAGCATTACTTTCTCGAATATTTTCGACATGATTGGTATCAACGTTACTGCTCTATAATTATTCATGTGAGATCTGTCACCTTTTTTTAAAAAGTGGCTTTACTATTGTTTTTCAATATATTTGGAAACGCATCTTCCTCAAACGACAGGTTCATTAAATAACTCAGTGGTTGATATATCTATATATGGTGCACTTATTTTTATTACTTTTGTTGTGATGTCATCAATTCCCGCTGCGTTCGTGTTATTTAGTTTTAATCATACGAAATATTTCCATAGCGTCAGTAATAATAAAAAAAAAATTGTTTGTGCGTTATACGTATCAATAGTTTTGTTCATCTCGTTCCAATCATACTTAAAATTGTTATTGTTTGTCAGTTGTATATAAAATTCATAAAATTTGTCACTCATTTCATTAGGGTCTTTATATGTCTGATTATTTTCAATTATTCTGTCAATGTAAGTTTTAGTGTTAATGTCATTAATGTGCTCGTTAATTACTTCCCATGTGACTTTACATTTGTTTTTATTATTATAAATATATTCTTACTCTGAAGTTGTCGAGAGTTGTGTATGCACTTTTGAAGTATGCAACTGTAGGATTTGTATTTTTTTCAGTTTTTTTCTGTTAGCTTTATGGTGTTGTTGGCTAAGATATAATACCCCTTCCTAGTACAGGATATTCTAATACCTTTCATTAACCATTCATAGTTTCCTTTTTATTTGACTTCTTAAACAGTCTTTATAGGGAAGCACAGATCAAAAAATAATTTGAATATATTATGAAATAATTTAAAACGATTCTTGTAAATTATTTTTTCGTATACATTTGAGAAACTAAGAGACGAAATGCAACTACAGAACTTGTCCTTACTTAACTAAAGTCTCTGACACATTCATACCAGCTACATCGGTGAAGCATACGGTGGAGGTCTGCCTGGCTTGGGCAGAGCTCTGTCGTGTCGTCGTGGAGGCGATTGGCGGCGGAGAACTCTCGCGTCCGGCCCTGGTCCAAGCCTTGGTACGGGGCGAGAGAGCATGCGCAGCTGTCACCTCCTTCTGCGAAGATAGGATGCTCGCGAAGGAGGAGGCGGGACGGGTGAGGGAGAGACAAATTTCGCGCCTTTCCGCCCCTAGCCACCGCAGGAGATGCCCTGGGCGTCGGGAATCCCAGGCGGATTTCCAGCCACCGTAGGCGCGGGCTTGCGGACGGTGAGCTATGGGTAGCTTGACGTCTGATTAGGACCAGGCCTGGGTTGACTGCACGTTGTGTTCCACACGCGCATCAAAGATATGTCAGCACAAGTGTAGGGGTCCACTAGGGCCGATGATGAACAATTTTATTAATTTCCACACCACAACGTTCAAAATTAAATTTACATGTCAAGTCATTCATATTAGTCAAATGTTTATATTTTAGATTATTATTTATCAATATGCATACTCCTCTTCGTTTAGTGTCACGTGAATAGGATGCGACTAATTTGTAACTTAGAATTTTCAGAAGCGTCTCTGTACCATTTTGCATCAAAGTTTCAGTCAAACACGTTTGGAATGTTGTTTTGATAAAGTGCTGTTTAAACCTGTTTGTGGCTACTATCATGGTTTTTAAAGCCAGTTCATCATCATCCTTTCTTTTCCCCAACTGTGTTGAGGACGGCTACCAGCCAGGAATGCGGATAAATATGAGTATTTTACATGGACAGTTTGCCTATTTGACCGCAAGACCTAACAAATTTATATGCATTTTTACATACATCCATAAACTCACGCCTTCTTCCCATGGGGGTAGGCAGAAACTATAGAACGCCACCTGCTTCGCTCCTTACATACACCTATTTTTTTTTTTTTTGAGGGTTTGGTTTCCGCACTTAGTCCTTCAGGTGGAAAATTGTGCGTGGGCCATGGAGGCCGTTTTTGGTGGATATTCCAACCAGCCCACCTCCCTCCAGAAGTTGATAACATCTCCTGGTTGTTTAGAATTTCTGTGTAGGATCTGGGTGCCCCGAGGGTTTCTGTTCTAATGTGGGTGACGCCTGTGCATTCGAAGAGCACATGCGCAACGGTTTCCTCTGCCTCCATGCAAGCTCTGCACAGAGGGCTGTCCGTTATGCCTATTGTGTATTAGTGTTTGTTTAGCGAGCAGTGGCCCGTGATGGTCCCCGTCAACAGGCGCAGGCCGGTCCTGTCCAGGCGTAACAAGCGCCTGGTTAACTTACTATCCAAGGATGGCATAGCCTCCTTGGACTGTCTGCACCCCTGTGCCGAGGACCACCAGCTCTCCGCTTGTGTGTGGATGAGCTCCTGTAGCCACCTGCGTAGTTGATTGAAGGGGATGGGCACGATCGGCTCCGGTCCGCAGACTGACGTGCCGGATGCTCTCCTGGCTAGTTCGTCAGCTGCGTCGTTGCCCAGCGATCCGCTGTGTCCTTTTATCCATTGCAGTGTCACTGTGTTGCGGTTGAATACCGTTGTGCGTTCTAGCACATTGTGACAATCTTGTGTTAGTCTCGAAGTACTGTGTTTCTTCCCTAGGGATTGGAGAACTGAGGCGCTGTCGGAGAGTGTACGTATATGAGTGTCCGTGACTCTCCTGGCTTCTATGGCATACGCCGCTTGTATAATGCCCACACACTCCACCTGGTAGACGGCGTTGAACATTACCAGCGGGCAGGATATGTTTATGTTAAGGTCGTGTGAGAAAACGCCAGCTCCGGTTCCGGAGTTAGTCTTTGATCCATCGGTGTTATACTCTTACCTCATCCGGGCCTGAATAGTCACACCGTTCCTCTGTGAGTATTATGTTGTAGTGCTTTTGGAAACAGTGTAGTTTTGGGGCTCTGTCGCTGGGTGATGCCATCATAGGTCTTCGTTTGATCGCATCCTCCCTTATTCGTATGTGCTTGACTCTAGAGTCTTTGTTCAGGGTTCCTGTTATGTTAAGCCTAAAGGCGGCCTGGGCCGCCTCCTCTCGCACGATGAGGTGCAGAGGCGGCAATCCAAGCATCGCCTGTAGGGCGGTGGTGGGCGTAGTTCTCATACAGCCTGTGATTGCTACACAAGCAAACCGTTGCAGTTTTTCGAGATCTTTTTGGGCTATACTCAGGTCTGTCCTGGGCCACCAGACTAGTGAGCCGTATGTGATAATTGGCCGAATGACCGTGGTGAATAGCCAGTAGGTAATCTTGGGGATAATTCCCCAGTTCCTGCCGAGCAGTCTTTTACACTGCCACAGAGATATGCTGGCTTTTGTGATGATGTAGTTGGTATGTTTTGCCCAGTTCAACTGTTTGTCCAAGAAGATGCCCAGGTACTTGGTTTCAGTTGACAGGCTTAGGGTGGTCCCAAAGAATCGTAGTAGCTGTAAAATTGGCAGTTTCCTCTTCTTTGTGAATAGAACTAATTCGGTTTTTGTAGGGTTTACTGATACGAGTAGTTGGTGCTTATTGCACCAATCCTCTACTATTTTTAAGGCTTGGCGCATAAGGTTGCATAGGGTATTTTCGTGGGTGCCATTTATTATTATGGTTATGTCATCCGCGTAGCCTACGGTGAAGTAACCTTTATCGTTGAGTGTTTTGATGAGGTTGTCGACGACCAGGTTCCATAAAAGCGGTGAGAGGACGCCTCCTTGTGGGCAGCCTTTCGCCACTATGGCCCTGGTAATGTCGTTCACGGTGACTTGTACAGCTCTCAATTTAAGCATGTTTGAGATCCAGCCACTTATGGTGGGGTCTATGCTATGTCTGTCAAGCGCCGTGTTGATGCTGTTGAACATTGTTTTATCAAAGGCGCCCTCGATGTCAATGAAGGCTGCCAATGCCGAGCATTTGTGGTCCACTGCGCATTCAATTTTGGAAACCACGCTGTGCAGCGCGGATTCTGTTGATCTGCCTGTGGTGTACGCATGCTATTGTTTATGAAGGGGTTTGGCCCGAAGAGGTCCGTCTCGGATGTGTCTATAGCAGAGTCTCTCAAGGGTCTTCAGTAGGAAGGATGTGAGGCATATAGGCCTGTAAGCCTTGGGTTGTGTATAGTCGGTTTTGCCAGGTTTGGGTATGAAAATGACTTACAATACGCGCCATGCGTGGGGTATGTATCTGAGTACACCCCTTTTGCTTTACCCCCATCTACCCTCATACATCTGCAAGCTTACCACAAGAACCGTAGAGAAGCGTTTTGTCGACGGAAGATTAGAAAAAAATGACGTTTCTGTGTAGACAGTTGACAGTTTTCTACCGAAACATGTGGACAAGTGATTTCTATTATACAGTAGAGTAGAAATAGAAAGCTTCATGCTAAGCCTGCTGGTCATACACGCATGCCGGTTGCAAGTACTACACATCTGACCTTTCTGAAGAACATTATCAATTAGGTCATTATATGTCCTCCTAGGGCGTCCTCTCCTGTCGTTGCCACTCACCTCTGCCTTGTAAATACTTTTTGTAAATCGCCTTTCACAAATCCAGACAGCTACTGAGAAAATCCTGATGGCAAAACCCAATAACACTTTGTCCGACCTGGGAATCGAACCCAGGACCTCATACTCAGCAGTAGCGCTTACAACCACTACACCAATGTCCTAATCACACGTTTCATGACCCCGACGGCATGAAACGTGTGATACAAGGTTATGTTTCCGCGAAGGCAAAATCGCCACTTACGCCGCCATCTTGTTTTTAGAGTTCCGTACCTCAAAAAGAAAAACCGGCCAAGTGCGTGTCGTACCACGCACAATAAAGGGTTATGTAGTTGGAAATGTTGGGATGAATTTATCTCAAAAACAAGCCTAACACAGTAACATCCCAATAGAGGTTACGAAATCTCCTCATCCTCATCACCTACATATCTCAATGCTGAATCTCTTCTCAAAAAACTCTTCTCTAAGGACATTCCAAGTTTTGAATTCAATCCCATTCTATTGTCACAATTAAGAAGACATTCCAAAGTCTTAACGTAAAGAAAACTGAAGATAAGTCTTCAGTTTTCTTTACGTTTCGGTTTTCGGGGGATTTCTGTTAAGGTTCTTGGAGATATCATTGGCACAATAGCCCCTGTCCTAACAGGCATATTTAATCAATGTTAGGCAGCGGTACGTTTCTTGATTTAATGAAACATAGTAAAGTAGTACCAATTTTCAAATCGGGTAGTAAGAGTGATCCCTCTAATTATAGACCTATATCTGTGCTACCAGCATTGAGTAAAATATATGAAAAAATCATGCTAGACCAGATGCTGTCACATTTAAATTCTAATGGGACTTTA
The DNA here is from genome assembly GCA_905333075.3 of Atethmia centrago. NCBI lineage: Eukaryota > Metazoa > Arthropoda > Insecta > Lepidoptera > Noctuidae > Atethmia > Atethmia centrago. The sequence goes on along the minus strand of HG995396.1, from coordinate 14,029,393 downwards.
CATAGTCGCCAGTTTGGATTCACGAAACGACGACTGACGCAGGAGTAAAACTCATCATTCACATTTTGGAATCCTGGGAGAAATCCCAGGATGCAATTGGCATTTTCTGTGATCTCTCAAAAGCGTTTGACTGCGTTGACCATAATACACTGACCTGTAAATTACACCACTACGGAATTCGTGGACAAGCTGCTGATCTTGTTCTGTCCTATCTATCAAACAGGCAGCAAAAAGTAAACGTTAACGGGGCGATGTCCTCGGGGTCTCTAGTAAAGATGGGCGTGCCCCAAGGTTCAATTCTTGGCCCTTTCCTATTTCTAGTCTATATTAATGATTTTCCTTACATGATGGCAAACTTATCGGATATAATTCTATTCGCTGACGACACTTCTCTTATTTTTTAAAAAGATAGAAAAGATCCGAATGTCTTACACGTCAACGATAGTCTGGATGTTCTTTTCGAAATGGTTCGCAGCTAATAATCTCTTACTTAATGCTAACAAAACAAACTGTATTAAGTTCTCACTACCAAATGTACTCCACCACTTGGGTTGGCGCGACAACAGTAGGATATGCTCTCATACTGCGAGAACATCACTTATGCGTAAAAGTATTTTCTGTATGAATCCTACGATATACAATAAATTACCAAAAAGTTGGAGAGAACTGCCCTTGTCACTTTTCAAAAAAAAGTGAGATTTTTTTTAGTTAATAAAGCGTATTACAATATTTTAAGTTTTTTGAATGAAAAGGACTTTTCTATTTCGACTTCCAATACAGATAGTTAAGAATAACAATTTAATAATGTAAATTTTAAATTAATTGATTTTTGATACTTTTTGAATGCATAATAATGAATATACTGGACATACTTAATTTAATTTATTTTTTGACTATTATATACTTATACAATAATATCTTGACATCAATTATTATTTATTTCTTATGTATTTTGTAATTAAATTTCAAATAACTATGCGTAATGAAAAGTAATTTTTAAACCAACAAAATTTGTTCGCCATTATTGGCAAAGCATGGATGCTCACAACATAGTATTTAACACCTTGCATGTCTGATTACTCAGTTTATGTAAACGCATGTTTGACAAATAAATTATCTTTCTTTCTTTCCACAAGGACACGGTGGTGCTCTGCCCAAGTCGGGCAGACCTCCACCGTATGCTCCACCGTGTCCTCCGGGCGACCCAAACAGTGGTGACACTCGTGCGTTTCCTCTCGCCTTATCCGACACAGGAACCTCCCGAAGCTGCCGTGTCCCGTGAGGACCTGCATCAGGCGGAAGGAGAGAACGCCGTGGTGCCTCTCTAAATGGTGTTCACAGACCTGCAATATTTTTAAACTGCCTATCCAATGATACCCCACACTATGGGATAGACATGAAAAAAAAATGAATATCATCCCCACATTACGTGCAAGGGATGTACCCCTAAAAAAAAATATTTTCAAGTATTTGTTTTACTTCGTTTGATATTTAGATCGTGCGAACGATATGACATTTTTGAGATTCCAGAGTCTTTTAAGTGTCGGATAAATAAACGCCTTGGCCATACAAATACGCGTTGCGCTCACGCCGCACTGACTTTTAGTTTCAAAGGTAATATTTATTTTTTTTTAACGAAAATATGAATATTTGAAAAATCAAAGATAAAATCATAGATAATAAAATAGTTTGTTCATACAAAAAAAAAACATGAAAATATCTTATGTAGTTTGAAATTAAATCAAATCAAATCAAATCGTTTATTGCAATCCATAATCTACAGTTACATGTGGTAAATATATTTAAAAAATAATTAATAGAAACAATTATGACCCTGTCGGGCACAGCAAATGTTTAAGTAAGTAGAGAGAGGAGGAGCGCTTTATACATTTTCTTTGTTATTAAGTTAGAATAATTTTATATCCTATTACCCATGTATTCATATTTCCATTTATTAACTTATTCTATTAATATTTTAAATGCAGGCCTATCTAATTATTTATTTAATTATATTTAATATTGCTTATTTCTTTACTCGCATTAAAAATTGTTCATTATTATGAATGTAGTATAATTATTAAGTATTATGTTATAATTTATTTTTGATATTTTACTTACTAGAATATATCTGTTATTCATTTTTCTGTAGGTATTATTATTATTAAATTTATCCATTAGAATTATTTTATATCCTATTATCTATGTATTTATATTTCCATTCGTTTTATCCTATTAATATTTTACTCGCTTGAAATATGTTCTAAGTATTATAGTATAATTTAAAATTAATAGGTGACAGTTAAGTCAACTTTAATAGTTAATGTGAGAAGTCGATTTGGCACAAGGCACTCGATTCTTCAAATTAACTTCACCGGTACAATAGCTGTAGTTAATAATACTTGCGGTTAAGTATTAACTAAGTTTATTCGGAGCGTTGGTGGGGCCCAGTGGTAGCAACCGCGACTTACGAGTTGTAAGTCGCAGGCGCTTTAATTTGCGTAAATTATTTCAACATCACTGCTCTCAAAACGGTGAAGGAAAACATCGTGAGGAAACCGGCATGTCCTAAAACCAAAAATTCGAAGACTTAAGTCATCCACCAACCCGCACTGAATTGCAGCCCACTCCCTCTCGAAGAGAGGAGGCCTGTGTCCCAGCAGCAGACATTATAGGCTGATTATGTTGATTATGAATTTTATTCATCCATGGTGTATGTCATTGTATTGTACCCTGGACATAAATAATATACAAAATACATTATTAGAAATTAGTTTATTATGTCATCTAGGTACACGAAGCATGTGAACTTTACGGCTAGGCCTGGATACAACATCATTATGCAGGTGGAATTCTTACTTATTTTGGTACACAAAAACACAAAATATCAAAATTTTATAAGTAGTGCTGGGAGAGGTAACAATTTATATTCTTTAATAATGGGATACACAGCTGTCCAGTGATGGAGCTCCACATATAGATCGAATGAATTAATACTGTGCTCGAGACACTATTAAAGTTTTACAGAATTACCCCATATTATAATGACATTTAAGACGCTGACAACACCTAAACCGCGGTCACTGTCAAATTCCATAGAAAAGAAAGAGAAGCGCGATGACACAACCCTTGTAATTTATTGCAAAATATGAAGTAATTACCTATTTACTCAAGACTGAGTTGAGTAATCGAAAATAAAAAAAACCAAGTTCTGCATTCAAATAAGACGTTCTTGTTATTAATTAAATACGTAACGTATGTTGATATTTGATAAAGATATTTTGGTTAGAACTCAAAGTAAGAGGTTAGTTTAACGTTAGTTTGTATCGAGATTTTGTTTTAAAAACGTGTGTTACTTTAAATACTCGGTACCCGAAGCCATTGAAATGACACTAATACTAATTAAGTTAACAGCTTGTCTTCATACATTCTTCTCAGACTCTTCATCGAGCAACCTATTCACCAAGTCTTTTCTATCAAGTTTGTCAGTAGCGCCTCTTGGTAGGCGGTCGACAAAACGGACGCCACCGGCTAGACGCATTTTGTAGGTTACCTGGAAGTAGAATATACTTAGTGTTCGTTTATTCATCTAGCAAGTTTTTAAATAACTTGAGTAAAAACAAAAAAAACTGTTCTTCAAGAAATGATGCTGCATTTACCTACACGTTTACAAGCAGCTAGACACTATTGCTGGAAGCTAGTGCTACTGGAAGCCATTGATCAAAGCCAGTGCCAGAGGGCAGTGCTCAAATTAATACCAGTGGGGCCAAAGGGGTTTTCAATCCCAGAACCATTACGATATCATATTTTGCGTACAATTTGACAACTACAGGCTATAACTTGTGCCCTACCAACCATAAGTGCCATATCTGCATTAAGCGCCAAATCGAGAACAACGCGCCAAAGGTGTTTTTCTTCTTTTTGTTGTGACTGTTCCTAACTATACAATGTGTCTGTATACGGTGTGGCGCAAATTAAGGGCGTGGTACAGACCATCAAACTGAATAACTTTCTCCCGGGGACGAACCTCATAATCGCGAAAAAAATTTCAGTCGTCCCATATATTTGGTCGAGTAGGTATTAAAGTTTTGTATGGGACGACAGATTTTTTGTTCATGATTAAGATGTTATAGTCCCTGTATATAGTTAGTTATAAACCTATCATTTGAATGCTATGGACGGATTATAGACATTAATTATAAAAGCGAAAGTGAGTTTGTTTGTTACGCTTTCACGCTAAAACGGCTAAACATATTTGGATGAAATTTGGCACATGGATAGACCATGACCTGGATTAGAACATAGGATACTTTTTTATGATTTCATTGATTGTATATACATATATACAATCAACGAAATCATTCTTCATTCTTCAGACAAATATAAAGAAAGCACAACATTTTCCGGAAGCAGTACTAAAATCTAAGAAATTGGTATAACTATGGAACACATAACAGAAATCTTCACTAAACTAGTGCCACTCATGCCAGAAAACAGAAGAAACGATTACCGTAATTTACCAGTTTCTACCGCAACTGCTGTAAGTGATTAAAGAATTGTATGCTGATCATTTTAATTAAATTAATGGTTAATATTTTTATTAGTTTTATACAAAAAACGAGTAGGTAAGTTTAGAAAAAGTAAAAGTTTAGATAAGTCTATACTTTTATTCCAAATATGCCATTATCTCGTATTCGACAAAAAATACAGTTATGGTGCTTGTAGTGAGTAGGGCAGAATATAAGAGCCTACTCACCCGACTATCCAGATGCTGGACCAACTCCTCTTCAGTGGCACTGCACCCTGGCTGCAGCACAATGAAAGCCACAGGAACTTCACCGTGCTGCGGGTGAGGTATACCCACTACTCCTGCTTCGCGAACTGACGGGTGCTGTTGAAGCAACGCTTCGAATTCTGCTGGTGCTATCTGGGATGAAATTGAGTAAACATAATGAAGTACGGGGCTTATTGAGATGTTTATTCAAAAGTTTTTTTGCGAGAACAGTAGAAGACAAATACTTGTTTCTAATTGATGTTATTTTTATATACTTTATTGTACTCCACAAAAATAATTAACAAAAAATAAATCAAACACTACAAAATATACAATGGGCGGCCTTATCGCTTTCTGCGATCTCTTCCAGGCAACCATGGAATGGACAGTGATTTGCCTGGATATAAAGTGGGGTTGTCGGTGTTGGTGCAAAAAATAAGTATACAATATACTAGAATAGATACACAGATATATACATATGGTAAATAATTATGTTTATTATTTTTCTCATAAACAAAGTCTAGTTAAATTTAAGTTGATTTCAGAATAAATATTATTATCGTAGGGCAAACTGAACTTTAAGAATTATTTTTCCAAAACCACATTTTGGTTTACTAAATCTTGAGTATTAAATATTAGCACGTATACCCCGCAGTAGATGATGTCGCACTGTGGACGGTTATGAAGAAATGCTGATGCTGTAAACTTACAGAGACATCATTGAACTTGATCAGCTCTTTGATACGGTTAACGATGTAGAAGTACCCGTCGTCGTCATAGTAGCCGACGTCTCCTGACTTCAGGAAACCTTCCTCGTCCTTACAGTCGGGGTTCACATTGTTTAAGTATGCTAGAAAAATAAATATAGTTTGAGTAAATCTGAAACGCTAATCACCTTATGGTAGTCTCAAATTGGCATGACAACAACATGCGCTGCAGCCAGTATATTCAAAGATTTTATACAAAACAAGCCGTGGCCGATGAAATTTTCCATTGGCAAAAATTACGAACTTTCATCCACTATTTAACTCCTTTATGAATTTTCAAAATTAGTGCTCGTCACCTTTAAAAAGGAACTCTTTTGCAAAATTTCTTGCTTCTAGACTGAACGGTTACTGGTCATAGTCATCACACTCATCAGTCACTATAACCGCATCGCTCCATCGAAAATATCCACCCGCTTGTCGCCAACGCGCCGTTAGCAAGACGATTGCTTGCTGCTGACACGCTAACGGTAAGGTTGCTTGGAGGGAGCTTGTTGTTAGCGTCGCTTAAAGATTTGTTCGTACTATGGGTCACCGCATGGACAACGAGGCGCTGGCACATACCGCTTGCAGGCGTTTCTTTGCCGGGGAGCGAGCTGCTCGCTTGAAGTGCGCGATCGGTGCGACGTGTGACGGCTCGCGGACAGCGCACTGCTCACGAGCTGTCCGCTATTAGTCATCGTAAAATAGAATAATGCATTTGATTTAAAATCCAAACTTGAATGTCGAGATATTTGCTGTGTCGGAGCGGTGCGTTTATAGTGAGTTGGTGGCGACGAGACCCTATCTACGCACTAGAGAACAAGTAGCGGGAGGATTACTACGTAAGCGCTCTCATTATTTAATGTATCGAGTCGTGAGTAAGGAAGATTTTTAATTAATTGGTCAAGGACAGCTAATGAGACACAATTGATTTCCTATTGTTTGACTCCGAATCGGTGTCGCGCGGGGCTTAACAGGTTAAGCCGTTGGTCCCGGCTGTTATTTGTAGATCTTTACAGTCGTTACGGATAGTCTGAAGCCCGAAAGTCTGACAACCAGTCTTACCAAGGGGTATCGTGTTACCCAGTAACTGGGTTGTGGAGGTCAGATAGGCAGATATTAGACTGGAAGCCGACCCCAACATAGTTGGGAAAAGGCTAGGCAGATGATCCTATTTTAATTAGTTTGCCCAACTTAAAATTGTTATTAGTTTTTATATTTTGACCCAATAAGACTAAGTAAATTTGCAAGGATTTTTGAATAATGTTAGAACCTTAGTATAATTACGTAACTTGAAAATGTGAATTCTTGTTTATCGTAATATTTTGATAATTTTTATTCTAAAAATAGAATCATGCAAAAAAGCAACAGTTCAATTGGTTTCAAGTCAATCAGAACGCGTTTAGAAATTATAAGGAAACGAGCCTAGATTACGCGGTTCTGTAACAAAAGGCAGGCCCGAATAAAAGGCGTACCATTTGCCAGTACGAGTCAACCAACGGGTCACCGGCCTATCTTCGCCCCGTTTCCACATCAAAAAAATTCCAATCCTTCTTTGACGACCTCTCTGCTCGACCTTGCCTGAGTGACTCCGTATCCTAGCGGGTGATCTCAACGCCAAACACCCCGCCTAGAATAGCACCAGGATCTCTACCAGAGGAAAAACGTGTTTGACGACAACCGTACCCGTGACGTAGCGCTTCTTAAGAATATCAACCTACGTTTGGATTCCATGGAAGCGTTAGACAAGCTCTCATCCGACTACTGCCCAGTTGTCTTAAAACTGGTCTGGTCTTCGGTCTCCGCGACCCCGACCATCAGTCTCTCACCAAAGTAGATACAGACTGGAGGAAAGTAAGCGAATGCCTGAAATCCACCACATCCTCCCGATTAGACTCCATTCCTCAGTACCACTCTATCGCGGACACGATAGCCGCGATCGACTCACTCACGGAACACGTATAATCAGTTCTGAACGATTGTTCAAGGGAAATTCCAGCGAGGACGACCGTCGCTGGAAGTTACCGGACGATGTGCGTGAATTAATGAATGAGAAGGACGTGGGCGTCCGTGCGTGCATACACCAATTTTCCCTGCCACGCGAACAAAGCCCATATGCGCTATTTACAGCGATCTGTAAAAATATGCCTATCGGAGCTGCGTAATACCGGCTGGGACAAGATGCTGAGCGAGTTAGAGCCCACTCACCTGACCTTCTGGGAACTTCAGAGGAAACTCAAATCCCAAGAAGTTGTCTCCCTGGTTCGCCCTAAAAAGACCATCGCTTTCGACGATGTCGACAAGGCTGAATATCTAGCTCACAGTCTTGAAGCCCAATGCTCATATATCTCTCAACCAGTAGACCAAGTTCACCTGTCCGAGGTCGACGCGGAAGTCGAGCGTAGAGTCTCCCTCCCTCCTGTTGAAAACCCTGATTATCCTCTGCCTCCCGTCACTCCACAGGAAGTGCACGATATCATCAAGGGTCTAAAGCCCCGTAAAGACCCCGGCTCAGACGGAATCACCAATAGGGTGCTTTAACTATTCCCCGCTCTCCTCAGAATGCTCATGGCCACCATCTTCATTAGTGCCCTGAGCAATACATCTTCCCACAAGAGTGGAAAAAGGCCACTGTAATCAGCATCCCCAAGCTCGGTAAGCCCAAAACTGAGCCCACGAGCTACCGTTCTACTCAATGTCTCAATGTCTAGTCTACTCAATGTTCTGGGTAAAGTCTATGAGAGGCTTATTTATAAGCGTCTCAGAGATAATACTGAGACAAAGGGCCTCATCCCCAACGAGCAGTTTGGTTTTAGAATCTAACACTCGTGCGTACAACTGGTCCACCATATCGTCGAACACATAAAGCTCCGTGTTAGCTCCCCTCATATTCACGCTGTTCACCAGCGGTATCCCAAACAGTAAAAAGGCGCAGTTGGCTTTGTTCGCAGATGATTCAGCCGTTTTTACTTACTACACTGGCATTAAAAGCAAGACCAGATATCTCGCTCTCTTCTAACCGAAGTCAATAAACTCGTCGCATGGTTTAGAAAGTGGAGAATCGAAGTCAATCCCGAAAAAACATTGAGTCGGTTTCCAAAAAAAGAACCGCTTGGGGTTCTTTCTTCGAAACCGCGACTGCATCCCATCCCCCTCCGGCCGCTCACCATGTTCGGCAAGCCGATCTCTTGGAAGAAGCAAGCCAAATATCTAGGTGTGACCCTCGACCCTTTTCCTTCTTAGAGCATATAAAGAAAATGGATGGACATTTAAATTTAATCCTTTCAAATGCGTGCCGCTTTTGCTTTCGGTAGACTCCATTCCGTTATTAACGCACGCAGCAAATTGTGTATTTAGACAGCGTACATCCGCCCTAGTATGACATAGGCCTGTGCAATTATCGCACACACAAAGCCACATCCATAGGATGAAGTGCCTTAAAAACCGTTTCCTCCGTAAGGCTACGGGATCCCCTTGGTTCTTTCGAAACGAAATCCTCCTCCACCTTGACCACAAAATTCCCACTATCCAGCAGTTCATGAAACGCAATGCCAAGCGTTTCTTCGATTCGGCCGTCAAACATGGCAACCCTCTGGTTGTTAAGGCCGCTTGTTATAGGCCCTCTAGAGTCAATAAAGTCCGCCGTCCGAGGCATGTTCTCACCGAGCCTGATGACCCCATTACCCTCCTCCAGAAAAGCAGTAGAGCCACCAGTACAGTGCACAAAATACATAAACCGACATTCTGACCTCGCTGCCGAGGTCTCTCGCGAAGAGCCCGACGTAATTGTCCCCCCGACCCTTGCTCGGCGAAGTGCCAGCCTTAGCTAAGCCTGTAGCTATAAATTCCCCCGATAATAATAATTATCCAGTTTTTATCCAGCCTGTCCCATCTTGCTGTCCTCCCGCAGCGACGCCCTAAGCCGAGTTTCTTACCATTCTTCTTTCTTCATACGTTCTTACCGGCCCTTAGCGTGCAGTCGCTTAGTAATAAAATAAATTCGCCCCTAGCTGGAGGCTTTGAGTTCGCTTAAGGCAGACACAGGATTGTCCGGTTAGTAGTTCCATTTTTACAATATGGAATGCAATAAATAAATTAAATGAAATAAGTAATGATGACCTCTCAAGGTCAACTACGAGACGCCGTATCGAAAAATAAAAAAAAAATGGTACGAGTCAGTCGCAGTACGGCCGTCGATGAAGCAACAATTCAAGAAAAAGCAGAAATCTGCGAACAAAAATCAAGAAAGAAAATTCCGGTTTTATTTCAACCACTCCTCTTCGCCGCCTGTCTCTCCCCGAGGTCCTCGTGGGTTGTGCCCACCAAACACATACGCATTCAGGGGTGCGTGGTGACGTGTAGCGATACACACATCACAGTCACTCGACTCAAGTAGTAGGGAACATACGTCAAAAACATTGGGAGATTATCCCAGGACGACTGCGGGTGCTGGATGCGCCCCTGGCGACTGAAACATGAGTGATGACCTTTAAGCTACAGGAATTGTCTGTCAGTGAGTGAATAAATTCATTTAAAATTTTCATTAAGTATAATATGTGTTACTGCAATTTCTGAGGAGTCGCTAATGCGATGCCCAATAATAATATCATGGACCAAAAAAATATTAGGTTATTACCTTTCATGATACTAGGTCCCTTGATACAGATCTCCCCTCGTTGGTTAGGACCTAACGGTTCCCTGGTCTTCAAGTCAACCACCTGGATTAAAAATGACATTAAAAACTTTACAGGTTAAATCACTCCTCCTACGGACAGGGCATACAAATACAGCATTGGATCTTCAATATTATTTTTCACTAGGTTTTTCTTCGACCGCGTAGAGTCGCAAATTATCCCATGGGATAATATTCGACTACAGGGATTAAAAGGAACCCAAAGATTTACCTGTGTGCCTGTCATCGAAATCCGTTCAGCCATTAAGGCTTGAGACAAGAAAGGTAACAGACAGACAAACAGACAAATCAAAAGACAGAGTTACTTTTGCATTATAAATATTGGTAGAGATCATACGAAAGCTGTCAAATTAGCGCTATTTTTATTCCTGAGATAAAGTTATTAGAAGATTGTTATATTCGTCCTAATAGAAGTAAAGAAAAACTTACTTTAATCACAAATCCATAACTAGGCACACCAGAACTACCAGCCTTCGATTCCGTGGGACAGTCCAGCTGGTTGCAGATACTACCACCTTCAGACATTCCGTACACCTGGAGAACTGACACCAAGTTTGGTAATCTGGAAGAAGAAAAGAAAAAGATTCATAGAAATTATATTATAGTGGAAATAGGTTGTCATGGTATGGGCATGTGATACGGAGGAATGAGTAAAATGTCGTGAGGAAAGTTTTGAGTACGAATGCGAAAGAGCGATCGATGGACTGAGTGAAAGATGATGTGGTCAGAAAGGGGTGACTACCGAGATGACGGCTATTATTACGCGCTTGTGGAGGAGCTCGGCAGCACACATGTCGGCTGCCATATTGATGGAGTCTGCCTTAATAATATTAGTTACGCGGACGACATGGTGCTGCTGAGTGCTTTTGTAGGACTGTCGCAGCTGCTCGACATTTGCGCAAAATATGCTGGACAACACGGGTTGGTGTACAACATAAAGAAAAGTGAGTGGATGGTCTTTCAGGCTCGGGGAAGGCCCCTAAGTCAGTAGTGCGCTGTCTGTTCGTGCGATAGCACGCAGATTTGCTCGCTGTTCAAGAGACGTCAAGATCACCCTGTTCAGGGCATTTTGCACGTCCTTCTACACGAGCAGTCGGTGGGTGAATTATACGCAAAAGCAGTACAGCGCTCTACGCGTCCAATAAAATAATGCATTCAGGGTGCTGTTGGGGCTGCCTCGCTTCTGTAGCGCTTCGGGGATGTTCGCCGAAGCGGGCGTGGATTGTTTTTATACAACCATGCGCAAGCGGTGCACATCCCTGGTGCGCAGGGTGCGGGTCAGCCCGAACCGTATCCTGAGCGCCTTCGCCCAGCGATTCTGTGACAAGTACATGTACGGGCTAATGTGGAACTATTGTTTAAATTGTTTTGACCTGTGATTGTTTTGTATTGTATTGTATTATTTGTATTGAAATTGTATGTGTATTTGTATTAGTTTATTTTTATAATTGGTCCGTGTTGGCCTTTAATATATTATTATTATTATTATTATATTAGAAAATTAAAGAAAAATACATGTTGCGCAGACCCCAAATTAATTAGGATAAGGGCAGGCGAATGATGATGAGAAATTATCAGAAGACCAATTCCCGAAATTAAAAACGTTTGAAATCTCGCCATCTTATCTCAGCGACCATCAAGGTCAAGTATTTGTGACAGATAGTTTTTATTAAGTTATTCAGAATTAAAATGATATGTACTTACATAAAAACTTATACACTACCAAATTAATTAACAAAAATAACAAAATTATATATATATCCTAACTTAACTAAAACTATTTACAAACTAACATATGACGTCAAAAAATTCCTTCGCATCGCTGTCGACTGGTAATTTACCCAAGAGACTGGCGGCATTGCCACGTAGTATGACAATACTTAGCCTCTGGCCAAGGTAAAAGCCAGCCCTATGGTTACGGGAAGTGTCAACCAGCGTTTCGAGATTTCCTTAAAAGGACCATGTGACAGATTGATTTTGTATTGCCAACGTTAAAAAAAATACGGAAACTGCCCTTCTGACAAATTATATATGTTCGGCATTCGAAGTACCAGCTTGTCAGGCACTGCTAAGAAAAGATTTATGGCCAACAGTAACATCATTCTTGGCGCAACTCTCCTCTTCTGTTTCCATACTTCTCTATTAGTAGTCATCTCAGTAGTCACCACCTTTCCAACCATATTATTATCATCTTTCACACAATCCATCCATCGTTTCTCTGGTCTTCCCCTACTCTTAGAGCCATCCACATTCATACTCAAAACTTTACTCACACTTTCCTCATTCCTGATGAGTCATGGCCATACCATGATAATCGGTGTCCACACAACTTTTAACACCGGTGTTTTTTCAGACTCCCTCTTATATACTTATTTCATATTCTATCCATTCGCGTAACATTATGCTTCCCTCTTAGGATTCTCGTCTGAGCTGCATGCATTTCATCTATCCCCTTTAGCAGCTAACACACCTAAATAATGGTTCTCACCTCTGTTTAATAGCCTTCACAGCCTCCTCTTGGATGTACGTACTTGAAGACACGATGTGCTGCACCGTGCTAATGTCATAGTTCTCCAAAATGGAAGATTTGATCATTTCCATGATGATCATTGGTGCTAGTTGCAGGAGTTTTATCTGGTAAAAAATCAAATATATAAAAAGCGCACTTCTTTTTGAATAAAAAGAGTGAAGTAGCGAGGAGGGATGAATGAAAGGTGAGTAATGAAGCAGATGTGAGTGGAGACGCTGGGAGAGACAAATAAAAACAGTACCACAGACAAAAATAAACGTCACAGCGACTGATGACGTAACGGAAACACTAATACATTTTGCATGACATTAGAAAAACGAAGTATGGTAAATTTAATGGTTTCTTTTTATTTTAGTATTAATTTAGAACAAAAAATAATATTAACTATTTATTTTTAGTTCTAAATTAAAATAAAAATAAATCTTAAAATATAAATAAAATAAAATGAGTGTTACCTGAATAAATTTACAATTTAAAGTATTTAAAAAGTGCTATTAATTACAAATTAATTATTGTGCGCAATTACATTATTATTCTAAATTAAATCTGATTGTAAAAACAACTGTCTCCAGGAGACATTACTGTGTGACTTTGATAGTTGTTTAATTAAACGTATAAATCGGCTCGCTCTAGTCGCAGAGCGCTTCCTCCCGACCCTTGCTCGACGAAGTGCCAGCCCGCGCCGTAGCTGAGCCCGTAGTTTTAAATTCCCCAGATAATAGTAATTATCGAGTTATGATCCTGCGGGTTATGATCCACTATAATATTAGTAGGTATAGATAATCTTATATTATAACATGCAGTCGCCACAAGATATTTTATGGTTCTCTACCACCGTTACTTATGCCACCGCTGCCAATTTGATTCTATATAGGACCTACTTCAAAAACCTGAGAGGTGAGAGGTGAGCATTCGTAAACTGCTTTAACCATAGATATTAATATTTATCACTTTTATACTGTGTCTTAGAATTAATATTGACATTTTTATTTTTATTGAGATGTATGTGAGGTCTATGTGGATCATATATATTTAAATAATTCTTCTTTTCCTCGGTTAGTTTTAACGATAATCTGGACTGGCAGTTGGAGTACTTTATGCGGCCTACCCAAATGTCCTTTCTTTGGTTTTGTTCGTCGTTTCGTTGAGCTCTTTAAGTTCTGAGTTGAGCTTCACGGTTACTGACAAACGCGTGGACTAACTGGACAAGTCCACTCAAATCTGTATGGTTCTATCCTCAAAAGATCATTTCAGACACCAATTTACATGGTCCTCAAATGATCTGACCAAGATTATTTATTTTTGGATTCTTATGTACTCATTGACATTGATGATTGTTATGACATGAATATTTACTTTGTAAAGTATTATGTTTTTTTAATTATTGTGAATGTGAAGACTATGTGGGTTATTGTTTTTATTTTTCTCGCAGTTAGTTTTAATTTTGATCTGGCAGATTAAGTAATTTGTGCGGCCTACCCAAATGTCCTTTCTTTGGTATTGTTCTTCAAATTGTTAAGCTCCTTAAGTTCTGAGTTGAGCTGCACGATTATTGACAAATGCGTGCACTGGGAGTATATGTCCACTTAATCTGTGTGGTTCTTTCCTCAAAAGACTATTTCAGACACCAATCTACATGGTCTGACCAAGATTATGTCTGGACTTTAAAAACTATTTATAACATAATAAGCACCTACGTTCCATTTTAAATTTTTCTTTGAACATTAATTTATTTTAAAACTCTAAAATACTGTTATTGCAAAATGAATATGCTTTTCAGTGCATATGTGATAATAATAACATTCTACAAGACTCAACGAAATTGTAAATATTTAGTCTATTATAATAATCGTTTAATAATTAAATATAACTTAAAACCAAAAAAAGTAATTTATAAATATAACTTAAAACCAAATACTTATATAAAATATAAATACCATAAAAGCAAATTATACTATTTCAATTAAATTATTATTTTTTTCTTATAAAGAGTGCCTTCATCCTCTCTCCTATTAAAAATTAACTTTGCTGTGCCCGACAGAGTCCATAATTTATTCGATGTTTTAACATACCAACTATTATATGTACACATTATGGAATGCAATAAAGTATTGAGTATTGAGTATTATTCGCCAATAGTAGGCACTAAGAAAAATAGTTGTCTTAGTTTTTCCGAAGGGAAGCCGAGGAATTGGGTTGTATGAAGGTTACGTCCCCGATGAGCATTGATTACCACGCTTGCTCATGGCGGATTGGTGATTTCAGGTTTATATTACCTAACTAATAAAAGAGACTAACTAATTAAAAATAGTATGCTTAGACGGTTTGGTCATGTTGAGAGGATGAATGAATGCTACTACTACTGACTAATGATAGGTATTTACAAGGCAGATGTGAGTGGAAATGCAAACAGGGGACGCCCCAGAAAGACATATAGTGACTTCATTGGTGATGTTCTTCAAAAAGGTCAGGTGCGTAGTACTCGCAATCGGCGTCCGTGTATGACCAGATGTATGAACATAAACGAAGCAAAAGGAAAAAGAACGCCACCTGCTACGCTCCTTACAAGTATGTAAGGAGCGTAGCAGGTGGCGTTCTATAGTTTCTGTCTACCCCCATGGGAAGAAGGCGTGAGTTTATGTATGTGTATGTATGTTACCTAACCTACTACTGTAGGTATGTGTGTCACATTTTAGTCTGTAAATTCCTTTGTACAACGCCTTTTTTTTTGGGTGGTAAATTATCAAATAAATTCTCCCGGCCCGTGAAGCCCGTGTCAGACTTATACTGACTAAAACCCTGCCGTGTTCCTTCCATTGCCTGTGTTTTGCTAGGGCCACAGTATCCCACTCGGACTTTCCCGCGACTCCGGCAAGCATCGGCCGTAGTGTTTGTACAACGTCTTGGGATTCTATTCTGTTTGTGTATGTAAACTTAGATAAATAAATAAATATTAATTACAAGTGGAGGTTTTCTCACGATATTCTTCTTCACTGATGTCAGTGAAGTCCACAAAAACTTAGGAAGCATTTACATAATTATGAATCGCAAAAGTCACATTCTCAACCCACGTTCTGGTGCATGAGAGACCTTAACCACTGGGCCCATCGCGATATTAGTTGATCATCAATTATTTCTAAAAAACAAATGAACGATTTCCGTACCTTGTATTTCTGAATCGCCTCCAACATCGCCTGTTCTCCACCACTGGGATTATACACTATCGTCGCACCCACTCTTAAGCAGGCCAGTCCATACATCAGTCCGTATGTATAATAAAATTCTCTGGAATTGTAGATACCCACGCCTGTGTAACTGAAAATGAAGACATTAAAAAATCCATGCTTTTGAATAGAAAATAGCTCTTTATTATGTACACCATAAAAATTACATATGTAAATGGTGAAATTTTACATAGGGTGACACAATGGGCGGTCTTATTGCTAAAAGCGATCTTTTACAGATATCCTTAGATATAGTTATGTGCGAAAAGTATTTTCGTCTGCGTGTATTTCGTATTTCATCTTTTTTTAAGGGGACTACAGGAGCTAAACGAAGGTTTTATAAGTATTTTAATGTCTAAAAGTATATGATCCACTGCAGTAAACAAAATCAGAAAAATATATTAAATTCTTTAGGATATATGCTAGGAGATAGATAATGTGTTGAAAACATAATACAACTATTTTGATACGATATAAAAAAAATCACGACGATACCTCTAAACATATATTTTACCGACTAAAAGCCATACTAATATACATGCAATCATTCTGATTTTTTGTCAGATTATTCTACAAGCAACATAACGTGTTTTAATTTTTTTATGCAGTCAATAGATTTTTTGTAAATAGTTAATTGCTTCATATTTTGCAATAAATTACCAGCGTTGTGTCATCGCGCTTCTCTTTCTATTCTATGCAGTCCGACAGTGACCGTGCTTTTGCTGTTGTGAGCCCCTTAATACAAATATCCAGGCGAAACGGAGCCCATATCAATTTCCTGGTCACGGACTATCTGCCAAATTTCATAACGATCAATTCTGTATTTTTGAAAAAGTAACAGACTGTTAGGTAGACAGAGTTATTTTCGCAATTATGACATTAATTCGAAAATAACTCCATAAATAATATATACTTATAACTTATTACTTTTAATATTATAAATGCGAAAGTGAGTTGTTTGTTACGGTTTCACGCTTAAACGGCTGAACAGATTTGGATGAACATTGGCATATAGGTCACTTGGAACAGGATATATAATAATTTTTATTCCGATATTACTACGGAATAGAGAGTTACGCGGGTGAAACCGTGGGGAGCAGCTATATATGTAAGGACATATTACAGAGTGGCAGGAAATCGACGCACAACCTGTTACCATGGATTCTGTACATGATCCTAGGCCCTTCTGCGTTGAAATTTTTCATCGGTTAGGTCCATAATCATGTAATGAATTCATGGTAACAAGTTGCGCATCGATGTCCCTGCCACCCTGTATACCTAATACTAGCGATCCGTCCCTGCTTCACACGGAGCGCCACCTATCGGGTCCAAAGCAATCCTATCGTTCAAGCTGAAACCATCCAAAAATTTAATTCATTTCGTTTGGGTAGTTTCGGAGATTAGCGTGTACGAGTACATGATTTTAATATTTTAGAATAAAATATATAAACGTAAAAAAATTTTAAGGTACATTAAGTATAGAGACGACGGTGGAGAGAACGGTGGAGAGGACGGTGGAGATGACAGTGGAGGCGACGGTAGCGAAGACGATGGTGGAGACAAAGGTGGAGACAATGGTGGAGAGGACGGTGGAGACGACAGTGGAGGCGACGGTGGAGACGACGGTGGAGACGACAGTGGATACGACGGTGGAGATGACGGTGGAGAGGACGGTGGAGGCAACGGTGGAGACGACAGTAGAGGCGACGGTGGAGACTGCGGTGGAGATGACGGTGGAGATGACGGTGGAGACGACGGTGGAGACGACGGTGGAGATTAAATTAAACTTCCTATATCCAATAACGTTTCAGTCTACATACGAAAATTCAATCAAATACATCAAATAGTTTAGTCACAATAGCTAATCGAAAGATTGGCAACACCTATAGTCGACTCATCACTACTTTTTGATTTGTTTGAAAAATCATGTTTTCAGTTTCGATCATCTTAATCAGCCTATAATGTACGCACTGCTGGGACACAGACCTCTTCCCTTCGAGAGCGAGTGGGCTGTTATATACCACGTGGGCCCAGTGCGTGTTCGTCGATGTCTCCTTCACCGTTATGAGAGCAGTGGTGAGCAGTGGCACCCTACTTGGTTCGGGCCTACGATCTACATTTCGTTAGTCGAAGCCGTTACCACTGGCCAACCACTGCTCTATAAAAACGAGAAAAGTATCTTATCAATTTCGATGCTAGGATTTATTTGATAGTTCCTAAATTCTCCTATGCATTTGTATTGCTAGTGTTTTTATGTATTGTCGTATTTTCATTGTTCATGTATGGATAGTATAAAAAAATGTATTTACTTACTCATTTTTATTGTATTATTATTTTATTTAATAGCTAGTTTGACGTCGGTTAGCAAACGGAATTACGTAACATTATTTTGCTACTATTAAAGTATCTCAATTGACTAACGTCATAATCATAAGATTGAAGTTGTTTGACTGTATTCGTGTTCCAGCCGTCGAGTTGTACAGACGTTCATAATATTAAGAGTAAAACTGTGCTGAGTGATTATGTGCTACGTATGATTGTGTTCAACGATTAAACGAAATAGTATAAAAGTGACGTACCTACCTATAAAAAACTTAGACCAAATAAAAAACCAAGAAGAGCGCAGTCAATAGTGTCTTGACCGGTTTCTTAAACATGTGTGCACTTAGTGAGGTGTAGTTTGTTTGAAATGAGTTATTAAGGCGCTGACAAGACCCAATTGATCAAAATAGGCTTCTCTTAAGGAAGAAAATTGGCAAATCTGTACAGTTTGTGGTAGCGGAAAAAATATATGTTAATTTTGAATATATTTCCCAGAACTTGGTTGTCACCAAAACACGTTTTGAATAAAAAATCTCGATACAAACTAACGTTAAACTAACGTCTTACCTTGAGTTCTAATCCAAAATATCTGTATTAAATATCAACATAAATTACGTATTTAATTAATAACAAGTACGTCTTATTCTAATGCAGAACTTGGTTGTTTTTTATTTTCGATTACTTCACTCAATTCTGAGTAAATAGATAATTACTTCATATTTTGCAATAAATTACAAGCGTTTTGTCGTCGCGCTTCTCTTTCTTTTCTATGCAATCTGACAGTGACCGCGGTTTAGGTGTTGTCAGCGTCTTAATGTGTGCGTGTTAGCGTGTATGCACAAGGCGAAGTGTAGTTTTGGCATGGCTTCATTCCTGAGGCGGACGTTGCGACACGGTCAAAATATTAATATTATCGTATAGCGCGGTGCAAGCCGACGCTCGTAATTTTGTTGCCATGAGTGAAAAACTTGTGTCAAATGAACTGCTGGCGTACCTGCAGTAGAAACTGGACGTGATAGACGAGGTGCTCGCCATCCAGATCTGGGTTACGAATTTCAGCGGGGACGAAATAGCTGCGAAGCTGCTGCAGTTCCGGTCGCTTAATAAAATCGACCAGATGGTGTCTCGTCTTGGCGTCGAAGGACAAAGAAAAGTATGCAAGAAATCATCACGCTTCTGAAGGCTACCGATCTTGACGTTACAAGTTACCTCCAGTTACATTCGACCACGTCGACGTTACGAGCCTGTTGAAGGATATTGTGTCTTTGAAGGCTAGTCTAGCTGATGTGTAAAGGAAGTTGGAGACATCCCAGATCACCGTTGCAGACCCGCGCACAGAACTCGATGAATTGCGCAACTCTGTGGTGTTAATTAGGTCACCGGTGCGTGTAAGCAATGTAAATACGCGCCGAGGTGTCGGCTGCTTAGACACATCGGTCACGAGTTTTGCGTCAGCAGTTTTGTCGCCGGCGCAGATTATTGAGTCAGCGTTTTGCGCTTGTTGCGCAAAGCGTGCCTCGCAGCCCCGCACCCATCCCCGCAGCTCCTTCCCGCAGCGCTGCCCGACCGACGCGACCATCTGACCCGTTGGTCACCCCCACTGCTCCCCCCGTAAAGCCCGTGGCTATAAAGGAAACGAACCGGGCTGATAATGATGACGGCTTCGTGACGGTGAAAAGGAGGAAGCGCCGACAGAGTGGCTGTAAGAACCACTGCGGCAAGGCTCCTACGGAGCCAAACGAAGATCTGCGTGCTGCGAAGCTGAATACCCCAGTGTATATTTCCCGTCCCCTCTACACCACCGACGCGGAAGACATCGTGAAGTACGTGCGCCAAAGGCTGAAGTACGCGCTGCAAGTGCAGCTGCTGGAGTCACATCGCAACGTCAACTTTAAGGCGTTAGTGATGCGCATACCAACATGCTAATGCATCAGGTGATGGAAGAAAGCTTTTGGCCACAGGATGAGGTGTTCCGCTGCTTTCGCGAACAAGTGCCACCGGAACGCACAAAAACTCAGTGCAACTAGGTGATACTAACATAGTTTAAGTTTTATTTACTAACACAATTGTTATTATATCTATACTTAGGTTAAGGTCTAAAGGGTCTTTGTAACCCGATAATAAATGGGTTATTATTGTTTCGTTTGCGGTGCTACGTCTTAGTTTTTTATTTGGTCTGAGACCTATTATTACTATTTTGGTACAAGTGCTATGTTATTTGTTTTACAATAGTATAGTATGGGTAATACTCACTCTTCCGTAATAATATGCTGTGAATTTAACAGAAAACCCAAATGTGTAACAGGAACACCTTTAGGTAGACCAGTAGTTCCTGATGAGTATACTATAAATGCCACGTCTTCCCATCCATTAACAGAAACCGGAAGAAAGTCTTCTAACTTCGTAGTCTCAGTCAGGAAATCCTTGAAGAGGACAGCACCAGCTTTTGTCTCGTTCCCGTATAGAATGTAGTGTTGGATGCTCCCGACTTCGTCGAAGGTCGCTTTGTGAGTTTCGTAAGCAGAGAGCGAACAGAACATGATTTTTGGACGAACCATCTTGACTCGGTGGAGTAGAGGAACTGCGGAGGAATGAAAGGCGTTTAGAGCTTCAGCTGTTACCGAAAACCTGATAAAAATCAGAGTTCATAAGCTTCGAATTTTTCTAAGTTATACAGATCATACAAAAGACATCAAAAAACGTGTATCTCTCACTTTCAAGTGTTTAAGCTAAGCTGGGCTGTCAAATTTCATGTTAAGGCCTGCAGCGTCTAAAGACTGCAGTAGGACTAACCATCAACATTTTAAGGTTTAAAATCATTTGGAGAAATTTGGCACGTCATAATTTGTATTTAACGACCCTCCTCCGGGTATTTTAATCGTTTCGAATCGGTAAAGGAGTAGTAGCTCAATAGATTAAAATCTAGTATTAAAAGTATAATTTTAAGTGAAGTTTTTTTAGTTACTCCATTAAGTATTTGACTGCTCTATCTGTTTAGGTCCTATAATCTAATTAACTTGTTTTTGAACCTACTAGGATCACGGCATCTTCGTCGACTTATTTAGTGATTGTGATGCCAAAAATAATTTAATGATAAGTGACTTAACCACTGTGGTTTATTAGCTAGCTTCCCTATGTCATTACATAAAAAGCCGCGTAAAATAGAATTAGGCCTTATACAGCTAGTCGTTGCAACAAGTTTAAAAATAATATAGCTCATACAATTACACCATCCATAGTAGAACACGAGAATCCTAATGGAATCTATGGAGCCCTTTTTGATGTTGTGCAAAAAGAGTACCAATCTACTTTCAAGACCAAAACCATTAACATTAATAACACCCCCGTTGGCTTTAACCAATGGGCTTCTCCAGGTATTTATAAAAGTATAGCGAGACTATACGAGTTATATGGTTTGAAAAAAATACAGGTTTGATACTCCTTTCTTAGAGTATGTCAAATATTGTTTAAAATTGTTTAAAAATATTAGTGTTTATGATAAATCTAAATGTTTACGCGATACAATTAAAAATGCCATTAATAACGTAAAAACCAATTAGAAAATTACTAACAACGAAATGGGTTAAACAAGAAAAACAACTTGTGATTATGGTCGACAACAAATTAATAAAACAGCTGACATAGCTAAGGCATTCAATAAGAATTTTGCCAACATACCTATAACTACGACTAGCTCCTTAAACTCCCATCTAAAGCTGAAAATCTTTTGCAAAGTAGTGTGCCTAAATGTAGTCGCTTATTTACTTTCGAATGTGTAACACCTGGTGATATAGTTAATGTTGTTAACACACTAATTAAGTCTAAAACACTGATTACAGGGTATCTCCATTAAACTATGAAGTAATATCTATCTAGCTGTTACTTTTAATAAATGTGTTGATTTAGGAACTTTTCCTGACCTCATGAAGAGTAATAAAGTCATACTATTATTTAAATCAGTTAATAAAAATGACGTTGGCAATTTCAGACCTATTTCTATTTTACCTGCATTTAGAATAATATTTGATAACTTAATACTCAAGCAGTTGCTAAGACATTTTAATTTAAACAGCCTCCTTCATAATTAACAATATGGCATTTGACTACAGATGCGGGTATTGCATTGCTGAAACGCATGGGAGAACTCGCAAAATGCTATTGGAGTTTTCTGTGATATCTCCAAAGCTTTTGATTTCCTGCAACATGATACGATTTTGCGTAAACTACGTCCAAAATGAAGCTTTTAAAGTAATAAGTTCATAGTTACATTCATTATCAGCCTATAATGTTCCCACTCAAATATACCACGAAGGCCCAGTGCGGGTTGGTAGATGTCACATCATAGTCACATGTCTTCGAAGTTTTGGTTCTAGGACATGTGTTTCATCACGATATTTTCCTTCACCGTTTTGAGAGCAGTGGTGATGCAATAATTTACACAAAGTAAAGCGCCTGTCTGGGTTTGAACCTACGACCTACAACCTATAAGAGCAGTGGTGGCCCAGTGGTAAAGGGCCACCACTGCTCCCACAGTTACGTATTAGGTTGCAATGTGTAGATGTTAATGGTGTGAAATCGTCCGGGCTACTAGTTCAGTTAGGTGTACCACTAGGCTCAATACTGAGTCCATTCTTATTCTTAGTGTATAATAATGACTGACCATTCTATTTAAAGGGTATTTGTGACGTTGTACTGTTTGCAGATGATACCACTCTTATTTTTAAAGTAGACATGAGCAGACAAGATTTTGATGACGTGCACTCTCAATGGTTACGGTTTGGTTTACGACAAATAACGTAGTTCTCAATGCCAAGAAAACGAAATGTATTAAGTTCGCCTAACCTAATGTTTATAATCTAGAACCCAATATCATCTTGGATAAAGACGTTCTTGAATCTGTAGACTCGGCAGTTTCTCTGGGAATAGCAGTAGATGCCAAACTTCAGTGGGGCTCTCATACATCATGCCTATCGAGAAGGCTCAGTTCGGCCGCTTACGCCATCAGGAAATTAAGACAATACACTGACGTTGATACAGCTCGGTTATCCTATTTTAGTTATTTTCATAGCGTTATGTCCTACGGTATTTAGCTGCAGAGCAAAGCCGCTGACATGCAAAATATATTTGTTCTTCAAAAAAGAGCTGTTCGAGCAATTTACCAGCTAGGTGCCACACTTTCTCTGAGATTTTTTTAAAGATATTGGTATTCATAAGATGGCATCACAATTCATCTTCGCCAACATCTTATATATTAGGCAAAATATACACTTATACACTAAAAACAGTGATATTCACAATATTAACACCAGAAATAATGACAAATTACGTGCTCCATTTTACCGGCTTCACAAGGTTCATAACTCGTTTGTTGGGCTTGGTATGACAGGTTATATGCGTTCATATAATTGTTTATTTTATTTGACTGTATAAGTCAAATTATTTTTACTTTATTTTCATGTTTTATTGACATAGTCAACTCTAATGGTTTTTATGAGTTGTATTGCAACATGTGGATCGCTAGCGACCTCGACAATTAATTATATTATTCTTACTGGAGCAACGGCAGCAAATTCGTCATGCTCTCTTAGATGTCACTGCTTGTGGTAGCGTCGAGGGTCGGGTTGCCTACTTCCCTTTAATATGGTAATGGCTGATCTTTCCGTTATGCTTGTGAACGGTTGCTGCTTGTGGTGACTGGTGGTCTTGCTGACCAAGGTTTTGTTATTGTTATTAGTAATTAACTGTTTATTTATTTTACTTCAATGGTCCTGGTTTATCTTTATGCTTGGAGGCTTTTATTTAGGTATTAAGTTCTGTTTACGTTTTTATATCTGCTTGAGTATAGTTTTCAATGTTTTTTTTTTGTTTTAATAGTGGTGTGCTGTCTGGCATATAGCTTATAATTTAAAGTTATGTGTTTCGCGTAGTGTAAATTATTTTGCATAATATTGTATAGAATCCAAGTTTTTTCCAAATGAACAGACAGCTGTGCTGCTGAGGAGTTTTTTGCGCCACTTCTTCTTCCCAGCTAAAGCACTAGAAAGTAGTGAAGGGTGGGCGTTTTGGGGGACCGTCTTTTATAATTTTGACGTTCGAAAAGTGCTGATTCTCAGCCTAGGTTGAATGAACTACTTTTGATTTTGACTTTTTTGAGTTTGGTTACATATAAATACCACTTACAGCTTCCATAGGTTGGATCTGTTGGAGAAAAAGTAGCGCCTGCACACATAATCCCCACCACAGTAGGTAGGTACTCAAAAATCTTCTCACTGCAAATACAGACTACCTCTCCCTTTCCAACACCCATACGCGTGAGTGAGAGAGTGACATTCGCTGTCATTTGAGCTAGCTCGCCATATGACATTTGTTCTTCGGTGTCAGCATTAATCTGAAGAAAAAAAACGTTAATGAATAATAATAATAATAATAATAATAATTTATTTAGCAAAAGAAGAAATACAATGCATGTTACGTTATTATGATAATACATTTGTGCTCAATTTTTGTGAATAATGACCCCGATGCTAGGAAAATCCTGTGTTATAGGGGCCATCAATTCGTCCAATAAGATTGTTTTACAAAATTAAGGAAGCTAAAACGTGTAACAGCAGCAACAGTGTGTGAGTAAGCGCGTGTAATGGTGTAATGGGGAAAGTTTATGAGTGTGTGATGTGTGTGTGAGTGTGTGATGTATGTGTGTGTGTGATGTGTGTGTGAGTATGTGGTGTGTGATTTGAGTATAACTGTGTGATGTATGTCGTGTGTGTGTAGAGAGGGAAGATAATTTTGGGTGTCTGTGTGGGTGTGTAAGTGTTCGTGATACTAATAATTATTTATTTGCATGGGGTTTTTATAATGGGGGGGAATAATTCATTTTATCACTGCTGGGATACAGGCCTCCTGTCTGTGAGATCCAGTAGGCCGTAATCCATCACGCGTGCACACTGCGGTTTGGTGGACGTCATGTGTCTTTTAATTTGTGTATTGTTGTATAGTTCTAGGGTATGCCTGTTTTCTCACAATGTTTTTCTTTATCGTTTTGAGAGCAATGGTAATAAAATAAATTGCACAAAGTGCTCGCCTTAATTTGAAGCCACGATCATCAACCCGACTCTAGTATTCAACTATTCTTCACTTCAAGTATTAGTAGTGCCTTTTGTGGACAGGATATTAATTCAGATTTTACAGCCCCGCGTTGAAGGTTAGTCTGCGCTGAGGTCGTCATGGCTGAAATTCGACCTGGAGGAATATTATTTGTATTAAAAAAACCGGACAAGTTCGAGTTGAACTCGCTATCGGATAACATATTCAACGACGGAACCCTCACCGGGTTCCGTCGTTGAATATGTTATCCAATATGTTTTTTATCCCAAGATAATTTATCCCACGAACAAACTTATTATAGTAGTTGAAAAACATGTTCTTCACATACCAACTGCAAATGTTAGTTCATACACGCACAATATATTGAGAGATTTCCTATGTTATTTTAACACCATAGACTTCTTAAAGGTTTTCCTGTCATCTATAAGTAAAGAACTATTTGTTGTATTTTTTTTTTAATTTTTGGTTCAGTTGTTTCGGAGATATAGGGGTAATGGTCAGTTTTCATTTATTTTCTTAACTAACTTTAAAACAATTTATTTTAAAATTATAAAAAGAAAACATATTTGAGACCCTCACAATAATAGTACAGTTTATAAAACTTATTTTTAAAATTTTCTAATTTGCCCCCAAAAGTCATCCTTATATTAAAAATTCATGTATTTACGTTACACGTCTGTATTTGGATCACATAAATTCATATGTGTACCAAATTTCAGGTAAATCGGTCCAGTAGATTCGGAGCAAATTGTCTGTTACAGACAATTTGCTCCGAATCTTGACAGACGACAATCTTCTTGACAGACTCCGAAATTTGACAGACGGACACGAGTGATCCTATAAGGTCTCCGTTTTTTCCTTTTAAGGTACGGAACCCTAAAAATTATGAAATACAAAATACACATAAACGAACTAGTGGGCAACAGCTAGTAGTACTCAAAATCAAAATTTATTTATTCAAACCAGGCTGAGAATCAGCACTTTTCGAACGTCAAAATTACGTGCATAAGAAAGTCCCCCAAAAACGTCCTTTACCACTTCCTAGTACTTTAACTGGGAAGTAGTGGGGCGACGAACTCCCCAGCAGCACACCTGTCTGTTTAGTTAAAAAAAAATTGTTTCCATACAAATCGTATGCAAAGTACCTAAACTGGGGTGCAACTACTGGGGTGAAAGACAACAGTTTTAAGAAAAAAGTTTGTCATCATAACGGCAACGTTTACCATTCTCTATAGTAAATTTGTATATGGAAATAATTGGTTTAAATGTCATATTTTAATGTTGCCATTATGGTGTTTTGATATTTGTTCAAATTCGCCGTTATTCAGTTGCCAAAAGTTTTTATGCACGTTAGAACTCGTTACGTTGGTGATAAACTTTGCAATTTTCTATTGGAAATACACGGGAAACTAACATTGTGTGGTTAAATCTTATAGCTTCGTGTCTTGTGCGACTAATTAAATAAAAACGTAAGTAGTACAGTGTATATTTTTGCAAGAATACGATAAAAATGTTATTAATGAGTTTTTTTTTTACAAAATAGGGTCATTAACAACGCCTACTGCGGCGACTAACAACGCCTACTGGGGTGACTAACAATGACTAAAGGGGTGAATAGCAACAGCTTGTGTGATAGTTTGTGTTGACGAATATTGTATATTTTGATTTTCTGAACGGAATGATATCTTTACAGATCAAGCCTGTATTGCTTCTGCAAATATGCCACGACAGTATAAGCCTGATCCCAGATGTAAAAAACACATCTCATATAAAAAAGAAGACATAGAAAGAGCATTAGAAGATTTACGAGCAAATAAATTATCGTATAGGGTTGCAGCAGCTAAATACAATATAGAATATACAGTTCTGTATAGACATAATACGCGTAGTGTAAAAAACTAGGCGGCCAAACAGCTCTCAGCCCTGAAGCCGAAAACACCATAGTTGAAAATATAAATGCATGTCATGTGCAGAATGGGAGTTCCCCATGGATCAATATGATTTAAGACTTCTTGTAAAAATCTTAAATAAAAAATGTATCGACTGTAAAAGATTTAAAAATAATATGCCAGGAGCAGAATTTGCTGCTAGCTTTTTAAAGAGTCAAAAGTCTAGTTGTGTTATTTTTGTTTCTAAATATTTAATAAAGTTGATTGGATATTAAATAATTACTTTTATTGCTTAAATTACATTTTGCCATCCATTTTTCCAACAACGTTTTAAATCTGTTGCTTTTCACCCCGTATGTCGTTGCGAATGACCCCTTTTAAAGTATAATTTGCAACACAACATATTTTGTTCAATAGAACATAATGTTTCAAATTATCTACTTCTAAAGTGACTAACAACTAAAGAAAACCCATGACTAACGTATTTAAAACTAAAGTTTATGTAAAAACTACGAAATAAAAATTATATGACAATTTCAATCCAGAAACGTGTTGTTAATCACCCCGGATTACATTAACATTACGAAACACAAAAAAATTATTAAAATGATTATTTACCATATGTTAGCTAGCACACGCAAATATAACATTATCATTTCAAAACAATGAAAACCGTACTCAAGCATAAATAAAAATTACAACTTAAAAACGTAAACATAACTTAATACATATATAAAAGCATCCAGGTATAAAGAGCGTGCCCGTTTACATAAAGTTATACCTGTAACTCAAAGTCAGAAATGATAAACTAGCACCATCGAAGTAAAATAAATAAACAATTACTAATAACCATAATAAAACCATGGTCAGCAAAACGACCAGTCACCACAAGCAGCACCCGTTCACGAGCACAACGTAAAGTTCATCCATCACCCTCCTCGCGATATTGGAGGGAAGGAGGCAACCCGACCCCCGACGCTACCGCAGGCAGTGACATCTAAGGGAGCTTGACGAACTTGAAGCCGGTTGCTCAGGCAAGAATAGTAAGATCAATTGTCGAGGTTTAAACGCATTAAAAGGCAAATCTAGCAAACAAGACCTTACCACCCTTACGTACCTTGTTATAAAAAGTTATACCAAGCCCAACAAATGAGCTAAGAACCTTATGAATCCGGTGAAATGGAGCACGTAATTTGTCTTTATTTCTAGTGTTAATATTGTGAATAGTGTATTTATACAGTAGCACTGTATAAATACAGTGCTATTCACAATTAATTAAATTTGGCGAAATATACACTTATACACTAAAGTATATAAGTGTATATTTCGCCAAATTTATAAGATGTTGGATGAATTATTACTTTACTGGCACTCAGTTACAAGCAAGTTGCTTATAGAAAAGGAGGACTTACCAAAGCTGTTATATCTTTATTCTTAACCATGTTATCGTACACTTCTTTGCCAAAATTGAGGTGAGCAGGAACCCTCCCATTCTCATTGCCATATCTATAAAGACTGTTTTTGAGCATTTTTGTTATTGGAGCTTCGTCTGTTTGCTTCTCTCTCAGTATCTGATTTGTATCTGCGAAAAAGGAAATAAGTTATTACTTAAGTAGTTAAAATTAAATAAAACAAACGTTTGTATACACTTGCACATAAAATTATTATTATTTTAAGTTTGTTAGTTTTTAAATTATGTAAATATTTTCAAAATAAATAAAAAAGTCAATAAAAAAAACTTAAACTAAAAGCAGAAACATTTAGGTGTGGTCAAAGAGTTGTTCAGTCAGAAACACGAAGTTATAAAGAAAAATATAAAGAAGCTTATAACAAAGTTAATATGAGGGCATGATTCACACTGACATTACTTTTATTTCGTCATGCTCCCTAAGATGTCACTGCTTTTTTTTTTTGGGTGGGAAATCATCAAATAACTTCTTCCGCTCTGGGCGGAGCGGGAGGGTGTGTCAACTTTTACTGACTAAAGCCCACCCGTATTCCTTCCGTTGCCTGTGTTGCCAGGGCCCTCGGTAACCCGGCGCGCGTGGAATACAACGCACCGTCGACCCGGGCCTGGTCCTTATCGGACAGCGAGCTACCCATTGCTCACCATTCACAACCCCGCGCCTACGGTGGCCGGAAATCCGCCCGGGATTCCCGACGCCCAGGGCGTCTCCTGCGGCGGCTAGGGGCGCGAGGGCGCAAAATTTGCCTTTCCCACAACCGTCTCGCCTCCTCCTTCGCGAGCATTACTGTTTCGCAAAAGGAGGTGGCGGCTGCCTATGCCCTCTCGCTCCGTACCAGGGCTGGACGCGAGAGATCTCTGCCACCGATCGCCTCCACGAGGACACGGCGGTGCTCTGCCCAAGCCAGGCAGACTTTCCTATGGCTATCGAGACAAATCGGTAAAAACCTCTATAACCCTCCACTCTCCCATTTTTAAGAACTATGTTTATTTATCAATTTCTAAATGAATACTTTAAAGCGGCATGATATACTAATTTTGCGGAAAGAAAACGCCATTGCGGAAACTTGCTATTAATATTATAAATGCGAAAGTAACTCTGTCTGTCTGTGTGTTACGTAATCATGCCTAAACTAGTCAACCGAACTAGTAAATTTGGCACAGAGATAGTCTAGTGGCTGAAAAAGGACATAAGCTACTTTTTAATGCGAAAAAGGGGCTTTAAAGGGTTGAAATAGGGTATGAAGATTTGAATGGAAATTACGTAAATTTTTAAGCTAGAAGCTTGAAACTTGTTTAAGCTGTTGATTAGATATAAATAAACACGACATTCAAAGTTTGTAAAAATTTAACCCTCTAGAGGGTAAAAATCAGGGATGAAAGATGATGACGTTGGCAAAAAAGCTTACGGCCCAGAATTTTACACAGATTGCAAGAACAGAATCCAAATGTTTTATAAAATTATTTAATTTACAATGACGCGCTAACAAAGGTTGAAGACCAAGTGATTACTATTACTGGAAAAGATTTATCCAATTTTGGAATGAGCAGACCATAAAGAATTGGAGAAATTAGTAGTGATTTAATGTGAGAACCAGATTACGATACGATTTCTTTAATGCAACAAATAACAGGAGCCCTTCCGCTTTTAAATTCAGAACAAAGATTAGTTTTTGACACAGTTATTCAAAACGTTGCCAGTAGCGAAGAAGGTTTGTTCTTTTTGGATGATCCAGGAGGCACTGGCAAAACCTATCTTTTAAATTTACTATTAGCCCTAATCCGGAAAGATAAAGAAGTTGCTGTTGCAGTAGCTTCCTCTGGAATAGCTGCTAAGCTACTTAGTCGGGGACGAACAGCACACTCAGTTCTAAAACTACCATTAAACTTAGCTCATGAGGAAATGCCAGTATATAACATTAGCAAAAGCAGTGAGCGCGGAAGAGTGTTACAGCTGTGTAAGCTGTTGACCATGGGATCTGGATGCAAAAGTCCTCACGCACGCAGGGAGTGACGGGAGGAGGTGAAACGCCGGGGTGTAACTCCGCTGCCGTGACAAATCGCGGCACTGCGGACAGAGAACCGGCGGGATGTCTTGGCGACATGGAGAGTGCGATTGTCGCAACCCAGTGCTGGGCACGCCACAATTGCGGCGCTACGTCCCCTCTTTGAGGAGTGGCTAGAGAGGCGGCACGGCGTCCTCACCTTCCGCCTGACACAGGTCCTCACCGGACACGGCAGCTTCGGGAGGTTCCTGTGTCGGAAAGGGCGGGAGGAAACGCCCGGGTGTTACCACTCTGTCTGGATCTCCCGCAGGACACAGTGGAGCATACGGTAGAGGTCTGCCCGGCTTGGGCAGAGCACCGCCTTGTCCTCGTGGAGGCGATTGGTGGCAGAGATCTCGCGCGACCGGCACTGGTTCAGGCCATGGTACGGAGTGAGAGGCCATGGGTAGCCGTCACCTCCTTCCCGGGAATCCCGGGCGGAATTCCAGTCACTGTAGGCGCGATCTTGCGGAAGGTGATCAATGGGTAGCTCGCCGTCTGATAAGGACCAGGCCCGGGTCGACGGCGCATTGTGTTCCACGCGTGCCTCAAAGAGATATCAGCACAAGTGTAGGGGTCCACTAGGGCCGATGCCTGCCCCGGCAGGCCCCTCTCGTGGAAGTCCAAAAGGGTTACCGAGGCCCCTGGCAACACAGGCAACGGAAGGAATATGGGTGGGATTTAGTCAGTAAGAGTCTGACACACCCTCCCGCTCCACCCAGAGCGAGAGAAGGTATTTGATAATTTCCCCACCCAAGAAAAAAAAAAGTGTAAGCTGTTGGTTTGGCATGAATGAACGATGTCCCACAAAAGAGCAATCGAAGCATTACATCGCAGAATGAAAGATGTCAGGGTATAATGGAAAGATGGTCGTACTTTTAGCTGGTGACTTTAGACAGACCTCCCCGGTTATTACTAGGAGCGTACTCCTAAATAGTGTCTATCCTGATCTTCAAATAAATATGGGCAATCGGGAATGGCTGTGTGAAAGGGCAATTTTGGCGCTATTGAGATAGTTAACCATATAAACGAACAAATCATGTCAGACGTGGAGGGGGATGTTGTCGAATACCAGTAGACAATGTTATGGACACTGAACAAGTCACATCATACCCTATAGAGTTTCTCAACTGTTTAGAATTATCAGGAGTGCCTTCCCATAAGTTGAGGCTGAAAGTTGGTGTTCCAGTCCTATTAATGAGAAATCTAAACGCGCCAAGGCTATGTAATGGTACACGGCTACAAATTACACATCTGGGACACAACATTGAAAAAGCTACAATCAAGACTGGAATGGCAAAAGGAGGAAATGTTTTGATTCCCCGTATTCCAATAATTCCGACTGATTTGCCATTTCAGTTTGAAAAAATGCAGTGTCCCCTGAAAGCAGCATTTGTAATTACAATAAATAAAGCTCAAGAACAGACGCTTAAAGTTGCAGGTGTTCATTTAGATAAAAAATGTTTTTCCCATGGGCAACTCTATGTGGCATGCTCACGTTTAACAAACCCGCAAAATCTTTGTTAAGTCTATCTGAGTTTTGGCAAAAGATGAAAAAACTAAAAGGCCGTGTATAAAAATGTACTTAAATAAGCTATTGGCAGTAAAATACAGTAAATAGCTTATTTTAATGTACGTATGTATGTGTTTTATTTACAAAACAATTAGCCTAAAAAATTAAAAATGCTGCCGAAGTCACTATTCCACGTGGACGAAGTCGCGGGCACAGCTAGTTCTATATAAATTATTTTAAAATTCGTATGCGACGCTTACTTCTCTTAGTAAAATAAATATGGCAACTATATAACTATTTTTTTAAGAAAACTCTTTAGAAGAAGCAACAAAAATTTGCAAATGTTGGTTGAACATACAATAAATAATTCTTCGAAATTCAAAAAATTCAAACCTTGAAGCAAAAGTATTCTGGAATAAGAAGGGGAAGTTTTCCTGGGCTAAAAAAGTCCAGGCAAATACTTGATATTTACTGCGAAAAAAATCCTAGTGAAGAATTCTCACCGGGGTTATCACTATTCAGGCATTAGAAACATTGTGTGAAAAGTTCATGGCTATAACATGTGGACGTTCAACCAATATTTTACGAAATATTATCAAAAAATAGGGATTTGGGATTACTTGGAATGAATGTATCTCAAAAACAAACTTAATAATGTTGTTGAAAAACATGGTCTATAGTCCACCTCCGTGCGAAATATCATCCAAATCCCTTTAGCTGTTAAAGCGTGATTGAGAAACAAACACCTTTACAAACTTTCTGATATAAAAAGAACCGGCCAAGTGCATGTCGGACCACGCACAATGAAGGGTTCTGTTGTTGGGATGATCTTATCCCAAAAACAACCTTAACATTGTAGTTTAAAAACATGTTCTCCCATACACATACACATTTACGTCACAGTCAATTCTCCAACTGCAAATTTAAGTTGGTCGACTATAACTCGTTAACTTGTAAAGCCTATTTAGCTGTGATAGTTTTCATTTTCATTTTGTTCATTTTATTTTACTTTTCATTCAAATCTCCATAAACAACCATTTAGCTGGCAGGGGAGGAAACACTTGACTCTAACAAAAATTGGCACTTTAAATCTTAATATTACGCAAACGGATCCTTAAATCGAAAAATGATGATGTTCACAGACCCACAATCGATTTAAACGGCCTATCCAACGATATCCCACACCATGGGATAGACGAGAAAAAAAATAGCATCCCTACATTACGTGCAAGAGAGGAACCATAAAAAATAGCATCCCTACATTACGTGCAAGAGAGGAACCATAAAAAAATAGCATCCCTACATTACGTGCAAGAGAGGAACCATGAAAAAATAGCATCCCTACATTACGTGCAAGAGAGGAACCTTAAAAAAATAGCATCCCTACATTACGTGCAAGAGAGGAACCATAAAAAAATAGCATCCCTACATTACGTGCAAGAGAAGAACCATAAAAAAATAGCATCCCTACATTACGTGCAAGAGAGGAACCATAAAAAAATAGAATCCCTACATTACGTGCAAGAGAGGAACCATAAAAAATAGCATCCCTACATTACGTGCAAGAGAGGAACCATAAAAAAATAGCATCCCTACATTACGTGCAAGAAAGGAACCATAAAAAATAGCATCCCTACATTACGTGCAAGAGAGGAACCATAAAAAAAATAGCATCCCTACATTACGTGCAAGAGAGGAACCATAAAAAAATAGCATCCCTACATTACGTGCAAGAGAGGAACCATAAAAAAATAGCATCCCTACATTACGTGCACATCAGACACAAACTCGACGAGGTTTGTTTCTACGCTGCGTCCAGCTTTGAAGCCATGCTGACTTGGTGAAATAACTCTATCAATGTGGCGAGTAATGATTGGACAGACAAGAGACTCAAAGATCTTTGAAAAACATGATATTATATTGAAATAGGGCGGTAATTTTTAACATTGGCAGGATCTCCCTTTTTTAAAACCGGGACAATTCTCGCGGTTTTCCATACATCAGGGTAGATTCCTTCAGCAAGAGAAGAATTAAAAATAACCCGCAGCGGCAAGGCAAGTTCATGGCAGAAGCGTTTTATAAACAAAGGTGGTATAGAATCAGGTCCCGCACCTTTGGAGGCATCTATGAGTATGAGCTTGTTAAAAATTTCTTCTTCAGTAAACATAATAGTACTTATGACAGAGTCAATACCTGAAAATCCATTGGAAGCTTTGCAAGTAGCGGTAGGGTTTTGGCTAAAAACAGATACAAATTGATCGGCGAAAAGATTAGCAATGTCTGGACCACTGCTAGCCACCTTATCATTCATAAACATGTCAGCAGGTATGCAAGATTCCCCACGACGCTTGTCTTTTATGAATCGCCAGAAAGCTTTAGGGTTTTTGGGAATATCATTTTCAATTTTACATTTGTATGAATTATAACAGTTATTTATTAAAGTATGGCAGCGACTACGAAGTAACTCAAAGGTGAGTCTGTCTCGGGGATTATTATATTTGCGGTATTTTTGTCTAAATTTCTCTTTTTCAGATAGAGCTCCAACAAGTGAGTCAGAATATTTATATTTTATAATATTTAGATTTTTTTCTTGCATATTTGGGTACAAAATTGTCGATAGCGTCCTGTAGTATGCTGTAGAAGGCAACAACCCTTTCATTAGCATCAGCACATTTATGAAGGGCATTATACCAATTTATATTTTTAAGATAAATTTTGATTTGTGCAAAGTCGGCTTTAAAAAAGTTGTAGCCCGAACGATATTTTGTTTGTAATTGTTTTACGTTTAAAAGTGGAATAGAGATGAGGATGTTAGGGTGGTGGGAGTCTAATTTACTAAGCAGGTTATTGGACTTAGTAACTGTTACATCTGATATGTTGCTCAATACTAGGTCCAAAATTCTGCAGTCAGCATTTAGAATTGAATTAAATTGGTGGAGTTCATTGATTGACAGAAAGTCTACAAGTGAGTACCCCAGTGAATTTTCATAATTAGATGGCGATAGATGCAGGCCGTCACCACTCCTGTTCCAATCGATAAAACCCAAGTTAAAATCCCC
Organism: Atethmia centrago; assembly: GCA_905333075.3. Classification (NCBI taxonomy): domain Eukaryota; kingdom Metazoa; phylum Arthropoda; class Insecta; order Lepidoptera; family Noctuidae; genus Atethmia; species Atethmia centrago. The sequence continues at coordinate 13,994,032 of HG995396.1, read as the reverse complement.
AAGAATCACAACATCGTCGACATTATTTAGCACGTTGTTAACATTATTTAAGAAACATTGTAGGGAGTCCAGTTTGACAGGCGGTGGCATATAGACAAGACAAAGTGCAATTTTCTTAGTATTATTGTTAACAGTTAAGTCTAGAGACAACCATAAATCTTCGATATCACTTTCCCAGGTTTTCATTCTTACACATTTAATTTTATTACTAACAGCAACCATAACCCCACCCCCATCTTTTTTCGATGCCTTAGAACTTATTCTATCCCTACGATACACCACATATCGCGGGTCAATGAACTCTCCATTAATTATGTTAGGATTTAACCAAGACTCAGTAAATGCTATTACATCATAGCTAGTCAGTAAAATATTTTTATAGATATCTTCAGTTTTAGTCCTCATTCCACGAACATTTTGATAATAAATATCAAGCATTGCGAATACAAATAACGCCAAGAGCAATCCTATATAAAACAAAAAAAATATATATATACCTAAGTCTTAATTGCGATGTCAGCTGCTTTCATTAACTTTAAACTATCCTGATTGCGAATGTATATTGGTTTCGAATGAATATCTTTTCGTACAAGAATTCGCCCGTTGCGTATCCAGACAAAGGTATATGACATCTCTTTAGCCAGTTTCCGTGTTGCCGCATGCAGTTGTTTGCCAGCAGGGCATAAATGCTCGCTTACAAAAATAGGCACTCGGATGCCACCTATGCCTAAATGATGCGAGTTCAATTTGTCCGAGGGTTGTTTTTTGTTGAAGTCACCTACAGCAGCCAGAAGGTTGTCACGCTGGCGGGGGCTGCGGAGCTTAGCAGTACGTGGGCGGTTATTATCCTTATTTAGTTTGGCTACTCTTGTAGTGTACATGATGTCACTGTCGCCTACATCACAACTAGTTACCCTCGCGATGTCTTGTAGAGTTTTCACAAGGTTTTCAGACTTATCTTCGGGTAAACCATTAATTTCCACGTTGTTTTCGCGCATGTTTTGTTCCACTATACATAAACGTGTAGTAAGGTCATTGACACTTTGCTGGAGGTTAGCATTATCGTTGCGCAGTTGATTAATTATGGCATCCTTTTCATTAAACCGTTTCTTGAACTCTTCGAAGTCCTCATTGAAAAATCCGAACGAAGCTTTGAATTCAGATATTTCTCCCTGTATATTCTTTAATTGATCAGTAAGTAACTCTTTGAAAGATGTTTTAACAGCCGCGGCCAATTCTTCCTTAATTATATCTCTTAGAGTATCTTCGTTAAAACAATGTTCCGGATTACTTATTTTCTTAGACATGGGTTGACTATTTTTCTTCCTTTGAGTCACATTCATTACATCAGGTGGAGTGTTTTGATAACATTTAGTTTTGGGGCTCGGTGTCTGTTTCCGACTTGGTAAGCGGCCTAGGTTCCCAGTATTAATAACCGGGCGCGCAGGCGTATTAGTATTGTCCGTTTTTAGCAGCTTGCAACAGCATTCGGGGCATTTCCAGGTGGTCTTATAATCATGATCCATAAGATAAAAGTTGCTACTTGGTATGTTCACACAAACAAATTCTTCTTGTTCAAATCTTGATTTGCACTCACAAAAATCCAAAAATTCCAAATTTTCTATTTCATTCCGACATCCGGTGCAAGTATTTCTTTCCGATTCCATTTAATTAATATTTTGCATTCAAATTGATGCGTGACTCCAAATAAGACCGCCCACTGATTAGAAACTAGTTTTTTTGCAAGAAAGACGAGATTCCAAACTAATGCCGCCTTCGTCGCTGCGTCGCGTCGATAACGTTGGTGAAGGTCAGAAATTCACTTTTTGTGATGGCCGGTAGATTAATATCTGTTAAACTTTTATTTCATCACAATTCGTGTTAATACACTGTTTTTATTATTGCTTCAGTGATTAAAGCACTTCACTCACTTGGAACTAAAGTTTGTTGTAGATATTACAACTTTAAACAATGTATTTCTATTTAAAAACAATTATTTTCGAGTAGCGAAATGATATGCATTTTTGTTACAAAACAGTTAATCCGCATAAGGCCGCGTACTATTTAAAATCAGTTATACAATTTAATGTTAAATAGTCTACAATTCAAAACTTTCAATGTCTTTGGTAAATTATTAAATATACGTACACACATAGCTACACAGTTTTTATTATATTTAGCACACCTAGGCAGCTCGTCTAGTACAAATGTGTATTGGTCACGCCGACTTCGTGAGCATACCTCTTCTGCTGTTTTAAACAATTCTTTGCGTTTCTTTACAAACATTTTTTTTGTGGTTCGGGACCATTGACAGTAGATTTTTGGATTTTTTTAGGAATGGATTTTACAAACAGTATGTCGAATGCCTGCATATACATAGATAAACCCGGTGATAAATCATCACTAGTTTTATATTTCACAGATTTGACTTTAATTTCCTGTGCTATTTTATGCATAGTTTTAATTGAGGGTTAAATATCGTCTTAGGGATAGCGTTCGTTACATTATTTCGGACACACGTTATTCTGGGTAGCGTTTATTCGGAATAACGTGATTCGGGACAGTGTTCATTATGGGTAAAGTGATTCGGTATACCGTTAATTCGGAATAGCGTGATTCGGGATAGCGTCCATTCGGGATAGAGTGATTCGGGATAGCGTTCATTCGGGATAAAGTGATTCGGGATTTCGAGTTTCGGTCTAATGTATAAGAGTCGTATTAAATTACGCTTCTATTGCAAAAACATTTTAATGAAAAAGTGTTAAAATTTAAATAATTACTATGAATACCCTTGTTTCCTAGACTTTGTTGAGTAGAGTTTAATGATTGCGCCTCTCAGAAACAGTTAAATATTTTATTTTCCATCTTAGAGCTCGTTTTTAAACGAAAGAAAAATATGATAATAGAAAAAAATACTGATGACGCTACGAACCTTTTTATTTTTAACACAAACACCAGTTTTAAATATTCACAGAAAAAAAAACAACATAAAAATAAAAAAGAAGTTTTCTAAAAAACTGAACACGTCTCTCTCAACACAAACGTCGGACATCTACTAAATATTTTAATAGGAGTACCTATTTTATTTGAATACTCAATTGACGAAGTCAAATAAAAATGATAGACGAGAAGTGCCATTTTGCCAAAATGAAAAATTTGAATCCAAATCATAGGTTATTTATTCAAACTAGACTGAGAATCAGCACTTATCAAACGTCAAAACTACATAAGACAGTCCCCCAAAAATGCCCGCCCTTCACCACTTCCTTCTTCATCACTTCACGTCATAACTTCACACAACCCAGTCGAAAAATCCCAAAAAACTGTTGATCCTTAATCATAAGCTGAACCAATTCTGTCAAGTAAACACACTTTGCGACGGCTATGCCCCGTCAGCAGACCTGGTCTCAACCTAGACTGACTGTCTCTCTCTAGGAGTTCTCTAGGAAGCACAGTTATCAAAACTAGTCAACTCATCATCATCATCTGCCTGCCTTTTCCCAACTACGTTGGGGTCGGCTTCCGGTCTAAAGGAATGCAGCTGAATACCAGTATTTTACATGGAGCGACTGCCTATCTGACCTCCACAACACAGTTCACCAATCCACGGACCAACCGTGGCAAGCGTAGCTTAACCTGATCGATCGACCCGTGCGGCTGTTATTAGTTAGCCACAAGCTCCTTCTTCAATCTTTTAAAGCATTAATTTAAATAATATGATGTATGTAAATCTGTATACCGGAGGCAAACAATCATAAGTCACATTAAGCTAATTATTCAGTGCACATGTTTTAAGTCTCAATTTGAACACTACTCATTTGTCACTTGACTACATAATTGTGTGAACTTCTAAGTAAAATTTTATTTGTTGTTTTTATTGGACTTAAAATAGTATACCACTAAGTAGATCTATAAATGTTTGTTTCAAGGACATTACAAAGTGAATGTCGAAAAATATGGACTTAGGATAGTATACCTCCGGTATACAGAAATGTATAGTTTAATATAAATTAAATGCCCAATTTAAATAACATAAATTGTTTATTGTATAATTATTAATAGATTACGGGTTAAAATAGCTTCGGAAATGCAAGTGAATTTTTTATCAAATTCTGAACGATAAAAATGGTTACTGTGGGACATCCTTAGAAGATAGACATAATTATGCTATTGCATTTTTTTGTTCATCTTTTTAAGATGTACAATCTTGTAACATATATTTTCTATGTATCTTGTACGGTTTACGGGGCTCACACCAGTAAAGCTACCAGTCGGGATGATTTTTTCCGACATCTTCAACAATAATCGCAATATTTCAGCCAATGTACACAAAACCTTAATGAATTATACACATCAACCTTTCTCATGAATCACTCCGTCCGTTGGTGAAAACTGTTTGAAAATCCGTTTAGTAGTTTTTGAGTTAATAAACTCAAAAACTACTAAACGGATTTTCAAACAGTTCAGACAGATAAACAGACAGACAGACGTGGTGGGGGACTTTGTTTTATAATATGTAAGGATATCCTATTCACCAAATTAAAATAATGCACTAATTTAAATAATGTTTACTTCTAACTGGCTTTGATATGACAATAACACAACACAACACAACACAACACAACACACACAACAAAAAATGGACACCATGGTCTATCCTGCAGTAAAAGCGTAGGACGGATAGCACGGCACGCCAGCTTCAACGACATCATCCGTCGCGCTCTTGGCACCGTTGGGGTGCCTGCTTTTTTAGAACCTAATGGCTTGGCACGCGACGATGGTAAGAGACCAGACGGAATGACCATAATGCCTTGGAAAGTAGGTAGGCCTTTGGTGTGGGATGCAACGTGTCATCCCTTGCGTCATCCCATCGTCCTAGCACGGCGGGCTGTGCTGGGGCGGCTGCAGCAGGTGCGGAAAACCTCAAACGGCGCAAGTACTCAAATCTTATTGGGACTTATATATTCGAGGCGTATGGGGTAGAAACACTAGGGCCATGGGGTCCGAGTGCCCACTTAGTTTTTAGAGACATCGCCAAGCGGTTGGTCGACTCCTCACGCGACCATAGGGCTGGTCTATTTTTGGCCAAAGAATCAGTATTGCCATACAATGTGGTAATGCTGCCAACCTTTTGGGCACTTTTCCTGTTGACAGCGATGCGGAAGAATTATTTGACGCCCTATGATATTTTGCCCTCCCTTTTTATATAATTGTCCATATAATTATTATTATTTTAAGTTTGTTCGTTTTTAAATGATGTAGATATGCAAAGTACTTTACTTAATGTAATAAATAAACACACACAAATAATTACATTCTAATATTTTAAAGTTTTAATCTATTCATATGTTCGATGTCCCTGAAACTTCTTTTGCTTAATTTTCTAATAACATATAACCGTCTTATTATTTGATAAGCTCCTATTTTAAAATCTACATAATTTTATGCTCTTAACAATTAAAACTTTTTCAATGTTGTTATTATTCTTATATCTACTTCGGCATCGTTATTTAGTTTTAGGAAGGAAATTTGTTTCCTTAGGTAGATATAGAGTTTTGTACGTCATATGTCACGAGTTTTGTTTTGCTCAGGTTAATTTCTAATCCTGCTTCAATAACATTAATATTGCGTCGTATTTATTCATCCTGACGACGCGCGACGGTACCTTTGACTGCCCGTGTTCCTGCGCGCACTTGACCGGTTTTTTTAATTTATTTACAGAATCGCTCAAAAACGTTGAAACATTGTTCATTTCATACATACATACTCGTACATACATACATGCATACATACATACATAAACTCACGCCTTCTTCCCATGGGGGTAGGCAGAAACTATAGAAAGCCACCTGCTACGCTCCTTACATACTCCTTTTGCTTCGTTTACGTTCATACATCTGGTCATCATACACGCATTTTTCATTTCATTGTGAAGGAAAACATCGTTAGGAAACCGGCTTGTCCAAGAACCAAAAAAAAAATGAAGACATGTGACATCTACCAACCCGCACTCTGCCAGCGTGGTAGATTACGGCCCACTCCCTCTCACAGAGAGGAGGCCTGTGTCCCAGCAGTGGAACCATTATAGGCTGATTATGTATTGTTCATTTTGTCATTAATTTAATATTTCCACATTGTTATTTTTGTAGCTTCTATAATGCAGTTTTTTTTGGTAGAATTTTATTAGTTAGTAGATTTATTTAAAACTGAGTTTAACTAAAAATTTCTCACGGTGTTGTCTCAGTGAATTGACGTTAAAGAAAAACATAATTTATTCTATACCTGAATTGAATAAAAAATTACAATAGCATGTCCTTCCATTACAAATTAATTATACAGCGTGTATCAAAAACGTGTGGTCATTTTTAACGATGTGAAACTGACCATCAAACTGGAAAACGTTTTCCATGGGATTAACATCGTAATTGAGAAAAAAATATCAGCTGTCCCATACAATACTTCAATAGGTACCTTCTCGACCCAAATATATGGGACGGCGGAAATAAAACTATTCATTAGTGGCTTTGGGAATATTTTGATGTTTTACTAACCACTAGGTACAGTGTTTTTGTTTTGGTCTTTATTTGTTTATGGGCTACAAAACATGCCATAGTAAGTATTAATTATTTACTATTTTTCTTTAGATAGATAGAATAGATAGAATACTCTTTATTATGTACACCATAAAAATTACAGATACAAACGTTGAAATTTTACAAGGGGTGACACAATGGGCGGTCTTATCGCTAAAAGCGATCTTTTACAGACAACCTTTGGATGGATTAAAGGGGGAGGAGAGACAATACTGCAGGTAGTCAGTGGTGTACCAGTTACATATACAATAAATACATAAAGCATATACTATACATAACATATATCATACATACATACATACATACATACATATATATATATATATCGCTCCTTGAATACAAAAGGGACACAAATCGAAATCCATAAATTTTACAGGACAGCCAAAACAAATTTTTGAAACTGTTTTTTTATAATATTTCATATATTTATTAATTAAACATAAGATGTTAATATATCATTAGATGCGTATTTATTAGCTCTATCTATCTACAATATAAACTTTGTAATAGATGTTACCTATTAAGAAAAAAAAGCATAAAAGTCCCTTTTGCATTCAAAATTTGAACCAATATAATAAAAAATATGTCAAAAATTAAACACAGTTTTACAAATAAAAATGGTTTATTGTACCTTTTTGGTAAAAAACCGTATCAAAAAGTTTAATCTTATTACTAGGTAAAAACATAAGTGAATGGACACCAGGAGAACATTGTATTAAAAAATCTTAACTTATTATTAAGTAATATAATTGAGATCAACTTTGTACGTAACTATTATTCAGCAAAATTAAACATCTCTCTAAAACAATTATATTTGTAAAAATTATAGAAAAAACAAGAGATAAAACTGTAATAATCATTATCAAAATATACATAAAATAACCATATTCATTAATAAATTCTCTAAATAACTCAAAAAATAATCAAGTGACGACACTAATTTGTCTCTCTTTAACATTAATAATTTAAACAAAACAAAATACAAGATCAGTTCTAAAGGCACATAATTCAGTAGCAAAATATTATAGCTTATATGTAATAATACTATTGCACAATAACAATCTAAGTAGTCTTACAAAATCACAGTTAATCACTTTAAGGCACTTTTTACGTAAACTATTTTAAGTTACAAATTATAATCGTTATTTATTATTGTTATGTAAATGTTTGTATGAAATTTATAAGTCTTTATTATCAAAAGGAACTTTTAAAATTAACTATTCTAAATATTATCACAATTAGGTATCTAATAATAGCATTACAAATTTTCGTAAAAGCTTTGGTAATACTTAGGAATGATATTTTTCTCAATAAGTTTAAGAATACCCTGTTTTTTAGTTTCAGTTATTTTAAGTTTTTGTTTGTACAGTTTTTTTGGCACTATAGGATTAGCAGACCTTCTTTTTGTCAGCGTGGCTACCGAGGTAAACTCTTCAGTTTCGTATGAAGTCTTGAAGAAAAATTTGTTCTCATAATCTCGATGGACTTTAATAGTTTTTATATCAGCCCATTTGACTTTTTGTCCATCTTCTGTAGTAGTGTAATTGCCGACAGCCAGAGATTTTAAATCTAAAAAACTCTCATGCGTAAGTTCGTGAACAACGAAGGGTCTTCCTTTCTTCTTTGCAGTTTTAATAAGGGTTATGTACTGATCCGGCACATAAATGGGAGAAGATTTTAAAGCATTCGAAATGTTGCGTTGAATTAGAGAGTGAGCAGCATCTCCTTCATTTTGAGTGTGCCCTTTTATTAAAAAATTATGAGTAACACTCCTCAACTTCGATAACTCATTTATGGCGTATTGGTACGTTGCTAACATAAATTTATTTTTATGTTGGCCACAACAGTTGTCGCTGTAAAATACTACGTCAAAATAGTCAGAAGCTTTCTCATTCAAATTTTTCAAGTACGCGAGCACACACGATCCTATTTCGTTAGCACCACGAGCTCCTGCACCTTCATGCCAAACGTAGCAGGTCGTATTATTTGAACCCAGTTCAGTAACAGTAAAATTCAGCATATTCAATTTTGAAATATAGTAAAAACTAGAGACTTCGCCTTGCGGACAAGGCATCACAGCCTGTAAGTCATATACACATACTATAAAATTATCGCTTATATTTTTTTTATCATTTTCCTTTTGAGCTCTGGCTAAATTTTTTTCTTTCAAATGCAGATCATATTGTATTTGTAAAAGCGTTTTATCTTCAACATTTGCGAAAGCTGTGCAGTCTTCACACTGGTCTTTTTTCGGTTTCCAAAAAGAAATGTTGAAGTCATTCACGAAGATATTATAGTACAGTTTATAAGAAAGATAACCTTTACCTTCAGCTTTACATTTATCGACGTAATCACGGTGCAAAGTAGCAATAGATCGGCTTCCTTCAATATACTCACGCTTAGAGCGAGCGCGACAGTAGTGGCTCTCAATCCTGGGTATGGAGTTAATGTGTTCCTTTGCCCTATCCTTCAAAGCAGCATCCAATTTAAATTGATTGCCATGTTTTCCTCGGTTATCTTGCATTTGAATTCCAGTAATTGATCCAGAAAATTTCTTTACAACAGTCCGAATGCTTTTATCTGATATAGCAAGTGTATTCATAAAGAATAACTTGCATACTCGAATGCGTTGATCGATTTTCGTGAAGTAATATGCGTGGTTTAAGTTTTGGCGGGTACTACCAACACGGATGTACCGATACTTTGGCTCAATGTTTGTCATATGGTTGTATATAAATTGCCTCTGAATGTTTAAATCACCAGTGTCCCAATAGGCATTAAATATGGCTAATCGTTCCTCAAATGAAAACACATTTTGACATTTAAATTTACACTTATCTGAACAAACAGGTCCCATATTTTTGGCAGTAATCATTTTTTTCGATTTAGACATAGTTGTGTGTGCCTTCCCGCTATTGATCAGAGTCTTGGTTTTGTTTCTTTTCCATGATTCTGGATTAGCTTTTCTTTTCCGACTAAGACGCTGAGGATCCACGCTAGCTGGTTCACTGCCAATGCTGGGTGACTGAATATTCACGCTGGGTGACTGATTATGACTGATGGATGGCTGTGTTTCTATATTAGGCGACTGAGTATCCAAATTGACTGGCAGATTATCATTGATGAGTAAGTGAGGTTCTACACGAGAAGGGCCCGGTTGGGGTGAAATACAAAATGGTTTGGCAATTACTTTTGACTGTATATCTCCTTCGGAATCAGAAGATCTTTCATGACTAGGTAGAAAGTTGGGATCTAAAACACTGTCATCAGAAGAAAAATCTGCAATTGATGAACTGCTGGATGTTGATGATCGGCTGGAATTGGTATCAGAGTCATTATCAGAGTCGCTTGAACTGCTACTCGAGTCACTCTGTTCAACAACTATTTTTGGCCTATTTGTGTCTTTGGTATTCGTTACACAGCTTACTTCACTGTCTTCATCCTCTAATATTGATAGGTTAAGATCAGGTTGACTGTCTGCTATAGAATTTGTATCTGAAGAATCAATGGGTAACGTGACGGGTAGACTGAGTGCAGCTGGAGTATTAAAAAAAGTTTTATTTTGCACATTATTATTGTGGCCAGGTAATGCTTGAACTTTTTCCGATTCTTGAACGGAGGTTGCCATATTCAACATTTTTCGTGCTCTATTCATTTTGTCAATCTGTAAAAAAAAAACATCTTTAAAGTTTTATAACTAAAAAACATAAAATACACACAGTTCTATACATATATTATACAGTCCTTAGTACATACACACAATACATACATACATACACTAAAACATACACACAATCAAATATATAACAATCCTTAATATGACATTTTCAATACTAATTTGACAGGAATAACACCTTAATTATATTTAACAAATTTAAGCTACCACCTCATATTTAACATTCAAATTCACAGTCAAATTCACAGAAAATATGAGGCAATGCATTTTAATCACATATTTTTCAACATTTACGAATATCTACCCATATTATTATAGGTCCCTATAAACACTCACTGATATTATTTAAAAAACTTTAAATTAGTGACGAAAGCTACAGGGACAGGGCTTCAATTTAGTTTATATTATTAATTTACAAACAAATAAATACATTTGTATGATTTTTAAGTTAAAAACCACTGAAGTAATAAGAATAGAACAAAATTAACATCAAAATTTTTAATTTTTATTTTTAAAATTGTAACGAAAACTAAAATTATTATCATGCAAAACGGCCATATTTCTGGCCTTCCCATTCTAGCACGCTAAAAATAATTATTTATTTCACTATAATTTAATGCAAAAGGGACGTATTTCAAAATATGCTACTGTTGTATTATAAAATATAATTATACTTAACTAATATTGGATTACAAAAAGGACGCATTTCAAATATGGCAATTTTGTATTACAAAATATAATAACAATAACTAATGTTAGAATGCAAAACAGACGTTTTCCAAAATATGGCAATTTTGTATTATATATTATGGTTACAAATACTAATGTTAGAATGCAAAACAGACGTTTTCCAAAATATGGCACTTTTGTATTATATATTATGGTTACAAATACTAATGTTAGAATGCAAAACGGACGTTTTCCAAAATATGGCACTTTTGTATTGTAAAATATAATCACACTTACCTGAAATTTTGAATCCAACACAGACGTATTTTGGATTGTGGCACTTTTTCACGCAACCGACGTGCGTTTGCGTTGAATCTCCGGGCGCAACTAACAAAATGGCGGTTTTGCACTGACATTACCTGTCAAAGTGAGCTAATGCAAAAATGGCGGTAAGTTAGTGTAGCCATAATATAAGCAAAAATGATGGGAGTTTTTTTTTTCACTATAAAATATAGTTGGTTCAGGTGTAATTTTTGCAATAAAACGATTTTCATATTTTTTTTAATTGTGGCCCTTTTGTATTCAAGGAGCGATATATATATATGCCATAAACATGAAACAAAATCAAGAACTATATAACTATAAGTAATGATGATATTTAGGGAGAGAGAAAGTGTTTTTCGAAGTGTTTTTATTGTGCAATTTCGAAATGTTCGATTACTTCAAATAAGTACCTACCTACTTACTTTATATAAAAACAACTCTTTGTTTCTAGAACTTTATCTTACTTTTAAAACTTTTAATATCTGTGGACAGGATATTAATTCAGACTTGTTACAGTTGTAATGGCAAACATGTGATTTGGTTTAAGTAGGTTCTTTTTTTTATTTTATTAATATTTTACATAGATTATTTTGTAATTTGTGAATGTGAGAACGTTGTAGGCTTAGTAAACTAGATTTGTAGACCATTTATTTTTTGTTAAGTACCTACCTGGTACTTCTTGACAGGCCTACACTGTCCTATTAACACTGTGATTTGAAAACATTGTAAAAGCCAATTATTTTTAAAAGAGTAACCGTGGAGTTTCTTGCCGGCTCTTCTCCAGAGAAAACAACCAATTGGAACCGTGCACCTAGCTTCTGACGTTTCATAAGTGCCCATGTAGATTTACGTGAATTAAAAAAAATAGATTTTTTTGATTTTTGATATTTTTTTCAAGTATACGAGTACTACTGCAGGGATTAGAAAGGTATGATCATATTTAGGGATGTGGTATCTGCCATCATACTGAACCACTATCTCGATCACACCGTGCTGTATAGGTACAGTAGTCAGCACAAGTTACCACAAACTGTCTCCAAATGATTTTAAACCTTAAAATGTTGATGGGTAAGTTCAAAATCGAATGGGAAAATTCGACAGTTTGTGGTAACTTGTGCTGGCGACTGTACTTTTTTTTTTTTTTTTTTTTAGGGTGGGAAATCATCAAATAACTTCTCCCGCTCTGGGCGGAGCGGGAGGGTGTGTCAGACTCTTACTGACTAAAACCCACCCGTATTCCTTCCTGTTGCGGGGGCCTCGGTGACCCATAAGTACCTTCCCGCGACCCCGGCAGGCATCGGCCCTGGTGGACCCCTACTTTTTGCTGACGACATCTCTTTGAGGCGCGCGTGGAATACGACGCGCCGGCGACCCGGGCCTGGTCCTTACCGGACGGTGAGCTACCCATTGCTCACCGTCCGCTGGCGACTGTACTTGGGTTGTAAATTAAAATATTACAATATCACGTTTATTTTTGTATACAAATTAATTTTGTTCTGAAATGCAGGCGTTGCGGCTAGCTTAAGCACTAGTCTCCCACAGTATAATTAGTCTCCCACATTATAAATGAAAATGTACTTTAAATTGTGGTGAGAAAAATCTTTGTCTTTATTAATTTTGTTGTTATTTAAGACTAATTTAAAAATAGTTACTACAATAATAATTATACAATCCTAATCCTAACTATACATACTATGTATAGATGCCATATTATAAATGCGAAAGTGAATTTGTTTGTTTGTTACGCTTTCAGGCTAAAACGGCTGATCGGATTTAGATGAAATTTGGCACATGGGTAGACCATGACCTGAATTAGCACATACTTCTTATCCCAATATTCCTACGGGATCGAGACTTAAACATAGCATAATCAGCCCGTAATAATCCCACTGCTGGGACACAGGCCTCCGCTCTTCGAGAGGAACTGTAATCCACCACGCGGGCCCAGAGCGGGTTGGTAGATGTCACATGTCTTCGAATGTTTGGTCCTAACACATGCCGGTTTCCTCACGATGTTTTTCTTCCCGTTTTAAAAATGATTTACACAAAGTCTGGCTGGCAACGCCTGGCTGGGTTCGAACCCACGACCCACAACTCGTAAGTTGGGGCCGCCACTGCTGCCACTGTGCCACCACTGTGCCACCACTGCTCTAAAAGATACAAACATGTTTATATATATAATTTTTTTATGAACATTTTGTTTACAAAGAAATTATAAACGAGTTAGCCTCGGGCGTACACCCTACCTCGAAAGTACCTATTGATCGTAATTCCAGACTTGCGCAGTGGAGCTAGCCCCTTTCCTAGAGTCTAGACTTCCTTTTTCCGCCTAACCAGTGCGCCACCCGCCGTCTACCGTGCAGGACGAGTTCGATCCTTCGAGTCTCTGCTGCTCTGGTAGTGGCTTGAAGGCCCAGCCTGTCCTGGCGTACCGCGAATCGGTTACGATGAAGGTACGTGTTTTAAGTTATTTTTTATTAACTAATTTAACTTTTTAACTAAAATCCTTTGTTCAAATATGTTTGTCTTAATAATACTTTCCGGGTTCGCACCGAGTAGCTATCATATCTAATATGTTTGTCTTAATAATACTTTCCGGGTTCGCACCGAGTAGCTATCATATCTAATATGTTTGTCTTAATAATACTTTCCGGGTTCGCACCGAGTAGCTATCATATCTAATATGTTTGTCTTAATAATAGTTTCCGGGTTCGCACCGAGTAGCTATCATATCTAATATGTTTGTCTTAATAATACTTTCCGGGTTCGCACCGAGTAGCTATCATATCTAATATGTTTGTCTTAATAATACTTTCCGGGTTCGCACCGAGTAGCTATCATATCTAATATGTTTGTCTTAATAATACTTTCCGGGTTCGCACCGAGTAGCTATCATATCTAATATGTTTGTCTTAATAATACTTTCCGGGTTCGCACCGAGTAGCTATCATATCTAATATGTTTGTCTTAATAATACTTTCCGGGTTCGCACCGAGTAGCTATCATATCTAATATGTTTGTCTTAATAATACTTTCCGGGTTCGCACCGAGTAGCTATCATATCTAATATGTTTGTCTTAATAATACTTTCCGGGTTCGCACCGAGTAGCTATCATATCTAATATGTTTGTCTTAATAATACTTTCCGGGTTCGCACCGAGTAGCTATCATATCTAATATGTTTGTCTTAATAATAGTTTCCGGGTTCGCACCGAGTAGCTATCATATCTAATATGTTTGTCTTAATAATACTTTCCGGGTTCGCACCGAGTAGCTATCATATCTAATATGTTTGTCTTAATAATAGTTTCCGGGTTCGCACCGAGTAGCTATCATATCTAATATGTTTGTCTTAATAATAGTTTCCGGGTTCGCACCGAGTAGCTATCATATCTAATATGTTTGTCTTAATAATACTTTCCGGGTTCGCACCGAGTAGCTATCATATCTAATATGTTTGTCTTAATAATAGTTTCCGGGTTCGCACCGAGTAGCTATCATATCTAATATGTTTGTCTTAATAATACTTTCCGGGTTCGCACCGAGTAGCTATCATATCTAATATGTTTGTCTTAATAATACTTTCCGGGTTCGCACCGAGTAGCTATCATATCTAATATGTTTGTCTTAATAATAGTTTCCGGGTTCGCACCGAGTAGCTATCATATCTAATATGTTTGTCTTAATAATACTTTCCGGGTTCGCACCGAGTAGCTATCATATCTAATATGTTTGTCTTAATAATACTTTCCGGGTTCGCACCGAGTAGCTATCATATCTAATATGTTTGTCTTAATAATACTTTCCGGGTTCGCACCGAGTAGCTATCATATCTAATATGTTTGTCTTAATAATACTTTCCGGGTTCGCACCGAGTAGCTATCATATCTAATATGTTTGTCTTAATAATAGTTTCCGGGTTCGCACCGAGTAGCTATCATATCTAATATGTTTGTCTTAATAATACTTTCCGGGTTCGCACCGAGTAGCTATCATATCTAATATGTTTGTCTTAATAATACTTTCCGGGTTCGCACCGAGTAGCTATCATATCTAATATGTTTGTCTTAATAATAGTTTCCGGGTTCGCACCGAGTAGCTATCATATCTAATATGTTTGTCTTAATAATACTTTCCGGGTTCGCACCGAGTAGCTATCATATCTAATATGTTTGTCTTAATAATACTTTCCGGGTTCGCACCGAGTAGCTATCATATCTAATATGTTTGTCTTAATAATACTTTCCGGGTTCGCACCGAGTAGCTATCATATCTAATATGTTTGTCTTAATAATACTTTCCGGGTTCGCACCGAGTAGCTATCATATCTAATATGTTTGTCTTAATAATACTTTCCGGGTTCGCACCGAGTAGCTATCATATCTAATATGTTTGTCTTAATAATAGTTTCCGGGTTCGCACCGAGTAGCTATCATATCTAATATGTTTGTCTTAATAATAGTTTCCGGGTTCGCACCGAGTAGCTATCATATCTAATATGTTTGTCTTAATAATACTTTCCGGGTTCGCACCGAGTAGCTATCATATCTAATATGTTTGTCTTAATAATAGTTTCCGGGTTCGCACCGAGTAGCTATCATATCTAATATGTTTGTCTTAATAATACTTTCCGGGTTCGCACCGAGTAGCTATCATATCTAATATGTTTGTCTTAATAATAGTTTCCGGGTTCGCACCGAGTAGCTATCATATCTAATATGTTTGTCTTAATAATAGTTTCCGGGTTCGCACCGAGTAGCTATCATATCTAATATGTTTGTCTTAATAATACTTTCCGGGTTCGCACCGAGTAGCTATCATATCTAATATGTTTGTCTTAATAATACTTTCCGGGTTCGCACCGAGTAGCTATCATATCTAATATGTTTGTCTTAATAATACTTTCCGGGTTCGCACCGAGTAGCTATCATATCTAATATGTTTGTCTTAATAATAGTTTCCGGGTTCGCACCGAGTAGCTATCATATCTAATATGTTTGTCTTAATAATACTTTCCGGGTTCGCACCGAGTAGCTATCATATCTAATATGTTTGTCTTAATAATACTTTCCGGGTTCGCACCGAGTAGCTATCATATCTAATATGTTTGTCTTAATAATACTTTCCGGGTTCGCACCGAGTAGCTATCATATCTAATATGTTTGTCTTAATAATACTTTCCGGGTTCGCACCGAGTAGCTATCATATCTAATATGTTTGTCTTAATAATAGTTTCCGGGTTCGCACCGAGTAGCTATCATATCTAATATGTTTGTCTTAATAATACTT
This sequence comes from Atethmia centrago, assembly GCA_905333075.3. NCBI lineage: Eukaryota > Metazoa > Arthropoda > Insecta > Lepidoptera > Noctuidae > Atethmia > Atethmia centrago. The sequence continues at coordinate 13,977,481 of HG995396.1, read as the reverse complement.
TCCGGGTTCGCACCGAGTAGCTATCATATCTAATATGTTTGTCTTAATAATACTTTCCGGGTTCGCACCGAGTAGCTATCATATCTAATATGTTTGTCTTAATAATACTTTCCGGGTTCGCACCGAGTAGCTATCATATCTAATATGTTTGTCTTAATAATACTTTCCGGGTTCGCACCGAGTAGCTATCATATCTAATATGTTTGTCTTAATAATACTTTCCGGGTTCGCACCGAGTAGCTATCATATCTAATATGTTTGTCTTAATAATACTTTCCGGGTTCGCACCGAGTAGCTATCATATCTAATATGTTTGTCTTAATAATACTTTCCGGGTTCGCACCGAGTAGCTATCATATCTAATATGTTTGTCTTAATAATAGTTTCCGGGTTCGCACCGAGTAGCTATCATATCTAATATGTTTGTCTTAATAATACTTTCCGGGTTCGCACCGAGTAGCTATCATATCTAATATGTTTGTCTTAATAATACTTTCCGGGTTCGCACCGAGTAGCTATCATATCTAATATGTTTGTCTTAATAATACTTTCCGGGTTCGCACCGAGTAGCTATCATATCTAATATGTTTGTCTTAATAATACTTTCCGGGTTCGCACCGAGTAGCTATCATATCTAATATGTTTGTCTTAATAATAGTTTCCGGGTTCGCACCGAGTAGCTATCATATCTAATATGTTTGTCTTAATAATACTTTCCGGGTTCGCACCGAGTAGCTATCATATCTAATATGTTTGTCTTAATAATACTTTCCGGGTTCGCACCGAGTAGCTATCATATCTAATATGTTTGTCTTAATAATAGTTTCCGGGTTCGCACCGAGTAGCTATCATATCTAATATGTTTGTCTTAATAATACTTTCCGGGTTCGCACCGAGTAGCTATCATATCTAATATGTTTGTCTTAATAATACTTTCCGGGTTCGCACCGAGTAGCTATCATATCTAATATGTTTGTCTTAATAATACTTTCCGGGTTCGCACCGAGTAGCTATCATATCTAATATGTTTGTCTTAATAATAGTTTCCGGGTTCGCACCGAGTAGCTATCATATCTAATATGTTTGTCTTAATAATAGTTTCCGGGTTCGCACCGAGTAGCTATCATATCTAATATGTTTGTCTTAATAATAGTTTCCGGGTTCGCACCGAGTAGCTATCATATCTAATATGTTTGTCTTAATAATAGTTTCCGGGTTCGCACCGAGTAGCTATCATATCTAATATGTTTGTCTTAATAATACTTTCCGGGTTCGCACCGAGTAGCTATCATATCTAATATGTTTGTCTTAATAATAGTTTCCGGGTTCGCACCGAGTAGCTATCATATCTAATATGTTTGTCTTAATAATACTTTCCGGGTTCGCACCGAGTAGCTATCATATCTAATATGTTTGTCTTAATAATAGTTTCCGGGTTCGCACCGAGTAGCTATCATATCTAATATGTTTGTCTTAATAATAGTTTCCGGGTTCGCACCGAGTAGCTATCATATCTAATATGTTTGTCTTAATAATACTTTCCGGGTTCGCACCGAGTAGCTATCATATCTAATATGTTTGTCTTAATAATAGTTTCCGGGTTCGCACCGAGTAGCTATCATATCTAATATGTTTGTCTTAATAATACTTTCCGGGTTCGCACCGAGTAGCTATCATATCTAATATGTTTGTCTTAATAATACTTTCCGGGTTCGCACCGAGTAGCTATCATATCTAATATGTTTGTCTTAATAATACTTTCCGGGTTCGCACCGAGTAGCTATCATATCTAATATGTTTGTCTTAATAATAGTTTCCGGGTTCGCACCGAGTAGCTATCATATCTAATATGTTTGTCTTAATAATACTTTCCGGGTTCGCACCGAGTAGCTATCATATCTAATATGTTTGTCTTAATAATACTTTCCGGGTTCGCACCGAGTAGCTATCATATCTAATATGTTTGTCTTAATAATACTTTCCGGGTTCGCACCGAGTAGCTATCATATCTAATATGTTTGTCTTAATAATACTTTCCGGGTTCGCACCGAGTAGCTATCATATCTAATATGTTTGTCTTAATAATACTTTCCGGGTTCGCACCGAGTAGCTATCATATCTAATATGTTTGTCTTAATAATAGTTTCCGGGTTCGCACCGAGTAGCTATCATATCTAATATGTTTGTCTTAATAATACTTTCCGGGTTCGCACCGAGTAGCTATCATATCTAATATGTTTGTCTTAATAATACTTTCCGGGTTCGCACCGAGTAGCTATCATATCTAATATGTTTGTCTTAATAATACTTTCCGGGTTCGCACCGAGTAGCTATCATATCTAATATGTTTGTCTTAATAATACTTTCCGGGTTCGCACCGAGTAGCTATCATATCTAATATGTTTGTCTTAATAATACTTTCCGGGTTCGCACCGAGTAGCTATCATATCTAATATGTTTGTCTTAATAATACTTTCCGGGTTCGCACCGAGTAGCTATCATATCTAATATGTTTGTCTTAATAATAGTTTCCGGGTTCGCACCGAGTAGCTATCATATCTAATATGTTTGTCTTAATAATACTTTCCGGGTTCGCACCGAGTAGCTATCATATCTAATATGTTTGTCTTAATAATACTTTCCGGGTTCGCACCGAGTAGCTATCATATCTAATATGTTTGTCTTAATAATAGTTTCCGGGTTCGCACCGAGTAGCTATCATATCTAATATGTTTGTCTTAATAATACTTTCCGGGTTCGCACCGAGTAGCTATCATATCTAATATGTTTGTCTTAATAATACTTTCCGGGTTCGCACCGAGTAGCTATCATATCTAATATGTTTGTCTTAATAATACTTTCCGGGTTCGCACCGAGTAGCTATCATATCTAATATGTTTGTCTTAATAATACTTTCCGGGTTCGCACCGAGTAGCTATCATATCTAATATGTTTGTCTTAATAATACTTTCCGGGTTCGCACCGAGTAGCTATCATATCTAATATGTTTGTCTTAATAATACTTTCCGGGTTCGCACCGAGTAGCTATCATATCTAATATGTTTGTCTTAATAATACTTTCCGGGTTCGCACCGAGTAGCTATCATATCTAATATGTTTGTCTTAATAATAGTTTCCGGGTTCGCACCGAGTAGCTATCATATCTAATATGTTTGTCTTAATAATACTTTCCGGGTTCGCACCGAGTAGCTATCATATCTAATATGTTTGTCTTAATAATAGTTTCCGGGTTCGCACCGAGTAGCTATCATATCTAATATGTTTGTCTTAATAATACTTTCCGGGTTCGCACCGAGTAGCTATCATATCTAATATGTTTGTCTTAATAATACTTTCCGGGTTCGCACCGAGTAGCTATCATATCTAATATGTTTGTCTTAATAATAGTTTCCGGGTTCGCACCGAGTAGCTATCATATCTAATATGTTTGTCTTAATAATACTTTCCGGGTTCGCACCGAGTAGCTATCATATCTAATATGTTTGTCTTAATAATAGTTTCCGGGTTCGCACCGAGTAGCTATCATATCTAATATGTTTGTCTTAATAATACTTTCCGGGTTCGCACCGAGTAGCTATCATATCTAATATGTTTGTCTTAATAATAGTTTCCGGGTTCGCACCGAGTAGCTATCATATCTAATATGTTTGTCTTAATAATACTTTCCGGGTTCGCACCGAGTAGCTATCATATCTAATATGTTTGTCTTAATAATAGTTTCCGGGTTCGCACCGAGTAGCTATCATATCTAATATGTTTGTCTTAATAATACTTTCCGGGTTCGCACCGAGTAGCTATCATATCTAATATGTTTGTCTTAATAATAGTTTCCGGGTTCGCACCGAGTAGCTATCATATCTAATATGTTTGTCTTAATAATACTTTCCGGGTTCGCACCGAGTAGCTATCATATCTAATATGTTTGTCTTAATAATAGTTTCCGGGTTCGCACCGAGTAGCTATCATATCTAATATGTTTGTCTTAATAATACTTTCCGGGTTCGCACCGAGTAGCTATCATATCTATCATATCTAATCTCCTGTAACTAGTTCAACTATCTTCGTTCTACCCCGTTTCAGGAATCTGCTGGGTTTTATTATAAAAGTTTCTAAAATATTTTTCATTTTTTCAGGTTCCTGGTGGATAAGCAGCATCATTCTCCTCGTCTCCAAAATGGAGTCCACCAACACCTATATCGCTTCAGTTTGGAGTCGCCAAGATGCATCGGTCTTCAAGCCGCCATCTTTGATCTGGACTCTGCAATACTGCAGTAGCACGCACAAAGGAATAAGGTCAGTATATTTTAATATATTTTAATATTACTACTTAGGATTACCTAAGTAAACTGTGATAGCCGATTTTATAATATCGAGATTGTCAAGTAAGGTAACAGTTGTCGAGAAGGGCTGTAGAGCTTGGGCAGTGGCTGAGGTAACCCAACCTATCCTTAGATTACAGCGTATACGGAGATAGTGAATATATTAATCAACTTTCTAACGTAGCTTTCTTTTGTTTTACAGATATCCTGTCGATGAACTGCATCACCCACTCGTCTGCGTGAAGTGAAACCACGGCCCGAACACCGCAGTCACACTGTTCCAGCTTCATCGTCCGCCCATGGGGTGTAAGTGGCCCTACCAACACCTTCAGAGCCAAAGTCAACCTCACCTGCCAGCGGTACACCCTGCTAAAACACTGACGAGGCTCTGGCATGTCCCTGGTCTCCCCAAATAACGTTGAAGAAGCGAGATGGCAGATGTGAAGCAGAGAAGAGAGGAGCAGAACGACGCTGAGATAAGCTTTATTCAACAAACTGGGGACACCGAGGAAAATTTGGGGCAGGGACGGACTCAACGGGAGGGGGGCAGAGTTATCAATTGATCATAGTCTGATCAGTTTGGTACTTTGAACTTCTCTCTTCAAACCTTGAGTCCGCGCCTGTACAACTTTTTTGTTTGATTATGAATCTTTGTGACATAACATGTAGGTATTAAAATCATGATAGAGATAAAGTAATGTAAGTTAATTCTAAGCGAGGAAATTTGGTGTTTTTCCTTACAATTTAGAAGTTAAGTCTCTTTCTTACCTATTAAAAAATGTTATAAAATTTATTGTTTTCATTTGAAATGACCCCAAACCCCAAACCGGCTTGAAATGACCCGTACTTACAGCCAAGACACATACTTCGTTGAAGACTGGCTGACTGACTGCGACTAACTTTGTACGAAGTCAGCCACAGTCAGTCTCTCATCAATACAATCTACGCATTTAGCTTCTCATGCTGCAGTAACCATCAGTATAGGACATAGAGGGTACCAGGGGAGAAGTGAATGGAGGAGAGAGTAAGTGGTCTGAGTATTGAGCATATACTTGCAGGTGCCAGCTTTGTAACAATTAAAAATACTAGTGCAGCTGCTATATGCTGTGCATTATAAGTGCAGTAGCCTTATGCCATGGCTATGTCTCCATTTTCTTTTGATGCGAATGAGATTTTGCACGTAGTGTGTCAGAAAAGCTGAGGCTTATCCAATTGTCGTGGTATGGACATGTGCTTTAGCAAGATTAAATGTAGACAATATATTGCACTGACCTGCAAATAAATTGGAATAAAAACAAAAACAAAATCAGTCCATGCCATCGGGAGCTACGATTCCACAGACAGACACACACACACACACAGACAGACAGACACGTCAAACTTATAACACCCCGTCGTTTTTGCGTCGGGGGTTAAAAATAGGCCTGCCGCATTTATTCCAATTTATTTTGCGGTGACGAATATTCAGACATTTTCAGTCTGGAACGCTACTTATATTTAGTGTTACAACATTTTTTTTATGTAACCACCATTTTCCAAACCTGCATTGCCGATAAGGTATCGACTGTGACCTGCGCAGTGCAGTTAACTAACTTTTCTAGACTGCATTGCGGACTTCCTAGTTCCTTTGTCCATCCAGTGTAGCCGTGCATGACGAGATGGTCCTTCGAGCCGAATCCGGATGACCCGGCTCGATGGCCTCGACTTAAGCTAGTTCTGTTCTAGTATTATTCCTTGTACCGCAAGCTTAAATATTTTGGTGAGTGTTTCGGATTTCCTTTATTATTACTCTAACTTAGGTATCTATTATCTTTGCCAACATTTCCTAGCACTTGACGAAAAGGAGGTGACTTTTAAACTCAGCATTTGGAACAGTTCTTGTTTTTTAACAACTGTCTTATAAAGGATACTTTCTGTTCTAGTTTTTATAAAAGTTTATTAAATTTATTTCATATATAAGTTTTTAGGCCCCTTGCTGTCGAGCAGCGTCACCAACGCATTTCTGAAGACGGCTTTTTCTTCAGTGCATCACTCATCATCTGTCATGCATGATGAGTGGTCCATTATGCGAAAGTCAGCGCATCAAGCTCACCAGCCCTACTGTACCACGTATGCTTGAGTTAAAAAATAAGGTATGTAGTTCAGTATCACTTTACTTCTAAACTCATTTAACAGTTGCAGAAAATCTGAAACAAAATGCATAATTTGGGACATTTGTTTTAGCTGGCGAGGTTAGTAAATAGTGATTAGGATATAGAAACCTGTAGTTACTACGTTTATATGTTGTAGGTATATGATAGAAATTAACCCTTCCACATTATAACCTGTCAGCCTTCAAAGCGAGAGTCAACAGGCATATTCTGGGTACGCTCGTTCCATCATAGAGCTCATCCATCACTTTTCATCAGGTGAGGTCGAGGTCAAGAGCAGGCCCATTAGAAAAAAAAAAAATTGATGTTAAATTTATTTTGCGATTCGACAATTGGACGAGAATTCAGAGTGAAATTTCAAGGACGCGCGTCACGTTTTGGCATATTTCGTTACCATGAGAGAGAAGAAAGATATATCTATCTCTGTCTCTCACACTATATCTCACTTGTTCTTTTTTTTTAAGTGTCACTTCTATTACGTGTACGGTGCTGCACGCAATTTTTTTTTTTTTTATAATTCTTCCTGAGGCTGAAATATTAGACCGCACAAGTTGTGCGTTTGAAATTATATTGAACTATTTAACTAGATTTTTTTTTTACTTTCCGGTTTCCGTTTGACAAGCAACCACCCTCAGCTCTGAAGGCTGGAAGCTGCCTGTCACCGACGCGGTGTAAATGACTCTACCAACACCTGCAGAGCGCTCTGGCCTGAGGGATTATCTCTGAAAGAAAACCTGGTCCATCCGGAGGTTTCTTTCTTCTTCACTTTCAATCTCTCATCCAACTTCATTAATGAAGTCATTGCAAAAAAAAAATATTTTTCTAAAAATGTTTATTTGAAAGATTGGGTAAGTTTATACTCTTTTTAAAGATAAGGTACATTTATGACATATTTCGAAAGACAGAACTTATGTTAAGGTTTAGATTATATTTAGGTTAGGATGATAATTGTTTTATTTTGAGTAATCCAAATCCTCCTCATCATCATCTTCATCCTCCTTCAGCTGAAGACGTCTTTCGGTTGACACGATAGTGCCGGCTTTCAGTCGTAGATCTTTGATAGTCGTTACGGGTACAATCTATAAACAGTTTTATTACCTCCGACAGCAACGTTTATAACTTGGCTGTCTTTGAGATATAACAGATCAGAAGAAAAATAGCTGTGAAAATTAGAATGTGCCCGTAAATACTGACAAAGATCTAGAAATGACAGCCTTACAAACAAAATCTGAGAAACAGTGTTACTGAGGGGTCTCACGCTACCCAGTAACTGGTTTGTGGAGATCAGATAGCTAGTCACTCCCTATAAAATACTGCTTGTCATCTGTATCCTGTTCGACTGGTAGCCGACACATAGTTGGGAACACCGTAGGTAATGATAGATGGTAGATAATGATGGGGTTCTTTGGATATACCTAGCCATTAGTTGGAGTTGGCATTTTCATCAAGCAATCTTTGCAACAAGTCTCTCCAATCTAGTTTGTCACTAATAAGTGTTCGCGGCAGTCGGTCGATGAAACGCAATCCGCCTGCCAAACGCGTTCTGAAGGTTACCTGAAAGAGAACTAGTTTAATTTATTTTAAAATTAAATTAAATGCACTTTGCTCAGTTGGTACTGAACCTGGCCGTGGTGGTGATAGGAGAGGACCAAATTGAAACATCGAATTAAAAAAACCAGCCAATTGCGTGTCGGACCATGCACAATGAAGGGTTCCGTAATTGGGATTACTTGGGACGAATTTATTCCAAAAACAAACTTAACATTTTAGTTGAAAAACCTGTTCTCCTATACATCGATATATGCCACTGTAAATTCTCCAATTGCAAATTTAATTTGGTCGACTATAACTCGTTAACTTGTAAAGCCTACTTAGCTGTGATAGTTTTCCTTTTAATTTCATATGTACTACTGCTATGATTTTTTTCACATCTCCATAAACAACCATTTAGCTGGCAGGGGGGACACTTGACTCTAACAAAAATTAGCACTTCAATGCTTAATATTACGCAAATGGATCCTTGAATCGAAAAGTGGTGTTCACAGACCTGCAATATTTTTGAACGGCCTATCCAACAATGCCCCACACCACGGGTTAGACGAGAAAAATATCATCCCCACATTACGTGCAAGGGCGGTACGCTAAAAAAAATATTTATTCAAGATTTTATTTTAGCACTTTGTCGGCGTGATTAATATGTATACCTATGCCAAATTTAAACTTTCTAGTACTAAGCGTCTCTAAGCTACAGTGTGTTAAAAATTAAGTGGCAACATTCATTAGTTCCTGTTTTTGACACAGAAAAGTGTGGCGCTAGACGTATTGAGATATAATCATTATCAGAAAAAATCGCATTTGAATATTTTCCCTCCCCGAAGTCCGAATGTAAAGGAACATAATATTTGCTCTGTAATCATCTAATGTATATATAAGTCAGCCTGTGGCATATTCATTAAAATGTACCAGTAGTGTACTCTTGTGTCAAAATGTGCTCTGTGTAGTCTGTGGTCTATCTGTGACATCTGTCAACAATAAAAAAGGTCCGTCATCATGTCGCATCTGCCGTGTTTGATTCCATCCAATAAATCTATCCTAATCAGGGTGATCCCCACGAACTTTCAATACAGTGGGGTCAGACAGACAGACGGACAGACAGACAGAAAGACAGACATGGCGAAACTATAAGAGTTCCTTGTTTACTGCAGAACCCTAAAAATGAACAGATTTTCTTTATTTCTCTTGTTTTTTAGTCTGCTACATCTCCCTTAAAAACTTGCGGAGTTAGGTTCCTTTACGGCGCTATTTTAATTTATTTAATCACCACTGCTCTATTACGGTGCAAAAAATATGGTAAGAAATCGGCTTGTACTAGAACCAAAAATTCGAAGACATGTGACATCCACTAACCCGCACTGGGGACGCGTGGCAGATTACGGCGCACACCCTCTCATAAAGAGAAGCTGCCTGTCTTCCAGCAGTGAGAACATTATAGGTTGATTGTGGTTTGTTTTTGTTCTGTACTAACCCGACTATCCAGATGCTGGACCAATTCCTCTTCAGTGGCACTACACCCTGGCTGCAGCACAATGAATGCCACAGGAACTTCGCCGTGCTTCGGGTGAGGCTTACCCACTACTCCTGCTTCGCGGACCGAAGGGTGCTGTAGAAGCAGAGTTTCGAATTCCGCAGGAGCAATCTGCAAAATGAATAAAGTTAACTTGACTGTATTGTCGGGATTGCCTCATGCTCGAGCTTGTGGGTTGAAACCCGGGCAAGTACCAATGTGACTTTTACAATTCAAAAAAATATGTACTTTTGAAGAAGTAAAGGAAAACATCGTGAGGAAACCGTGACTTATAGTTAATACAAGTATTAGTTAATAATAGTGAAATCGCCAACCCGTCTTGAGCAAGCGTGGCCATTGATGCTCATGTCTTCTCTGTATGAGAAGAGGTTTTTGCCCTGCAGTACAGGGACTATATTATAAACATATTTCTGACTGCCTCCTCGGTTTACTTCTTCTGTCTACCCTTTCCCATGTCGTTGGGTTTAACAAACGTTTTTATACGTCAATATTTACTCTGTGTAGTATTATATTATTTTAATTATTGTGATATTATTATTATTATCTCCTTACATATGTCGGGACCATGGGGTTCCGGACCTTTGGAAGGCGTACGAGGGACCGAAGCCAACTCGCAGAGGCCCCTTGGACAATTTTAATGGAATGAGGCACCAACCGACGATTATCCCTGTTTGTTCTATGAAGGTGCACCCAGGGACAACCCCCGCTTAATGCAAGACTATTGCAGAACATGGGAACAAAAAATATTGGGCTATGGGTTTGGGAGACTATAGTGGATCAGTTTCCTAAGACTATAGAAAGGCTATGGCCCCTACCTGACCAATGCTTTATATAAAATACACCGACAAAATGGCAGGGGGTGACTTGCACACTCAATAATGGGCCCCCGAAAACGGCCGCTAGCACATAGTGACAAGGTGGCAACACTTCTTTAGGTGCTTGAGGAGTGGAGAGGTATTCCACGGCTATCAGGACAATCCCGGAAGTACGGTCGAGATCCCTACCAGCATCTTACTGGAATACTTCCTCCCTCCGAGCACGGTTGCTCTTGCGAATCAACACTCAAGCCGGCCAATAAAGGCAAGAATGAGGTGGGAGCTCTGTTCCTCGTCAGTGTTCACTCCGGCCGGCCAATAAAGGCAAGCCAGAGATGAGAAACAAGACTTCTCCCAGGAGATAGGGTCCGTGGGGTCGCTACTGCCCAACAGCTCGCCACATGCTGCCCTGCGAGTTTCTGTATCTCTCTTAGTTTGGCTCCTTATCCAAGACCTGTTCCGGCAAAGTAAACTCTACCAGCACAGACCTGGAATTTGGAGCGCGCAAGCCCCACCACGACGTCAACGTATAGATACGGCGGTGGGGTTATTATTATTATTATTATTTTTAGTGAGTGATAAAATCGTGTTTTTGTTTTTTTTTATTATAATATTTATATATTATAATTGTTATTGTGAAACTAAATTAAATTAATTGAATAAAACTGGTGTTAAGTTACGTGGAACGAATGGCAAATAATATTCTGCACATTTTAAGGTTGTATTAGTACATTATAGAACTCACACATGGAACTAAATAGTTGCAGCAGTTCCATATGAAAGAAATGTCGGCTGTAAAACTAGTTTAAAATTACATGAAACTAATGGTACAAACTATTAATTTTTTGAGGTTGCAATAGTTCCATGTGGTAGTTGCTTTATGGAACTACTGGGAATAAACGAATGAAACAAAATTAAAGCATGAACCACATAGTCTTCATGTGGTTCATGCTTTAATTTTGTTTTATTCTCAGTTAGTTTTTAACATGGTCTGGCAGTTTGGGTATTTTTTGCAGCCTAGCCAAATGTCCTTTCTTTGGTATTGTTCGTTGAATCGTTGAGCTCCTTTAGTTCTGAGTTGAGCTGCACAACTACTGACAAATGCGTGCACTGACTGGACAGGTCCACTGAATCTGTGTGGTTCTTTCATCAAAAGACCATTTCAGACACCAATCGACATGGTCTTCACATGATCTGACCAAGATTATGTCTGGACTTTAAAAGAGACTGTGACCTCTGAGTTTGTTTAGGCCTTTCTTCTCAGACTAGTCAGATAGGAAACGTTGACCTCATCTAGTATTAAAAAATATGTTTTGTCGTGTAAAAGTGTTTGTAAAAACCCACTTAAATAAAATCATTTATCATTTGTCAAAAAAATAATATTTTCTTAAACTAAATAAGGTCGGTATTTTCTATCCGACCACTTAGAAACATCGAAACAAACTCAGAGGTCAGTCTCTGTTAAAGGTCAGACATAATCCTGGTCAGAGTTTATGAGGAGCATGCATGATTAGTGTCTGGTATGGTACAATGAATATATTTACAACATAGTTGAGATAAGGCTAGACAGACGATTAATCATAATGATAAAAGATTGCGTTACTGCTAGTTTAAGCTACGCTTGCCGCGGTTTGTCCGTGGATGGGTGACCATCTTTACATCAAGACCCCTCCGTCGATCGGAAAGCACGTTAAGCCGTTCGTCTCGGCTGTCATTCGTGGAATTTCTTCAGTAGTTACGGGTCGTCAGAAACCCGAAAGTCTGACAACTAGTCTTGCCAGGTAAATTAATTGAGGACTACGTAATACTTACACTGGCACCATTGAACTTGATCAGTTCCTTGAGTCTGTTAATGATGTAGATGTGCCCGTCGCCATCGTAATAGCCGAGATCCCCTGTCTTCAGAAAACCTTCCTCGTCCTTAAAGTCAGGAACGGCATTGTTCAAATAAGCTGGAAAAAAGCATTCAAAGGTGACATACGGTGAAGGAAAACATCGCGGAGAATCGACTTATACACTTCGAATAAATCATTCACTGACAGGCTAAGCACAACCAAAACCAGCTCTAAAAGCATGAAAGCCACAAAAGATATTATGAAGTTGAATGCAAAAGGCAAAGTTTATAATTATACATAAGGAAGTTCGTCATTTTTGAAGTTAGAAACTTAGACTTCGGTATACAGAAAAACATTTTCTTTATTTTCATAAATTTAAAAGACAAATATACAATATTGATGCTACTAACTATTTACACTAGGTAGACACTAAATTAAATTACTAACTATATATACAAATGAATACAAAAACAAAAGGACACTAAGGCGTCAAAGTATTCGTCCGCATCGCTGTCATCCGGAAACGTGCCCAGAAGACTGGCAGCATTGCCACGTTGAATGGCAATGCTAATTCTTTGGCCAAAGAACGAGCCAGCCCTCTGATCACGTGAAGTGTCGATTAGTCGGCGAGAAATTTCCCTAAAAAGGAGACGCGCACTTGGGCCCCATGACCCGAGCGTTTCGACCCCAAACGACTCAAAACTGTAGTTTCCTATAAGGTTGCAGTATTTGCGCCGCTTGAGGGTCTCAGCAGCTGCAGCAGCGGCGCTAGCACAGCCAGCCGTGCTTGGAACATGAGATGGCGCAAGGGTGTCGACACAGGTCGCGTCCCATACCAGAGGCCTACCCGCCTTCCAAGGCAACAACGTCATACCATCTGGTCTCTTCCCATCGTCACGTACCAATCCATTTGGTTCTAATATTGCTATTACACTAGTGGCAAGGGCTCGACGAATAATATCGTTGATGCTGCCGTGCCGTGCTATGCGACCTGCGCTCCTGCAGCAGGACAGGCCATGGTGCCCAAGACTGTCGACGGCTTCACCGCAGTGACACCGATGCGGAGCAACACAAGGTGCGCCCAAGCGGAGACACGTAGCGAGCCGAAACGATGAGTCATCCATCATAGTGCCTATGGTAGATGACGGGAGTGCCTGAAGCCACGAGCCTGACTCTCACTCTCCCACAACCAGCAGACGAGCACGCTCAGAAGTATTAAGTGATGTAATTATCAAGGTATTCCGTATAACACTGCAGAGCGGCACGTCCCACCGTCTCTGGGAGGTTGGGTTGTCTGGCAAATCCATATTGGGACAAGCCATTTTCCAATCGTTCAACGCGTCGGTAAATCACGGTACCTCAAAATCAACCAGTGAGGAAGATAAAATGTTCCTGGTTAATTTATCAGTACTGTGGACCGAGGAGATGAAGGCCGGTAAACTTATACTTGAAATTTTGCGGACGCCGAGACCACCCAGGTGAATGGGTAGTGTGTCTTGCTACCACGCTCGGTCGTCCAGAGCCACATAAAGGATCGAAGTTAGTGTTTCTAATAATTTGGTCTACTTTTTCTAAAAAGTTGTGGATGCTTCCATAGATGGGAGGAGCGAAGGGTATTTGTAAATTTTGGTCCAAAGCAACAGTATCGAATAAGTGTGAAAGCCGAATGAATGTTAATATTGAAAAGACTTTCCGAGACAACATTAAAATTTTGTATTTTCTCCTCAATGAACGTTGGAAAGGATTCGTCAAAAATTGGCGACCACAAGAGGTGAAGAGAGTTTCTTTCCGTAATGTTGATATTTGCTGCTAATGTGTTAAATTTTGTTATGGTAGTCTCTGTCAGTGGTTTGGGGAAGATAAATTTCACATTTTGAAAGGTTAAGGTCTAGGCCAATGGAACTGAATTTTTCTTTTAAAAAAGTTAAATCTTTTAAGACTGTGTCTACATCACCTCCTAGGGTTCCGTCATCCAAATACCATACGTTGAATTCAGAATTTAGCTGTCGAATAATTGGATTTATTGCCAAACTAAAAATGACTGGCCCAAGAGGGTCACCCTGTTGACATCCAACGGCTGATCTCAAAAGGTTGTCTTTATAAAGTAATTTAGAGGGGTGCCTGTAACATTGATAGAGAAAACTGTAAATTTTGGGTATTTCTTTTTGAACTTCTGTCAACAAGGTGTCCCTGTTAACGGAGTTAAAAGCATTCTTAATGTCAACCTTAAGGATGACCTCACCTTTACCACTATTGAGGTAAGTGGATAAAGCGTGTACCGCAGCCTCACAGCCCCCTTAGACCCGAAGCCCAGCTGTAGGGGCTGGAATTTGCTGGCCAATGTTTCGCTGTAAAAAGCACAGCAAATTTTGGCTGCGATACGGCGGTAAGTGGTATATAGAGGGTCAAATTAAATTAGCTATTAATTTGATGAGTTTTTTTTTTTGGGGTCATGAACCACCTGTAGTGTAGTCACTTGAAATGTCAGTTTTTTTTTTAACACGCTTTTATTAGCTTCGCCTGTATGTATGTATGTATGTATGTTGGTATATGACGGAATCTTTGAACTCGATTTTCGACCACTTCAAAACCTCGGATTAATTTGAAATTTTGCGCACCTATCAAAAGCCGGTAACAATACATTAATATAATAAGTCTGTCGATTTTCATATTCGGAGACACGGTAGTGTCTTATGCCAAGTACTACGACGTGTACTAAGGCATACATGACTTAAACTTTGAGACAAGCATATGAATACTGGCAGGGTCAACTGGAGAGTTTTGTATATTTAACTAAAACAAAAAATATAGTTTCATATACAAAAATACACGCTTTAACGATTTACCGAACTAATAAATATAGTAAAAAAAAAACACTTTAATTTAGTTTTTAAACTAAAAAAGGAGGAAATAATTTTAAATAAGTCTGAAATAAGAATAAGATTACTTTTATCGTAAAAAAGCGTGGGGTGACCATTATGACGAATCTATTGATACCTCTTTCATCAAAATCAGTTCAGTAGTTCAAGCGCTACGGTGGAACACACGTAAATACAAACATACGAGTACGGTGCGGTTATAATGAGAGATGACCTTTAGACGTGCCTCTCGGCTTCGTTGAGCGTCTTTTAACACCTGTTACATACCTTTAATTACAGAATATCCCTTGACACAGATCTCCCCTCGCCGATTAGGACCTAGAGGTTCCCTGGTCTCCAAGTCCACCACCTGGACAAGATTTTTTTTTTTAACTCTGTAGAGCAAAGTGTTGTACAGTTCACACAAAAAGGAATCGTCATTTATTCCAGTACCCTATTTAGTTACACACTTGCTTTTACAATCTGGAAGTTTTTGCACACATAACCCTTCCGGAATAAATGCTCTAAATGACGGTGAAAACTGCACTAAAATCCATTGTCTATTTAGAAAGATAGATAGAATACTCTTTATTATGAACACCATAAAAATTACAGATAATATAAATATAGAAATTTTACATAAGGTGACACACTAGGCGGTCTTATCGCTAAAAGCGAACTTTTACAGACAACCTTTGGGCGGATTAAAGGGAGCAGGAGATACAATACTGAAGTTACAGTGGTGAACCAATTACATATACAATAAAATATACACATACATAAAGCATATACTTACCTGCATAAAAATATATATATATATATAATACAATAATAAACATGAAAGAAGAGCAAGGAACTCTAAGTAATGATGATGTTTAAGGAGAGAGTAAGTGTTTTTTACTAGAATTTTAAAAGTGGACAAAAACTGAGCACGCCTTGTCGACACGGGCAAGGCATTCCATAACCGTAATTGTTGTACTGTAAAAGCTGGTGGAATGCATCGGCATCTCTGGTCTCAAGTTTTCCGATGACCTCAGATATCTATTCTGAGTGTCTTTAAGATAAGAGGTCGTTGTAGGATTAAACAAAATACTGTAGAGCTGAAATAAGATTTGAGAATTTCGGCATAGATGTATGGAAAGCCACTTGAACTAGTTTAGACGAACTAATAATAAATATTTGCACACCTTGTTAGGTAATGATACAGTGTAGGTACTTTATATTTATTTGCAACATCTGTTTATGTATGCACCTGTATTAAGCAAATAAATAATTTGATTTGATTTGATTTTTAATCCTTAAGCATAACGAACATATTAAATTTGTGCTCAATGGATCAGAAAACGTAGGTACCTACGTGTGAATACCAATTTGTAGTAGTTGATGTAACTGGTGACTGAAAAGCCGGCGGCTTTCTAGCGCAACACATCAGCATTGCAATTCAGCGAGGAAATTTCGCCAGCATTCTCGGTACAATCCCTTGAGGGCCTTTTTTAGGTTTAACTTAGTTTTAATTTAATTTAGTTAATGTTAATAACCATCTTGTAATTTGATTATGTAAATAAACAATATACTTAACTATTTGTAGTTTTGTATTTGAATACTTCAACCCGAAATTCTAATTTTAAATAACCTTAAAGATATTTTTTATTTCACAATGTGAGGTTAATAAAACCTCAATTTACGTGGATGATTTTTCAATTACAATTTAATAATGTTATTCAAACAAGAGTTGTTGTCAAAACCTTCTAAATATGAATACTGTGTTAATACACATACTACTTCCTTGTTTTATTTGCGAAAGGATTTCAACTGAACAGAGTTTGTTTAAACTTCCATCTGATAATTTCTAATAGATTACGAGTATATGTCTATAATCGCTGTTAATCAAGAATCATCACAAGATAAAAGTTATATTTCGACGGCGCGGTGTGTTCCACGCGCGCCTCAAAGAGATGTCGTCAGCACAAGTGTAGGGGTCCACTAGGGCCGATGACTGCCGGGGTCACGGGAAAGTTCGAAAGAGTTACCGAGGCCCCTGGCAACACAGGCAACGGAAGGAACACGGGTGGGTTTTAGTCAGTAAGAGTCTGACACACCCTCCCGCTCCGCCCAGAGCGGGAGAAGTTATTTGATAATTTCAAACCGAAAAAAAAAAGCGCAGGTCAAAACCACTTACTTTAATCACAACACCGTTTGCAGGCTTGCCGGCACTTTCAGCTTCACGCTTGGCAGCAAACTGCTGGTGACAGATCAGACCAGTTTCAGTCAACCCGTACTGTCGGAGGAATCTCACCGGATTCAGGAACCTGGAACAGGAGAATAAAAACAAATAAATATGTGGTGTCTTGCCAAAGGGTTGCCCAGTAACCGGGTTGTGGAGCTCAGATAGGCAGTTACTCCATGTTAAATATTGGTATTTAGCTGCATCCTGCATCATTATTTATGACAACATAATTAAATCAAATTCTCAAGTCGCCATGGCTTTTCAAAATTTTTGTGCAGAAATTCCCGTATCGACTACAAGATCTCTAAACTTTATCACCGACTGCTGCAGAGTCTTTACTTAAAGAAAACGTTAACAGTTTGTGATTCTGAATTTTAATTTCCAATATGTCACCTGTAAAGATGTAATTAAAACCTTTCACACGTTAAATGTTAAAAAGACGGCAAATCTATGGGGTAATTCTGTGGACGTTGCTAAGTCCATTATAGACATTGTAGTACCTACTTTATTTACATAACTAAATTACAAGATGATTATTAACATTAACTAAATTAAATTAAAACTAAGTTTAGCCTAAAAAAGGCCCTCGGGGCATTGTACATACTTTAGCTGTTATTGTTAATAATTTTATTGACCGTGCTGAGACCTATTTTCTAGATTATAGACCTATTTTCGTGCTACCTACCTTTAGTAAAATTTTCGAAAAACTTATTTTAGATCATATCCAAAGATTTTTTTAATAAACATTAATTACTGCATAACAATCAGTTCGGTTTTACAAGGGGTCGTTCGACTACTGATGGTCGCGTGGAAGGATGCTGCTGGGGAGTTTGATGCGCCACTTCTTCCCAGCTAAAGCACTAGGAAGTGGTGAAGGGCGGGCGTTTTTGAGGGACTGTCTTATGTAATTTTGACGTTCGAAAAATGCTGATTCTCAGCCTAGTTTGAATAAATGACTTTTGATTTGAAATGCGATGCTTTAAGCATTTTTTGCCTTTCTATTGCGTTCTTCAAGAAACTTTAATCAGGAAACTGCACCACTACGGAATCCGAAACGCCTCTCTGGATCTTCTTACTTAAGTGATAGGATTCAGAGAGTTAATGTTGAAAAAGATCACCCGGATCTGTAGTAAGAATTGGGATGCCCCAGAGCTCAATTATTGGCCCATTTTTGTTTCTTATTTATATAAATGACTTTCCTTACCTCATAATCGATTTGGAGAATTATAACAGTTGAAGGGATAAAGGATAAACATGATATAGTGCTGTTTGCAGACGACACTTCACTTTTATTAAAACTCAACTGTTTACAACTGTAACTGTTGTGTTGTGTGTAACAGTGCCCTCGAAAAAGTAGTTAACTGATTTATAATAATACCTCATGTTAGACACGTAAAAACTCTCATAAACGTGAAGAGTTGAACCCCGAAGATACCACAGTGTTCTTAGGCATAACTTTGAATGCCAAGCTTCGATGCCCCCATATAGATAAATTGTCAAAAAAGCTTAGCTCTGCAGCATACGCCATTAGAAAAAATCGTGATCTAACTGATTTAGAGACAGCCCGTTTAGTATAGGTACTTTAGTTATTTTTATAGCGTACGGAATTCTGTTATGGGGGAAATGCCGCCGAAATTCAAACAATTTTTGTTTTACAAAAAAGGGCAATTCGTTTAATTTATAAATTATCTCCCAGACACTCCCTCGGAGACAAATTTAAAGAGATTGATATAATGACTGTAGCTTCTCAGTATATTTATGAAAATCTTTTGTATACACATAAAACATTAATTTGTTTAAAAAATACAGTGATATCCATAATGTAAATACTAGGAACAAAGACAAATTTGTTGTTCCTACAACCAGGCTCAAAAAAATAGGCAGCTCGTTTAGATGCCAATGTATGCATACGTTTTTATAATTAACTTCCTAGCCACATTCAAGAAGTAAGACTTAATAAATTCAAATGTTTTATAGAACAGAAACCGTGCCAGAAAGCCTTGTATATTGTTAAAGATTATATTGAGGACAAAAAGGCTTGGGATTGAGCTGCTCCAATAAATTTACAGTGATTGTTGTTTTTTACTCCTTTATTTTGCTAACTATACTTTTTTAATTGTTTTTTTAAATTTAGCACTTTGTCGGCATGACTAATATTGCTTACAGCTTTCTAGTACTAAGCGTCTCTGAGCTACAGCGGGGACAGACATACAGACAGACAGACAGACGGACATGCTGAAACTATAAGGGTTCCTTGTTTACTAGGAAGCCTAAACAGTGATAATAATCTTAATGCTATGATTTAAAAGGCAGTATTTTTTTTAATATGGAACAGTATTGAAGCAAACGATCCTGTTCAGCAAATTCAGTATTAAAACAATTGATTCTTTAATAAAAAAAATATTTTGATCGGATTTACCTTTATTTGATTTATTGGAATGCAAATTATCTATCTTTGAAAAAACTCAGTGTGGATTACGACCAAGTTTTACAGTAGGCCGCTTGCGGGCTTTACTTGGTGATACAATTTAAATGGAGAACCATGGGAACCATGGGATCCATGGGAACTGTCTAAACAATAAAAAGCGGGAGTGTATGGTGCCGGTGCTACTGTCGCAGAGTTTACATTGACTGACGGCCATGTTGAACAAACACAATTCGCTGATAGGCTCGCATGGACTTAACTACATTTGAAAAAAACTGTCTCATGAATCTATCTGACTTTGATACTCGTAAAAGATTATGATTTTAATGGTTTATTTCTCAAAAACCATGTGGATTTGTACACAACTGATAAAATTGTGTAAAACGTTTGTTTTACCTTCTCTTTTGATAAACACAATTTTAAAAATTCTTAGAATTGTATTCATACGAGTCTGAAGCTAAGCGACACAAATGAACTCTATCCTTTCTGATGATCAAAGATGTAGCGAATGACAGCTGGGACCAACGGCAATCATCAAGTTGTAACGGGGAATCGTGATTCCGGGCGGATAGGTTAAGCTTGGGTTTCCTAGAAAGTGGTTCCGCCATATTATAACGTTCGTCATGAAAACCTATCATTTTCACCAGTATTTTACTCTAAGGTAACATTAAATGCTCTGTATTTGGAGAGCCGTTATTATTCACCGCTTTCTTAGTAAACCAAAGCTTTTGCTAGAAAAAATATTTTACCTCTGTTCGATGGCCCTAACAGTTTCGTCCCAGATGTGTATTCCAGCTGCAATGATTAACTCGACGGAGCTGACATCATAGCTATCCAAGATAGCGGACGTGGCCAGCCCAATGGCGACCATAGGCAATAATTGTAGAACTCGTAACTGTAACATTTTAATGTGAATCCGTCAATGTAGCCCGCGAAATTCATACTATGGTTAAGTGGTTGTTGAAATGTTCTTTTGCGCTAAGAAGCTGGTTCATGAATTCAAGGTCGGTCAACGAGCTATGGAACGAGCTTGGAATCTCTCTGTGTGATCGAATCCGCAACGAGGTGATCCGACAGAGAATCAAAATTGTTGACATAGCTCTCACAGAATAAGCAAGCTGAAGTGGCAATGGGCCACCATATTCGCCGTAGAACCGATGAACGTTGGGGTAGGCGTGTTCCTGAGTGGAAACCGCAAATCGACAAACGTAAGGTAGGACGCCCTCAGGCTAGGTGGAGCGAGTTTGCCAAGCAGCTAGATGAGAGTTTACCGAGAATTGAGCTGAATGGCGTGCAATTGGAGAGGCCTATTTCGAGCATTGGACTGCTGTAGGCTGATGATGATAATGAACTGGTTAGTGTTAACGCATTACATATTTTGAGTTCTGAGTTGAGCTGCACAACTACTGACAAATGCGTGCACTGACTGGACAGGTCCACTCAATCTGTGTTCTTTCATCAAAAGACCATTTCAGACACCAATCGACATGGTCTTCACATGATTTGACCAAGATTATGTCTGGACTTTAAAAGAGACTGTGACCTCTGAGTTTGTTTCGGCCTTTCTTCTCAGAGTAGTCAGATAGGAAACGCCGACCTCATCTAGTTTAAAAAAATATGTTTGACGTGTAACAGTGTTTGTAAAAACCTAATTACAGAAATAAAATCATTTATCATTATTATAAATGACATATAATAGTATTAGAGAATATTTGAGAGCAGTGGTGGCCCAGTGGTAACGGCCCCGACTTACGTAGGGTCGAACCCAGGCAGGCGCTTTACTTTGTGTAAATAATTTCATCATCACTGCTCTCAAAACGGTGAAGGAAAACATCGTGAGGAAACCGGCATGACCTAGAACCAAACATTCGAAGACATGTGACATCTACCAACCCGCACTGGGCCCACGTGGTGGATTACGGCCCACTCCCTCTCAAAAAGAGGAGGCCTGTGTCCCAGCAGTGGGAACATCATAGGCTAATAAATTATGCTATATAGTATTAGTCCAAACGGGCGTAATTCGATTTGCGTAACAAGACACAATTCTCTTAGCATTCTCATCTCGGCCTCATGTGTGTGTAAGTATGTGCCAAATAAAAATAATCATACCCATTTTTTTACCCGACTGCCTCAGGAGGGTAATGTTTTTCGAAAGTATGTCTGTATGTATGTATGTATGTCTATTTCTTTGGCACGCTCTGTAGCCTAAACGGCTTGATGGATATTAACATGAGGTGTCCTTAGATTTGTCTTAATTGTGGGAGTAACATAGGCTATATAATATTTATAAATTGCATCTGCAAATACAAAAAAAGGAGGGGAAGGGTTTTTTTTTAATTAATTGCAACAATATTGGTATCAAATAAAAGCTAGTAATGAGTAATTTCAAATATACATATACATATAATTTCAAAACTAAAAAGTTTGAAATAAAATAAATTATTTAAAAAACAAAAACCCGACTGCAAAAACACATAACTGAAAAGGGAAAAACAAGCATTATAATCTATATAATTTTGGTCTCGCAGGCGGGGACAGTCGAATAACCTGAAATATGGTGTAACTTTTGACTGTCCCCGCCTGCGAGACCAAAATTATATAGATTATAATGCTTGTTTTTCCCTTTTCAGTTATGTGTTTTTGCAGTCGGGTTTTTGTTTTTTAAATAATTTATTTTATTCTTCTTTCATTCTGTGACTCGAGAAGTTGGAGTTGTGCCATAAGATTAACTTCAAGTTTTTTGTGGTCGTTCGGTTTTCCGACTCATCACCTGGAGATCTTTATGAAGGAGGAATTTTGGCAGAAAACACTGTCTATTTTCGGTATAGTTTGATATTTTTTTATGAAAAAGACTTGATATCATCAAAATAATGTTTCTCTTTCTTTCAAAAATAAATTACGTATTTTAATCGGTACCTTATAATTTTGCACAGCCTCCAGCATGTTCTTTTCGCCACCACTTGAATTGAACACTATTGTAGCGTTCGCTCTAAGGCAAGCTAGAGCATAAATGAAAATATATGTGTTGTAAAATTCTCCACCATTGTAGACTCCTACGCCTTTCGACCTGAAATGTATAGAATTTTATTTTGAGACCGCAAGTACACGTATCATCCTGCCGGGGTCGCGGGAAGGTACTAAAGGGTCACCGAGGACCCTGGCAACACAGGCAACAGGAAGGAATACGGGTGGGTTTTAGTCAGTAAGAGTCTGACACACCCTCCCGCTCCGCGCAGAGCGGGAGAAGTTATTTGATGATATCCCATCCAAAAAAAAAAAAAAGTGGCAGTGGGCAGGGCACATTGCTCGCAGAACAGTTAGCTGATGGGGCTGAAAGGTTCTGGAGTGGCGACCGCGTACCGGAAGACGTACCGTTGGAAGGCCTCCTACAAGGTGGGCGAAGACCTTGTGAAGGCCGCAGCCCTCAGGAATCCGCTGGATGCTACGAGAAGCATAGAACCTGTCGAAGTGGCGATGCTTGTGGGAGGCCTATGTTCTACAATGTTCGCGCAGGTGCAAACCGATGACATTTATGCTATTATTAGGAAGCGGAGGGCCTCGCTATTAAGTCGCTTCGGACGCAGCGTACCCTGAGCGTATTGTCTGAGCGGTGAGACTCGGCGCTGCTGGAGAGGTGGATGCACCTGCATGCCATGTGTTGCCAGGGGCCTCGGTGACCCTTTAGTACCTTCCCGCGACCCCGGCAGGTATCGGCCCTAGTGGACCCCTACATTTATGCTGAAGCATCTCTTTGAGGCGCGCGTGGAATACAACGCGCCGTCGACCCGGGCCTGGTCCTTACCGGACGGTGAGCTACCCATTGTTCACCGTCCGCAAGCCCGCGCCTACGGTGGCCGGAAATCCGCCCGGGATTCCCGACGCCCAGGGCGTTTCCTGCGGCGGCTAGGGACGAGAGGGCGCGAAATTTGCCTTTCCCTTAACCGTCCCGCCTCCTCCTTCGCGAGCATTACTGCTTCGCAGAAGGAGGTGACGGCTGCCCATGCCCTCTCGCTCCGTACCATGGCCTGAACCTGGGCCGGACGCGACAGATCTCTGCCGCCGATCGCCTCCATAGGACATGGCGGTACTCTGCCCAAGCCGGGCAGACCTCCACCGTATGCTCCACCGTGTCCTCCGGGTGATCCAAACAGTAGTGACACCCGGGCCCACTGCCACTTAAGAATTGAATTGAGTGCAAGTACAAAAAAAAACACAAATTATCACGCCTTTATTCCTCACAGGTGTAAAGTCTGGTCCAAAAGTATGCGATGAAAATGTAAACGAACTCAATTCAAGATCAATTCTTGCGCAATCACTCACTTAAGAGAATTAGTAACACACCCATCTGAATTTAGAAGGTTTCAACAGTTGAACAGTTGTGTTTATCGACGAAACTTAGGTTTGTATTAAAATAATACTCAAATCAAAACACTAAAAACCGGCCAAGTGCATGTCGGACTACGCACAATGAAGGGTTCCGTATTTGGGAAGATGGGATGCAAAAAACAAACTTGGCATTGTAGTTGAAAAACATGTTCTCATACATCGATATACGTCACGGTCAATTCTCTAACTGCAAATATAAGCTGATTGACTACTACTCGTTTGCTTGTAAAGCCTACTTAGCTGTGATAGTTTTCCTTTTATTTTTTATTATCTGTACTTCTAAATTTGCATTTTAAAGCTTAATATTGCGCAAACAGATCCTTGAATCGAAAAATGTTTTTTACGGACCAGCTATATTTTTAAACGGCCTATCCAACGATACCCACACACAATGGGATAGACGAGAAAAAAAAAATCATCCCCACATTAAGGGCAAGAGCTCCCTAAAAAAAATGTATCGCTTTGTCGGCGTAATTAATATGTATACCTACAAATTACAGCTTTGACAGTGAGTGATGAGACCACAGGACGATCGGCGAGATACTCACTCAATTACCAACAAATGCTGAAAATCCGACAATAAACTCAAATGAGTAAAAGGAACCCCTTTCGGCAGGCCCGTGGTCCCTGAAGAGTATTGTATAAAAGCCACGTCTTCCCATCCATTGACAGGAGCTGCTTCAAACTCCTCCAACTGTACGGTCCCTGCTAGAAGCTCCTTGAACAGGACAACACCATCTTTTGTCTCGTTTCCGTGAAGAATGAAGTGTTGAATGCTGCCGACTTCTTCAAAAGTCTTCTTGTGAGTTTTGTAGGCAGACAAGGAACAGAACATGACTTTTGGTCTGGCTATCTTGAGCCGATGCAGTAGAGGAACTGTGGAAAAAGAAAAGCTGATTAGGAAATGTTCTTCAACTGCCTGCCTTTTCCAAACTATGTAAGTTGGGGTCGGCGTCCAGTCTAACCGGAAGCAGCTGAATACCAGTATTTTATATGGAGCGACTGCCTATCTGACCTCCACAACCCAGTTACTGGGTAACATGATACCCGTTGGTAAGACTAATAAATAGCTGTCGGACTTTCGGGCTTCTGACGACCCGTAACAACTGTCTATGATCCACGAAAGACAGCCGGCACCAACGGCTTAATGTGCTTTTCGAAGCACCGAGGGGTCTTGATATGTAAAGATGGTCACCCATCCACGGACCAACCGCGGCAAGCATAGCTTAACCTAATCGATCGACCCGCGCGGCTGCTATTACTTAGCCACGGGCCCCAAGTCAACTTTAAAACCAATGTATTGAAAGAAAACCGGCCAAGTGCGTGTCGGACCACGCACAATGAAGGGTTCCGTAAGTAGTTGGGATTACTTGGGATTAATTTATTCCAAAAACAGACTTCATTGTAGTAGAAAAACATGTTCTCCCATACATCGATATACGTCACGATTAATTCTCCAACCGCAAATTTAAGTAAACAACCATTCAGCTGGGACGACACTTGACTCTAACAAAAATTTATCACGCAAACGGATCATTGAATCGAAAAAAGGTGTTCAAAAAAAAATTATGGTTTGATTCATCAGTCCATAGATTGTTAGACCAAACACCCGCAATATTTTTGAATGGCCTATCCAACCATACTCCCCCCTCCCCCCCACATCATGGGATACCTCACTTGCACGTAATGTGTGGAAGATATTTTTATTACTACCCTAAAAAAAAAAAAATCAATATTTTATTCTAGGGTTTTATTCTAAACTATTAGGGTTCCTTTTTGATTACGGAACCCTAAAAAAGGTTTATTTTTCTCTATGACTGCCTCGTTGGTCTAATGGTCGTAAGCGCTACGGCTGAGCATGAGGTCCTGGTTTCGTTTCCCAGATCGTGTAAAGTGTTATTGGTTTTTTCCATTAAACATTTCTCTGTAGCAGCCCGGAGTCTGGATTTGTGCCCGGTTGATCGCCCCCTACTATATAGGACTTAAACATAACTGGCGAAATGTTGGTGTAGTACCTACTATGGGTACACCTCTGTATAACCCTTCGAGGAAACAAGCCGTGATGTTATGTTATTTTATTTTTCTCTAAAAAACACTTACAGCTTCCATACGTTGGATCCATCGGCGAAAATGTAGCGCCTGCACAAATAATCCCCATTACAGTCGGTAGGTACTCCAAGTTTTTGTCCGTACAAATACTGACTACCTCTCCCTTTCCAACGCCCATACGTATGAGCGAGAGAGCGATACTGGCTGTCATTTTTGCTACCTCACCATATGTCATTTGGTCACCTGTATCCGCATTTATCTAAAAAACAAAAATGAGGCATTTGTTTATTTCTTCCTCTGATTTACCACCAACTGCTTATGGCACTTGTCTCACTGCCGAGTTGAACGCTTACTGTTCGCACTGCCAGCGAGTACAGTCCGCGCCACCACTTAAACGCGGCAGTAGTGGCAATTTTCAATGCATAACATTGCATTAAAAATTTAGTTCCAACATTTTCCGCGAGCCTGCTTTCGTGGCGCTGGCGTACTCTACTCGTTTATCGCAGCGACAAGAGCCGTCAAAGACAGTACTCGCTCAGCGACGCTCACTTGGTGGGCAGAACGCTTGCTGAGAGACTGACACTTGGTAGTTGGTACATATGCATACGAGCAAGTAATCGCTCGTTACCGTCGCGCACTCTGTGCTCGTTGCTCGCCAACTCGTTTTTATAGTTGCTAGCTCTACTCGCTTCTAGGTGACCGCCAGCG
This sequence comes from Atethmia centrago, assembly GCA_905333075.3. Classification (NCBI taxonomy): domain Eukaryota; kingdom Metazoa; phylum Arthropoda; class Insecta; order Lepidoptera; family Noctuidae; genus Atethmia; species Atethmia centrago. Next base: position 13,950,603 of record HG995396.1, on the reverse strand, counting down.
GCAGGACAAGTATTAAGACTGCTTGAAAAGTGATCTTGTTTTTGATAGTTATTCTAGCTTTATATTGGCAACACTGATCTATCACTTTGTGTCTTTGGCCAACACTTGAATATCGTAACGTTCTATCTGTGTATAAAAGTGTCAGTTAAATTTGTTAATAATAATACAATTATGGATATCCAAACTTTAAAACAGTTGTTTGTATCAAATATAATTAACATAGTAACGGAGCGTGGTTTAAAAAATTAAGATTTGAAAAAGTAAAGAGTGTAAAAGTTGTTCGGGCTGAGAATATTCTAAAACGTAAAAATGGCGATTAAAAATAGCGACATCAATATTCCAATTATGATGGAGCTGATTATAGAAACTGAAAAATATGAATGCTTAAGTTTCTGCAGTTCAAAAAGTGCAAGAATGTAGTAACAAGAGTGAAAATTAAAACCGATACTAGCAACTGGGACGACAGGGATGTCCAGGCAACAAATTATATTTTAAAACCGATACTAGCAACTGGGACGACAGGGATGTCCAGGCAACAAATTATATTTACAGTGCTTTAACAAACAAACAGCTAGAATACTCGTACATAAGTAAACTCGATACAGATAACGAGATTATCCAAAAGTTTGATAAGATGTATCTGAAAAAGTCGACAGCTTTGCAAATAATGTGCCGACATGACCTCGAAACTGTTAAATTAAAAGATTATTCAGAGGTAACTTTATTTATTTTTTTTGATAACTTTGAGAAAGTTATTAACGATCTGAAACAATCTGGTGCAGTAGTAATAAAACAGGAAAAGCTGAATTATATGTTCAAATCACTACAGTTATATTGGTCATTTAGTAGCTGTTCTTCACCGGAGGGTGAAATAACTGTTGACTATTTAAAGAGTAAAATAACATTCAAAAAAGCAGAAAATACGAGTGACACGTAATATGATAGGTCAAATGCTTTTCAAGCAGAAGCCAGGTTCGTCAGAGCAAAAATATTTTAAAATGTTTCGGCTGTGGAAAGTCACTTACAAAGAGATTGTCGTTACGGAAATATAAACAGTGGTCGAAGACGTTCATTTTCAGGTTACCAAGGACATGGGTTCTTAATGAACGGCCTAGGCATTCAATTAGCTGGCTAATTTAACCAGATGGCTGCGACAGATTTAGGATGTTAGGACTAAACGGCTAATTAAGCTAGTTGGCTGCGACATATAGACAAAAAACTGAAGTGACCTTGACAAATGTTTTTCACGTGAAAGAAATGACGGCAAACTTTTGAGTTATTCTAAAATTACAGAAAACGTTCAATTGTTTCAAGACGATTGTCAAAAATTTACAACCCAAATGGAAAGAATATAGTAGTTGCTATTAAAGATGAGAGACTATATAAGATGAAAAGTTACATGAATGGATAAAAGTTGCAAGCAAACGTGAGTAAAAGTAATATGGCTATGAAAGAAAAACTACATCGTACATTGGGAGATATAAATTTTAATAACTTGCAATTTAATGTGTAAAAATGAGTCATTGGATGGATTACCTAAAGAGATTGAACCTGAGTATTACGGTGCACAACATGTATCGAAAACAAAATTCATAACTTACCATTTCATAATAATCGAAGTAGAGCAGAACATATATTAGAGATTGTACGTACAGATTTAAATGGACCACGTCAGACTACAGGAAAACATGGAGAAAAATATTTTCTGAGCTTCATAGATGACTACAGAAAATTGGTTAAAGTTTATTGTATCAGGACAAAAGATAAGCTATATGATTGCTTCATGCAATATGTTAATCAGGTACAAAACTTGACAGGTAAGATGATAAAGGAACTGCAATGTGACAATGTGAAGGAGTAGATGAATGCAAGAGTTTTTCAGTTTGCAAAACAAAAGGCATAGTAATAAAACCAGGTTTAACATATTTTCATGAACTAAATGGAACTTGAAAGAGATACATTCGATCATTAATGGATATGGGCGGATGTTTTTTATCAAAAGCAAAGGTGGAAAGTAAATTTTGGCCAGAAGTAACTAAATCAGCTGCATATCTCAAAAACAGGAGGTTGACTACATAACAAAACAAGAAACATGCCATATGAAATATTTATTAAAACGAAGCCATCACTTAAAATTTTGAAAATGTATGGATGTAAAGTATTTGTCGGAATTCCAGAAGAAAGGTGAAGATCTGAATGGGACATGAAAGCAGATCTTGGAATTTTCCTTGGATATACTGACACTGGATACAGAGTAATGATTAATGACAGAGGAATTATTGCTAGAAATTGTGATGTAATAGATGAAGATGTAACTTTGTGTGGATTTGAAGATGAGGAAGAAAATAATATTGAAGATAAAGGAAACGTCAAAAGGATTCAGATAAAACAAAAGGAAAGGAAAAATCAACTAATATAAATCAAGAGAGCCAAGATATGACAAAACACTTGGTAAAGGAAAATACACATAAAGAATAGCAAGGGTGAATATAAATCTAGGCCAGTGGTAAGAGGTTTCCAACAAACTGATTGTATTATAGAGGCATGAGGAACAGAGTGTAAAGTTCACTCATCCTCCATCTATGGATCCTCCCTTTTCTAAAAGGGAGGATCCTCCGACCAGACGGGTGTCGTGTCTGGTGGGCAACCGCCTGACGACGGTTGATGTTGGGATGTTGTATATTTATGCTAGTTGCGCGGTATACTATGCTTGCGCGATGCAGGATTTTGTGTGACTTCAGTGTGCTGCTTATCTTATTGTTGTCAAAATTCTTTAGATATTCATCAGATCGATTTAGAAACAGCATTTCTAAATTGTAAAGTGTTGTCTGAAGTTTATGTAAAACAGCCAGTTGGTTATGATGATGGCACTCAGAGAGTTTACAAATTAAATAATGTTTTAATGATTATTTTACAACTCTTGGTTTTTGCAGAAGTAAATATGATAATGGTTAACTTAAATGTACACATTTTATTATTTGTTTAAAATTTATTAATTTGCTGTAAAGATAAACAAGTTATTGGTGACATAAAAATAAAATTATCTGACAAGTTTAAAATGAAATACTTAGGTAGAGTAAAAACCTATATTGGTATTAATATTGAATATGATCATGATCACGATAATATATTAACTTTGAATCAGAAATCTTATATTGAGTCTTTACCTAAACTTTATAATATTGAAAATGCAAAATTGTTTAAGAATTGAAATAAACTTAAAACTGGAGCAGTCTGATGTAAATGAGGATATAAAGTATAGAAATATGATTGAGTGCTCTTTTGTATATTAGCTCTGGTACTTGGCCAGATATATCTTTTAGTATAAATTATTAAACAGATTCGACTTTGTTTTATGATAAGTCACATTTTAAATATGCTTTGAGAGTTCTAAAGTATTTGTACTTGACAAGAGATCTTATATTAAAATATTGTAAGAATAATAATGCTGATTGATACTTTGGATTATTTTGGGGATTGTGACTGGGCAGGAGACATTCTAGACAGGAAGTCTACCACAGGATTTGTTATTAGATTGTTTGGAAATATTATCTATTGGAAATCAAAGAAACAAACTTAAGTATCCGCTTTGCATGCAAACAAGTTTTAAATATTTAATCGATTGTATTACCAGTCTGCTAACCGCGAATCTTTTGTGCGTAACCTGCATATCTGGTTTTATAAGCAGACATTAATATAGTAGTGCGTTGAATTTTCCACTTCACATATGCAGTTGATACGCATCGAATGCATATTTTTTTACGTTCTGTATACGGAGTTTAAATTTGAATATAGGTAGGTAGGGATTAGAAAAACTGTGAGAAGTACAATAAAACATAGTGCAACAAAAACATTACTCGCACGTCAATTTATGTTATCACAAGATTCTTCCATATTACCGTGCTATATTTTTAGAATCGTCTCCTCAATGGTCATGGTTTGTTTTTCAAGACGTCTCATAGTGACGTCTAAAATCCACCATTTTGATTTTATAAGACCCAAAACTGTCCAGCCGTTATGATGCTTCGAGGGTATAAAGAATCCTACATACAAAGATACATAGGAATAATATGGTAAAAACATAACCCTGTCTTTGCTATCGCGCATTCGGATAGTGAGGAATTTATTTAAATGATTTTTAGTTGCAAGAATTGTAAAGTAGTACTAATGTACTACAATTCTTGCAACTACCTCGATCATCTGTAATCAGATGATCGAGGTTTTACAGTTTCTAAAACAATTCACTTAAACTAGCATGCACAGTTATTGATTCTATAATAAGTGAATAATAAATAAGTGAATGTAACAAAACTAATACTTTTATCATAATTAATGTCAATGTGAATCTTTAAAGTTAATAAAACAAATTATTTAAAAACAAAAAACCCGACTGCAAAAACACATACCTAACTGAAAAGAGAAATACAAGCATTATAATGATATAATTTTGGTATCGCAGGCCCCCGGACAAACAAAAGTTACATCATATTTCAGGTTATTGGTTTATCCCCGCCTGCGATACCAAAATTCTATCATTATAATGCTTGTTTTTCTCTTTTCAGTTAGGTATGTGTTTTTGCAGTCGGGTTTTTTGTTTTTAAATAATTTGTTTTATTTCAAGCTTTTTAATTTTATGAATATATATATGGAATTGACTCATTACTAGCTTTTATTTGGTATCAATATTGTTGTAATTTATTTTTAAAAATTGTCTCGTTCCCTTTTTTTTGTATTTGCAGATGCAATATACAAAAACTATATAGCCTATGTCACTCCTACAATGAAGACGAATCTAACGACACCTATTATGTTAAAATCCATCAAGCCGTTTAGGCTACAGAGCGTGCCGAAGAAATAGACATACATACATACATACTCTCGAAAAACATTACCCTCCTTCTGGGGCAGTCGGGTAAAAAGATACTCCTTCACAGAATAAAATGAGTCTTTAGACAATTAAAAAAAAATTAACCATTGATTGGCAGTTGATTTTGGTAGTTTATTAGATACCCATAAAACAATTGAAAATCAGCAGGATAATTGCGTAAGCCACTCTCAGTACCAATGAGTTTCATTTTGACAGTTTAACAACAAACATTGCGTTACTGACGTTGTAGAGCAAACAAATTTGTCTACATTTATAAAGCAATGGATTAGAAATATACTTCAAAATCATTCAGATTGTGATTTTTAATGATTTAGGCAACCAGAGTGACCTGCACTCTGGTTGCCTAAATCATTAAAAATCTGCACTCTGGTTGCCTGCACTCTGGTTGCCTAAATCATTAAAAAGGTACTCACCAAAGCAATAGTATCCTTATTTTTAACCATACTGTCATACACCTCTTTGCCAAAATTCAAATGCGCTGGCACTGTGACATTGTCATTTCCATAAAGATATAGCGGGTTCTTCAGCATTTCTGTTTATTTGAGATACGACTTTTTGCTTCAAAACTGTTTGTTGGTATCGACCTGTAAAAAAATAGTTTTTGAACTACACAATGAAGTAACTAATTTAAAATCAATGTCTTGACATACCTAATCAAAATTATTTTTAGATTTTCTATTTAAAGTTTAATTTCAAGGGCACGCAATTCGTTTTGTTTTTGAGAGGACCAACAAATAAATAAAATAAAATTAATTTAACTCGGATAAAACCAAATATAAAAACTTACAACTACATAAATAAAAAAACACGATATTGTAACAGAATAGATTAATATCGAATGAATATAAATCATAAAGGTCTCCGAATTGAAATTTCACACAAAAAATAAAATGTTAATGTTATTAAAATAAACGAATGGTACATTAATATTATAAAGTAATAGGATTAAAATTTCATATGCAATACAATATTATTTTATTTTTTTTGCAATCCAAATAAGTCATTCTAAATATAGCTCAAGGGAATATTTATATATAGATATTTATACGTATAAGTAGTATCAGATTACGTGCCCTGGCTTCAAAATAAAAATGTCTGTTACAGCATAGTCGTATGTAGGAGCAATCAAAACGCTCAGCGATCATCATCAGGACAGTATTGGAGCTGACCCGCACCCTGCGCACCAAGGATGCGCACCGTTTACTCATGATGGCGTAAAAACACTCGGTGCGCGCTTCCGCAAATATACCCGAGGCGCTGCAGAAATAAGGCAGCCCCTACACCGCACTGAACGCGTTGTTCTTGCCAATTTTAAGAGGCTGACAACTCCTAAAGCGCGGTCACTGTTGGACTGCATAGAAAAGAAAGAGAAGCGCGATGACACAACGCTGGTAATTTATTGCAAAATATGATGCAATTACGAGTATCTATTTACAAAAAATCTATTGATTGGATAAAAAAATTAAAACACTATTATACCAATATGTTGCTTGTAGAATAATCTCACAAAAATTCTCAATAATTGCATGTATATTAGTATGGTTTTTAATAGTTTAAAGATTTTTTTTGAGGTACCTTCGTGTTTTTTTTCTATCGTATCTAATTAGTTGTATTATGTTTTCAAAACACTATCTACCTAGCATTTATCCTGAAGAATATCATATAGTTTTCTGATGTTGGTTACTGCAGTGGATCATATACTTTTAGGCATTATAAAACTTCCAAAATTTGCGTTTAGGACCTGTAGTCCCCTTAAGGGTTTTTATCATATATGACCGGAGCTATGCAATAAACACATTAGTGCTGTCTTAACGGACTGATGACACAGTCATTGTCGCGTCTATTACGTGCAACTCCATCGGCAAGACGTTTAAAACGATTTGGGTTCAACTCAACAAACACAGTTACTTCTATTTACAGTTTCAGTATTTTATACCTACTGTATAAATTATGGTATGCAACTATAGGTAGTTTTAAGCTCAAACATCGCTTGTATGCAAATTTTTTGAGCCTTAAAAGCTGTTTCTTTTTCAGTTGAGTTACCCCAAAATATTATTGCATATCGTAGGTAGGTGAGATTCTGCTATACCATAGTAAGGGGTGCATCCGTGTATATTGTTGACGACAATGTATGTAAAGCATATGCGGATTTACTCATTTTCCTACACAAAATATTAATTTAACCTGTGATTTCCAGTTAAGGCGCTGACAAGACCCAATTGACCAAGATAGGCTTCTCTTAAGAAAAAAAATTGCCAAATCTGTATAGTTTGTGGTAGCGGAAAAAATATATGTTAATTTTGAACATACTTCCCAGAACTTGGTTGATACCAAAACAAGTTTTGAAAAAAAATCACGATACAAACTAACGTTAAACTAACCTCTTACCTTGAGTTCTAATCCAAAATATCTATATTAAATATCAACACACGTTACATTTTTAAATCATAACAAGAACGTCTTATTTGAATGCAGAACCTGGTTGTTTTTTATTTTCGATTACTCGACTCAATTTTGAGTAAATAGATAATTGCTTCGTATTTTGCAATGAATTACAGGCGTTGTGTCATCGCGCTTCTCTTTTTTTTCTATGCAATCTGACAGTGACCGCGGTTTAGGTGTTGTCAGCGTCTTAAGATGATTATCTATTTCGAGACCCACGAATTTTGCAGTTTCAACTTCTTCTAACAACATCATTATTGTAGTGTAGATTAAGTCTCATGCTAGGAATTCATTGGCTGATAAATGATCATTAATAGCTCGTCAGCGATATCACCAAACTGTTACCTATAAATCACAATAGGTACAAATCAACCAGCAAGAACAATTATAACGGAGAAGTACGTAAACACGAGAGTACCCTACTACTAAAGATTAAAGTTAATTGTAGTTGACACTTACCAAATAATTCCTTAGAGAGAATTAGATTACAACTCACAAAATACTGCACGAATTACCAGTTCCGCCTCTGACGCAGTTCCTTCTCTCAACCGACTTCAACCGCGTCTCGCCACTCACTCCGTCGCTCCAACAAACACACACACATTAAATACTACTCAGTCTTATCAAAGCTTTAACCCAACTATATTTAACGTAATAACTAGTCTATTACTCAAACTCATAGCATTTATTTCAAATAAACCAATTACAGGCACTTTTGAATTGTCAAGGGTTCGATCGGCCAGGCAGAAAGATGAAGCTAGTTGCCCATTCCAAAGCATAGTAGGTACCTATGGAGAAGAACGGGCAAAAAACTCCACGGACACTCTTTTAAATCAACGTATTATGGTTACAAAATATTGTTTACATCATTTATTTTAAAATTATACATGTGAGAACGATGCAAAACGTAAAAGCGTCCGTAAAAAAAGACTAACATATAAAAAAACAATTCAAAAATTTAAATCTATCTTACGACAGCCCACTCGGACATGACCCTTGGTATTTTTCAAGTCTTCTAACTTAACTAGCCTAGACCAAATCGACCGTTCTCTATCGTCCCGCGTCCCCTCAAACAAACGTCTCAACCGTTTCCGTTACAATTAGCATCTCCTAAAATCTACGAAATCTTTCGTTATGCGTCTTTTTACACCCATTAATTTTATTCAACATTAATAATATTCTACATCAATACTATTCTCATCATCGTCATTTTCCTGCCCTTGACCCATGTTACTTGTGGTCAGCGGAACACGTTATCTTCTTCCGTTCTCCCTGCTTGGATCACCTTTTGGCAGTGCAAGAAAATGATAGGTAAGAAGTGGGGCCTATCCCCCAAAATTATTCTATGGCTGTATACGGCGGTAATCCGCCCCATGATCTCCTACGGATCCATGGTCTGGTGGCCCCGCACCCAGCTAGTCACAGCCTCCAATAAACTACAACGAATGCAAAGACTTGCCTGCATGGCGACCACGGGCTGCATGAGGACAACTCCGACTACAGCAGTCGAAACCATGCTGGGACTGCTGCCGCTCCACCTGTTCATACAGCAGGAAGCGACGATGGCGGCAGTACGCCTAAATGCACTGAATCTCTGGGGCAAGAGAGACACACTACACACCGCGCTGCTTGAGGGACTCAATAAAGAGTTCCCCATCACGAAAGCAATTAATGACCAGGTACCCAAACAATTTATATTTGATAAAAAATACAAGATCCAACTCCATGAGAATCGCCGATGCGAGGGGTTGCGCCCGGCAGAGCTGCGCATCTTCACAGATGGATCCAAAACAGGTAGTGGCACAGGTGCTGGAATCTTCTCGGAGGACTTCAACATACGCATAGCCACACCATTGGGGGTCCATAACACAGTGTTCCAGGCCGAGTGCTTAGGTATTTCTCTGGCCGCCTCAGCCATCATGGCCAGGGAAGTTAAGGACCACTCAATCCGCATACTCTCAGACAGCATGGCTGTCCTGCAAGCGCTAAACAGTCACACAGTTGACTCTGGGTTAATATACGAGTGCCACCAGCGCCTCAACCAGGTGGGTAGCCTCAACAACATAACCATTCAATGGATTAAAGGACACAGCGGTTCGCTAGGCAACGATGCAGCCGATGAACTTGCCAGAAGGGGGTCGAGCATGGCACCAGTGGGACCTGAACCCATCGTGCCACTTCCCTTTGGTACCTACGCACTCTGGTAAGGAAACGCACCAGAGATAAACATCTCAAACTATGGTCGGACCAAGGTGACGTCACGAAACGGGTTCTCCGACTAACTAAACTACAGCTGCGCACTGTTACAGCAGCTATAACAGGCCACGGGTCATTTAACAAACACCTCTTTGTCATAGGAGTCACAGACAGTCCGCTGTGCAGGGCCTGCATGAAGAACGACGAGACAGCAGCACATGTGCTACTAAACTGCCCGGTGGTCGCCACATACAGGGCAAAGTACTTCGGTAACCCAGGTACCCTTCCGTGAGATGGTCAGTAACACCAAGGCGTTGCTGGCCTTCCTTGAGGAGCTGGGGTGGATCAAATAATCGATTTCCCACCCGTACCAAAATACGCGCATTGACGTGGAGTTGCGGACACCAGCCCGTATTACCTATTACCGATTATTATTCCGTTCTCTCTGTCTACCGTCACGCTATCATTCACTCCCTTCTTTTTCATATCATTTCTCATGCAATCCATCCATCTTTTCTTTGTCCTTCCTCTCGCTCTCCATCCATCTACATTTTATTCATCACTCTTTTAGTCACATGCATTTCCTCCCTCCTCATCACATACTAAGCCAAACGATTTCCTTTCAACTCTTCTGTCACTGCGCCACTTTCAAACTTCCCCGTATATACATACTCATTTCTTACTCGTACCTTTTCCATTTTCGTCACTCCACACATCTATCTCAACATTCTCATTCATGGTCCAGTATTCCAATCCATTATAACACGCGTTCAAGGTGCTCTTGGGGCTGCCTCGCTTCTGTAGCGCGTCGGGGATGTTTGCCGAGGCGCGTGTGGATTATTTCCACACAATCATGCGCAAGCAGTGCAAATCCCTAGTACGTAAAGTGCGGGCCAGCCGCAACAGCATCGTGAACGCTTTTACCGAAAGTTTCCACTGTCAGTACATGAACCACTGCTGGTTGATTCACGTACTAATGTTAAGATATTGTTTTAATTTTGTATGTAATTTTTTAACTTTATACTCGTACATAATTTTTAATTTAATTTAATTTAGTTTAGTTTAATTGTATGATCGAATGTTGATGGCAATAAATTAATAATTAACCGCTTGATAAAAAACTTGTTTTGTATCAAACTGCCCAAAATCGAAGAAAATAATTAAATAATAATTAACAATATGACATCAACTGTCTCGTTGGTCCAGTGGTCGTAAGCGCTACTGCTAAGCGTGAGTTCCTGGGTGAGATTCCCAGGTCGGGCAAAGTGTTTATTGAGTTTTTCCTTTAGGAATGTCTCAGTTTCAGCCCGGAGTCTGAAATTGTGCCTGGTTGGGGTACAATGGCGCCGATTCCCTTGTTCACAAACTAAATTAAATTTAAGTTCCGTGCATCTTTTTCTTTCTATTTCATTAAGAAAAGGACAGAAGATAAATTTTAGTTCAGTCCTGTCAAATTAATCAGCGCTTGACGTAAATTGACGTAATTTTAGTAGGCAAGTTTTTAATCACGTCTAAACTTGTATGGAGTAGTGACAGGCGCCGATTAATTTGACAGGACTAAACTAAAATGTATCTTCTGTCCTTTTCTTAGTGAAATAGAAAGAAAAAGATACACTGAACTTAAATTTAGTTTAGTTTGTGAACAAGGGAATCGGCGCCATTGAGTACATAGCCTAACTAAATGTAATCTGAAACTAGCCTTATCATGGCAGCTAAAATGCATTCATGTTTGAAAGAAGGAATTTGTTAAGAAGCACAGCAATCTCATTGAGTACGTATGTACTATCGGCCAATCTTCCGCATGCTCACCTCTAAGGCGATAATCGTATAGCACGGCTCACGACTCGATCGCCCGATGCAAGCGTTTTGGCCAATGGGATGCATGAAGCGTATTTTAGCCGTGTTTGTATTAATGTAATTATGTATAGTGTGTGTGACAGTCACACTAGGCGCGTGCTATGCTCACTTGTTTGTAAGACATTTTTTTAATGGGCACGGCCAGCGAGAGCGCTTTATGAATTGTTATTGTTGACAAGAAGTAATTTCGTACTAATATCTTCCGTTTGGTTTAGAAAATGTATTATTGGTATTGCTATACGCGTACCCTAAAAAAACTTTATTTAGCATTTTTGTTTACCACTTTGCCAAATTACAGCTTTCTAGTAAGAGTCTGTGAGCTAAGCCGGGGACAGACAGACAGACAGACGGTCATGGCGAAACTATAAGAGTTCCTTGTTGACTACGGAACCCTAAAACGAAGCAAGTTACGTAGTTTTGTTAGAAATTGTCATTTGCTATCTCTTTCTTTTATTGCTGTTTTGATTAAAATAGCAAAATTACTTACAGTAGTATTTGAACCATTACTTGGCGCAGTTTATACAATGTTATCAGATTTTTTTATTATTGCTGTCGCAACTTTTGCAACTGCAATAAAAATAAGTTCATTATCTAAGCACCATTGTTATTCAGTGGGAACGTCAGAACATCTGGTTAAACAATAGATCGGCTTTATAGAACGGCCATAAAATACGGTCGCAAAAAATTACGAAATTTTTCTTCAACACACTTGCTTGTAAAGTGACTCAGAAATTCAGCTTATTATATAGAAGTATTTTTACTTTACATTTCTTTTTTCAATATACGCAGTTTTTGTCCAAAAACAATGAATATTTTTGAGAAAAAAAAATTCGTTACATCAGATAAATCAATCATCAAAATTATCATCATTTCATAAAATTATATATTTTTCACTACTTACATATTAACCTTAATTTGCTTATTCAAAACATTATTTTGTTTATTATATTTTTTATATAGGCTGTTTAGCGGTTTTTCCAGCGCCTTTATTTACACCTGCGGCGCGCGGGATAAACAAAACAAGCGCGGTATTTTCCAGAAATACTTGTTAACGTTTTCATTGTGTGGTTAATTATTATCAAAAATGTTGACTTCAATTAGGAAAGAAGAGCGAAGAGCAACGCGTAGATTTAACCCCCCGGAAATACTAATCTAGGCACGAAACGCTAGTGACAGCCTGTTGCCTGCAAAATCTAGAGAGAAATACCTAGCGGCGTACGAAACTAATAACAATACCAGTCTCTTTTTTTCCTCTCAAGTTGAAAACCGTCGTATGAAACGCGCACACACTCGACTCCCTTATGGCGCTCGCTCGCCCTCGGCTCGCGCGAATAATACCGGCTCGTGCAGTGAGTAACCAACATACCACACATATTTATATTTTTTGTTACACGCCCTATACTCACACAAATTCATATTGTCTCTAATTGGACGAAACCAGGAAGGGGTGTGGTTTGTCACTAGCTGCGCTTGCCGCAGAAATATTTTCTAAAGTGAGCATGCTTAAGTTTTGCCAATAGTACCTTTTAATTAAGATATGCTTATATCTGTGTAACCTGACTGATTGGAATGTTAAGAAGTATAGAACACCGTCAGTCAGGTCCCTTTAGATCATGTTAGTATCTTCTAGTATAAAGCGGAGCAGGTTTTGACCAGAAATGAGACTGGTTCAAACCATAACAAAGCATGAGTACTTAGAAAGTACACCATAATTACTCATGAAGGCTACGTCGTAAAAGCATTCGACAAGTCACAGCCGTTGGGCAAGTCAATTTTGCAAGTCTCTGTATGGATTATTGCCCGGGGTACGTTAGAGGTGCCCCCGCCACTTGTACCTAGGTAGAAAACTAATTAAGTGACACCTTTTTGGTGTCACCGGTGTGTATCATTCAGTAGTAATTAGAACTTAGTAAGCAACGGTGTGTTATGTATCAGATGGTCATCAGCCTTCAGCTGGCATCTGTTCCCATAGAGTCTCCAGACATTAGGATCTATATTTAGTCAAGCAAGTCCTAAGTTTGTTTAGTTAGGATAGCTTATGTTTTTAATTGTGTTTTCTCTGTGTTTATGTGATAGTGTTGTGTAATAATAGATGATTGTTGGTGCATATAATTATTGTGTATTGTGTGTGCGAATATACCTACCGTGTTTTTAAACCACCCCCTGACTCATTTGATTTTGGCAAAGTTCCATCCCGCACCTGAATATCTTACAGAATCAATGTATAGAGATATAAGAAGGATTGTTGGACTCTGCAGCCCTTTAAAAGGTAAAATTATAAATATAATATTACATAAAGATGTGGCTTTGTGTAGCAAAATACCACAGTCTACGTCAAAAAAGAACTCATAAGAGTACGCTTTAGTATTTATAGAATCATGCCAGATTCTATAAATACTAAAGCGTACTCTTTCTAACACACAGAATGTTTCGTATAGAAGAAATAAAATATTGAATTGCATTGTTTATCTATTAATGCCTTCCTCTATGTAGGTTATAGGGTAGGTTGCGGATACATGGTTACTCGACATCGGCGTGAAACACACTGCCAACTTCAGTCGTGTTTTGATTGCTATGCATGCGCTCCAGAAAAAAATATTGAGATACGAGCGAAAATGGCAAGGTGGCAAAGTCCAGGTGTGTTCAAAGTTTTAACAGCCCTCTGATCTAATCTATTGACATTTTGCAAGTATAAATGATAAAAAAAACCTGTTGCAATTACACTGTTTTGCTGATAAACTCAATTGAAACGTAACTTGTGTTTAGCTTTGAAATTTCGGCAAGCAATTGAAACGTAGCTTGTGTTTAGCTTTGAAATTTCGGCTAGGAACAACGGAGTTAATTAATTTTCTAAGAGATGGCTGTAATATCAAGATGATTGCGTTAAAGGCCAAGTGTATAAGTTTTTGCGCATTAAGGGGTGGATAAGTTTGCGCGCGCAGACTGACTTACACATCCTCCATGGGATCTGGAGGCAAAAGTCCTCGCGCACGTATGGGAATGGCGCGAGGAGGCGAAACGCCGGGGCGTAACTCCGCTGCCGCGAGAAATCACGGCACAGCGGACAGAGCTCCGGTGGGATCTCATGGCGACATGAAGAGTGCGATTGTCGCAACCCAGTGCTAGGCACGCCACAATTGCGGCAATAAGTCCCCTCATTGAGGTGTGGCTAGAGAGGCGCCATGGCGTCCTCACCTTCCACCTGACGCATATCCTTACTGGACACGGCAGCTTCGGGAGGTCCCTGTGTTGGATAAGGCGGGAGGAAACGCCCGGATGTCACCACTGTGTGGATCACCCGGAGGACACGGTGGAGCATACGGTGAAGGTCTGCCTGGCTTGGGCAGAGCACCGTCGTGTCCTCGTGGAGGCGATCGGCGACGGAAATCTCTCGCGTCCGGCCCTGGTCCAGACCATGGTACGAAGTGAGAGGTCATGGGCAGCCGGCACCTCCTGCTGCGAAGCAGTAATGTTCGCGAAGAAGGAAGCGGGATGGTTGAGGGAAGGGCAAATTTCGCGCCCTCCTACCCCTAGCCGCTGCAGGACACGCCCTGGGCGTCAGGAATCCTAACTCTGATGAATTCTTGACGTTTTTACAAGGAGGCAAGGAAACTCCGAAAACTGTGAACAAAATAGGAATTAAATAAGTTCCTATAGATACTTGGACTTATTTGGGGCAGGAAAAATTACACTTTCCAAGTTACTTTCAATCTACAGCTCATGTTGGTACATATGTATAGTCTCATGTTGGAACGCGTACAAAATAAATTTATTAGATATAAATATATGAGGCAATACGGGGTGTATCCATTTTATCCGTTGATGTATCCAATTCTATTTACATATCTTAGGTATGGTCGGATATAATGAACAGAGGGTCAGGAGGCAACTCACACTTCTTACTTATATCTTTAAAATAATTAGGGGGAAGATACACAATGCGGATATATTGCGAAGGGTGGAACTTGTCGTGCCAGACGGGTATGTGGGTCGTCGTCGTCAGCCACGGTTGCTGGCGGTACCGCACTCTCAATCTCATTGCTGATGACGTCGACATATTCTGTTGCGCTTTGGGTGAATTTGAAAGAATAGCTACCTATAGAATTTGTTATGGTTCAAGCAGTAGAACTATTTAAATTTTAAGTGTGCTACAATAACGCATTGGGTCTATCCTGTAAGGATACTTGTATGTCTTTTTTGTAGAGAAAGAAGTACAGTTACACGGGTTTGCAGAAGCCTCGCCTGTTGCACATGCAGCAGTAGATTATATAAAGATGAAAATGATATTGTTCATGACACAACAGTACCATCTAAGATCAACGAGGCCCCACTGAAACAACTGACAATCCCAAGATTAGAGCTTTGCGCTGCGGTGTTGTTGGCATAGCTAATGCACGAGGTAGATAATAATAATAATATAATAAGCTAGATAGCTTATGAGATATAAGTATGCATCAAGTGTATGCCTGGACAGATTTTATGGTGGTTTTGTCCTGTTACAGGCTCAACCAAATCGATGGCAAGTGTTTGTTGGCAACCGAGTGTTTGATATAATTCAATTAATAGACAATGACAGCTGGAACTATGTTCAATCAGCCGACAACCCCGCTGATCTAGCGTCAAGAGGTGTAGCGCCGAGTGAGTTGGCAATATATAATGAAATGTGGTGGGCTGGACCTAAGTGGCTGAAAAATAAACAAGTAGACTTTACAAAAAGCTCTATTCCTCAAACAGATTTATAGAGGTAAAGAAATCAATGTTACAGTAGAAGAAAAACCTGCTTGGGAAAGGTTTTCATCCATGTCCAGAATGAAGATAGTTTTCGCACAATGTTTAAGACTTTTAAAAGATAAGGAAGAAAACGATAAATATTTAACAGTTATGGAAATTAATGAAGTTGAAGAAAGAGGGGTAAAATATTACCAATACCTAATATTTGAAACCGAAATAAAGGCACCGAAACAAAGGAAAAGTTAAGAATACAAGTTCTATAATTAGTCTTACGTCTTGGATAAAAAGAGTTGCTGTGAGTTGGAGGGCGACTGGGTAAAGTTAATATACCAGAAGATGCGAAACAACCGATTATTATACCTTGTAAACAACATGTTACTCGACTTATCATAAATGAAGCCCACACAAGAACTATGCATGGAGGTCCCCTTCAGATGTTGACATACATCCGTAGCAAGTATTGGGTAATTGGTCTAAAATCAGTTTTTAGAGAATGTATTCATGCATCTATTATAAAGCGATTACCAGACAGCAGTTAATGGGTGAGTTACCAGCGCCAAGTGTGACTCCTAGTCGTTCTTGTCCCGGTATATCTACACTATTGTACTGTTATTGTTATGTATTTGTATACGATGTGCAATCTGCCTACAATGTGATATTGGTAGTAGATAGTTATAATTAATATAATATATAATTACCAACCCGCACTGGGCCCGCGTGGTGCATTACGGCCCACTCCCTCTCACAGAGAGGAGGCTGTCCCAGCAGTGGGAACATTATAGGCTGATTGTGCTAGTTATAATGAGTTAACCGCAGATGTTTCTTTAGACGATGCAATGTAACAGTAACGATTATTTAATGATAGTAGTTTCTTATGTTCATTGAGCAATTAGTGTAAGATTCATATTCATATCTTTAACTGCATTCCATAATGTTTTAAAGGTGTTACAAAGGCTTAGAGCTAATGTACAATTACGGACCCTGTCGGGCACAGCAAAAAAATAAAATAAAATATTTATTTAAATAAAAATAAACTTAGGAAATAAATTAACAATCAATTTATTTTAACCTTTCAAAATGTGAAATTTATCTTCCCCAAACCACTGACAGACAGACTACTATAACAAAATTTAACACATTAGCACCAAATATCAAAATTACGGAAAGAAATTCTCTTCACCTCCTGGGGTCCCCAATTTTTGACGAATCCTTTCCAACGTTCATTGAGGAGAAAATACAAAATTTTAATGATGTCTCGGAAAGACTTTTCAAAATTAACATTCATTCGTCTTTCACACTTATTCGATACTGTTGCTTTGGACCAAAATTTACATATAGCCTTCGCTCCTCCCATCTATGGAAGCATCCACAACTTTTAGAAAAAGTAGACCAAATTATTAGAAACACACTAACTTCGATCCTTAATGTGGCTCTGGACGACCGAGCGTGGCAGCAAGCCACACTACCCATTCACCTGGGTGGTCTCGGCGTCCGCAAAATTTCAAGTACCTATAAGTTTACGGGCCTTCATCTCCTCGGTCCACAGTACTGATAAATTAACCAGGAACATTTTATCTTCCTCACTGGTTGATTTTGAGGTACCGTGGTTTACCAACGCGTTGAACGCTTGGAAAATGGCTAGTCCCAATATGGATTTGCCAGACAACCCAACCTCCCAGAGACGGTGGGACATGCCGCTCTGCAGTGTTATACGGAATACCCTGATAAACACATCTCTTAATACTGCTGAGCATGCTCGTCTGCTGGCTGTGGAAGAGTGGGAGTCAGGCTTGTGGCTTCAGGCGCTCCCGTCATCTACCATAGGCACTATGAAGGATGACTTATCGTTTCGGCTCGCTACGTGTCTCCGCTTGGGCGCACCTTGTGTTGCTCCGCATCGGTGTCACTGCGGTGAAGCCGTCGACAGTCTTGGACATCATGGCCTGTCCTGCTGCAGGAGCGCAGTTCGCATAGCACGGCACGGCAGCATCAACGATATTATTCGTCGAGCCCTTGTCACCGCCGGCGTACCAGCGGTATTAGAACCAAATGGATTGGTACGTGATGATGGGAAGAGACGAGATGGTATGACGTTGTTACCTTGGAAGGTCGGTAGGCCTCTGGTATGGGACGCAGCCTGTGTCGACACCCTTGCGCCATCTTATGTTCCAAGCACGGCTGGCTGTGCTGGCGCCGCTGCTGCAGCTGCTGAGACCCTCAAGCGGCGCAAATACTGCAACCTTATAGGAAACTACAGTTTTGAGCCGTTTAGGGTCGAAACGCTCGGGTAATGGGGCCCAAGTGCGCGTCTCCTTTTTAAGGGAATTTCTCGCCGATTGATCGACACTTCACGTGACCAGAGGGCTGGCTCGTTCTTTGGCCAAATAATTAGCATTGCCATTCAACGTGTCAATGCTGCCAGTCTTCTGGGCACGTTTCCGGATGACAGCGATGCCTTTTGTTTTTTGTATTAATTTGTATATACGAGTGTAGTTAGTTATTTAATTTAGCTTCTACCTAGTGTAAATAGTTAGTAGCATCAATATTGTATATTTGTCTTTTAAATTTATGAAAATAAAAATTACTAGAACAATCAATAATTTTTAACATTTTAAGTACACTATTAAAATTAATTAAGTCAATATAAACATTTATTTGGTTTTGTTGAGATCAGTTACAGGTTGTGGTACATCTTAATTATTTGGTCAGGTCAATTAAACATATTATATCATATTATATTTATCTATGTATCTATGAATGAATCTATGACTAACTGTGAAAAGTGTCTGGTTGTATTATGATTTTTTTTGTCATGTATGTATTTGTTTATTGTGTGTGTTCTTTTTTAATTAATATTTGCTTGAGTTTACTTATAAATTCAAATTCAAATTCAAATTAATTTATTGTAGAACATAGGTAAAGTAAGATGATACAATATAGTTATGCATATAGGTCTGCTATGTCTCGCCATTGAGGCATACAAAATTCATAATACGTTACAGGATAAGAACAATTAAACACTAAGTAATTTAAAATACAACAATAATAATCATTAGCAACAATATAATTATTTGAAAAATTGTGATTTGTTATTATTATTTACATATTATTCATTATTATATATGTCAGATTACATGTCACATTGTATGTCAAATTAAATGTCAATTATATGTCAGATTCCAAATTATTCTTCAAATTCACTGCGTGAGTTTATCAGTAGTTTACATTTAATTTTCATTACTGCTTTGTCATATTAAATGTCGACTGGTTCAGTGTTTTGTCATTTAAAAATTCTTTAATAGAATAATAACATTTAGCTATAAGGAATTGATGTAGCTTCTTTTTTAAAGTATTTATGTCACTTATATTTCTCAATAAAGGTGGAAGGCTATTATATATATGTGGACCCATACAAAAGATGCTCTTATGCAAAAGTTTTGTTTTGCTAGGTACAATGCGCAATTTGTCTTTGTGTCTGGTCCTAGTATAAAATTCAAATAAATTAAGATTTGATTTTATGAACATTATGGTTTCATAAATGTATACACTAGGGAGAGTTAATATTTTTAAATTTATGAAATGTGGCTTACATGAATCCATCCGTTGTAGATTGCACATTGATCTAATACAACGTTTTTGAGCTTTAAATGCACGGTCTTTTTCTACAGAGTTACCCCAAAAAATGATACCGTAGCGTATGATTGAAGCAACATATCCATGATAGGCAGTTAGTAATGCATGTTGATTGACATTATTCTTTAATCTGTAGAGGGCATAAGAGCTCTGACTAAGCCTCTTGCACACTTCCTCAATATGTGCTTTCCAGTTTACTTTACAGTCTATATGAAGACCCAAAAATTTGGTTACTTCTATTTCCTCAATGTCAGTTTGATCGTAACGTATGTTTAAGTTAGTATCTGATTTTATTCGCTGTTTAAAATTCATGATTTTTGTTTTGTCTAGATTAATTTTCAAGTCATTTTCATCAAGCCATTTTATAATTGTTGTCAGAGTATTAAGTAGGTCAGATTTTAAAACAGTTTTGTCATTACCGGTAAGCAGTATCGTACTGTCGTCAGCAAAGAGGGTCATATGATACATTGTAACTGTCGACATGTCATTTATGTAAATTAAAAAGAACAGTGGCCCTAGAATGCTGCCCTGTGGGACTCCATAGTTTATATTTTTAGCCTCAGAGGTAAAGGTCTCTTCAGTTCTGGTAATTTGGGAGATTCTTTTTAATTCTACTACCTGTTTTCTGTCATTAAGATAGGATTCAATTAGTTTGTGCACGTTACCTCTTATACCAAACGCATATAATTTGTGCAAGAGTATTTTGTGATTTACGCGGTCAAATGCTTTTGACATGTCCATGTATAGCGCTATGGCTGGCGACCTAGTATCCATATTTAATAAGACTTTTTGTAAAAAATTATACATCGCTAAATTTATTGATTTATTTTTTCGAAACCCATACTGACATGGAGTAAATACCTTATTGTTTTCAAAAAATGGGTAGAGACAGTTATATATGTATTTCTCAAATATTTTAGAAAAGATAGTTATTAAAGCAATAGGTCTATAGTTACCAATAGAAGTTTTGTCGCCTTTTTTATGCACTGGTTTTACTACTGTCAATTTTAATGCCTCAGGAAACGTACCATGTTCTATGCACAGGTTGATAATATGGCTTAGAGGGGCAGCAATGAAAGCTGCTGCGTCCTTAACAATCTGAGTTGTAATTTCGTCATAACCTGTGCTATTTGTATTACGTAAAGAAGTGATAATTTTAAGAATGTCAGGGGAAATTGTTGGGGGCATAAATATAGATTTGGTGTTAAATGTCAAGTGGGAATAATTACTGCTTGTTGAGTCAGTGGAAATTGTATTATCAGTATTTTTAATAATGTCAGCATAATAATCATTAAAGGCATTTGTAATAGTCTTAGGATCAGTAAGGATCTCATCGCTGATAATTAATTTCTCAATACCTCGATTTGGGTAGTTATATTTAGCATTATTAATTACTTTCCAAGTTGCTTTAGATTTATTAATTGCAGTATTTATAAAATAATTGTTTTGAGACTGTTTTGTCAGTGATATTATTTTTTTATATTTTTTGGCATAAGCTTTAAAATTCATTTTATTTTCTTGATTAGACTTTTTCCTGTAGTTCCAGAGAAGTTCACGTTTACGTTTACTGCACATTCTTATTCCTTTTGAAATCCATTTAGGTCTCAAAATATTATTAACGCGATTTTTTTTCATAGGAAAGCATAAGTTATATATCAAGCTGAATATCTCATGGAACGAATTGTAGGCACAGTTAGGGTCTGTGGATTCATATACACTGTTAAACGAGATTTGCTTTAGATATTTAACAAAGATACATCTATTTTCTTTAGTGAAACTACGTCTATTTATGTACCAATGTTTGATTAAACTAAACTTTTTTACTGGACACTTAATTATTTGTGCAGTGTGATCAGAGAGTGCAAAATCTCTTATTTCACCTTCACAACCTTTAATGTCATGAGCTATGTTGTCAATACAAGTATTACTAACGCCACGTGTAGCCTGGCTAAACTGAAGTGTTATATTGAAGTTTAACAGTAGTTCTACAAAGTCATTAGTTATTTTAGAATGGTTTGCAACATCAATATTAAAATCGCCACAGATAATGATATTTTTACTGCTAGTGCGTAATTTACCCAAGATTTTGCTTAAAACTAGAAAGAAAGTATTTATCGATCCAATTAGCTTGTTCGGAGGCCTGTAAATACACAATATATATATTTTATGATCTGTTAACTCGATTGCAGAGCATTCTATTAAATTTATGATAGACATTTGGTTAATGTGATCTAGGTTTTTGAACCGCAAGCCATTCTTGGTTAAAATACAAGAACCTCCATGTCTATTAGTTCTCATGCAATATGATGCTAGATTAAAGTTTGGTATCTGTAAATAAACCTCGTCACCTTTTTTCATATTATGCTCCGTGATACCTAGTATGTCTATTTTTATATTTTCTGTCGCCAATTCATCTTAACAAACTGATAGCATATCTGATTTATTTACCAAACCATTAATGTTTTGATGCATGACAGTTATAATATTATTAACGAAATAAATTATCAGAATCTACGCTATTGTTTGTATAGTTTACAGAATTTTGGATATTGGCTTCATAGACTACTGAGTCGTCTTTTTGTGTTCTGTAGGCGTTGTATTGTATTATATTCTCTATTTTAATATTGATATCCCTAAAAACTGTGTACATGCCCAGGTCATTAATTGAACCTGATGATTTTGAAAACATTGAGTAATCATAGTATAAATTTTTGTTTGAATCAAGTGTGTAACAATGTTCGTGAGTCATAACATCGAGATAAAGCAGGTTATTGAAATTTTCGATTCTCCAATTATACATATTAGCATAGTTTTTGCACTTAAATGTAGGAGCACATAGTATAACATTTGTATGCTGTAGTTTTTGCAGAGATTCTCTTATAGTTAGTATTAAGCTGATGAAGTCATTTGTTGTATTAAAGTCAGTTTCGCCAATTAAAACTATACAGAAGTCATCCAGTGTAAAATTGTTCAGTTTGTGTTCTATTCCAATCATCATTTCTTTAAGTCCGCAATTTGTCTTCAAGTAATGACATATTTGCGTGTTAGGGCCTATGGTGTTATTGGCAATTGTTAGGATTCTATTAGTGTTGTTTGTACTCAGTATACAGATTTTCCGAGGTGGTTTGTTTGTTCCGGTTAACAGATTATTGTCGCACGATGATTTCGATCCGATATTTGACAATAATATGTTTTGCTTTTCTAATAACACATCTACTTTCTCAGGATCTGTTTGCGTCTCCTTGCTCTCGACGGTGGAGGAGTTTAGAGGGAAGGCATTAGAAGTCTGCGTCTCCTTATTCTTGATGGTGGGCGAGTTCTCGGAGGGGTTAAGCAGTAAATTACGTAACATTTCGTTATTAGTTGAGGTACCGGGAATGTTTGTTTGAGGCAAAGTTTTATTTTTGCGTTTTTGTATTATGCTGGTTTTGTCAGGCGTTGTGCATAATTTTTTATAAGTGTCCTTTGCCTTTATCATATTCTGTAGGTCAGATTTTAAACGAAAGTTCTCATTATTTAAATTCTCAATCTTTTGATGTGCGCTCATTAGTTGTAAAGTAAGAATTTTATTTTGTTCAGTCAGATCATTTAGAATATCACTATTATCATTCAAGCTGTCTTGTAAACTCATCATAGTGGTGTCAAGTATGGATTTCTCGTTAGTCATAATGGTTAAGTCACTTAATGAACTTGTTCTGGAAGGTTTGCGATGAGTAATGTTGGAGTTAGAATCCATTTTTTGCAACTTTGACGCCCTCTTTAAATTCTGACGGTAAGTTTTGCAATTTTATAGAAATAGTAGTTTTTATGATGTTCAAAGTTCAAATTACAGTTTTTACAAAAAGTTTCGATTGTAGATGGTGGATTCCGAACTTGCGCCCAGCCGTCTACACAAGAGTCGTTCGGTACGTTAACCGTCAAGCCACGGAGACTTAGTATAGTGTAGTCAAATTGGGGATAGTACTGTACATGAGCAATTTTCAAACTGAGCAAAACGGTTATATATGACTCATGCACTTGGAATTTTTTCCACTGTCAAACACTTAGTCACTTTGTTTTTATTTAAAATTTATAGAAGTTCATCACTTTTGTCTTATAAAATAGTGTTTTTATTTAAAGAGTTTTTGGGTTTATTTACACTTGCACTTTCACACTGTCAAGGGCTTATATATTTTATTTTATATGTTTAACTGTCGATATTACTTTGGTTTATTTTTATTATTTTGTAGGATTTTTTACTGTAACACTTATTAAGTGTTCACTGTGAGTTTTTTTACCGTAAATATAATTGTTTTTTATAATATGCACGGGCTTATACATTCACTACGATTTGTAATAGTTCCTATAGGTTTTCTTTTTAGATAACACTGTCACTTGTTCATTGTCTTGTGTTTTATAAATTTTATTAAAAAAAAGTAAACAAAAACGTAGATTTACTATTTTTTACAAATTTTGAGAACGGACTGGATTCGATCGTGGTTGTCGCGCGCACGCCGTCACACGTAAATGTCGTATCGCTGTACTCATCTTTTAATGCATCTGCTAATTTATTAAATATTTTTATGGACATTACGTGTAGGGGCTATTGTAATGTCGTTTCATACGCGAAGAGGGTAGCACTAACATATTTTTGTATCTGACAGATCGGTCGGTATGTTTATCGCCACGGGTTGCGAAAAATTTCATATATTTTCTGACAAATTTGCATATTTTCAGAATATAGATAGATGGTAAGGTGAGTATTTTATGTTTTATAAAAAAAGGGTTTACAGCTATCGGTCTTCTCTGTATGTTGACGATGATCCGAGTTAATTTCTTCTGGAGAATAAAAAGTGTAGGCGCGTCTGTGCTATTCCCCCATCATAATTAATGCCATAGCTGACCCATGCATGTGCGTAGGCGTAATAAGTAGTAGGTGCAGTTTGCAAGTCGGTAGCTTTTTTGACTTCTCGAAGTGCGCAGGTAAATTGAGACAGTTTTGATCGTACTCTTTTTACGTGGCGCTTCCATGAGATGTGTATGTCTAGTTGTTTTGCGATGTATTTCCATTTTTATTTGTTTGAACAAATTATGAAGAAATTACTGTCATTTAACAAAGTACCTAGATAGACTTGATAATAGATAAAAATATCAATTATATCTGCTATCGGCAGGACAAAGTATTTTTCTCTTACGAAAAAGGTGATTTTGATTATAAAGTTAGCACATTGCGTGATAGGGATTTATGACAAAGGTATGTCTAAGAACTGTTGTTTTTGGAGGGCGGTATGCTTAGTACAAATAAAGCGATCAATGTGAAAGAATGTTTTTTTTTTCTTTCGCTAATCACCTGCATTCAATAGGTCACCTTTTCCAACGAAACAATCAGTGACAGCTATTTTTATAGACTTTTGCAGTACAGGTCTTATGCTGGAAATGTAGGGATCTGATGATATAAGGACACCATTGAAAATGTCTTCGTTTGTCGCTTTACGACAAAATTTGCGTGACTGGTGTTCTCGGAGTTTTTGAAGTCTCTGTTTCTGGTTTCCGTTGCCTCTTCAAATAATTTGCCAATGGGCATAATATTGAAGAGTTTGATAACTTCAGCACCATGCAGTTAAAGTTTGTGGACACTCCAAGGCGTCTAATACCAGCCATAGAGCTCCACGTTCATTTCTGCAGTAAGGTGTGCAAAATTTGCAAGCTCGTCAATATTTATAGGCTCCCCACTGGCTACTACACACAAAAGTGTTGCAAACGGAAATCCAATCCTGTGATAACTGCAGTTTCTGTAGGATCATTAAAAAAAATCCTAGCTGTGTTTCCATCATTTGTAGTTCCCGAACCTGAAACAAAACAAAAATTCTGGACTTTGTGCGTAAAAGGTAGGTATACATGAATAATGTTACTTGAAAAAAATGTAGCTTTAAAAGTCATAACTGTTATTTTAACTCACTTTGTTTGACGGTGTTCAACATTTCAAAACTTTGCTGCTCGCAAAGCGGCATGCGGCACCCAAAAGTTTAAAAAAAATATACTTTAAGTGTTTTCTCCCATACAAAAATACACAAAACTTTTTTTTCTCACGCGTGGACCTAATACCATCCATACGTTAATATTTACGTAAAGGTAGGTATACCAGAGACAGATTTTTTTTAATTTCTTAAGTTTCTATGAGTACCTATGGAGCTCGATTTTCAGACCACGTGGGTGGGGTCGTATCGTGTTGATTGTACTGTAGTTTACAACACTGTAGTTTAAAACATTCCAGATTGTCTTATTGTATATATGTATTGTGTACCTATGTAGATAGGTACATCTCCGGACAAAGGAAGATCGGGAACTGCGCAGTGCAGTTTAGACCATTCGAGAATATCTTACTTTGTGAAACAGTGCAGAAGGTCCACGTGTCTCCGTATGCGAGGATAACCTCACTTGCTGCTAGAAGCATAAGGTATGTCTTTAATGGAACCTCAAATATTCCCATTTTGAGCTCCTAAAAGGATTAAGTGAAACGCGCGAAGGTACCTTTTTTTTTTTTTTTTGAGGGTGGTAAATCATCAAATAACTTCTCCCGCTCTGGGCGGAGCGGGAGGGTGTGTCAGACTCTTACTGACTAAAACCCACCCGTATTCCTTCCTGATGCCTGTGTTGCCAGGGGACTCGGTGACCCATAAGTACCTTCCCGCGACCCCGGCAGGCATCGGCCCTAGTGGACCCCTACTTTTGTGCTGACGACATCTCTTTGAGGCGCGCGTGGAATACGACGCGCCGTCGACCCGGGCCTGGTCCTTACCGGACGGTGAGCTACCCATTGCTCACCGTCCGCAAGCCCGCGCCTACGGTGGCCGGAAATCCGCCCGGGATTCCCGACGCCCTGGGCGTCTCCTGCGGCGGCTAGGGGCGAGAGGGCGCGAAACTTGCCTTTCCCTCAACCGTCCCGCCTCCTCCTTTGCGAGCATTACTGCTTCGCAGAAGGAGGTGGCGGCTGCCCATGCCCTCTCGCTCCGTACTATGGCCTGAACCAGGGCCGGACGCGAGAGGTCTCTGCCGCCGATCGCCTCCACGAGGACACGGCGGTGCTCTGCCCAAGCCGGGCAGACCTGCACCGTATGCTCCACCGTGTCCTCCGGGCGATCCACACAGTGGTAACACCCGGACGTTTCCTCCCGCCTTATCCGACACAGGAACCTCCCGAAGCTGCGCGAAGGTACCTAAACAGCTGTGCACTCGCTCGATTTGCCGGCGTAGATTTTTTAGGTATTCTAATTGGATTTCAAATCGGTAAAAACAAATAGTGGAAATGTGTTCTATTACTGATACCGACCCATTAAAATAAAAATTGCGCACTGGTTAAAAAAAATCCTGAGAATTCTTTATTATTAAACATATCTCAGGATTTTTTTTTTACCAGAAATAACGATAATATCATAACCGTTATTTTTATATGTTGCCAAAGTAAAATAATACATTCAGTTGCCATAATGAAAAAACATTTAAACTTTATTAGAACATTAATAATTTGTACTTTGACAGTGTTGCCACAGTGGGTATGGGTGGGTGGTGGGTGTTGCCAAAGTAAAATAATACATTCAGTTGCCATAATGAAAAAAACATTTAAACTTTATTACAACATTAATAATTTGTACTTTGAAAAAAATATTATTTTAATGCCGATACAATAACTGTATTGTAATTCGGCATTAAAATAATATATTTTTTTTAATAAATCAAAGATATCACGACAACTAGACGACAAAAAAAATCCTCTATGCAAGTGAAAGATAAGTATATATACACAAATAAATTCTCAAAATAATGGTGTAAGCTGCATCAAAATCCGTTGCGTAGTTTAGTAGAACATCGTGGTCACACAGACAGACACAAAAAGCGACTTTAATTTATGATAAGCATAGATGTAATGGTTCTACTGCGTCTTTTTATTGCGTGGCAATAAGTACTGAATTGTACATCTCCCATCAAGTTATTGATTAGGACCTGCGCAGTGCAGCTAGCTGTTCTAGGCTAGATTTCTTTTGTGCAATGCCGCAGTGCGCCACCCTCCGTATGCCGTGCAGGACGAGTTGGTCCTCTGAGACGCCGGCAACTCCGCCATACTCTGTTGGTGACTCGAAGGACCAGGTCCACAGCCCTACGGTACCACGTATCCCAGGATAAAATATTATGGTCAGTTTTACTGTTTTTCTTTCCAACATAAATAAAAACATGGGGGTTTGAGAGCGTCATGAGCGATGTTTTGAGGATGAATGTGGGTGGCTGTAAGAGCAGGGGACGAATGAATAAACGATGGATGGACTGTATGAAAGATGATATGGCTAGAAAGGTGGTGACTACCGAGATGACGACGAATGGAGAAGTCTGGAAGAAGGAAGACATGTTGCACCGACCCCAAATAAATTGAGATAAGGGCAGGAGAATAATGTGGGTTTGAGAGAGGGTGAATTTCAACCATCAATAAATGTATGAAGCCATTTGTGTCTCTGTAACTTAGCTGCCTAAGAGCTGAAACCAGGCGCGGTTCTAGGGGGAAAAGAATACGTTCGTATTATATAGAATTTGAACCAATCATGTCATTTTCAGGAAGCTTTCTGTAATAAAATACTTATTAAAAATCATTCTTATAATTTTCAGGTCTTTGGTGTAGCAGTGTCTATAAAGGATGCTGATGTACCAGTTCGCAGGCAGCATTGCGATGATCCTTCGAGCAGCCATCGGGGCACAAACTTGCAAGCCTTTCAATACTGCTTAGGTAGGCGTTTCAGTACTCACCAGGGATGTTGCGGATATTCGTATCCGCAATTGCGGAGGTCCAGCATTTATTTAGACCTCCGAATCCTTATCCACATTAATCAATGTGGAGCTCATGCGGATGCAGATGTGGTAGAAAAGGGTAAATATAAGTAAAACCATAATAAAAAAAAACAAGAAGTTAATCATCAATATATACGTATAGCTCAGCATCATCACATTTCACGAAATAGTCTTCTATCCATCATATAATTTCGAGAGCTATATTGATTTTTAAATTATTATAGTTTAGTAAATATTGTATTATAATTGCTGCAAATTGAATTATGATCAACACACAAAACACACAGTAACAGCACAGAAACAGCGCTGCAATTTGCAAAAAAAGTAAGAAATGTTGAATTTCACCTAGCCGCTTTTGCCTTCTCAAAATCTGCATCCGTAATATCCCTAATACACCCATACACACATAAACTCACGCCTTCTCCCCATGAGAGTAGACAGAAATAATGAATCGCCACCTGCTACAATCCATACATTATTCCTTTTGCTTTGCCCGTTTCGAGTACCATGCATCTATCTTTTCTAAAGAATATCACCAATATAGTAACTGCTGCTTCTATTTTTACTAAAAAAATTAAAATCAGCAAATACTGCATTAAACTTATTCGTTTCCAATGGCGAGATTCATCAGAAGTCAAGAAGCACAGGACCGGTCGATGTGGCGGTGCTTGGCCTATGTGTAGCAGTGGACGTCTTTCGACAGAAAAGATGATGATGGTTTTATGAAGACCGAACTCTTCACACGTGGTGTGCAGGTGCATCTTATCAACTTTCACTGTTTTCAATATCACTACACGTTATTTATTTTAAATCAGGGGGGATTTAAAAATAAATGGCCCCGGGCGCCACGTTTGTCTATCTGAACGCGATAAACTCAAAAACTACCGAATGGATTTTCATACGGCTTACACTAATGGACGGAGTGATTCATGAGGAAGATTAAAAGGTATTTTAAATCACGCTACGACCCTTAGGAGCCGAGCAAAAAGACAAAAGGCAAGCGCGGGCAGGCGGTGCGCCGTGGTGGGTCGTCGGCCGAGAGAAATTTATAAAAATGTGGCTGTTATTTAAGTATATTGTGTATCTTACGACTTCCACGCGAATGAAATCGCGGGCGGAAGCTAGTTTAGTCATAATTTTCTCTTACTTTTCAGGTCCCTGTTTGCAGAGCAAGGTCACCCATCCGTCACTGATCCTGATACTGTTGCTGCCATAAATGACCCCACTTGAGCGTACACCGATGGGGTGTAAGCGGCTCTACCAACACCTGAAGAGCCAAAGTCAACCTCACCTGCCCGTGGTGCACCCTGCTGAATTACCGACGAGGCTCTGGCGAAGCCCTGGTTTCCTATGAGGTAGGGAGACCAGTGGGCAGTAAGATTTTTGTTTAATTTAATTGTAAGAAGCACTTTAATTAATGTTAGTCTTAGGCTTAGGTAAGTTCTTTAGTAAATTAAGTAAACTATTACACCAAACAATGACAAAAAAATAATTATAATAAAAAATGTAACCAATGTTTCGTTTTATTTTGGAAATCCTAAACATAGCATTTATTCAAAGACACTAATCGCTGAATCTCATAATCCTAAGAGGCGATCGAGGTGGTTAAATACAATAAATCAAAAATCATATCCAAGTTAGTTCAATTAATTTCATCACCACTGCTCTCAAACGGTGTAGAAAAACGTGAGGAAACCGGTATATCCTAGAACCAAAAAGTGAATAATTCGACTGGGGAGTTAATAGAGGCTGTTTGGTTACAATTCATTAAAACTGAAACGTTACATTATGTGCCGATTGGTCTTGAAACATGAGCGCAGCTGTATATCTAAAGGTGAAAAACCATTAACGCAAAGACCTAACTAATAGGGATCTAATATTAACGTGTTGTTGTTCCATAAAACCCTTGTGTTTTTTTGGAATTAAGTAGGTCACACATTATACTGTGCTCACTTTTTTTTTTCGGATGGGATATTTTCAAATAACTCCTAGCTCTGGGCGGAGCGGGAGCGTGTCGGACTCTAACTGACTAAAACCCACCCGTGTTCCTTCCGTTGCCTGTGTTGCCAGGGGTAACCCTTTTGAACTTTCCCGCGGTACTGTGCACACTGGTGCTAGTGGTAGTGGCCCAGTGGTAACGACCGCGACATACGAGTTGTAAGTCGATAGTAGGTTCAAACCCAAGCAAGCGCTTTACTTTGGGTAAATTATTTCATCACTACTGCTCTCAAAACGGTGAAGGAAAACATCGTGAGGAATTCGGCTTGTCCTAGAGCCAAAATTTTGAAGACATGTGACATCCATCAACCTGCACTGGGCCCGCGGGGTGGATTACGGCTCACTCCTTCTTACAGAGAGGAGGCCTAGGAAATACAATTTCAATCGATAAACTTTGCAGTCGGTTCTCAAATTTTACGTAATGAGACACCTCAATTATTTTGGCTATAGTTTAAAAATAAGTATAATTAAATTAAAACACGCTCGCCCCTGTTACATGGACATAAACATAACTGGCTAAATGTAAGAGTACTACACCTCTGCCTAACCCTTCGGTGATTACAGTCGTCATGTTAGGAATCGAATCTAACACCTGTCTGCATGAGCGGGCGGCGCGATCAACGCGTCATCAGAATTAAATGAGGCGCGGCGCGGCGGCACGGCTCGGCCCGATGACTACACACTTGGCGAAAGAGAGCTAGACCGAAAAAAATAGTAAATGATGAGTTATTTTATGAATGATAAATTATTCTATAAATGATAAATTATTTTATAAATTATAAATTATTTTAATTCTGCAAGTAGGTTTATACAAACATTTTTACACAATCAATCAACCATATTTTAAAATCTAGATGAGGTCGGCGTTTCCTATCTGGCTACTCTAAGAAGAAATACCGAAACAAACTCAGAGGTCACAGTCTGTTTTAAAGTCCAGACATAATCTTGGTCAGATTTACACCTCGTAGAAGTTTCTGCAACAGCCTACTGCATAATTTAAAAACCAACAACCACAGTAACCTAATTTAAAATAGCCAAGCTGACCCAAAACAACTTTGGAAGACGATAATATACAGTTCATATACAGCGATAAAAATAAGACGACAAATATCAAAAATAAATTAGTTACAGATAAGAACCCAACATAATCACTTAACAAATGCAATACCTACTTACTTCACTTCATTGGGAAAAAAACTGTCTGACTTAATCTCTCAAAACTCTCGGAAACAAGCCTCTCTTACCGATAAATATACCTCAAATATAACCTGTCCACACACTTGTTTCTTACACCCCACAGACGAAACTGAAATAAAAAAACCTTATAACCCATATCAACAATGACAGCGCTCCCGGGCCCGATAATCTTAATGTAAGACTAATAAAAATCAAAACAGCTTTTATTCATCCACTAACTCTTTTATTTAACCTTAGCTTAAAATCAAATCAAATCAAATCAATTTATTTGTGAAACATAGGTTTTATGATAGATGGATCTTAAGAACTAAATAGTGCGCTATGTCTTGTCAATTTTGACGTACACATATTTTTAGAGGAAACATGCGTAGTCAATTATCAATAATAAAATTAACATACCTAATGGATTAAATAGTTGGTTTACACTAAATTTCAATATTAATTAACATTATCATTTAAAATGTCTTCAATTTTATAATAACATTTGTCAATTAGGAATAATGTGAGAGCTTTTTTAAACTTTACTAGAGGCATATTTTTAATATTGTCTGGTATTTTATTATAGATCTTTGGCGCAATGCCAAAAAAACTCTTTTGCATTAAGGATGTCTTGCATTTTATATTACATAACTGTGACAAATATTGAGCACGTATTGGCTTTCTTTTATTATCAGACATTTTTTCGAATAAGTGGGGGTTGTTTTTTATAAATATTGCAGATTCTAAAATATACAATGTTGGTAGTGTTAGTATTTTCAGTGATTTGAAGGATGGTACACAGCTATCAGTAGTCTTTAATCCACACATAGATCTTACACAGCGTTTTTGCATCTTAAATATAAGCTCCCTATCAGTTGACTGTCCCCAAAATACAATTCCGTACCGAAGCACTGAAGCGACTAGTCCATGATAAGCTGTCAGTAACGTGCTGATATTTACCTTTTTAGACAATTGATAGAGTGCGTACGCAGATTTTTATGTGGTTTCCATGTCAATTTATCGTCTACCATTATACCCAAGAACTTAGCAGTATTAACTAATTCTATTTTTTTATTTTTATGAGTCAAATTAATAGTAGGATTTGCCCGACGTTGATGGAATTGCATGATTTTTGTTTTATCTAAATTTATTACTAAATTGTTACAGTTAAGCCAATGTATTATTTTTGTCAGTGAGTCATTAATCTCGTTTTCATAATTTTTGGGATTAGCTTAGAATCTGGAATATTCCCGGACCGATGAAAAGTTGCAGCTGTCAGCCCAATCCACAAAAGTACAACATATACAAAAAAAAAAAAATATACTATCTAAGCTGCTCGAAAAAGTTGTATAATTTTTTCGAGAATCACAACATGATATCCAATACGCAGTTCGGCTTTAGAAGGGATAGGTAAACTGAAGATGCAGCCAGGCTTCTAACAAACATTGTGTCGTCAACTATCGATAAAGGAGAACACACTATGTGCGTTTTCCTAGACCTGGCTAAAGCTTTCGACATTATTTCAGATCTTCTTCTAAGGAAGCTGGAAGCATCAGAAATACGCGGTACTCCCCAAGATTGGCTCAAAAGCTACCTGACCAATAGAAGGCAATTTATCAAGCTCGGTGATATCTCTAGCAGCCAACTCCCTATCAACTATGGAATCCCGCAAGGTTACACTTGGTCCGACGCTTTCCATACTTTATATGAATGATATATTGAATATTTCTCTTACCAGTGCGTAACAAATAGCTTATGCAGACGATACTGTGGTCATATTTCATGGTAAAAATTGGGACCAGGCGTATAGCTTTGCCGAAGAGTGACCCCTTAACACCTATCTCTCACACTTTATACTTGCTCCCATAACCCTAACCCTCGAACTGCGGGCTGTTCGTGTACTGTAATTGAGCGTATACAGTCCATGAAATACGTGACCTTATCTTTAAAATCACAAATACTCGCACTATGCGGCAGAGTCAGGAAACTTATCTACATCATGCAATAACTACGTGACTACACACCCACTCCTATACTACGTACTGTTTACTTTGGTCTATGCCAGTCCGTCCTTCAATACGGTATCTCTGACTGGGGTGGCGCAGGTAAGGCCGTATTTATTGAAGCCGAAAGAGCACAAAGAGCCATCATTAAAGTAATGCTCAAGAAACCCTTAATGCATCCAACTGACTATCTCTATAGGGATTTCCCGGTCCTCCGTGTCCGACAGCTTTTTATCTTCAAATATACAGAAAAATAACATCCAGACCAGACTACACGGCCTTGCGGACGGTGAGCAATGGGTAGCTCACCGTCCGGTAAGGACCAGGCCCGGGTCGACGGCGCGTTGTATTCCACGCGCGCCTCAAAGAGATGTCGTCAGCACAAATGTAGGGGTCCACTAGGGCCGATGTCTGCTGGGGTCGCGGGAAGGTACTTATGGGTCACCGAGGCCCCCGGCAACACAGGCAACAGGAAGGAATACGGGTGGGTTTTAGTCAGGAAGAGTCTGACACACCCTCCCGCTCCGCACAGAGCGGGAGAAGTTATTTGATGATCCAAAAAAAAAGACCAGACTACACAGAGATAATCTCAAAACGTACATTTAGGATTCCTATACCCCAAGCAAACTCTCTTATGGCAAGACGTTCTTCAAACTATCTACATCCACGCATATAATTATAACGAAACAGTTAAGAACTGCGACATAATAGACCTCAAAATCTATCCTTGTGTAAAAAGGTCATAAAGACCCGGCTCCTTACACTCTCCTACGACGAAACAGAAAGGATTATCTACAAATATCTACATAAGAAGTAAGACTAAACAAACTAACAGCACTCCTAATCTCACTCAGAGTCACACTGATACACACACTCACATACAAACGCACACACACATTTAAGTTGAATCTTGTTTGTAAGAATATTATTACCAATTTTATTTTTTTTAACTTTCTTATTCACTCTTAATTATATTTTTTTGTTTTATTTTATTTCATTAACTTAACTTATAATTTGATTTTGTTAATAATCACCGTGTACGATCTTTTTGGATATACGTAACGAAAATGTACAACTCTGATCCCCAAGTTACTGCAATGTGGCATCTGCAACATTAAAATAATTATTTTGAACCTTATTTCTAAAAGAACTAGGGTGAGAATTGGTCAACTGCCAATGGTTGTACAGGACAGCATTTTTTACGTGTTGCAACATTTCATTACACACCATTTAAAACTGCATAGATGAAGTATTGATTGAGACCTGCGCAGTGCAGCTAGATATCTAGACCAGATTTCTTCTGTGCAATGCCGCAGTGCGCCACCCGCCCTCTGCCGTGCAACACAAGTTGGTGCTTTGAGCTGCCCCCAGGGCTTCGGCCTCTGCAGCCCTACTAGTACCGCGTATAGCTGCATGAAAGATGAAGGTCAGTGTTTTTACATTACATAACATCGCGTGATAGCGCGGAGAGGCAATGGTTTATTGACGTGCATTTTCACAAATTATAAACTGTCCCGGACAAACA
This sequence comes from Atethmia centrago, assembly GCA_905333075.3. Lineage (NCBI taxonomy): Eukaryota > Metazoa > Arthropoda > Insecta > Lepidoptera > Noctuidae > Atethmia > Atethmia centrago. Next base: position 13,915,340 of record HG995396.1, on the reverse strand, counting down.
ACTAAAGGTTTAAATTAGAGATGACAATTGTCCGTCGCGGTGGGGTCCGAGGAAGCGAGTGGTCAGCGGGACAAGCCGTGCCGCCGCGCTGCGCCTCTGCTTAATGCTGATGACGCGTTGATCACGCCACCCACTCATGCAGACCGCGCGCAATGTGTAAACTATAGCCAATATAATTGAGGTGTCTCATTACGTAAAACTTGAGAACCGACTGCAAAGTTTATCGATTGAAATTGTATTTCAATTAAAATGAAAGTCCACTTATGAAGTCTATTTGTAATATTAAGTATAGATACCATAATCAGCCCATAATGTTTCCAATACTGGGACAGGCCTCCTCTCTTCGAGAGAGAGTGGGCTGTAATCCACCACGCGGGCCCATTGCAGGTTGATAGATGTTATATGTCTTCAAATTTTTAGTTCTAGAACATGCCACGATTTCCTCACGATTTTTACCTTCACCGTTTTGATAGCAGTGGTGATGTAATTATTTACACAAAATAAAGCACCTGCCTGGGTTCGAACCCACGACCTACATAAGTCTCGTAAGTCGGATAGTGAGAAGACACAGAAAATGGTTATAAAAATGTATTTGATAAACTTATTCCAGATCCCTGGGTGACAAGTATCGTCATCACCCACTCTTCTTTGATGGCGGTTGAAGTGTCGGTTCCACACACCACACCACACCACAGGCGGCGCGCACCATCCTCAATTTGAGGGTTCAAGCCAATTCCGGAACAATGGACTCCTCCGTGCGACAGTACTCCAGTATTTTAAAAGACCAAGGTATATGTGTTTAAATTAAATCATGTACGTATATCAGAAGGCTTAACAAAGACTTAAAAACGTTCAAGATATACAGTGCTACAGCGATCCATTGGTGTTCGAATGACGTTGACAGAGGGGCAACAAAGGGGGGGGGGGGGGAGGGGGGTTGTACAATGTATTGCAAATACAAGATGGTGGCCATAGTTTCACGATCCTTGTGGAGCTATGTAGATATGGTGTTGGCGAAGAATGCTCCGCATACCATGGACCGCCAAAAGATCGAACAAATCTAATCTCCAATCTAACTACGCATAAGACATAGACTATCCACGATCTACCCAAATGATTCTCGGTTACTTTGGTGACATTGTCCGTTGGGAACCATATAACCTTCAAAGTTGGTGGTGATGGGCAAGGTAAATAGGAAAAGACCTCACGGCCGGACACCTAACCGCTGGTCAGACCAAGTAATCGCCCTAACTGGACTCTGTTACGACCGCTCTGAGAGAAGCGGAGAACTAAACGAAATGGAAGAACAACATACATAAAGTCACAAAGGCCTTTCAGGGACTCGACCTTCAGTAATGAAATAAGCGACCAAGAAGAAGAAATAAGTACAGCTATAGTAACAAACTATAGACAATGAATGTCAAAAACTTCTCCACAATGTAGGTAAACGGTATTTTTGACAGGTTGATGCTGAGATTAGAATGCGGATGCTCTTAGAAATACGGGAAGTGTCAGTTTGCAAACTGATTGCAAATTACATATTAACGAAAAGAACATAGCTTTTTCCGTCATTAGTCGATATTTACCGTTTTAGATGATATGTGGATGATTTTAAATAGCTAGCAGATTTTAGGACCTCGTTTGAATACTTGAGTCAGTAGAGCAGGCCTAGCACAAGAACCGTAGAGAAGCGTTTTGTCGACGGAAGAGTAGACAAAAATGACGTTTCGGTGTAGACAGTTGACAGTTTTCTACAAAGAAATGTTAACAAAGGATTTCTATCCTACAGTAGAATAGAAAAAGAAAACGCCATGCTAAGCCTGCAGGCTTAAATGATTATTATAGATTTATGAAAACTAGATCATTATATTCAACATTTAATCATAACTTTCTCTTACGTTGCAGGTCCCTTACTCGTCTCTGAAGCTGATGCTGCTGCTGTCTGTCTTCCAACTATGTCCCACATGATCCTACTTGACCGTACACCGGGGTGTAAGTGGCTCTACCAACACCTGATGAGCCAAAGTCAACCTCACCTGCCCGCGGTGCACCCTGCTGAAATTACCGACGAGGCTCTGGCGAAACCCTGGTTTACTTTGAGGTAAACCAGGGGGCAGTAAAGTAATTGTTTTTAGTCCTCCAGACTGGTTTTGAGCAAGGCGACCAATCCAAGCGGAGACTAACCTTCGGCGCGGGAGATATTAGAGTTCACAAGTGTGTGCGCAAACACAGGTGCACTCTTCTCTCTTCCCGGTTCTTCTTCTAAGATTTTCCTAAATAATAAGAAGCACTTTAATTAATCTTAGCCTTAAGCTTAAACAAGTTCTTTAGAAAATTATGAAAACTATTTCACCAAACAATGAAAATAAATAATTATAATAAAAATGTAACCAAAATTTCGTTTTATTTTGGAAATCCTTAACATAGCATTTATCCAAAGACACTAATCGCTTTATTTCGTGGTACGAGGAAATTAAGGCAGTTAAATGCAATAAAACAGAAAACATGGGCTCAATACGGTGAAGAAAAACATCGGAAAGAAACCGGCATGTCCTAGAACAAAAAAATCGAAGACATGCGGCATACATCAACCCGCACTGGGCCCGCGTGGCGGATTACAGCCCACTCCCTCTTACAGGAGAATGGAGGACTGGAAGCCGACCCCAATATAGTTTGGAAAAGTCTCTGCAGATAATGATGAAGAGGAGGCAACACAAGTCTCTCCCTATACAGCCTCTAAGTTAGCATTTGAACATAACTAGATGGCGCTAACGGTACGTTAAACAACTTTGCCAACTAAGAAATTAAGTAAAATAACCAAAAAGAAATTTATAGGTTTTCGAACGATTCAGAAAAATCTGGCAATCTACACAAATAAATAAAATTGAAGTGTCTGTTTGTAATGTCAAAATAACAGCTTTTTACTAAATGTTTAAGAAAGTATTACGGTACTTATAAAAAACTGTTTTTTTTTTTTGTCTGTCTATGTATCTGTCTGTTTGTTCGATTACTCTCCGAAAAGGCTTTTTTTATTTATTTTTTTTAGGGTGGGAAATCATTAAATAACTTCTCCCGCTCTGGGCGGAGCGGGAGGGTGTGTCAGACTCTTACTGTCTAAAACCCACCCGTACTCCTTCCTGTTGCCTGTGTTGCCAGGGGCCTCGGTGACCCATAAGTACCTTCCCGCGACCCCGGCAGGCATCGGCCCTAGTGGATCCCTACATTTGTGCTGACATCTCTTTGAGGCGCGCGTGGAATACGACGCGCCGTCGACCCGGGCCTGGTCCTTACCGGACGGTGAGCTACCCATTGCTTACCGTCCGCAAGCCCGCGCCTACGGTGGCCGGAAATCCGCCCGGGATTCCCGACGCCCAGGGCGTCTCCTGCGGCGGCTAGGGGCGAGAGGGCGCGAAACATGCCTTTCCCTCAACCGTCCCGCCTCCTCCTTCGCAAGCATTACTGTTTCGCAGAAAGAGGTGACGGCTGCCCATGCCCTCTCACTCCATATCATGGCCTGAACCAGGGCCGGACGCGAGAGATCTCTGCCGCCGATCGCCTCCACGAGGACACGGCGGTGCTCTGCCCAAGCCGGGCAGACCTCCACCGTATGCTCCACCGTGTCCTCTGGGCGATCCACACAGTGGTGCTCCGAAAAGGCTGGACCGATTTTGACGGCCATTCACTGGCAGATAGCTGATCTTATAAGGAGTAACTATGACTACTATTAATTTAGAAAAAGCTACGCGGGCAGCTAGTTTAAAGTGTATTAAACCACGTTGCACAATGATTAACATAGAAGCGATTAAGACGCAATTACACTTGGTCGTTAGCCCAGATTCGGGAGCTCGAAAGACTTTGCTGCATTCATTACACTGGTCATCGTACTCATTGTGACGACTGGCGAAGTACTGATAGAAGTGAAAGGAAAACTGTCTTTGTGTATCCGAATTCGGGTAACCAAAACAATGGACTAGTTGCCCGAAGACGGGCGTACTTGACCCCGTTCATTTACACTTGGTCTTTTGCCCGAATTCCATAGGCGATCGAACTTTGGAGAACGACCAAGTGTAATGGAGTTAAAAAATGATAACTTGTCATAGATGCCATTGTTTTGTCTATATTTACTTTTGTGTCGATCACCAATTAAACGAAATCGAGATAAATATGTTTGCGTCTTCGAGTGCAGCACTATCAAAAGACGAGCTACAGAAAAGGGAAGCTTCTACCACTGGTATAAATGCAGCTGTAGTGTAAAAGTTTTATGAAAATATTTAGTGTTTATTGACTTTAATTTATTTATTTGTTGAAGACTGGAGGCGTACAACAGGAATAACCTGATCAGAGTTGAAACCCAATTCGAGTTTGATCTTCCTGACTGAAAAACTGCAGAGATATTAATTCTAGCACTGATCTAAGAGGATAATATTAACAGACACGCCCCTTTACTATAATTTACATAACATCACACCGCAAGTGCCGGTAGGTAATGAAAACAGACAAATAATTTAATAATATTTAATAATTTATTCAATAAGTAGTTGAAGTATTAAATGAGAAGTTCTCTTGGAACCATCACATAAATACGAATTTCTCTCATAATTCTTCATGTTTAAAAAGGATATCACTTACATAATTAGCCTATAATGTTCCCACTGCTGGGACACAGGCCTCCTCTCTGTGAGAGGCTGCACAGCGGCATATTAGTTAATTATGCGTAAAATAAGTTGCAAGTTTGCAAAAAAAAAAATGTATAGTGGCAGCTAGCTGTCACATTCTTAGACACGCAGTAGTAGCGACATCTGAAGTGAGTAAGTGACAGTTTTTATCCCCACTGAGCCATCACTTCACGAGACCGACTATAGTTAGACTAGTTAAAAGCTGGTAACACCGCAGATATCAGCATTCGCAACATTGCAACATTATGCATTCGCGTGCAGTAAGGTGTAGTTATAAAATAAAATGGCGTCGCTTCTATTTACCTCTCGCTCGCACACTATTGCTGACAATCTACATAGTACTCTTTCTAAGTCATAGGATGTTTCGTTTGGAAGAAAGAGACGTATGTATTTCAGTGACTTTATTTTTATGATTCGCTCTATGTTCGTTAGTACTCTGAAGTTAGTTGAACAAGATTCAAGGTTAATAATTTTAAGAGGGACGACCTAAGGGTAGCCCGCGAATTTAAAATGTCATTACCCTTTTTGCAAATTGCAGCTCTTTATTAAGTAGAATGTTAACTAAAATGTGGTGGCAAAAACCAGCGATGATGACGTAAATAGTATTTACAAAGTTGGTCAACATATGCGTCCTAATACAGAGCTAGAATTTGCAAGAAACGTTAGAAATTTTGGATTTCGCTGGCTACTTGCATTTTCGCCTCCAAACGCACCAGATGTCGCTGTCAGTAATGAGAGTTTTTTTTTTTTTAATCTCCCCCAGAATCCAAATATTGATTATAGTTGCAACGTGACATTGTAATCAGACTGCAGAAGGATCATTGGAATTACTATTCTAAAATTTTGGTGATGTGAGCTGTCAATTGTCCAACCCTATCCCGTCAGGTGAAATGACAATTTTTCGGCATATCTGCCAGCCTTTTTTTTTTTGGTGATAAATCATCAAATAACTTCTCCCGCTCTGGGCGGAGCGGGAGGGTGTGTACCGACTAAAACCCACCCGTATTCCTTCCTGTTGCCTGTGTTGCCAAGGGCCTCGGTGACCCTTTAGTACCGTCCCGCGACCCCGGCAGATATCTCCCAGCCTGCGAGGACAAGCTCACACACAGCTACCAAGACACCGAACCAAACCAAAGATTTGCAGGCAGACTGCGAATAGTTGTTCTGAACTGTAATAGTCATCCAGAGCGAATTTCGGCCATGGTGACCAAGCTCAGCGGAGACCAACCTTCAGCGCGATAGATATTATAGTGCACAAGTGTGTGCGCAGACACAGGTGTACTCTCTCTTCCCTCACTCTCAATGTACGATGGGGCGGTAATCCGACACGACCGGAAAGAGATCAGACGCAGGACCACAGGCTTGACGGCTTAACGCCCCGTTCGCGTTGGTCTGACCAAAAGGGAAGGCAAAAGTATACCCTGATTTCACCAGTTATGTTGAAGTTCCACGTAGACGCAAGCCTATTCTGGGTATTTCGCATGACGCCAAGTCAGAAAATTGGCGCTCACCATGAGAACTCTGGGGCCTGTATTTTGTATTGTGCGCCCACATTTTGCCAGTATTGTTATAACCCCTGAAGGGGGCAAGCCTCTTGCCATTAAATGGGCACAAATCCAGGCTGTTACTCATAATTTCATTTTATTTTATTTATTTGGTAAGACAAACAATAATTGTACAGTGAGGATTTCATAATTATAAAATTAAATAAATCTAAGGATAGTTACAGTACAATCCACTACGTTTCCACGGATAACAAAAACCAATTTCCTGAATGAAAATCCAATTCCAATTTGCTCGACCTGAATATTGACCCCAGAACTCCACGCTTTTCAGTGGCACTTATTTAATCACTATCTGTTTCCCACGACTTCGTCTGCGATCGAGGATGAAAAGTAACCTATGTCCTTCTTCAGGCCATGGTCTACCCATGTGCCAAATTACATCCAATTCCGTTCAGCCGTTTTAGCGTGAAAGCGTAACAAACAAACTCACTTTCGTATTTGTAATATTAATTAGGATTATCATCATCCTCATCGTCATCCATAGCCTGACTTCACACACATACTACTGGGCATAAGCCTCTACTTGCTTAGTGCCAAATATGCCAATCCCCTTATTAGAACAACTAGAAGCAAGTCCCAAATCTCCAAAATAAACTTAATTAATGACCCTTCGGTATCATTTTTATCGTATATCACACATCGGAGTATTGATCGTGAACCGGGACCTGCGTATCCCAGCAAGTCCTTAGCCTAGACTCCCTTACTCCTGCATTGCGGCACCCGACCTCTTCCTGGCTGGTCCTTCGAGCCGGATCCTAGTTTGCAGTTCGCAGCCCACAGTTCCATTCCGTGTCCGCCAGGGTCAGATACAGAGGTTAGTAACAGTAACTGTTCTTTCTTGTATTGAGCTAAGGCCCGCAATTGCAGAATACAGACGTGTGTGGATAAGGAAAAGGAAAGCCAACGCCCAGCAGTAGGGGTTAAATAGATGGATAGATAATAATAATGATAATAATAGACCTCTACACCGAATTTCGGCCATAGCGACCAATATCAGCGGAGACCAGCCTTCGGCCCGGGAAATATTATAGTGCACAAGTGTGTGCACGCAGACACTGGTGCATTCTTTTCCCCCACTCTCATAGTCCGAAGGGATGGCAATCCGACACGACCGGGGAGAGATCAGGCGCAAGGCCAACGGCATAACGTAGATAGATAGATATTGAAGGTAGCTAAATTGATTATTCGTTGTTATTAATTAAAATATCGAGATTGCCAAATGACTCTTTTAACAAAAAAGATCCAAGATACTTTTTTAAGTCAGGGGTTGGTAGAGCGGGGAAGGACAAGGGAGTGCAGAGGGGGGAAGGAACGGAATATTAGATAAGAGGGGAGCATTGCAAATAATTGATTAGTATTATGCAACTTTAGCCTGGCTTGTGGCATCACCTATGTTTCGAAGGACGCACCGTATTTGAGCGCAAGTAGCATGGGTTCACTGTCATCAGCCGTAGATGGCACGGAGCCATATTGAAAAAAACACGCTCTCTCGTTCCCCGCCAGCCGTCACGAAGTAACACTGTCGGCGCTGCTCGCGAAAACTATCATAGATTTTAATTACGTTTTCATTTGTCGTTTGGGGTCGAAACACTCGGGTCATGGGGCCGGAGTGCGCGTCTCCTTTTTAAGGAAATTTCTCGCCGATTGATCGATACTTCACGTAACCAGAGGGCTGGCTCGTTCTTTGGCCAAAGTATTAGCATTGCCATTCAACGTGGAAATGCTGCCAGTCTTCTGAGCATGTTTCCGGATGACAGCGATGCGGACGAATACTTTGACGCCTAAGTGTCCTTTTGTTTTTTGTATTCATATATATAGTTAGTAATTTAATTTAGTACCTACCTAGTGTAAATAGTTAGTAGCATCAATATTGTATATTATCTAAGTTATATTAGTTTTAAAGTTATTAAAGATTTTTCTGAAGATCTCACGAAACACCTCTTCATCATCATCATCATCAAAACGAAACGAATTTCATCTTACGAAAAAATTTGTAACATCTCAATCTTATTCTCGTACTTACATTCTTCTACCTGAAAAACAATTATCTCTTAACACACACTCCGAGCAACCACAGGCTTAACACATCTGATTAAATGTTGGAGTCTACCTTTGCCTATCCCTTCGGAGAATATGGGCATGACGTACTCGTATATATGAATATAGACTAAAAGCCTACCAACCAACCAACAACCAACCAACCTACCAACCTACCTTTTTTTTTTTTTTTGTCGGTGTGGAAAATCCTCATGGATGTCCTCCGCCTTGGGGTAGGCGGAGGGGTCTGTCAGACTCTTACTGACTAAGAACCACCCCGGTGTTCCCGTCCCACACTTGCACCGGGGATCATGGGATCTAATGCGACTTCCACGATCCCCGGCTAGTGCCGGCCCGCCTCTGCGGGCCACCTCAAGTCTGGGGGGGGTGAGGTGTTTAAACCCCCCCCGCGACGTCTGAAAGGGGCGCGCGTGGAACACTACGCGCCGCCACCTCGGATCCAGTGTGATGAGGGGCGGCGGACGTCCCCAAGTCCGCCGTCCCTGGACCTATTTAGGGGGGCCGGAAGAGGGCGTTGTCTGCCCTCTGCCGACGCCCGGTGCGCCTGCTGCGGGCCGGGTGAGCGGAAGAGATCTCCCGCTCCCGTTCCGCAGCCTCCTTCTGCGACACGACTGTTTCGCAGAAGGATACCACCGCGTCCCAGGACTCCTCGCTGCCGACCATCGCCTCGACCACGAACCTACCAACCTACCTATGCCAAGAAAACAGCCTATGCCAAAAATAAAATATGCACTTCGGGAATCATCGTTTATCTTCGGAAATACGAACGTGTGAAGATGAGATATAATATAGAGTTACTTGCCTATTTTGTATTACCATGATTACAAAATGATAGATTAACAACTCTATAAAATTCCAAAATCTTTTTCTTACTTTTGAGTAACAGATGACGATCTGCGACCGGAGTAAGTAACCCTACAGAGAGAACAGTTTTGCACGATTGTCTGAAAAACGATCAACGATAAGTTCACAATTACAAAGCACGACAGTGAAAAAATTTGAAGCTTTGCCTCTTTTGTTAGTAAATCTCTGGTGCGACGTTCGTGCTACTTCAGAAACATGACGCTTACTGCGTTACACTTGTGTTAACCCCTTCCAGGAATCGCAGTCGCTATTATTATTTTCTAAAACAATCTCATTATTTTCCAGGTCCAGTCGAACGAGCACTCTTCTCTTTGGCCGAAAAATGACTCCTACGCCTGCCGCGGCGGCCGCCAGGAGACAAGGGAAGCGCAGAAGGAAGCGAGAAGCTCTCATGAACATTGCAGCTACCTTCGAGCTAATTGTAAACAATTTAAATGCATCCTTAGCACAATTCCCCATTATGGAAGGAGAACTGTAGTGGACTGTATGGTGAATAAAAGAGTTGTTTCCAATTCTTCTTGTTTATTTTCAGAGTTCTTGATTGTTCGGGAGCTGGAGACCGACTGTGTCCCAGCCTTACAATGGCCCGTCTTATATATAGCTCTCCCTATGTTCCGGGAGCGAGTGGACCGAGTCACACAACTTACATTTATTATTTCCAAGTGACTCTTACATGGTCCTGACAGCTTAAATCACACTTACTTTTATAAATTATGCTAATCCGGTTACAAATCACTAAATTAACTTATTCTAAACTCCAACTACAGTCTGTTGAAGACTTCGTAGCGAGGGCTCGTTTTTCGTAGTCCCGCCGCTACTTGTGCCCTAGTGCACAGATAGGGTCTTATCCTAAACTATCTTATCCTAATTCTTACTTCTTATATCTATGTGGAGGGTCAAAAGACACACAACACTGTCTCTCCACCTTGTATGCTTGGCGTTAATTATAGTCACAAACACACAACACTGTTTTTACACTTTGCACGCTCGGCGTTCGTTACAGTTCTCCCCCCGGCGCAGCTTGCGTAGCCTCTTCCCTTTTCGTTACGACGACGAGCTTGCTCACGGGGCGTCGGAAGGTGCCGGTTCTGGTGCGCACCTCGACGACCCTGATGCCGCCGTCTGGTCCTTGATGCGTGCGCTCGACGACCCCCATCGGCCAGGTGTTTCGGGGCAGCGTGTTGTCGACCACGAGGACCACGTCGCCGGCCTGCACCGGTCGTACCTCGTTCTTTGGCTCGCCGCGAGGCACCAATGTGGGCAGGTACTCGCGTAGCCAGCGTCGCCAGAAATGGTCAGCGAGCGCCTGACTAGCTCGCCAGGTCCGTCTGTCGGCCTCGTCGCAGGGTCCCGTTGCTGGCAGCCCGTTCGATGATCCCAACAGGAAGTGGTTGGGGGTTAGAGCTTCGGGGTCGCTGGGGTTTACGCTGACGTGGGTCAGCGGTCTCGCGTTGATGGAGAACTCAACCTCGGTGAGTAGTGTACTCAAGACTTCCTCTGCCGGCGCCTTCTCTCGCAGGGTGATGTTCAGCGCCGCCTTTACAGAGCGCACCATCCGCTCCCACGCGCCGCCTTGGTTGGGCGCACCGGGAGGGATGAAGCGCCACTCCATTCGGTGTAACAGTCCTTCGTCTTGTAGGGCGGGCATCCACTTAGTGTACGCGTTGCGGAGCTCTTGGTCTGCCCCGCGAAAGTTGGTCGCGTTGTCGGAGTACATTAGCCTTGGCCAGCCTCTGCGCGCAGCCATTCGTCTCAGCGCCATGATTGCTGAGTCGGTAGACAGCGATGCGACGAGCTCGATGTGCACAGCGCGGCAAGTGAGGCACGTGAAGAGCGCGCCCCACCTCTTCTCTCGGCGGCGCCCCACCTTGACCATCATCGGCCCGAAGTAGTCCACCCCGCAGTTGGTGAACGGGCGGTGGAACGGGTCGAGACGGGCGTGTGGCAGGTCCCCTGTAGCCGGTGTTTGCGGCGTCGCTCGCCGCCTCTTGCAGAAGGCGCAATTCTTTTCTACGGCGCGTACCGTGGGTCGCAAGTGAACGACCCAGTACCGCTGTCGCAGGTCGTTGGTTACGCGTTCCCTATTCGCGTGGCCCGCGGCGCAGTGCTCCCGTAGTACAAGGAGCTTGGTGAGCTGGTGTCGGCCATCCAGGATGATTGGCCGCTTGGTCTCGGTCGGTGCTGATGAGGCCTCGATCCGGCCCCGCACCCTCAGGACGTCGTCTTCCAGTACTGGATCCAGTCGGTACAGCCGACTCGCCCTTGTTAGCGGGCGGCCGGACCGGATCCTCTTCAGGTCCTCTCCAAAGCTGTCTTCCTGGGCTCGGCGGATCAGCTCAGTCTCGGCGCGTTGGATGTGGCGATGTTCCAGTGTCGTTGCTCTTCGACGGCAGATGTCAATAAAGGCGATTACCCGAGCGGTAGTCCTCACCAGGACTTCGTACTTCGAGAAGCGGGCTGGGTCTGGCAACCAGCTGTCTTGCTCCGTCTTCTCGGTGATGTGAAGGACTTCCTCTTCTTCTGGTTCACCTGTCGGCGTCGTGGGCCACTGCTCTTCTGGCAGGAGCAGGAATTCTGGCCCCTGGAACCATCGATCCCCTTCATTGATGGGCGTGTCACGGAGTCGGGTAGCGTCGTCGGCCACGTTGCATGTGGTGGGCAACCAACGCCACTCTTCCTTCCGTGTCAACTCCGCGATTTCTCCCAGTCGGTGCGCGACGAACGGCGTGTAACGTCGCGTGTCGTGATGGATCCAATGGACTACGGTTGATGAATCGGTCCAGTAAATCGTTCGGCCGATGTCAATCCGATGTTCCTTCCTTATTGTATCAGCGAGCCTGGCTCCGATGACCGCAGCTTGCAATTCTAGGCGCGGTATGGTCTGGGCCCGACGAGGTGCCACCTTAGCCTTGGCGGCCACCAGTACGATGTTTACGCTCCCGTCGGCGTTCTTCACTCTCCAGTAGGCCACGGTCGCGTAGGCCTGCTCACTGGCGTCACACAGGACGTGTAGGTCGATGCGCTCGTACTTCTGTGCCAGGTAGCATCTTGGTAGTCGGAGCCGAGTGAGCTCGGTGAGGCGCGCGAGCCAGGACGCAAAGGGCTCATTCTCTTCAGTCGGTATCTGTTCGTCCCACGTTATCTGGAGGCGCCACAAACTCTGCAGTATTATCTTCGATCGTATGGTGTAGTGGCTCAGAAGTCCAAGTGGGTCGTAGATGGACATCACGGCGTTGAGGGCTTCCCGCTTCGTCGGCGCCCGTGTTCCTGTTCGCACCTCAGCTGGAACTCGGTTCATTGAAGTGTTGAATCCTAGCTCATCTCGTTCTGCGTTCCAATGTAGCCCTAGGATTTTACTCTCTGGCTGTTCTCCCCCCAGTTGTGTGGGGGCGGTAGCGTGTAGTTCTGGAGGTACGTCACGCAGTACTGTCTTGTTGCTGGAGCTCCAACCTCGCAGCGTGAATCCCGCGTGCGCGTGTACCACCCTTGTTTCTTCGACCGCCCTCCACGCTTCTTCGGGGTCCTCGTAGCTGGCCACCAGGTCATCCATGTAATGGCTCTTCTTGATGGCTTCCAGCGCGCGTGGGTACTCCTGCCCGTATATGTCCGCATTGTGGTTGCGGACATAGTGGGCCATGTACGGGGAGCTCGCGGCGCCGAAGATCATGCTGGTCATCTTGTATTTCTTCGGAGGCCCTTCTCGTTCGTCACCTCTCCACAGGAACTGTTGCGCTGGTTGATCTTCCGGCCTTATCCTGATTCTCAGGAACATCTCCTGGACGTCCGCTGTGATCGCCACCGCTTTCTCTCGGAATCGGAAGAGGATTCCTGGCAGCGACAACAGTAGGTCGGGTCCCTCCAGCAGTTCGTCGTTCAGGCACACGCCGTTGCTCTTGGCTGCTGCGTCGAACACCAGCCTGTGCTTTCCGGGTTTGTTTGGGTTTCGCACGGCGAAGTGTGGTAAGTACCAGCTGATGGCGCTTGTTTCTTCTGACCCGTCGCATGGCGTTGCGTATCCTTTATCCAAGAGGTTACTGATCTGCTTGGAGTATTCGCTCGCGAACTCTGGATCCGCGTCCATTCTCTGTTCGATCTTCTTCAGCCGGCGGAACGCCTGACCGTAACTTGACGGCATGGTGACGTCATCTCGTCGCCATGGTAATCCTACTTCGTACCCGGTGTCGATCTTCTTTACAGTCTTTCTGACGATGTCGATGGCCCGTTGATCCGTATCCCTTACTTTCGGTTTTCCTTGTATGCCGAGCGCGTCGATCTTGAAGTGACCTTCGACTAAGTCATGGAGCTCTTGGTTGCTCGTGCCCATCATTCGGTCGGGCTCATAGACGTGCAGCACGTTTCCTTGTTGGTAAATGGCGCTGCGTGGTGCGGTTCCGTGCACCACCCATCCTAACTGTGTTCTTGATGCGGCCGGTTGATCAGGGCCGCCGACTCGAAGCTCACGGGACACTATACATTCCCAGTGGTCTGTCCCCACTAGGAGCCCGGGGCGTGCTCGTTCGTAGCACACCTCTTCTGGAGACAGGTCCCTCAGGTGCTCGTAGTCCAGCAGGGTGTCAGGGATGGACTGCTGGTGCAGCTGAAGCTTCTTCACGGTTCTTGCTTTGATCTTGTGGTTCTTGTCGTCCTTCAGTCCCCTGACGTGGATGTTCACCAGCTGACTCTCCGTCTCCTGTTGCGACATGTTGACTCCGTTCAGGTGAAGAAGTTGTGATGGTCCTTCTGCTCCGATGCTCTCCGCCAGTTCCTTATCCACGAGGGTGATTGTGGCTCCTTCATCTAGGAGGGCGTACGTCCTTGCCTCCCCCCGTGGTCCGGACACGACGATAGGGCACGTCTTCAGCAGGACTGTACGTGGTCCGGCAGTTGGTCGTGTTGCTACGGACAGGACCGCTTCTTCTTTCGGTGGTTCAGCTGGCTTCGGGTCTTCCTTCTTGGCTTCCCTTGCTTGATGAAGGGTCGCATGATGCGGGCGGTGACACTGGTTCACGCCGCACGGCTTCGCTTTGCAGTTTATATGTCTGTGTCGCTTCTGGGCACATTTAAAGCATATTCCGTTGGCCTTGACAAAGGTCCATCGCTCATCCGTATTGAGTGCCTTGTATTTGGGGCACTGCGTCAGGACGTGAGCTTGTTCACATTTGGGGCACTTGTCCTTTTCTTCTTCCGTTGCCCCGGACGTGGTGAAGACACTCGCCTTCTTCTTTAGCGTCACGGTAGGTCGAGTCTCCTTTCTCTGACTCGTGGCGCTTGTAGATGGTGTGTACGTGTAGCGTAGCGCTCTGTCCGCTTCTCGCATCAAGAAACGGGACATGATGACGATCTCCGGGTCCGTAGTGCCTTCATGGTCGTAGGCGTAGTCGCACCAGCGGGAGCGGAGATGCGGGCTGAGCTTGTCCAACACTTCTCGCGTCATCAAGGGGTTGAAGAGGTAGCCCCTTCGGTCAATCGTCTTCAGCACGCAGATGATGTTTTGCAGCTTGATCGCGAAACTGTTCAGTTCAGCCGCTGATGTACCCGGTTTTGGCAGCTTCTTGAGGTCTTCCAGTGCTTTGTCGATTATCACTTCAGGTCTTCCGAAGCACTGCTCCAGGGTCTTCATGATGACGTCCGGATCGGTGGCCGTATGCAGGAGAGCGGCCACGGCGTCTCTCGCTTCCCCTTTGAGGCAGCTCCTCAGCCTCTGGATGTTTTCTGCTGCCGATATCTGGTACATGCTGGTCGTGTCTCGAACTGCTGCTTTGAACGGTAACCACTCGTTGGCCGATCCGGAGAAAACAGGTAGGTCCGTGTGTCGGGGCCTGGATCTGGCCATTTTCTCCAATGTGGCCGCCAGGTGCTCGATGCTGTTCCTGTTCCTCGTCGGAGTCGGTGATCTTGCTCGTGGAACTTCAAACCGTATTTGCTTCGGTTCTTCTGTTGTTCCCTCCTCCCCCCGTGGGCCGAGGGGGTTCGTCCTCAGCCATTCGTCCACCTTCTGATGTGGTTCTTTATGAGGAGGACTGATTTCTTCATGTACGCTATCTTCATCGTTGATCGCGGACACTTCGGCGGCCAGTCGCTTCTTGATTAGGTCCGCTTCCAGGTCCAACTCCTTTCTTCTGATGGCTGCTAGCTTCTCTGCTGCATCCAGTTCTGCCATCCGTAGTCGCGTTGTTACACTGGTCGTAGATCGTTGTGATCTAACCGATCTGGTTGGTGATACCGGTCTTCTTCGAATGGTTGCTGTTTGGAGTCCGGAAGGTCCCACTGTGCTGGTGTCCGCTACCTTGGAGAATGGTGACGCCGGCGGGTCCAGTGAGAGCCTTCTTCTGCGCTCTTGTTCGATGCGCTCCGCTTCCTTGCGTTGCGCCTCCTGTACCTGGGCGCGTCGCTGCTCTTCCATATCCGCTGCATCCCCTTGGCTTCTTGTTACCACCATTTCGGATCTCGAACTTTGCGTTTTTCCAACTTGGTTTTTTCGTGTGACGGTTCTTCGGCACGGCGCTAGTAGGTCGTGTCGTCACGTCGGTACGGGTGACGGTTCTTCGGCACGACACTCGTTCAGTAGGTCGTGACGTCACGTCGGTACGCAGACTGTACTTCAACACGTCGCTCGTTCAGTAGGTCGCGTTGTCAAGTCGGCACGGGTGACGGTTCTTCGGCACGGCGCTCGTTCAGTAGGTCGTGTCGTCACGTCGATGCGCAGACTGTACTTCAACGCGACGCTCGTTCAGTAGGTCGTGTCGTCAAGTCGACACGCAGACTGTACTTCAACACGACGCTCGTTCAGCACGACGCGTTGTCAAGTCGATGCGGACTATACTTCAACACGACGCTCGTTCAGCCCGACGCGTTGTCAAGTCGATGCGGACTATACTTCAACACGACGCTCGTTCAGCACGACGCGTTGTCAAGTCGATGCGGACTGCAGTCGGCTTCCGTTCTTCGCTCTGGCTGCGGGTTCTTCTTTCTTCTTTATCCGGCGCTCGAAGGACCAAAACTGTAGTGGACTGTATGGTGAATAAAAGAGTTGTTTCCAATTCTTCTTGTTTATTTTCAGAGTTCTTGATTGTTCGGGAGCTGGAGACCGACTGTGTCCCAGCCTTACAATGGCCCGTCTTATATATAGCTCTCCCTATGTTCCGGGAGCGAGTGGACCGAGTCACACAACTTACATTTATTATTTCCAAGTGACTCTTACATGGTCCTGACAGCTTAAATCACACTTACTTTTATAAATTATGCTAATCCGGTTACAAATCACTAAATTAACTTATTCTAAACTCTAACTACAGTCTGTTGAAGACTTCGTAGCGAGGGCTCGTTTTTCGTAGTCCCGCCGCTACTTGTGCCCTAGTGCACAGATAGGGTCTTATCCTAAACTATCTTATCCTAATTCTTACTTCTTATATCTATGTGGAGGGTCAAAAGACACACAACACTGTCTCTCCACCTTGTATGCTTGGCGTTAATTATAGTCACAAACACACAACACTGTTTTTACACTTTGCACGCTCGGCGTTCGTTACAAGAACCATTGGATAACTCGCTGTCAGTGTTGGATTCTGCAAAAGCATTTGAAAAGATGATAGAAGACCTCATGAAGACGTAAAAGATGAAACATACACACACACAACATACACAAATACAACATGATCAAACACACACACATGGTCAGATTAAATACACTGGCAAAAGAACACTGACTTCATGTAACTTCACTACATCCCGGAAGTGTCATCATCATTTCAGCCGTAAGACATCCACTGCTGGACATAGGCCTCCCCCAAGCACCACCACTTCGACCGGTTCTGTGCTTCCCGCATCTATCAGATTTCTGTGGCCTTCACAAGATTATCGGGCCCTTGCGGCCTTGTGGGAGGCCTTCCAAGGCTACGTTTTCCGGTAGGCGGTCGCCACTACAGAACCTTCGCCTCCATTGGCCATCTGTGTAGAGTTTAGCAAATCTTTTTTATCTTCAATAGAATTAAATCATTAGTTAATATTAATCTTCATCAGATCCGTGAAGTTGCGCTAGTCAATTTAAATTGAGCTTATGATTGACGGTGTAAAATTGAACTTGTAGTCTAATTATATTTCACAAACAGATATAAACATATTTAGCGCACAATGAAGCTAAATTCTAGAAATTAAAAATATTGAATCGAAATATCATTGTCATGTTATTATGTGTGCATTTTTTTAAATTTATTTATGTAATTTAATTTAATGTACGAGAATGTTGATGGATGGAGAGGGTGAGGAAAGCCAAAGGAAAGATGTATGGATTGTGTGAGGAATGATATGAAAGAGAAGGGACTCAATGATAGCGTGACGGTTGAGAGGGTGTAAGAAGACAACGTATTGCGTCGACCACAAGTAACATAGGACGAAGACAGGGAGAGATGATGGTTTAATTTAGGAGACTATAAAATGTATTATTTTTTTTCTGTGTAATGGCGGATCTTGCTTGATATATATTTAAATTTAGAGACTGTAAACTTTTGCTTGAATAGTAAATATTTTTTTAAGTATTTATGTTTAGTTTTTATGTGTGCATTGAGCGGCTAATGATACGATTTAATGTACACAGTTTACAAGAGACAAAATAATGTGTACTTACTACTTAAGGAAGATTTTTCTTTTAGAAAAACAAAGACGATACCAAAAATATTCAACCGTGTTTAAATATCTTTAGAAATAATAAATGTCTAATAATATATTAAAAGTATTGTTGTAATTTTTTAAACCCAAACGTTTCTTTTTAGGGTTCCGTAGTAAACAGTCCGCCTGTCTATCTGTCTGTCTGTCTGTCTGTCCCCGCTGTAGCTCAGAGACGCTTAGTACTAGAAAGCTGTAATTTGGTATAGGTATACATAGTAATCAGGCCAACAAAGTGCTGTAATAAAAACCAGAAAAAAAAATTAACGTGGGGCCTCTCACGTTAAAAAAATATTTTTTCAGGATTTTGCCAAGTCATCGCCGCATAATAAACATCTGAAAAAGATAAAAAATGGGCTTGAAGCTAAGTAATAACAGCCGCACGGGTCGATCAAAGGCTAAGCTACGCTTGTCGCGGTCGGTTCATGGATGGGTGACCATCCATTACATACCGAGACCCCTGCGTGCCTCGTAAAGCACGTTAAGCCGTTAGTCCCGGCTGTTACTCGTATTTGTAGATCTTTGACAGTCGTTACGGGTAGTCAGAAGCCTGAAAGTCTGACAACCAGTCTTACCAAGAGGTAAGACCAGACCAGACAGTTACCAGTATTACCCAATAACTAGGTTGTGGAGGTCAGATAGGCAGTCGCTCCATGTAAAATACTGGTTTTCAGCCGCATATTATATCATATTATCGCATATTATATCTTAGAAAGTATTTTGTATGTTCGCAAAAACTTATGTCTTTTCAAAACAAGAAGTGATTTCCATAATATAAATACACGTAGTAAACATGAAATTGTGATACCCAAATTTAGATTAACAAAAACAAGTAAATCATTTGTTATCAACAGTATCCGCTTTTATAACAAGTTGCCAAAGTCAGTTACAGAACTTAGCGATTGAAAGTTCAAAACCCACATCAAACGTGTCCTTATCAAAAACGCATATTATAAGATTAAAGACTACGTTGAAGACAAGGAAGTTTAGTAATAATTCTTTCTGCACATGTGGCTTCCCTGGTACCTTAGAAACGGCATAACTTATGTGTAAATGTCTATTAACTGCTCCCAAATTACGATGTTTATTATTATTTTTTTTTTTTTAGACATACTTTTTTGACATTATATTTTCATTATTTGACATTATATACAATGGAAAACATGTCATTTGGTTTAAATAGGTTTTTATTTTTATTATTTTAATATTATTTTACATGGATTCTTGTGAATGTGAGAACGTTGTAGGCTTAATAGACAAGATCTTTTGTAGACCTTTTTCTTTTTTTTTTTGTTAATTACTTATCGACAGGCCAACACTGTCCTCCCATACCTATTAACACTGTAATTTGAGAACATTGTTAATTATTTTTAAAAGAGTAATCGTGGAGTTTCTTGCCGGCTCTTCTCCGTAGGAAACAACCAATTGGAACGGTGCACCTAGCTTCTGACGTTTCATAAGTGCCCATGTAGGTTTATGTGAAATAAAAATATTTTGATTTGATTTGCATCCTGTTAGACTGGAAGCTGACCCTAACGTAGTTGGGAAAAGGCAGGCAGATGATGAGACCCCACATGAAAACTACAACTCGTCCTCTCAAAGCGGAGCGAATTTCTTAGAACATTGAATAGTGTGACGTAGCCACCGGTGGTACACACCGCCATATCAGCGAGTCATATTATATCCTCTAAAATCCCCACCACCGCATCTCTAGGTTGACGTCATGGTTCGGCTTGTGCGCTCTGAACTCTAGGTCTGTGCCGGTAAAGTTTACTTCGCCGGAACAGATCTAGGGCGTAGAGTCAGACCAAGAGAAATACAAAACCCCGCAGGGCAGCATGTGGCGAGCTGTTGGGCGAGCGTACCCACCGACCCTATGGACCCTATCTCCCGGACGAAGTCTTGTTCCATCTCTGGCTTGCCTTTATTGACCGGCTTTTTTTTTTGGATGGGATATCATCAAATAACTTCTCCCGCTCTGAGCGGAGCGGGAAGGTGTGTCAGACTCTTACTGACTAAAACCCACCCGTATTCCTTCCTGTTGCCTGTGTTGCCAGGGGCCTCGGTGACCCATTAGTACCTTCCCACGACCCCGGCAGGCATCGGCTCTAGTGGACCCCTACATTTGAGCTAACGACATCTCTTTGAGGCGCGCGTGGAATACAACGCGCCATCGACCCACGCCTGGTCCTTACCGGACGGTGAGCTACCCATTGCTCACCGTCCGTAAGCCCGCGCCTACGGTGGCCGGAAATCCGCCCGGGATTCCCGACACCCAGGGCGTCTCCTGGGGCGGCTAGGGGCGAGAGGGCGCGAAAATTGCCTTTCCCTCAACCGTCCCGCCTCCTCCTTCGCGAGCATTACTGCTTCGCAGAAAGAGGTGACGGCTGCCCATGCCCTCTCGCTCCATACCATAGCCTGAACCAGGGCCGGACGCGAGAGATCTCTGCCTTATTGACCGGCTGGAGTGAACACTGACGAGGAACAGAGCTCACACCTAATTCTTGCCTTTATTGGCTTGAGTGTAGATTCGCAAGAGCAAACGTGGTCGGAGGAAAGAGTGCTGGTAGGGATCTTGACCATTTTCCGGGCTCTGGGATTTTCTGATATTCGTGGAATACCTCTCCACTCCTCATAGGCACCTCAGAACATGATGCCCTCTTGCCGCTACGTCGTGCTAGCGATAGTTTTCGGGTTTCCATTATTGAGTGTGCAAGTCACCCCCTGCCATTTTATCTGTGTATATTATATAACATTGATCAGGCAGTTACATGGTTCAAGGTAACCACTACAGCCTCTTAAACCCATAGCATGTTTTGTTTCCATATCCTGCAATAGTCTTACACCTACTGGTTGTCCTTGGGTGCACTTGCATAATACGAACAGGAATAATCGTCGGTTGGTGCCTCATTTAAACGTCTCTGTGAGTAGGCTTCGGCCCCGTGTGCGCCTTTCAAAGGTTCGGGACCCCAGGGTCCCGAGATATAGTTTCAAAGGTTAAAATAATATTTGAAACGCTCACAACAAGCCCTTTCATTTGATATGTTACACGGTAGACAGTACGGTTTCCAAAACATTATTTTTTAGTTTTCTAATATGCCCCCGAAAAGTGACCCTCATATTCTAAACTAATTTATTTACGTTACACGTCACTGTTTGGGTCACAGAAATTCATATGTGTACTAATACCAAATTTCAACTTCATCGATCCAGTAGAATCGGAGCACATCGCCTGTGACAGATGGACAAACAGACAGACAGACACGCGAGTGATCATAATTATAAAGGACCCGTTTTTTTTCTATTGATACCTCAATAGAAAAAAAAACGAAACCCTAAAAAGGAGGGGAAATAATCATAGGCAGCATCAAAAAATACATCCGCATCGCTGTCAACAGGAAAAGTGCCCAAAAGACTGGCAGCATTGAAACGTACAACAATGGCAATGCTGCCAGCCTTGGCAATGGTGATTATGATACAGATTAAATAAAATATCCTAACAACAAACTAAATGGGGCGTTTCAGATTGGTTGGAAATCTGACGAAAACTTCGTTTCAGTACGGCCGATGAATCATGGCTGGTCTGAACATACGATCTCCGAACTATTGCTGATGTTCTCTCGCTCACACTCGCCACATGTCACCAATTGATTCCTAAAAATGTTATTGCGCAGCATTCTGCGCAACAAGCAGCAGTGGTGCCCAGTGGTATCGACCCCGACTTACGAGTTACATATAGGTCGTAGGTTCGAACGCATAGCAGGCGCTTTAATCTGTGTAATTTACTTCATCACCACTGCTCTCAAAGCGGTGAAGGAAAACATCGTGAGAAAACCGGCATGTCCTAGAAACAAATTCGAAGACGTGATATCCACCAACCCGCACTGAGCCCGTGTGGTGGATTACGGCCCACTCCCTCTCACAGAGTGGAGGCCTGTGTCCCAGCAGTGAGAACATTACAGGCTGATTATGCTTCTGCGCAAAGTAGATTATATGTATGTTTGCACAAATATAAAATAATTGATAACGCCCCCGACGAAAACTTTAAATATTTTTTATCTGTGTATTAAAACTTCACGATCAAGAAGACCACAAAGCGAACACACGATTTATCATTTCAAATCTAGAGTATAACAACAGAAACTTAATTTAAAATTACCCCTAAAAATGTAATCGTTTTTTGGTCAGATAAATTGGCAACACATACAATTTTAACGTGCCGCCAACATTCAGATTTATAAAAATCTGTATAGCAATATTAGCCATATTTCACATCAAAGTATTGATCGTGACCTGCGCAGTAAGACCTGTCTAGACTAGACTAGACTTTCTTTGAGCTTTCAGTGTGCCGTCCGTAGTCTGCCGTGTGTGACGAGTTGGTCCTTCGAGCCAGATACCAGAAACAAGCATCAAATTCTGTAGAGTTACCAAAATGAAGGTTAGTACTTACGTGTTTCAGTTTTCTTCCTCCCTAAATGTAAAAAAAACTAATATTTTGCCAAATCTTTGTGGCAATGGTCCAACATAAGCTTCACTTGGGGTGTGGAGGTCAGATAATCAGTGAATCGACGTATAAAATACTGGTATTCAGCTACATCTAGTTAGACTGGAAGCTGATCTAGTGAGCCCCAACATAGTTGGGAAAGGGCTCGGTGGATTATCATGGTGGTCCAACATGAGCTTGAAGGGCGCAGGGGGAGGGGTTCTTACCCCCTACACAAAATGGCGTCCCTTACTCTTGTAAAGGACGCCATTTTGTGTCCCCATTGGCTATAGAAACGAGCATGGCGTTAGATCTAGGGTAAATCTATTAACTCAAAGGGGAGTGAAGACAATTATGGTAATAAATCATTTGACACTGCCCCTACACAAGAAACAATACAAACGTTCTAAAATATTATTGTTAAGAGGCCGACAACACCTAAAGCGCGGTCACTGTCGGACTGCATAGAAAAGAAAGAGAAGCGCGTTGACACAGCGCTGGTAATTTATTGCAAAATATGAAGCAATCATCTATTTACAAAAAACTATTGATTAGTTAAAAAAAATAAAACACTATTATGCTATTATGTTGCTTGTAGAATAATATGACAAAAAAAACAGAATTATTGCATTTAGTATATTAGTAGGTATTTAATCGTTATAATACTTTTTAGAGGTATCTTCGTGTTTTTTTTCTATCGTATCAAATTAGTTGTATTAGGTTTTCAACACACTATCTACCTAAGATATATCCTGAAGAATATCATATATTTTTCTCATTTGGTTTACTGCAGTGGATCATATACTTTTAGGCATTATAAAACTTACAAAATTTGCGTTTAGGTCCTGTAGTCCCCTTAAATGTTTTGGTCCCGACGAAAACAGCAGTGTCATTCCTTAGTCTAACACGACACCCCAATTGAGTGATCGCCGCATCTGCCATTGGTACACCCTACTGATTTCTTTTGTGCGCCCAGTGCGCATGCTGCCTGCTGTGCTTGACGAGTTTGGTCCTTCGAGTCGCCACCGCCACCGCCTTCGAGCTGTGCGGATACAATAATAATTATGAAGGTTAGTTATTAAGTTTTACTTTGTCAATTTATATTGTAGTTTCTGTATTTATCTTGGACATTACAGACATCGGTGAAGAAAAAATATCGTGAAAAACCTGGACTTATAGTTTATTTAAGTCTGAAATCGCGAACCCATCTTGAAAAATCGAGACGGTAAAGTAAGGTAATGCCGACGGCTCACCTGTTATCATCAGACAGGTTGTCTATGTGGGTCATTGTTTTTTTTTTTTGATATGAGTAATTTATGCGGCCTACCCAAATGTTCTTTCTTTTGGTATTGTTCGTCGCATCGTTGAGCTCCTTAAGTTCTGACTTGAGCTGCACGATTACTGACAAATGCGTGCACTGACTGGACAGGTCCACTCAATCTGTATGGTTCTTTCCTCAAAAGGACCATTTCAGACACCAATCTACATGGCCATCACATCTGACCAAGATTATGTCTGGACTTTAAAAGAGACTGTGACCTCTGAGTTTGTTTCGGCCTTTCTTCTCAGAGTAGTCAGATAGGAAACGCCGACCTCATCTAGCTTTATTAAAAAAAAAATATGTTTGACGTGTAAAAGTGTTTGTATAAACCTACTCACAAAAATAAAAATCATTTATCATTTATCAATTGAAACTGTCAAATAACGTAACGTTTCCGAAGAGAGCGTGGCAGAAAGTGTATATTTTTTTAGATGGTATTCATTAAAAAGGAATCAAGTATTATGATAAATACTAATATTATTCTGTATAATGCAAAGAAACTTATTATTTGTTAATGTTTTCCAGGTCTCTGTTGGACGAGATTCATCTGCAAATGGCTTTGTCTTCAGCGCACCGACCTTTATCTTCTCTTGTGAGTTGGTCCTTCACACCAGGCTCTGCACTTCTCCATTCATGTAACACATACATCACACAGCCCAGTATTACAAGGTCAGTGTTTGACATTTATTAAATTTATTTTATTTTTCAAAATGTCGCGATATTCAATAACGTAACTTTTGAGGAGCCCCGGATCGAAAAGCTGGAAGTCACGGCAGAGACGTTTGCTTCGAAGTGGGATTTTGCAGGTTAATAGTAACAGTAACTTTTGAGGAGTTCGGTTAAAAAGTTTTATTTGAGTGACCTAATCAGGGACAGGAAAATTCGTAGACCGTATATCTATGTATGGTGCGACATTGTAAATGGAGCTTTGTTAATTAGGAAGCGAAAATCGTTAATTGAGTTTTTTATGAGCCGAATATGAGATAACTATGACCACCACCAATCAATATTTAATGCTCCACTATACCTACAGTTATAGCACACGAACACACTTACATAGCTCTACATAGCTCACCAAAGACTTGTCAATGTCCGTTATTAGAAGTAGTTGATAAACACATATCGGTCTAATGGTTGATAGCCGATTCTGTTGGGGACCGCACAAAGATTACGTATGCAACAAACTGAGGATATTTACAAGTTACAACTAAGAATATTAAAAGTAATTACGCCAAAACATTTGAACAAGAAATTCAAAAATAGTGACGACGATCTCTTTAAATACTGTAATGTTATGAATGTGTTCAATAAAGTTGAATTTTGTACTCTTGCGGAACTCAATAGACCTGAGCTGCTAACCGAAAAATCAAGACCTGATTTTCTGAGAACGATACCACTTACATCCTATCACATTTCAATAATGTGTACGGGATGAGGGTTGCGGAATACTTAATACCTCTTTTCTTTAATAAACTGCCAGAAGATTTACAAACGTTATACAAAGCGAATTCGACAAGTTATAAGTACAAATCAAAACGTTTCTTTACACAAATTTTCTCATAATGTATGTATGTATTAGAGCAATAGTGCACTATTACGGTCGCGGCGGCCATCGAGATAGATACATTAGTATGAAATCGCCATAGAGCACGCGCACCTGGCCGCACGCGGCCAGCGGCCACACCAATCCGCAGCGCCCAGCGAGATCGAAGCGACGCATTTGCGGCATGTGTTCAGTCGCTGGCCGCTGCGGCCACTGAGATCAATTGCATTGTAGTTAAATCATCAGTGTGCGCGCACTAGCCGCGGCGGTCGCACGTATTGTGGAATTACAGTGTGATTTGTGATCATCGCGATGTCTTTCGACACGGAAAGATTTTTATAACCGAGATTGAGACAAGGAGGGCGTTGTAGGACATGTCCTGTGAAGACTACGCCAACCGACTTAAAAAAGATGATGTGGGAAGAGATCATACAAATATTGTAATATATAGGTAATGAAAAATTAACAATAACTGAAAAAGTTTACCTTAAAGTTACAACAAGTTTTTCCTTGGTAGCAATGCAGGGGCGAAATTTAGTTACAGTGCCGGTGATTGATGTACTTAATTTTCTTAACAGTTCTTCAAACGACTTGCTCATCCGCAAATAATTAAAGAACTTTTCATCATATTGCTGAAGGTCGGTGAAATAAGTATGAAATAATCCCTTTGTTCGCCTTTCACGTAGCAAGGGATGAACCCAATATTTTTTCCTTTTCTTTTTCCGCTTCTTACTTATAATTAGTGGTGGTTAATAAAGCATATAGCATAATAAAGCATCTTGCTTATCATACATAACATAAAGCAAATGCTATCGTGGCTCGCACTTGTTTCTATTTGCTTTTTATCGCACTCTCTGGCTCAGTCCGTCGCACATCGCAAGCGCATGTAGTAATAAGCAACCAGGCATAGCAAAGCGGCGGGTGCCGGCCGCCACCGGGTGGCTAGTCGTCGCATGCTAGCGTTTGCTTTCGGTCGCGTGTGTAATCTTTTTAGGTACCGCGTGCGTTATCGCGATCTCAGGCGGCTCACGTACGTAACGTAATATTATAAACAATGTTGTTTTGCTTCGTGCGTTTTTAGTGTAAATAAACAGTGATAGGATACGCAATATTGATTATGTAAATAAAAACGAATTGTGTAAGTAAGGACGATTGACTGTGTGAAGTACCGTGTTGTTGTTTTGTATGTTTAACGATCGATGGTTTAACGGACGAAAATGTTTAGAAGGAACATTGAACTTTTAAATATGCCTCTAATGGTTTTAAATACTAACATGCTTTATTTCTTAATAACAATTAAACAAATAGACAGTCCTAAGCCTGGAAAGTATGAAGGAGAGTTCATTGTTTTTTTTTACTGTTCCGTAATAAATTCATAAACGCGATGTAATATTCCGCTCTGACAACACCGCTCCTGGTTTTATTCGCGCCCGCCCGTTTGGTCGAACAAGTGCTTACGCATATAAAAAGAATGCTTAAAATACAGCATATAAAATAGTATGCTTAAAATAAACAGCATATAGCATTAAGCAAGTGATTGCCATAAAGCAACTTTGAACACCAAAATCAAAAGTCATTTATTCAAACTAGGCTGAGGATCAGCACTTTTCGAACGGCAAAATTACATAAGACAGTCTCCCAAAACGCCCACCCTTCGCCACTTCCTAGTGCTTTAGCTGGGAAGAAGAAGTGGCCAACAAACTCCCCAGCAGCACAGCTGTCTGTTCAGTTATAGAAAATAATGGATTCTATACAATAGTATGCAAAACAATTTACACCACGTGAAATACAAAACATTAAATAGCCATAAATCAGCTAGCACACCACTATACCAACAAAAAAAAAAAAAAAAAGAAAAGAAAAAGACCGAAAACTATTCTCAAGCAGAGATAAAAACGTAAACAGAACTTAAAACCTAAATAAAAGCCTTCAAGTATAAAGGGCGTGCCCGCTTACATATATCTATAGCCGTAACACCACTACTTATAAGATACAAAAGTACTGCTATTTCCTGAACGTCCATTTTGAAGCGCGCTGTATGTGCAACTGACGATCGTAGCCGCGGTTTGGCCGCGTTGCAAAACGCAACCCCTGCGGCCGGGCCGCGCGTCGTGGCCGCGCTCCAGGTCGCTAGTGCGCTATTGCTCTAAATGTACCCACTAATTTTTATTATCTGTGCGGGACAAGTGAACAGTAAAAGTGTATAGTGATAACACGAATACACGAATATAGGACAGTACATAATAGTTTACGTTATTATTTTTTTTTATATAGCTTTCATTATACTTTACCGAGTTTAAGTGTTTAGTATTAGATTGCCTATTTGATTATGTTTTATATCCTGTTTTATATTTTTCTTGTATAGTTTATTAGTTGTAGAGACTAAAAACATAAAATTATAGTACATTAAAATAAGAAAACATAAGGAAAAACGAGAAAATTGTCGTATGGCTCTCGTTACGGTAAAGTTTCGTCATAGTTAAGCTTACTGCGCCGACATCCACTTCGCGCTCATTGGCTAAAAGTCCTGTGATCTGATTGGCTGACCAATCACAGGGCCTACAATGTTTTGTTCTCTTCTTTTTGGGTGTCGACACAGTCGGCGGGAAATAGCAGTAAGAAGAACACTCTGAAATAAAGAAGATCTACAAGGAAAACAGCTGTATTCTTCACCAACCCAGCACACAAATGTGCCCCGTACTGCACATTATCATTTTAAAATTATTGTATCATTGTAGTACGTAAGTAACTTTATTTGAACGGCTCGCCGCACACGGATAAACCCTGAGAGGTTCTCGTTGTGAGGCTAAAACTAAATTGTAATAGGTTAAGTGTTTAAGAAAAAAAAAATATCTGCCTACCTTTTCCCAACTATATTGCGGTCGGCTTCGAGTCTACCCGGATACAGCTGAATACCAGTATTTTACATGGAACGACTGCTTATCTGACCTCCACAACCTAGTTAATTACTGAGTAACACGATACCCCTAGATAAGACTGGTTACATATCACATAATCAACCTATAATATTCTCGCTGCTGGGACACAGGCGTCCTCTCTGCGAGAGGGAGTGAGCCGTAATCCACCACGCGGGCCCAGTGCGGGTTGGTAGATGTCACATGTCTTCGAATTTTCGGTTCTAGGACATGCCGGTTTCCTCACGATGTTTTCCTTCACCGTTTTTTGAGAGCAGTGGTGATTAAATTATTTATACAAAGTAAAGCGCCTGTCTTGGCTCGAACCTACGACCTACAACTTGTAAGTCGCGGCCGTTACCACTGGGCCACCACTGCTCTCATCTAAATATAACCACCACAATAGTCTCGTTATTTAGGTGTTTTTAACATGCCGTTTTTATTTCTTTTCAGATCCCTATCATCGATGGGGTGTAAGTGGCTCTACCAACACCTGAAGAGCCAAAGTCAACCTCACCTGCCCGTGGTGCACCCTGCTGAAATGACCGACGAGGCTCTGGCGAATCCCTGGTCTCCTCCACCTAAGGGTTGAGGAGATCAGGTATGCAGTGTTCTGCATACATTTAGGGTCACTTAGGAATATATGTAGCTCGTGTATTTGTGTGTAATTGTTAGTAGGTATTGTAAGGTTAGATAAGTTTTTATTCTTATAGAAAAATAATAATATGTTTTCCAACACTTATTTTTTAAACACTAGTGATAAGGTTAATATAAGTTAGGTTAAGGAATCTGGTTTTTTATTCATCCTCATCTTTCTATCATCCTCTGACTAACCTCTTCCCCTGGAAGGTACTAAAGGGTTACCGAGGCCCCTGGCAACACAGGCATCGGAAGGAACACGGTTGGGTTTTAGTCAGTAAGAGTCTGACACACGCTCCCGCTTCGCCGAGAGCAGGAGAAGTTATAAGATGGTTTCCCAAATTTAAAAAAATAACAAAAATGTTGGGGTCCGCTTCTTCTAGGAGTCTAACTCTGAATGCAGCTGAATACCAGTGTTTTACATTGAGTGATTGCCTATCTGACCTCCACAACTCTACTATGTAATGATACCCCTTGGTAAGACTGGTTGTCAGACTTTCGGGCTTCTAACAACCCGTTACGACTGTCAACGATCTACAAAAATGACATTTGGGACCAAGTAACGACTTATCGTGCTTTCCGAGGCAAGGAGGGGTCTCTGTGTGTAATGGATAGTCACCAGTCGTCACCTATCCAAGTACTGGCCTCGGCAAGCTTGTTTAAGCGTTATTACTTAGCCCCGAATCCACTACTCCTCACCATCCTATAAAGCACTTTTCTGGTGGTCCATAGATACGACTAAGAATGGATTAGATGGTTGGTTGCATTCATCTGAATTCGGAACACGAGTCAGTCAGCAGAGAGTTTTGTATGTTGCATTACAAAATCCTCATCTATTCCTAATTGTCTACCTATTTTCAGCAAGACTCCTAACTATTTTTTCCTTAAGAGCAATAAGTCAGATAGGAAACGCCAAAGCTAAATAATTTAAGGTTTAAATTGAAACAATAATTTTATATTAAATTTATATAGCACTATCATGACAAAGACAAAGATGTTTTTTCGTCGGATATGGTAGCTTAAAGTTGGTTATCACGCATGATGTTCCCACTGCTGGGACACAGGCCTCCTCTCTGTGAGAGGGACAGGGCCGTAATCTACCACGCAGCCACAGTGCGGATTGGTAGATGTCACCATGTCTTCAAATTTTTGACGTGATAACGTCTTATAAATCGATGAACGCCGGCTGCACGTACGAAAAAGCATGACTCGTTGTCACGTTCCGCCTGAACCGAGCGTGCAAGCGAGAGCGCGGAACTAGCGATAGAGAGGCACGATCGGCCTAAGAGTTCGGCTTGTGACGCATCTCTCTCTCGTTATCACGTAAAATTATCGTCCGTAAGCCGACTGTACTTACAACAAATTTTTGTATGATGTCGAGTCCGGTGGGTGCGGGTAGCACAGGATCAGTAGACTTCTTTTGGTATCCTAGCAACTAGCGACTGGCGGTTATGTGGCTCTGTCGTGGCACGGCCGATAAATTGATAAAAACGATAGATTAGAATGAATACAGCTCTTTATAAATGAACTTTTATCAACCGCTATTCCGCCGAGGTTACCCGTATTTCGAATCGTCGGGGTTATCCGAATCTCTTCACGTCGGGTTTACCATTATTTAGCGTAGTCATAATCAGCTTGAAATATTCCCACTGCTGGGACACAGGCCTGCTCTCTGTGAGAGAGAGTGGACCGTAGCCCACCACGCGGGCCCAGTGTGGGTTGGTAGTGCTGTAATGGAATTTTGAATTGTAAGGAATAAAAAGCTCAATCTTCGATCGATCCGTGCGGCTGTTATTATTGCGGGCCCCAACTAATGAACAGTTTGGTTAAATGAAGATTCAAAACTCACCTGCAGTTATTTTTGTCAATGTAAGTATTCGAGGTTTACAAAATGAAACAAAACATTTTTTCACCCTTTAATTTTTTATATGAAATTGAAAAATAAAAGCCAAGTCACAAAAATACCTGTAGTACCAAAAATACACACATTTTGGTGCTTATAATATGAGCAATATTTAACACAAAATCATACTGTTGTATTTAATCCTTAAATCATAGACATTGTTGCCAATTCTGTAGTGCACCAACAAGGCTTAATTTAGATTATTGCTATCTTTCGCTCTCTGGTGGAATTAGAAGGAGACAGATGTATAAAGTACTGTGTTTAGATGAATGACACATCAAAACATGTTGACTTAAGAGGCCGACAACAGCTAAAGCGCAATCACTGTCGGAATGCATAGAAAAGAAATAGAAACGCGAGGACACAACGCTGGTAATTTATTGCAAATTATGAAGCAATTAACTATTTACAAAAAATCTATAGATTGGAAAAAAAAAATTAAAACACTGTTAAGCTAATATGTTGCTTGTAGAATAATCTGACAAAAAAACAAAATTATTGCATGTATATTAATTAGTATGGTTTGTAATCGTTAAAATCATTTTTTTGAGGTATCTTCGTGATTTTTTTCCATCGTATCAAATTAGTTGTACGAATATTATGTTTTAACACACTATCTACCTGGCATATATCCTGAAGAATACCATATATTTTTCTGATTCTGTTTACTGCAGTGGATCATATACTTTTAGGCATTATAAAACTTACAAAATTTGCGTTTAGGTCCTGTAGTCCCCTTAAAACTCGCTGACATTAAAGACGTAGGTAAACCAGTTTGACACCTCAAAAGCGAAGTCTCACTGTGTTTTTCTCACACTGTGTGTTAGTAAAAGATAGCAATACCCTCACTTTAGTTGGTGAACGAGAATTGGCTACAATATCAATGATTTATTTACAATATGTTAGATACATAACCAACACTGCTAAATCGTACCAATTATTAATGTTAAGAGGCTTGCCTGGGGGTATACCCAAATGTTGCTTAATTTTTTTATTTATTTCCTTATAATGTCGCAGTTTTTCGACGTCCATTACGTGCGCCCATTCTGCCATAGCTGCAAGGTACTGCAAGAAGCTGCAAATGAAGCTGCAAGGCTGCACGGGCTGGTTCTCGCTGCTGCAGACCGATCAGCTGCTTTTATGGAGGTGTGGCGATACTGCTCCTGAAAAATTACAAAGAATTCTGTTTAGAAAAAAAAAACTTATACCTAAGACACTAGGTATGCTACCAGAAAGGGGTTAGTAAACCTCGTAATTGCGTTACCACTTTTGACAATAAGTCCCAGTAAATGACATTGGGAACTTTATGCCCCGCTTTTCGAAAAGTAGCGGACACAAACGAACCTAGGCAGAGTTTATAGATACCATTACCTACTTTATCAACGTGCAATTTTTATTTCTGTAACCTGCGGGAATGCTGAGAAAACTAGGTTTTTATTTGTAAGTATTATAACTTTAACACTTCAGAACAATATTGAATCAATGATCATAGTTACGCATAGTTAGTAGTCGCGCTTGTTTGTAAGAGTCTTTTAAGCTTTAAAATAAGGTATGTTTCATCATTGTCCGCCGTGGTGAGATGTTCCATAGTAAAGTTCCCAATGTCCTTTAAACTTCACCAAGGTTGACAGCAACTGTAATTTTATGACATTCAATCTTATGGACCATTTACACAAGGCGAATTAACGAGCCATTCCACTAAACTCCTGCCATTTTTTGTCTCTGCATCACCCTCAGTTTGTCTGGTAGAAAATGCCTTAGGCATTAAGCCCAGCTTTGTACAGTATTTTTTTTTAACTTGTTCATAAAGTTTTAATAATTAAATAAATAAATAAACAAAGTCCTTAGCGGCGTTGAGACAATTCATTAAAACGGAGTGTATTCTGGCTGTCTATTAAATAGAACGATTTCTAATTTTTCGGTAATGGCTTTACTTAGGGGAATGGCTCGTCAATTGGCCTCGTGTAAACGATCTATTAAGGTAATGGAACAATTTCGAGGTTGATAATACCTGCTATCGTTTGACCACATAATTGCAATTATTCATAATTGGGTGATTCGATTAGAGGAACAAGAGTTTTTTTTATTCAGAAAGAGTCTCTACCCCAAAGTGGGGGATAAACGCGAGGATTTACACACACAAAAAAAAACATGAATGGGCCTTTTATTATGAATCAAAATCTTAAAGGCTCGTGCAGACTGAGGCGATATCGCAGGTGTAACAGGCACATTGCTGCCTGTCGCGCCCACGATATTTAATTATCCAACTTTGAGCACAGAAATCCTAACTAATATGGTAAATGTGAAGTTGAGTTTGTTTATTTGTTACGGTGTCACGCTAAAACGGCTGAACGGATTTGGATGAAATTTGGCACATGGGTAGACCATGACCTGGAACAGGCCATAGAGTATTTTTTAGTCCGATATTCTTACGGGTTCGAGACTTATGCGGGTGAATCCGCGGTGCGCAGCTAGTAAAATACAACGCACTCACCATTTTGTCCTCCCTCCCGTCATAAAAATCTGCCCAAAAAATATCAGCTGTACTTTTCGATAAGTTAATCATTCTACAATCTTACTAATCTGTTGTTGGGGTCAGCTTCCAGTCTAACCGGATATCGCTGAATACCAGTACACTTATTACATAGAGTATCTATATACCTCTACAACCCAGTACATTATCACTAGAGATCGGATATTCGGATGCATATTCACCTAAAGTTGAGATGTTGGCTATTATGGAATGCGCTTGTATCTAATATATAATGAAAAAATCCCGTTGTTCCGGGATTGACAAATATAGGTTTCTGATTATAGAATCGGATGTATATTTACTTACTTTTAAATGTTGGCTTATATGGAATGAACTTTTGTATCGATCGTAAAAGTGCCGCGATTCCGGAATTTTGTGTTTTTTCTGACTAGAATCGGATGCATATCTACCTACCTAACAACGTCAAGATAAGATAACGGACTACATAAGTATATTTAGAAAAATTTTATCTAAATAGTTATGCAATTCTCGTGGATTGTGGATTGCACAACAACAACACAAAAAAAAAACCCGGGTTTTTTTTAATAAATATATTTTAGAACTCGCTTCCATACTATACACCCGACGAGTTATGCATTCCGGTTTCCTGGCATCCGGGGATTTTTTTTACAGGAAAAATATTTTAAGAAGCCGCTTCCATACTTTCATAGCTATAAATTCACTTTAGGTAAATATGCATCCGAATATCCGTTCTCTATATCACTATTCATCACAAATAATCATACTCACAATCAACCTATAATGTTCCCACTGCTGAGAGATAGGCCTCCTCTCTGTGTGATGGATTGGGCTGTTATCCACCACGAAGGCACAGTGTGGTTTGGTGGATATCAAATAATGGAAACTTGTAGCCACGTGCCTTATGATATATTTTGAGTAGGTGAACGGAGTAGAAGCCTATGGCATAGTATTTTTTTTTTTTTCTTCAACCTGTAAAGAAATTGATTTATCAATAAATACTACCCATTTGAAGTAAACTTTTCATACTAAAACAATAAAAACAGAAAAAAAAAATAAATTGATGAAAAAATGTCGAAATTCAAATCATAGGGTGCGTATGAATTTTGATATTTTTTCATCGATTTATTCTTTTTTTTCTGTTTTTATTGTTTTAGTATGAAACGTTTACTTTTTATTGTTTGCCTATGCTTTTGTAAAAAAAATCAGTCGGTATATAGAAGAATATAATATATATAGAACAATAGAATATAAGAACTAAATGAACAATTACCTCAGTATTAAACAGTAGGGCTACAAAGCTGGGATATCTGCAAGCAGGTCACAAGTAGACGCGACTGCACGCCAGATGAAGGGTGGACAAAATGCAAGTGTTGCCATAAAACTGCCAATCAAATTCGGACCGATAATTACAAAGCCGGCCAAGCGCGTGTCAGACCACGCACAATGAAGGGTTCCGTATTTGGGATGAATTTATCCCAAAAAAAACTTAACATTGTAATTGAAAAACATGGTCTCCGATACATTTCTACTGCAAATGTAAGTTGGTTGACTATTACTCGTTAACTTTTAAAGCCTACTTAGCTGTGATAGTTTTCCTTTTAACTTTATTATGTGTACTACTACTGCCATGAATTTTTTCACATATCCAAAAACAACCATTTAGCTGGCAGAGATGGCACAAAAACTTTGCACTTTAATCATAATCATAATCATAATCATTTATTAATTTGCGAATATGGGTACAAAAGAAAAGGTCTTAAAACAAACAAACAATAGTGTCCATTAGCCATATCCTACCGTAAGGCATGCAAATTACAGCTTAATATTACACAAACCGACCCCTGAAACGAAAAATGGTTTTCACAGACCCGCAATATATGAACGGCCTATCCAACGATACCCCATAGCATGGGATAGACGAGAAAAATTATCATCCCCACTTTACGTGCAATGGAGGTACCCTACAAAACATTTTTTTCAATGATTAATGTACATATATATTTCCATGCCAAATTACAGCTTTCTAGTCTAAGAGTCTCTGAATTAAGCTGCGGACAGACAGATAGACGGACATGGTGATACTATAAGGGTTACTAGTTTACTACGAAACCCTAAGAAGCAATTAATTATTTCTTGAAGTGGCCGCTGTAACAACAAAATATACATAATCAGCCTATAATGTTCCCACTGCTGGGACACAGGCCTCCTCTCTGTGAGAGGCAGTGGGCTGTAATCTACCACGCGGGCCCGTTGCGGGTTAGTAAAATAACAAAATATAATAACAATTAAATAAAGTTCAAAATTAAAGGACCCCTTTAAATTTTTGACTCTATTTTATTTTTACCATACACTGGTGCTGATTCCCTTGTTCACAAACTAAACTAAATTTAAGTTCAGTGCATCTTTTTCTTTCTATTTCACTAAGAAAAGGACACAAGATAAATTTTAGTTCAGTTCTGTCAAATTAATCAGCGCTTGACGTAAATTGCCGTAATTTTAGCAGGCAAGTTTTTAATCACGTCTAAACTTGTATGGAGTAGTGACAGACGCTGATTAATTTGACAGGACTAAACTAAAAGTTATATTCTGTCCTTTTCTTAATGAAATAGAAAGAAAAAGATGCACTGAACTTAAATTTAGTTTAGTTTGTGAACAAGGGAATCGCCACCAATAAACACGAAGAATTTATTAACTATAAATAATATATTTATGTAGTGCTAAAATATTGTACGGTGGTACGAAACCCATCGTGTGGGAGTCCGACTCGCACTTGGCTGCTTTTTATAATTATTTTGTCCCTAGTTCTGTCCTTGCTCTCCAAACCACGAGAAAAACAGCGTCTCTCGGCGTCTCTCGTGGTTGAAGCAGTCCCATACAAATTCAAAAACGTACAATTTTCGCAACGGGGTTGAAAAACGTACGACTAACCATAAAAAAGCTCAGAGGAGTCTGGCAACACCGACGGATGCACAGAGGAACTATCTAGAAAGTTCTAACTTTACTGCGCAGGTCACGATCAATACTTTGAGATAAGGTGTGTCTGGAGGGGAAGGGGGGGGGGGAAGCTGTTAGTACAGTCAAGGACAAAAGTAAGTATGATTAAGCAAAAGTCAAAAGAATTTTGCTAACTATCGATTGTAATTCAGAATGGAATAAGTAGGTACAGTATCTGCACGTTAATCGGTACTTATTATTTTAAAAAATTGACAAAAAAGAAGGGAATCGTTGTTGTACAAAGCATCTGCGACTGTAGCGACATCTATTAAGGGGCATGCGATAAGTTAGCTAGTTTTTTTGCTATTTGCAGCTCAGAGTATGGTTATATGGTTATATTTATAAATTTACCATTTAAAGGGCTGCTGTGTCCATCAAATAACTTAGAAGGTGGTATTGATAATTAATTGTAATGATTATTATTTTGTAAATACATTGTGGCGGCATCTACAGCGCCACATACGAACTACGCATCACACTGACGTCACGCAAAATCCTGCATCGCGCAAGCAGAGTTTACCGCGCAACTAGCATATATACAACATCCCGACATCAACAGTCGGGCAGTTGCCCACCAGACACGACACCCGTCTGGTCGGAGGATCCTCCCTTTTCCATAGAGGCATGAAGAACAGGGTGTAAAGTTCACTCATCCTCTATGGAGGATGAGTGAACTTTACACCCTGTTCTTCATGCCTCTATAACATATTTAGTGCTGCTCACAGAGTCATATTAACAGGATCGTTAAAATTAAACCAATTTAATCTACATTCGTTCGTGAGAATTTGTATTCCTAAGTGAGACCAACAAGGATACAGTTGAAATTTAGCAAGAGAGGAAAAACTATAGTTTACTCTTTCTAACACAGATGACGTATTGTAAGAAAGAAAGAGATGAATATCATAGCGGTACAAAATGTATCTCCGGTGTTGTTTTCTATTAAAAAATGTAGAGGGCGTTAGGCGTTTAAACATTTGCACAGGTAATCCGTGAGATGGCACTTTTGGTGATATAGTTTACAAGTACCTATTCAAAAAGATTGTCACTACAATATAGATGACTTTTTCTTTCTGACGAAACACCTGTACGTTAGAAACAGTACCCTAGGTTTTTCCTCCTCTTGTTTGACTTCGGCCCAATGTTACAATCGGAAAAGAATCGAGTGTTGCCAAGTTATCTAGAGTAAGTAATGGTGAATCATTTCAAAGCCAAAATTAAAAAGTTTTGATCAATCTTAAGGTTATAATATTTTTTTAATCCTACTAATGAATTATGTACACTAAGAATTAAATTGAATACTAGCCGCGAATAATAATTATTATTATTACTCAAAAATGTTTTGTACAATAAGCAAAAACGTAGAAAAAAGCTCCGGTCGAAGTCAGGCTAGCGTTTTTTTTTTCAACTATGTTGAAGTTGGCTTCCAGTCTCAGGAGCGATGGGCTCGAGGACATCCGTCGTCTGCTGTGTGGGGGGGGACAGCTGGACGGGTCCTGCTGTCCCCCTGATCATGTAAGTCGCACAAGATCCCATGATCCCCGGTGCAAGTGTGGGAGGTATGGTTTTTAGTCGGTAGGAGTCTGACAGACCCACCCCGGAACAAAAAACATATGGCTTTTAGTCTAACAGGATGCGGCTGAATAGGACCAGTGTTTTACATGGAGCGACTGTCTATCTGACAAGGGCTCCTACTGAGGACCGCTTCAACGAACACTCTTGAAGTTAAATATACTCAAGAGGCCGACAACACCTAAAGCGCGGTCACTGTCGGCATAGAAAAGAAAGAGAAGCGCGATGACACAACGCTGGTAAAATATTGCAAAATATAAAGCAATTATCGATTTACAAAAAAGCTACAGATTGTATAAAAAAAATAAAACACTAATAAATAAAAGCTAATATGTTGCTTGTACAATAATCTGACAAAAAATCAGAATGATTGCATGTATATTAGTATGGTTGAAGATCGTTAAAAGAAATTTTTAGAGGTATCTACGTGATTTTTTTCTATCGTATCAAATTATTTGTATTATGTTTTTAACACACTCTCTACCTAGCATATATCCTGAAGAATATCAAATATTTTTCTGATTCTGTTTACTGCAGTGGATCATATACTTTTAGGCATTATAAAACTTACAAAATTTGCGTTTAGGTCCTGTAGTCCCCTTAATACAACTCTTCCCTGGCAAACTCGTGTTCCGTATTCAGATGAATGTGACTGACATGGTTATGTGAACATGTGTCAGTCGCCTCTTAGGGCCACGAGAATAATGTGGGTTAGCAAAAGTGTCCCTTTTTTGGCAGTTTCGAACGTGTCCATCATACCTATCTTTGCCGTCAAGCACTCAAGCTACGTTGCTGTGTTCCGGTATGAAGAGTATGGGTACCGGTGTGATTAACATACTTATGAGACAATTCTTAGCTTTGCCGCTGCAATGCCTCAGTTCTTGCCGCCTTTCAATAACATAAAAGGATTAGTTTTACAGGCACATGAGACATTTTAACTTTTACCATGTGATGCCTCTTATATTGTATAGGTGGCGGTGACCACTCACCATGCCGCCTTGTACAAACAAGGCTACAAACTTACAAAAAGGTGTGTTTTGGTTTTTTTTTTAAATAAAACAAAACTTAGTTATTGTATCTGTATTACCAAAGGGCCTTATCACACTGGCGATTTGCGAGCATGTTTCCAGCGAGGCGATTGTTTAACGAGCTCGCACTATGTCAATATCATTAAAAATAATTATGTTTTTATTAATGACTTTGACATTATTATTAATTAAATGATATTGACATTATTTTTGTTGATTTTGAGATTATTATTAAATATTTTTAATGATTTTGACATTATTATGTTACCAAAATTTACCAAAACCATAAACATACTAACACTAGACATGTTTTCCTCGATTTTTTTTTTTCTTTTTTTTGTCTTTATTTATTAAGGACTTATATACATATCAGTCCATTAGGCCTAACCTTAAATTAAACTTAAATACAAATAACCTTAACTTTACTAGCAGTTCTATTAGATAATTATTATTATCATAGAATGCTATCTCATAAAGCCTAAAAGCCCGCTCCAATGTCGGTTCAGCCAAAATACTTTGGATAATACCGACATCCAGGCGGTTAACTCCTAGCAGCAGGCTTAGCATGACACTCTCTATTTCTTCGAAGAATAGACACAGCTCTTTCTATACAAAGTGACATTTCGTTTCTCAGTTTTTGACATCTCACCGTAGAAATCCTTCTGCAATCTGTCACTTTGTCTTTCGTTTCTAACGATCCTTGTCTAGGTCCTTTTTTATGTAGACTATTTCAGAAGAAAGTTTCTATACCCAACTGTCAAAATCACACTGACAACTGACAGTTGTGTATGGTAGTGAAGACAATTTGCATTTTTCTTGTCGACGGCCACAAGGTATATATGGTTATCTACAAAATCATGATTTTACAGGAGAGCGTTTTGAACGCAAAACTATGGTAATGAATAGAAGAACAAGGCTATCTTCTCCTATTTTACATAATTTTGTTAATAGGGCATTACCAAGGAAATGGTGAAGGCCAATATTACTATTATATTTTTTTGTTCTAAAATACGGTGTTCGACACTTTGAGAAAAAAAAATTGTAGTTGTCTTTATATACGTGACTTAATATCAGTAAAAATTGAGAATCAAACAGAAAAAAAATCGTAAGACAAAACAAAGAAATCTGAGTCGAATTATGTAAAACAGTGAATTTCGTAAAAAGTGCAGTTGACTCTTTCGATTCTGCTGTCGTAGTACTTTCTACACGGAACGTCATTTTTGTCTATTCTTCCGTAGACAAAACAGTGCTCGTGCTAAGCCTGCTGCTCCATAATCACACTCCTTTCGTTTTGGTTTTTGACACATTCCATCAACAAGTGTTGCACATCATCCAAAACGCCGCATGAATCGATGAAGTTGCTCTTCGCATAAGATGTTCAAACCTTTTTGATGGAACGTGCCCAGAACGTAATCTATGAGCCATTGTAACGTAACTTCTTTTAATCTTAATGTTACAGAACCATGGTACATGAGGAGGCTCTGACCGCATGGTCTTGTACCAGATCCCCTTTGTTTTAGAAGTCTCCTCAAAATATTCTTTCCAGTTTTCTTTCTTTGTTTAGTCGCCTCACCACCATCATTCTCCCCCAAGCAAGGCCGCGCCACCTTTCAAAACCTCACCATCAGAGCAAGATTACTCCAACTGAATGAAACGAAATTTAATTCTTGTATAAAACGCACACTATGCTGCCAAACTTATTATAAGTAGGGGGATTACATCGCTGACAAAAATACTTGTCTCAATGCTGGGCCTGCTCCACAAGGGCGCATAAACTAATTTATTAGCATTCGATAATATTTTTTGAAGCTGCTAAAGATCGTAAAAAACTATCTTTGCATTGAATCTTATCGTATTGTATAATTGCATAGCCCATGTGTGACCACTATAAAGCTACCATTTACTGGGTACGCCTTTCATTGACTTGAATGTGCCCTGACGGCTGAGAGTATGTCATGCTCACTCAAATGTCTCGCTGGTGGTGGCGTGAGTGTTGGATCATTAAATTCCCTTCAAAATGGTGCTGATTCATGCGTCATGTTTTTGAGCGGGCGCCGTCAGTAGAGACTGGTCATTTCTTAGCTGCCACGGCTTATTAAAAATTTTCAATTGTTTTCTCTTTTTATTACGGACACTTTTAACGTCCACGTCTTTCTACATTGTTCTCACAATCATGTATAATTTCAACATGAACGACGTAACCAATGCTTTTTTTCTTAATTTAAAAGAGTATCCGTATAGTTTCTTGCCCGTTCTTCTCCATAGGAACCTACTACACTTTGGAATGGGCAACTAGCTTCATCTTTCTGACTGACCGACCCTTCGACAATTCAAAAGTGTTTGGTTTATTTGAAATAAATGCTTTGAGTTTGAGTTTTCATACACCATACCATAGTGTACGAAGGCTATGAAAAAACTTTTCAATTGTTGGGTTTAAGTTTTGCGTAGTCCCTAGGCAGTGGTGGCCGAGTGGTAACGGCCTTGATTTAGGTCGTGGGTTCGACCCCATAGCAGACGCTTTACTTGGCTTTTTCATATCATCACTACAGCTCTCAACGGTTAAGGAAAACATCGTGAGGAAACTGGCAGGTCCTAGAACCAAAAATCGTAAGACGTGACATCTAGTAACCCGCACTGGGCCCGCGTGGTGGTTTACAGCCCACTCACTACTTCTCGAAGAGAGGAGGCTTTTGTTCCAGCAGTGGGAACATTATAGGTTAATTACGAAGGTTTGAGGACTAAAATAAAACAACATACTGCCTAACCTAAGCCTACTTTATACTTTTATTAATAAAGAAGATAATAATATGTCTTGCCACAAATTTATTCACGCCTTCGCGTATCTATTCTATATAAAAATAAAAAACTTAACTTATGATTATATAAACAGGGTCAAATTAAATTAACTAGCTAAACTTCACAGACGAAATGGGTATCGATAAGTTAAAAAAAAAAGATTTCCTAAACTCATAATTTCACTCGCAGCAGTTCACCTCGGAGGTCTGCCCGGCCTTGACAGATCACCGCCGTGTCCTTTTGGAGGCGATCGACGGCAGAGATCTCTCGCGTCCTGCCCTGGTTCAGGCCATGGTACGGAGCGAGAGGGCATGGGCAGCCATCACCTCCTTCTGCGAAGCAGTAATGCTCGCGAAGGAGGAGGCGGGACGGTTGAGGGAAAGGCAAATTTCGCGCCCTCTCGCCCCTAGCCGCCGCAGGAGACGCCCTGGGCGTCGGGAATCCCGGGCGGATTCCCGGCCACCGTAGGCGTGCCACCGTGCGGACGGTGAGCAATGGGTAGCTCACCGTGCGGTAAGGACCAGGCCCGGATCGACGGCGCGTTGTAATCCACGCGCCGTCAGCACAAGTGTAGGGGCCGCGTAGTTCCACTAGGGCCGATGCCTGCCGGGGTCGCGGGAAGGTACAAAAGAGTTACCAAGGCCCCTGGCAACACAGGTAACGGAAGGAATACGGGTGGGTTTTAGTCAGTAAGAGTCTGACACACCCTCCCGCTCCGCCCAGAGCGAGAGAAGTTATTTGATGATTTCCCACCCAAAAAAAAAGCCCCTTCACCTCGAAAAAGATTTAGTTTTGTTTTTTTTTTTGTTTTATGATGTTTTTTTATCGATTCCCATCACGTCTGTGTAATTTCAGCAATAAATTTAATTTCCACATGTACTTAATACTGAGTTGGTTGTAGAGACAAAAATCTTAAACATACATTTGCAAGAAAAGCGGAAATCGGGAGTAACTCGACTCGTTTTCTTAGAGGTAACAAGATCTTCGTCATCCTAGTCATATTCCATGAGAATATCCAAGGGGACTTCCACCTGAACTCCTCAAGCTGGTCATTGGAGTTAGTAGAACCAGTATTCGTTGATGAATGCTGGACTTGGGCACTCTGGATCTGATGAAGGGAGCTGGTAGAGGCAGAGTCTGCTGATGAATGTAGGAGGGGCCTCAGGATCTGATGAGAGGTTTTAGTAGATCCAGGTCCCGTTGGTAGATGTTCATTTAGCACTCTCTGGATCTGGTGAGGAGGAAAGGTGTTGATGGAGACTGTTTCCATTGGAGAATTGTCGACTGGGGCCCCCTGAATCTGGTAAAAGGTGTTGATAGATACAATGACCGCGGGCGTGGTGATGTTAGGCTGCATGG
The DNA here is from genome assembly GCA_905333075.3 of Atethmia centrago. Classification (NCBI taxonomy): domain Eukaryota; kingdom Metazoa; phylum Arthropoda; class Insecta; order Lepidoptera; family Noctuidae; genus Atethmia; species Atethmia centrago. The sequence goes on along the minus strand of HG995396.1, from coordinate 13,872,451 downwards.
CGAGGGTAGTTTGAGCGTGACCAACAGCAGGTGGATCGCTGCTCGTAGAAGAGGAACCTGAAAGTAAGATATCATTATTTTAAGCGACTGTTTGTGATAAAGCAGACATTTTGAGTTGGTAATATATAACTACTAGCTGTTGCCTGCGACTTCGTCTGCGATCCAGGATGAAAAGTAGCTTATGTCCTTCCCCATGACATGATCTACCCAAGTGCCAAGTCATCCAAGTCGGTTCAGCCGTTTTAGACTCACTTTCGCATTTATAATAAGTATTACTAGCTACGCCCCGCGGTTTTACCCGCATAAGTCTCGATCCAGTAAGAATATCAGGATAAAAATATTATATGTCCTAATCCAGGTCATGGTTTACTCATGTGCCAAATTTCATCCAAATCCGTTAAGCCGTTTAAGTTGCAGCTAGTGAAGCCATAAAACCTACACCAATCAATAATTGAGGTTTGGAAACCCAGTATCCTCTGCCTTTCCATTTTTAATCATATTGGGTTCGGGTAGCTTCCAGACTGACCGGATGCAGCTGAATACCAGTATTTTACGTGGAGCGACTACCGCAACAGTTCAGCAACTCCCTTCCATCAAATGAATAACTCAAATGATGCACTTTGCAGCTTCGTTCTTTTCAAATGACAATCAAGTAATTCTTACAACAGTTTTTGAAGTTAGAAAAGTATCTACCTTCTTCTCTAAGAAGAAGGGGTAGCTGGGAACCGTGAAGCCCCTGAGTCCCGCGCCCAGGTAGTGGCTAGAAGGACCAACTCTCCATGTTGACTGGCATCAGAGATGAGCGGGTGATGCTGCTCCTTCTCCAGGACCTGGAAAGTTATAAGAATGATATTTCAGAGATAAGATCATCATGATTATATACATTTTATAGATATATCTACCTAGTAAAATATTTACATCGTTAAGACGCTGACAACACCTAAACCGCGGTCATTGTCAGATTGCATAGAAAAGAAAGAGAAGCGCGATGACACAACGCTTGTAATTTATTGCAAAATATGAAGCAATTCTCTATTTACTCAAAATTGAGTTGAGTAATCGAAAATAAAAAACAACCAAGTTCTGCATTCAAATAAGACGTTCTTGTTATTAATGAAATACGTAACATATGTTGATATTTAATGCAGATTTTTTCGATTAGAACTCAAGGTAAGAGGTTAGTTTAACGTTAGTTTGTATCGAGATTTTTTTTTCAAAACGTGTTTCGGTAACAACCAAGTTCTGGGAAATATGTTCAAAATTAACATATAATATTTCCGCTACCACAAGTTATACAGATTTGGCAATTTTTTTTCTTAAGTAAAGCCTATTTTGGTCAATTAGGTCTTGTCAGCGCCTTAAAAACTGACAGACTTAAGGCGCTGACAAGACCCAATCGACCAAAATTGGCTTTGCTTAAGAAAAAAAATTGCCAAATTTGTATAGTTTGTGGTAGCGGAAAAAATATATGTTAATTTTGAACATATTTCCCAGAACCTGGTTGTTACCAAAACACGTTTTGAAAACAAAATCTCGATACAAACTAACGTTAAACTAACCTCTTACTTTGAGTTCTAATCCAAAATATCTGTATCAAATATTAACATACGTTACGTATTTAATTAATAAAAAGAACGTCTTATTTGAATGCAGAACTTGGTTGTTTTTTATTTTCGATTACTCAACTCAGTTTTGAGTAAATAGATAATTACTTCATATTTTGCAATAAATTGCAAGCGTTGTGTCGTCGCGCTTCTCTTTCTTTTCTATGGAATTTGACAGTGACCGCGGTTTAGGTGTTGTCAGCGTCTTAATAACATGTACAAGTATATAAATAACTTATAGATATGGATAGATATTTTTATATGATATACAGAATATGTTTCACAATTATAAAACATCTTCTAAGCTTGTACTCACATAACCAAATTACAAGATGACTATTAACATTAACTAAATTAAATTAAAACTAAGTTAAGCTTAAAAAAGGCCCTCGGGGCATTGTACCGAGGATGCTGGCGGCATTTCCTCGCTGAATTGCAATGCTGATGCGTTGCGCGAGAAAGCCGCCAGCTTTTCGGTCACCAGTTACATCAACTAGACGTTTCGCGATTTCCGCAAATAACTTATGCGCACTGGGACCCCACGGACCGAGGGTCTCGACGCCAAAGGGCACAAAGTTGTACTCTCTGCCAAGGCCTCCATATTTAATAACTTTTTGTAATTTGGTTATGTAAATAAATATATTTTATAGACGAAAAAAAAAAAAAAAAAAAAGCTTGTACCGCTTTTTATTTTTGTAAATTAAGATTTTGTCATTACTTTTAATTCATCGTTATTCTTATCATTTTTAAAATTACTATAATTTGTGTTTAGTCTACGCCTTCACATGCTATTTTATGTAACTGGAGAAACCTCGTACCCTGTCATACAACATCACCTAGTTCAGGGGGGTAACCATCACCTCTTATAGCAGTATTATTATAATATTACTTCACAATGGGAAAGTGATGGAGCTATACAGGACTTATAGCTCCATCTCTTTCTCACACTGAAGTAATATTGAAATAATACTGCTATAAGAGGTGATGGTTACCCCCCAGGCGTCAATACTACATTGACGTCATCATCATCTGCCTGCCTTTTCTCAACTACGTTGGGGTCGGCCTCCAGTCTGACCGGATGCAGCTGAATACCAGTATTTTACATGGAGCGACTGCCTATCTGACCTCCACAACCCAGTTATTGGGTAATACAATACCCCTTGGTAAAACTGGTTGTCAGACTTTCGAGCTTCTGACGACCCGTAACGACTGTCAAAGATCCACGAATGACAGCCGGGACCAACGGCTTAACGTGCTTGGAGGGGTCTTGGTATGGTCACCCATCCACGGACCAACCGTGGCAAGCGTAGCTTAACCTGATCGATATCCCGTGCGGCTGTTATTACTTAGCCAGAAACCCCAATACTACATTGATGTAACGTTGACTAAAGTACTTAGAATTTATCATTGGTGCCGATTCCCTTGTTCACAAACTTAACTAAATTTAAGTTCAGTGCATCTCTTTCTTTCTATTTCATTAAGAAGAGGACAGAAGATAAATTTTAGTTTAGTCCTGTCAAATTAATCAGCGCCTGTTATTACTTCATACAAGTTTAGACGTGATTAAAAACTTGCCTACTAAAATTACGTCAACTTACGTCAAGCGGTGATTAATTTGACAGGACTAAACTAAAATTTATCTTCTGTCCTTTTCTTAATGAAATAGAAAGAAAAAGATGCAATGAACTTAAATTTAGGTTAGTTTGTAAACAAGGGAATCGGCACCATTGTCTGGCAGTTTGAGTAACTTATGCGGCCTACCCAAATGTTTTTTCTTTCGTATTATTCGTCGCATCGTTGAGCTCCTTAAGTTCTGAGTTGAGCTGCACGATTACTGACAAATGCGTTTTTAAATATTAAGAAATATATCAGAATAACCGAGCTGGGGGGTAACCATCACCTCTTATAGCAGTATTATTTCAATATTACCTACTTAGCGTGAGAAAGAGTTGGAGCTATAAGTCCTGTACAGCTCCATCACTTTCCCACTGTGAAGTAATATTATAATAATATTGCTATAAGAGGTGATGGTAACCTCCCAGGTGACACCAGAAACGGGTGAAGACTGTTTCAGGGGATACTGGGCGAAGTCTAATGGTGTACCTAATAATAAGGTACTAGACCAAAACTAAGCCCAACAATAAATCACAAAATTCCATGGGTTTTATGGTAATAAGGGGCGGATACGACCTGTAAACACGTAAATCCATGGAGAAAATACAAGAACCCCATTGGTCAATGTTATCGCCTTCACTGCTAGTTACGTTAATGACTTTTCACCCTTATATCTACAACCGAGGTCGTGTATCTATAGACCAATGAGGATATAGAATGACGTCACATTCTTATTGATCGTAGATAACCATATACACCCTCTCAGACTCCCCTTATGATGGACGATGTACTGTCTTAAATTATGCACTGAGCAGTCACGGATTTGTCAATTGTTACGTAATAGTCACAATATTTTGACGAGTATTAATAACAAAATAAATTTAAAACAACATACATACATAAACTCACGCCTTCTTCCCATGGGGGTAGGCAGAAACTATAGAATGCCACCTGCTACGTTCCTTACATACTCCTTTTGCTTCGTTTACGTTCATACATCTGGTCATACACGCACGTCGGTTGCGACTACTACGCACCTGACCTTTTTGAGGTCACTATATGTCTTTCTGGGGCGTCCCCTCCCGGCATTTCCACTCACATCTGCCTTTAAATACCTTTTGTTAGTCGCCTTTCATTTATCCTCTCAATATGACCAAATCATCTAAGCATACTCTTTTCAATTTTTGTCACTACATCTTCCTTTAAACCGCACCGTTGCTTTATCACATCATTTTTCAGCCTATCATTTATAGTCACACCACACATGCTTCGCAAGTAAATGCTAATGTATAAGTAAATGCTGTGGGACGCATTTCCACAGCATTTACTCTACTTTCATGCTTCTTTTGCCACACCCAACATTCATTTCCATACATAAGTGTAGGCACCAGCACACCATTATGAACAGCCAGTCGAGCCTCTTTCGGCATCGACTGGTTTGTCACAATCGCACGTATAGCACTATTCACTTTATTTACCGCATGTACTCCCTTTTCCACATCTTCATCAATCTTTCCATCCGTTGTAAACAGACTCCCCAAATATACAAATTCACTTACTTGCTCTACACTCTTATCATTTATTTTCACATCACACACCGATATATCCTCTTCTCTTTCAAACACTTTCGTCTTATTCGCTTGACCAATGATCACCACGTTTGCTCAAAGTGAATTGGCAATTTCAGATTTATATTAATTATAATTCCAGATTTCCTCATAATATTTAGCTCACCGATTTCAGTGATATCCAAGATAAATTTAAAACCTATATGCACTTACCTTAAACTTTAACCCAACCAACCCGGTAGAGCTCCAAAGCTGGAAGGAACAACTAGAACTGCACGGCAGACGGTGGGTACGCACTGCGGCACTGCACAAAGGGACTTCAACTGCACTGCGCAGGTCCAGATCAATACTTCGATATGATTAGATGTATTTTTATTTTCAGTAACGAGGTAGCAGATATATTATATCTCACGAACGGGGTTGGTCTTAAGGGGATAAGCTAAGGTAGCCCACGAAATTTTAATTTTCTTACGTTTTTTGCAATTTGTAGCTCATTATCAGGTTGTATCTTGGAATCGTGTATATTTGTGTGCAAATATAAGAATCTTTTTCAGCAGGCGACAAGCTAGTATGCCCCTCGATCTCATACTCATAATACTAACAAGCAACCCAAGACGAATCTCACACTCACATGCATCAACAACTATAACTATACTAACATGAGCATCAAATTGCATAACAAAATGCCAAGAAACATAAAACATTCTTCCATTAACAAAATTTAAGCGTAATTTAACTAAAATATGAATAGATCCAAAATCAAAATCATAAGTCACTTATTCAAACTAGGCTGAGAATGTACACTTTTCGAACGTCAAAATTACATAAGACAGTCCCCCAAAAACGCCCGCCTTTCGCCACTTCCTAGTGCTTTTTTCTTTAGCTGGGAAGAAGTGGCGCCACAAACTCCCCAGCAGGGAGATCCTTTTGAAGGGTACTCGGGGTCCTTAGAATATAAGTTGTAAATTGTAGTATAATGTCGTATATAAATTATATTATTATCGGTTGGCATGGTATGGGCATGTGATGAGCAGGAATGAGGAAAATGTCGTGAGGAAAGTCGTGACTATGAATGTCGATGGCTATAAGAGTAGGGGAAGACCAAAGAAACGATAGATGGACTGTGTGAAAGATGATATGGCTAGAAAGGGGGTGACTACCGAGATGACAACTAATAGAGAAGTATGGAAGAAAGCGACATGTTGCGCCGACCACAAATAAATTGGGATGAGGGCAGGAAATTGATGATGAATGTCATATATGTCTAAATTAATTGCTACCAAAGATTGAATTTAATATAATTTACTAACTACATGCACAATTCAACTTAATTAATTACACGGCAGCTTCGGGAGGTTCCTGTGTCGGATAAGGTGGGAGGAAACGCCCGAGTGTCACCACAGTGTGGATCGCCCGGAGGACACGGTGGAGCATACGGTGGAAGTCTGCCCAGCTTGGGCAGAGCACCGCTGTGTCCTCATGGAGGCGATCAGCGGCAGAGATCTCTCGCGTCCGGCCCTGGTTCAGGCCATGGTATGGAGCGAGAGGGCATGGGCAGCCGTCACCTCCTTCTGCGAAGCAGTAATGCTCGCGAAGGAGGAGGCGGGATGGTTGAGGGAAAGGCAAATTTCGCGCCCTCTCGCCCCTAGCCGCCGCAGGAGACGCCCTGGGCGTCGGGAATACCGGGCGGATTTTCGGCCACATCCCACCCACCACCCTCCCGCTCCAGCCACCTCCGCCTAGAGCGGGAGAAGTTATTTGATGATTTCCCACCCTAAAAAAAAAGCTATGATCACAGATTTCTGACCACCCTTTACCCGTTTTTTTTACGGTATTTTTTTTAATAAATAATACAAGGGGCTCAGCAAAAGTCTGATGCGGCGATGTTATTGGCTGATGAGCGTTAGGTAAGCATTACTATAGAGGCCGAGCTCTGCAAGCAGGATAAAGCTCACCCGCGATAGTACCTAGTACATCCACATTTCGCCAGTTATGTTTAAGCCCCATGTAACAGGAGGAAAGCCTATTGCCATCAACCGGGCACAGTTCCAGACTCTGGGCTGCTACTGGGACATTCCTAATGGAAAAACCCAATAACACTTTTCCTGACCTGGGTATTGAACCCAGGACCCCATGCTTAGCAGTAGCGCTGAGCATAGGGCCGACCAATAGACTAAAGAGGTAGACCAATGAAGACTGTGTTAGGGATTGTTAAAATAAAACGAATCACTGGTTACCTTAATATTATTGTTATTATTAATTATACCTAATACACATTAAACTGTCTTTTATATTACTAATTCCGATACTTAATCTGAGACCCCTCTCAATTAATACTTACGAATAAACCTTAGCGTCAATAACGTAGTTACTTAACGGTTTTATTAACTAATGCTTACAAAGTAATTGATTCCTGATCTCCTCATCTTTGAAGAGGAGATCAGGGATTGGCCAGAGCCTCGTCGGTCATTCAAGCAGGGTGTACCACGGGCAGGTGAGGTTGACTTTGGCTCTTCAGGTGTTGGTAGAGCCACTTACACCCCATCGGTGTACGCTCAAGTGGGGTCATGTGGGACATGACTGGAAGTCGCCAGCAGCAGCATCAACAGACGAGCGGGTGACTCTGATCGTCACACCGGGACCTGAAAAGTGAGAGAAAATTATGATACAGTATTTATTCAAAATAATGACCTCGATACAGAAATGGTGCACTATAACACTACGAGTGAAGAGTTGGATCTACATAAATCCAACATCATCATTTAAGCCAGAACTGACTCAAGTATTCAAGCACCTCGCTTGAATACTAACTATCTGCTACCAGCGGGCCAATTCCGTAACACACATAAAATGACTATTGATCGCAATCGGTTACATTTTGACAGTTCACCCACGTCCATTGCATTATTTACTATGCTGAGCTGACGAATTTTTCAAACGTATTAAGCAATGGATTAGCAATATTTTATCTGCTTGAGTACACACATAATCAACCTATAATGTTCTCACTGCTGAGACACAGGCCTCCTCTCTGCGAGAGGGAGTGGGCCGTAATCCACCACGCGGGCCCAGTGCGGGTTGGTAGATGTCACATGTCTTCGAATTTTCGGTTCTAGGACATGCCGGTTTCCTCACGGTGTTTTCCTTCACCGTTTTTTGAGAGCAGTGGTGATTAAATTATTTACACAAAGTAAAGCGCCTGTCCAGGCTCGAACCTACGACCTACAACTTGTAAGTCGCGGCCGTTACCACTGGGCCACCACTGCTCTCACAGCCTCTGCTTGAGTACAGTTTTCATAGTTTTGTTGGTATATTGGCGTGTGCTAGCTAACATAAGGCAAGTAATTTAATTTAATGTTTTGTGTTTCTTAATGTTAATTACTTTGCATACGATTTGTATAGAATCAAGTTTATATAACTAAACAGACAGGTGTGCTGCTGTGGAGTTTGTTGCGCCACTTCTTCTTCCCAGCTAAAGCACTAGGAAGTGGTGAAGGGCGAACGTTTTGGGGGACTGTCTTATGTAATTTTGACGTTCAAAAAGTGCTGATTCTCAGCCTAGTTTGAATAAATGACTTTTGATTTTGAATTTGAATAAACCTTCAAAACTCTCGGATTGTGATTCAAACTGTTACGCAATTAGGGTGCTGTTTAATTTAATTCTATGGGAACTTTCAAACATTAGAGTTAATCTCGACTCAGGATTGATAAAGCTTTTCGTGTAGGTATATGTAAATTGCAATATTTAGTTTGGAATCTGAGGGATACTCCCTACATTTTTAAGAACGCTCGCATTCTAATTACAGTCTCATTCTGCCAAAAACACCTCTAATTTACATACATTTTTGACAGATTTTTGACATTGATGATAGTCACTGCAAGACGATATTGTGAAGTGACTATATCACGTGCGACATGGCTGAAAGCAGTAGCAGCATCAGCTTCAGAGACGAGTAGGTGAAGCTCCTCGTACTACAGGGACCTGAAAAGTGAGAGAATATTTATGATTAAATTTTGAAATAAATGTCCTCGACACGGAAAAGTTGCACCGCTACCCAATAATTGATACCTTACATCCCAAATCTTTTTCTACTTTTAGCCACCGCCAAACACGAATAACTTAATGCAGTACTGATATACGCACTATTGTAAGGCTGCCAAGTGCCGAGCCCGGAGATCCGGCTCGAAGGACCAGGTTGACTAAAGGTTCAGCAACCTGTCATCAACCTGGTCCCTCGAGCCGCAGCACAGGAAACTGCTGGCCTAACAGAGACCTAAAAATATTATAAGAAAGAAAGAAAAAAGAAAGAATAAATATTTATTGGGACTCTCACAGGAAGAACATAGATTAAATAGAAAACATACACAAACATAGAAAAGTAAAAATAACAGTACAAAACGTTCTATACGAGGCCAAAATGTCACAGCTTGATGCTTCAAATAATGATATTTACTTAAGTAATATAATTGCAGAAAGATCCATGAAAGTCTAAGAAGATTGATTGTGGTTCTTTATTGCAGTGGCGGACACTCAGCTGAATAACTGTATTAAAATGCTGAGCACAGCAATAAAGAACAAATGCCTAGGGGTTTTAAGGGTGATCCTTTGGGTCGCTATTAATATCTGCTCTCCTTACAATGTTTATGTCATTTCATGGTTAAGCCCCATTTACACGATGCAAGTTTCTTGCTAGTAGCGAACAAAAACATTAAAGCTACAAACGACTTTACTTAGTGGTCCGTGCAACATGTCTTCGTCATCCATACTTACCTATTAGTCGTCGTCTCATTAGTCACCCCCTTTCCTAACCATATCATCTTCCACACAGTCCATCCATCGTTTCTTTGGTCTTCCCCTACTCTTAGCCATCCAAATTCATACCCAAAACTTCGTTGACGACATTTCCCTCATTCCTCCGCATCACATGCCCATACCATGACAACTCCCTTTGACGCACTGTTCACAAAACCTGCAAAAATTATGAGTCATCACTCATTGCGCAGTCACTAATCATTATATCATGTGTCAAAGGCGCTAAATTCTCAAAAGATGCACTTGGGAGAGAATAAGCTCTTTCCAAATGTTACGTAATTGGTCAGTTACGACATTTTGATTTAAAAAATAGTTACAGAGAAAATCTTTCACTGCTTCCCAACTTTGAACGACGCGGCACTGTATAGCTGCGCAGAACCAGTTCTTTGAGCAACTATCAGTCTTGGTAGTAGCAAAGCAGGTAGTTGCTCGGAGGATCAATCCGGCAATCCACTACGCATGGCAGATGGCGGATAGCGCACTGCGGCATTGCACAAAAGGAAGTCTAGTACCTACTCCACTGCGCAGGTCACATTACTGGTATCATTACTTCGATGAGAGTTATACGATGCAGTTATTATGTTTATGCCACTCAACAAAAAATAACCGAAGATGCACTCCCTTTAACAGGACGACGCGAGTCTGCGATATATGTATATCGGTCTTCCACACAGTCCGTCCATCGTTTTTTGGTCTTCCCCAATTCTTATAGCCATACACAATCATGCTCAAAACTTATCTCACGAGATTTTCCTCACTCCCCCGCATACATGCCCATACCATGACAACTCCCTTTGATGCACTGTTTTCACAAAACCCTGCAAAAATGATGAGTGATCACTCATTGCACAGTCACTAATCATTACTAATGTAATTTTGACGTTCAAAAAGTGCTGATTCTCAGCCTAGTTTGAATAAATGCCTTTTGATTTAATTTGATTGTATCACTATGTATCAAAGGTGCTAAATTCTCAAACGATGCAATTACCGAGTCAATAAGCTCTTTCCAAATGTGACGTAATTTGTCAGTTACATTTTGATTTAAGAAATACTTACAATGAAAACACTTGACTGCTTCCCAACTTTAAACGACGCGGCACTGTAGAGCTGCCCAGAACTGGTCCTTCGAGCAACTACCAGTCTTGGTAGTAGCAAAGCAGGTAGTTGCTCTGAGGATCAATCCGGCAATCCACTACGCATGGCAGACGGCGGATAGCGCACTGCGGCATTGCACAAAACAAGTCTAGTACTCCACTGCGCAGGTCACGATCAGTACTTCGATGAGAGTTATACGATGCAGTTATTATGTTTATGCCACTCAACAAAAAATTAACCGAAGATGCACTCCCTTTAACAGCACGACGCGAGTCTGCGATATATGTATATCGGTCTTTCACACAGTCCGTCCATCGTTTTTTTGGTCTTCCCCAATTCTTATAGCCATCCACAATCATGCTCAAAACTTATCTCACGACATTTTCCTCACTCCCCCGCATACATGCCCATACCATGACAACTCTCTTTGATGCACTGTTTTCACAAAAACCTGCGAAAATGATGAGTCATCACTCATTGCACAGTCACTAATCATTCTATCACTATGTATCAAAGGTGCTAAATTATCAAACGATGCACTCAATAAGCTCTTTCCAAATGCGACGTAATTTGTCAGTTACATTTTGATTTAAGAAATATTTACAAAGAAAACACTTGACTGCTTTCCAAGTTTGAACGACGCGGCACTGTAGAGCTGCCTAGAATCGGTTCTTCGAGCAGTTGCTCAGAACACCAATCCGGCAATCCACCACGCACGGCAGACGGCGGGTGGCGCACTGCGGCATTGCACAAAGGAATCTAGTCTCGGAAAATCTAGCTGCACTGCGCAGGTCACGCTGGCCAGTACTTCGATGTGAGATAAACTATGCAATTATTATATTTGTGCCATGCAGGTAAACGATACAGAAGGGCCATTCCCTATAAATTAATAATCACTACAGTCCGACCGTCGAGAGAATGCGTTCTTGAGAACTGTCGGTTTCATATTAGCAAATATGTTTATTTGATCCTTATTACAACTAGAAATTGTCCAACTGACGGGGACGTTTTTTTTTTGAGATAGATAGATAGTCTTTGTAACTTTAATTGTACAGAATTACAATTACAAAGACTCAATATGATAATGCTTTTAATGCTGATATCACTTCCTTCCATTTTAATCATAATATCAAATTTTTAGGACAGAAATTTAAAATATATGGGAACCGACGTCTGTTCTTTTAGACAAAGTATGTGAGACTGTTTAAAAAATGTGAGGATTTTTTTGGTCTGAAGCACCGTCAGTTATAAGTACCGGGGCAATACCCTTGGCAATCTGTTTCATGAACTGCGTGGTGCCTGCCATCTGTAAGTTGGAACTACAGTCCGGCCCGTCGAGAGAAAATTAGAAATAGAGAAATATTAAAAATTCTCCAACGGACAGATTAGGAACGCATTCTCTCAACTGCTAGACTCTAATAAAATTAAATTCGTCAAACACACATTCTTTTGTACGCAAGCATTTGCAGTCCTTTCTCAGTTATATTACCACATATTTTGCAGACAGTGGTCTTTGTTGTCGTTGCTAAAAGGTTGATGTTAAATTACTGTGAAAGGACTGTTTATAACAGACAGGTGTCCGCAACGCATTCACTCAGCGGATGCTGTGTAGACCTTCAAAAAGATAAAGAGATTGATTGAAGTTCTTTATCGTAAGGGCGGCGTCAAATGAATTATTACCCATTGTCTTCCCTCCCCATTGTGTTAAAAGACGTTCACCCTTAGATCCACCACCATATTCATGTCTTTAGAGCAAGGGGGAACAAAAGGGCGTCACACTGGTTTGTTACACGCCCCCAATGATAACCCCTCACTTACCCTGTCGCCCCTCTTGACCGTCGCCGCAAAATCTTATAAGTTTCTTCACATTCGTGTACTAACTACTCAGAACATAAAAACAAAACTATTCAAAAAATATATTTAAAGACTAAGCCTTTCCCAATAAGAGTTATAGAAGTAATTTGGCTACCTGGATAAATAGACTGTGGTTGTGAGTTTAGAAACAGGTACGACGGACTACAGAGCCGGTACTTTAGACCCGGGGTCTAGGTGGCAGTTTGGAGGACCAGCTCGTGATGCATGGCATACAGCGGGTGACGCACTGCGGCATTGCACGAAGCAATATTTACTACGGCGTGAGTTATGGCTATACAGTTTTTAAATACGGCTTATAGCACGATTTTGTTGTAAAAGTGAGTTTGTTTGTAACGCTTTCACGCTAAAACGACTGAACGGATTTTGATGAAATTTGGCACATGGGTAGACCATGAACTTGAGAAGGACATAAGCTACTTTTCATCCTGGTTTGCAGACGAAGTCGCGGGCAATAGCTAGTAATATTATAAAGCGAAAGTGAGTTTGTTTGTTTGTTACACTTTCAAGGTAAAACGACTGAACGGATTTGGATGAATTTTGGCGCATGGGTTAAGACATAGAATGTATTTTATTCCAGTAGTACGTTCCCGTGGGATAATTTCCGTCCTCCGCAAAAACTAGTTTCACATACAACTACTTACTTATGAAAAGTCAGAAGCTGTTCACAGTTTTAATTTATCGTTTCCTATGGAGAAGAGACAGGAAGAAACTTCACGGTTACTCTTTAAATACTACATAATTGGCTTATTACAGTGTTATAATAATAATAATGACCCCACCGCCGTATCCCTACGTGGACGTCGTGGTGAGGCTTGCGCGCTCCGAACTCTAGGTCTGTGCCGGTAGAGTTTACTTTGCCGGAACAGTTCTGGGGCAAGGAGCCAAACCAAGAGAGATACAGAAACCCGCAGTACAGCATGTGGCGAGCTGTTGGGCAGTAGCGACCCCACGGACCTTATCTCCTGGGAGAACTCTTGTTTCTCATCTCTGGCTTGCCTTTATTGGCCGGCCGGAGTGAACACTGACGAGGAACAGAGCTCCCACCTCATTCTTGCCTTTATTGGCCGGCTTGAGTGGAGATTCGCAAGAGCAAACGTGCTCGGAGGAAGGAAGTATTCCAGTAACTGCTCGTAGGGATCTTGACCATCTTCCGGGCTCTGGGATTGTTCTGAAAGCCGTGGAATACCTCTCCACTCCTCAAGCACCTCAAGAATCGTTGCCCTCGTGTCATTACGTCACTATGTGCTAGCGGCCAGGGGCCCCATTATTGAGTGTGCAAGTCACCCCCTGCCATTTTATCGGTGCATTTAATTTTTATTGGTCAGGTTGGGGCCATAGCCTTTCCTTAATCTAAGGAAACCGATCTACTCTATAGTAGATCAGTTTCTTAAGACACCCAAACATGGGTTTGGGCTAAGGAGCCCAATATGTTTTGTCCCCATGTTCTGCAATAGTCTTGCATCGACCGGGGGTTGTCCTTGGGTGCACTTGCACAGAGCAAACAGGGATAATCGTCGGTTGGTGCCTCATTCCATTACAATTGTCCATGGGGCATCTGCGAGTTGGCATCGGCCCCTCGTACGCCTTCCAAAGGACCGGGACCCCTTGGTCCTGAGATATGTAAGGATATAATAATAATAAACAATTTATTAACAGGTTACAAAGACCCATAGATGAATACCTTAACCTAAGTATAATAACAATTGTGTTAATAAAACTTAGTATTTTGTCCGTGAAAGCGGCGGAATACTCGTACCACATCCTGTGGCCAAAAGCTTTTTTACACCACCTGATGCAGGTAGCATGTGGGATTGTGGGTATGCGCACCACAATCGCCTTGGTCTTAGGTGACATTGCGATACGACTCCAGCAGCTGCACTCTCGGCGCGTACTTCAGCCTTTGGCGCACGTACTTCACAATGTCTTCCGCGTCGGTGCTACGTTGTAAGGGTAGTTATTAGGGGACAGTGTAGGCCTGCTATGATGTTGTTACAGGATGATGAGGTTTTTAAATAAAAGACCAGAACCCTAACCTAACTTACATCTATTTATTACCTATCACGTTTGGAGAAACAAATGTCGTAGTTAATCTTTATAAAGGAATAAAAAATCATCTAATCCTAACAATGACACACACATTTAACATCACAAGACACATAAATGCAGAGAAACTGCGACCTAATCACCCCTAAGAGGAGACCAGGGTTTCGCCAGAGCCTCGTCGGTGAAGTCAGCAGGGTGTACCGCGGGCAGGTGAGGTTGACTTTGGTTCATCAGGTGTTTGTAGAGCCACTTACACCCCATCTGTGTTCATACGCTCAAGGGGTCATGTGTGATATGGTTGGAAGTGAAGGTTGAACGAATCAAGACCTGAAAAGTAAGAGAACACAGTGGTTACTTAAATGTTGAAGAAACACCTTGATACAGAAAAAAGAAATATTTGGGACAAGCCTGCCATACTATTCCCAACTACTGCAACTACTGGTTAAGTCTACTATTTCATTATTTATTTATTTCTTGGATGATTGGATCGCCAACAATTACACAACATATAAACAGGGACCAACTACAAGTGTGCGGAACACTACATTATTCACTTATTATCTAGGTAGGTACAACAAGTTTGACAAGGACGAAAACATTAAAATAAATCAAAATATAATACACGAAAATCAATGTGCCTGCTCTTCTTGAGCCGACTGGTATTGTCAGAGATGATGGCAAAAGACCTGATGGTGTGTCTTTAGTCCCATGGAGTTTGGGACGGATGCTTGTGTGGGACGCCACCTGTGTAGACACACTGGCGCCGTCCCACCTCCAACGGACTACTTCTAAAGCGGGTGCAGCGGCAAAAAATGCCGAAAATCTGAAAGTTATTAAATATGGAGGCCTTGGCAGAGAGTAGGTACAACTTTGTGCCCTTTGGCGTCGAGACCCTCGGTCCGTGGGGTCCCAGTGCGCATAAGTTATTTGCGGAAATCGCGAAACGTCTAGTTGATGTAACTGGTGACCGAAAAGCTGGCGCCTTTCTCGCGCAATGCATCAGCATTGCAATTCAGCGAGGAAATACCGCCAGCATCCTCGGTACAATGCCTCGAGGGCCTTTTTTAAGCTTAACTTAGTTTTAATTTAATTTAGTTAATGTTAATAATCATTTTGTAATTTGGTTATGTAAATAAATAATTACATACACGAAAATCATAAAAAATAATACAAATTGATTTTAAACAAATTAAAAAAAATACCATAGACAACAGATAAAAATAACAAAATAAATAAAAACTATGACTTTTTAAACTTTAATATTTTGCAAGGTGGAGTGTCGATTATCCGAACGTCGATCTACTACGCCCGCCGCGCCCCGCGCGGGCCTCTCTCCCGCCTCCCGCGCTACAGTGCTTGCGCACTTGTCGTGACTTGCTAAGACGCAGATATATGATTTTAGTGACTTTTAAATCTGATAATACTCCTTCATATAACGCAAGTACCTAAGTTATGCAAAAATGTATGTTAAACTAGAACGCATACACATCAATTCTGTATGTGACTATTTAAGTATTGTAGTAACATACTTTATGAAATAAATTCAGGAAGTGGTGTCTACCCAAAGCATAAAAAAACGATAATACTTTCAAACTACATACGATATTTTTGTATTCATGAACAGACTTCTTTATTATCTTTAATTCGATCTGTGATTTTTTTCACATATTCATATTTTCGTTGCTAAAAATAAATTTTAATATTCCTTAGGAAACCGAACGGCGGGCGGCGCGGCGTGAGCGCAACATTTTTATGGCTTAATTGTACTCGTATGCCACTTCCAAGTAGCTGCTTGTGCTTCTGAAACGTTTACTTGCTTAGATATTGCCTTGCGTTGGTTTGAAACAGGCTGAAAGCGACCAGTATCAAATATCTGTCCTTCAAAAAAGTACGTGAAGCCGCTCGTAAGCAGGTAGGCTTGCTTCGGCAGACGAAGATTGAAGATTTTTTAAGCGTTAATTGTACCTAGTACCTACACACAAGTTTTACTACAAGATTGTCTGCACTTTTTTTTATTTAATTTCTATTTGTCATTAAAGATATATATGTAAATATCATTTACCTGTACGTAAATATGTATGGCTGAATCAATAGACATATAGGTAGTTCGATTATCTGAAAATACCGGTTTTCCGAACACCCAAGTCCCCCAATTAGTTTGGATAATCGACGCTCTACTATAAATCTAAATTGTTAAAACGTATAGCCCCTGAAGGTATGTTCTTACTTCCAAACCGATCCTTAACTACCCCCCCCCCCCCCCCCCCCACTCCTCATGCCCATTGTAGCCACGTCTTTCACAAACTCTAGAAGTAAGTCAAGTTTCAAAGTAATAAGAACTGGAACACCTACCTTCATTGCAAGGCTACAGAGCCCAATGCCCGGAAGCGGCTCGAAGGAGTAACTCCGTGCACTGAAGCCATAGCTGCTGGCAGAGATGGATGGGTAGGTAAGGCTGCTTGTACCCGATAGTACTGAAACCAAATAATTGTTTTATTTGTAGTCCACTTATCACATTACCATTATTACAATATTTTTTGTTTTTTAACAGCTTAGGTACCTCTCACTTTCTGTGGCAAAGATTTCGTAAAAAGGGCGGAAGTATGTACAATACATATAGGAAGTGACAGCTTGAGCATGGAATAAGTAAGTACTATTTAGTAAGTGAACTCATGGAATTATTAAGTACTATATAGATTGTTAATAGAGGGTGTCGAATTTCGATCAGTGGGCCACTGAATAATATAGAGTACAATGAATAAGTATTATTCGAATAAATATTACAGTATTTAGCGTTTTAAAATTCTGAGTTTAATTTCTGTCGCTGCTCAGTAGCTTATTACCAAGGTGAGATGTCAAATGTTACACATCATATGCGACTTCTGTAAGGCGCGCTCGTTTTTTTTTATTTTTTAAACAAGTCGTTTGAAATTAAATTAATTGAATTTGTTTATCCTTTAAACAGAACATCGGAATCACTTTTACTCGTCATTTAAAAAAAAATAAGCTAGGTGGAGATTAAAATACTAACACTAATTCCGGAATTAGCAGCAACGTGTACCTCGCCCGAAGTGGCCGGTTTGACTAACTTAATGTTTCAAAAACTTTAAATATTTTGTGTTTAGAAATTAAAAGAAACAATTAACATTAATTAACACAGCGGTAGCGGCGCCTCGACGAACCAACTCGTGATACGCGGCAGACTGCGGGTGTTGCACTGCGGCATTGCACAAGGAAATCTGGTCTAAATATCTAGCTACGCTGCACTGCTCGCGATCAATACTGTGATGTGCGATATACCTATGCAGTTTGTAAATACGGTTCTTACATGCACAATGTTTCAACACCACAATTTAATCTGCAGTATTGCCAAATTATTAAACAATACTCTACTATTTTTTAAGGAAAATTACAGCTTTATAGTAGGTTTCTAAGACGGACATGGCGAAACTATAAGGGTTCCTTATTTACAACGGAACCCTAAAAAGTTACTCTGATTGGAACCTTTTCTTTAGTTCTTTATAGCTCTACTAGCTGTTGCCCACGACTTCGTCTGCGATCCAGGATGAAAAGTAGCCTATATCCTTCTCACAGGTCATGGTCTACCCATGTGCCAAATTTCATCCAAATCCGTTCAGCCGTTTTAACAAGAAAGCGTAACAAACAAACTAACAAACTTACTTTCGCATTTATAAAAAATATTAATTAGGATTTCGTAACGAGCATGTGAACTATTTGTAAATAGCCCTCAGGCTAGGTGGAGCGGCGATCTTCGCAGGATCGCTGGTGGTAGCTGGATGAGTTGACGAGAATTGAGCTGAATGGCAGGCAACTGAGATGATGATGATGAGAAATGAAATGAAATTATTTATTCTGTAAATGGTATATCAAAATCACTTTTATGCGTCATATTTTTTTAATTTTTTTAACCGAGATAGATTCGACTGTCGATTCGACATTGCCTATCGCACCACCGCTGAGAAGAAATGGCGAAACACACTCAGGGGTCTTATTTTTTTTTGGGCGGAAAATTATCAAATAACTTCTCCCGCTCCGGGCGGAACGGGAGGGTGTGTCAGACTCTTACTGACTAAAACCCACCCGTGTTCCTTCCGTTGCCTGTGTTGCCAGGGGCCTCGGTATCCCTTTCGGACTTTCCCGCGACCCCGGCAGGAAACTCAGGAGTCTAGGTCTCTTTTAAAGTCCAGAATAAAATATTGTATAACAAAATCGGTAGCGTCTAGCGACCAGAATGGCCTTTTGGTCCGCAAGAAAGCACGCATGCATCAGCCATCGTGAGCTCAACCCTATCTTAGGGAGCTCAGCAGGCTTAGCATGACACTCTCTATTTCTTCGAAGAATAGACACGGCTCTTTCTATACAAAGTAACATTTCGTTTCTCAGTTTTTGACATCTCACCGTAGAAATCCTTCTACAATCTGTCATTTTGTCTTTCGTTTCTATCTTTGTCCAGGTCCTTTTTTATGTAGAAGGATTTCTACGGTGGGATGTCAAAATAGGAGAAATGAAATGTCACTTTGTATGGATAGAGCCGTGTATATTCTTCGAAGAAATAGAGAGTGTCATGCTAAGCCTGCTGCTCATCAATCTGATCAATCCTCAGTCTCCTCTTAGGGCAACGAGAACTGTTGACGATTCTACGTCGACTGCTCAGTTTCAGGAGCGAATAAATAAAACACGTGGACTAAATGACAATCTAGTGTAATACACGAATACAAGTTTAACAAGCCCAGGGTCATTGTCGTGGTAAGATTCCAAGTGACGCGTCGCGAAGCGGGAGGACCCGCGAACGTCCGCGCCACCCGACACCCCTCCGCCGCCGCCGCAGCCCGCGCGCCTCCACCCAGTCATGTCATGCATAGACAAGCACAGTGCTATCATCTTTCTCCTGCCCCCACCTCAATTTATTCGGGGTCAGCGCAACATGTCCCTTTCTTCCATAATTCTCTAGGTATTAGTGGTCATCTCGGTAGTCACCGCCTTTTTAGCCATATCATCTTTCACACAGTCCATCCATCGTTTCTTTGGTCTTCCCCTACTCTTATAGCCATCGACGGACAGTACTATAAATTAGGTAGGTGTTTACGATCATACATACATACATACATACATACATACTTAACCTCACGCCTTCTTCCCATGGGGGTAGGCAGAAACTATAGAACGCCACCTGCTACGCTCCTTACATACTCCTTTTGCTTCGTTTACGTTCATACATCTGGTCATACACGCACGCCGGTTGCGAGTACTACGCACCTGACCTTTTTGAAGAACATTATTAATGAGGTCACTATATGTCTTTCTGAGGCGTCCCCTTCCACTCAACAATTTACAAGGCAGATGGCCTTGTAAATACCTTTTGTTAGTCGCCTTTCATTCATCCTCTCAACATGACCAAACCATCCAAGCATACTCTTTTCAATTTTTGTCACTACATCTTCCTTTAAACCGCACCGTTGCCTTATCACATCATTTTCCAGCCTATCATTTATAGTCACACCACACATACTTCTCAAGGAACGCATTTCCACAGCATTTACTCTACTTTCATGCTTCTTTTGCCACACCTAACATTCACTTACATACATAAGTGTAGGCACTAGCACACCATTATGAACAGCCAGTCGAGCCTCTTTGGGCATCGACTGGTTGATCATCATCGCATGTATAGCACCATTCACTTTATTTCCCGCATTTGTTTACGATCATGAGTTATAATATAATAAATAAAAAGCAGATTCCTATTCTAACTTAAATTTAATTAGGATCTAGGGACTTAATGTACTTACTGTGGTTTAATTAAATAAGTGTCGGATAACATATCATTTTTTTTATATAAGGGTAGAAAATTATCTAACCTTACAATTACATAGAATCTTAAATGTTTAACATCTTAAAATTACAAATTATGTAAAATAAATTAAATCGATTGCCAACCCTGATCTCCTACCCATGGAGGAGACCAGGGATTCGCCAGAGCCTCGTTAGTTATCCAGCAGGGTGTACCGCGCGCAGGTGAGGTTGACTTTGGCTCTGCAGGTGTTGGTAGAGCCTCTTACACCCCATCTGTGGACGCTCAGGTCGGGTCATGCGAGACTGGGTTAGAAGTCCGGGCTGATACATTATCAGCCACATCAGCCGCCTTCTGAGATGATAAATGATAAATAATTTTATTTCTGTAGGTATGACGGAATGACTGGGTGACGCTGCTCGTCAAACCGCGACCTGAAAAAAGACAGGGTTATGATTAAATAAGTTATTAAGTCCGCCTATTTACATTTTTGTGCTTGAAGTATTCAATAAATAAATAATGAACAGAAACGTCTCGGTCTGTGCGGTGTGTGTTTATCCACACACCGCACACAGATATTTATGTCTTGGCACAAAACTATAAATCTATCGACATTCATACACTGAAGGGTTTTACTTCTGAACCGATTAAGCTATACGTTTCCATCACAAATAACTGATTGCGAACACCCTCGCTCTAAAAGAATCACTCTAATGTTGCTCCTTTTTTTTTTTTTTTTTTTATTTGTGATGGGTTTGCTCTTGACCTTAGTCTATGTCAGAGGCGACAGAAACAAGGTCGACGATGGAGCGAGCTTACCCAGAAGAAGCCTGTTCACTCTCACTTTGAAGAGATTAGGGTTATATGCGTTCGGAAACACAGACGCAGGCAGAGAGTTCCATTCCTTTGCTGTGCGCATTATAAAAGAAGTTTGGAAACGCTTAGTGCGAGTTGGTGGGATAGCCACCAGGAAGGGATGGTAACCTGAAGTGCGCCTAGATGACCGATAATAGAAGGGGGCCGGTGGAATGAGGTCGTGGAGTTCCTGAGCACACTCTCCGAAGTACAATCTATAGAAGACCGACAAGCAGGCAACCTTGCGACGATGGGCCAAACTGTGAAGCTTGGCATCCACCAGATTTACGTCGCCAATGAGCCTCTTAGCTCTGCGTTCCACCGAGTCAAGCGCGGCAAGTTGGTATTTAGCCGAGCCATCCCAAAGGTGGCGACAATACTCCATGCAGGATCGGAGCTGCGCTTTATAAAGGGTCAAAAGCTGTCCAGGCGTAAAGTATCGCTTCACCTTATTTAGGATGCCCAGTTTCTTGGCCGCAGTTTGGGCTTTGTACTCGATGGTGGCGCCGGAGTTGAGGTTAGATGTCAACTCCGTGCCTAGGAGCTCGAGCCGATCAGTTACAGGAACAGATGTACCCCGAAAAGTAGGAGTCAGGTCGAAACGACTCCTTTTTGCGGTAAAAAGACACGCTTGTGTTTTGGTGGCGTTAAAAGTGACCAGATTATCATCACCCCACTGGGAGACAAGGCTTAACGTCAACTCTGTCCGCTCTACCAAGGCCTCTCTCAAGGAACGAACTGCGGCCCCGTTGGTTTTTGCGCCGGACAAGTATCTCTCTGAAACAGTACTGTCGTCCGCGTACCCAACAATACCAATCTGTAGTAGGTCATTGATGTGCAGCAGGAAAAGAGTTGCAGAGAAAACAGACCCCTGAGGAACTCCGGCATCAATAGCCATAAGGTCAGAGGAGCAGCCGTCAACGACTACTCTGATCGACCGTTCACTAAGGAAGTCTGATATCCAGCTACAAAATCAGCTGGGATGCCATAAGCAGGAAGCTTGCTGAGCAGACCAGCGTGCCAGACCCTGTCGAAAGCCTTCGAGATATCAAGCGATACAGCAAGTGCTTCGCCATGTTTCTCGATGGCTTCGCCCCAGCAGTGCGTGACATACACAAGAAGATCACCAGTTGACCGTCCCCGGCGAAAGCCATATTGACGGTCACTGAGGAGATCATTGTCTTCTCTCTTTGGTGGGACATTATCAAATAACTTCTCCCGCTCTGGGCGGAGCGGGAGGGTGTGTCAGACTCTTACTGTCTAAAACCCACCCGTGTTCCTTCCGTTGCCTGCGTTGCCAGGAAACCTAAACCTTTCGGACTTTCCCGAACTAAGTTTCGTAATTTCAATCGACATTAATCAGCAACGGTTACAAAGAAATAAACCTGAAACACATACAGTCATATGTAGCAACTTTACTTTCCGAGAGCAACTTTGCCCATGAGTACTAAATATAGCTTGATTCCAAAAAAAATTGTTGCTGCCATTTAATATTAAAGCGGTACAAAAGTAGAAAAATCGACTATTCGTAACAGATTTTTACTAATCGAGATATATATATATATATCTCGAAGTTGCTCATGGAAAGTAAAGAAGCCACAGTTGACGGTACCTTCATTTTTAACTCTCGAAAATGCAGTGCTGCCAGGAAGGGTGTCCCAACGGCAGCTCGAAGGATTAATTCGTTGGGCTGTTGATGGGTGCACTGATGTCATGGCCGCCTTCTGAGATGAATGGGTGACATTCAACAGGACCTGAAAATTGACACGAAATTATAAACTTCACATAACCAGCCTGTAATGTTCCCACTGCTGGGACACAGTCCTCCTCTCTGTGAGCAGGAGAGGGCCGTCATCCACCACGCGGGCTCAGTGCGGGTTGGTAGATGTCACATGTCTTCGAATTTACGATTCCAGGACATGTCGGTTTCCTCACGATGTTTTCCTTCACCGTTTTGAGAGCAGTGGTGATGAAATAATTTACACAAAGTAAAGCGAACCTACGAAATACAACTCGTAAGTCGCGGCTCTGCTCCCACATCATTATAAACTTATCACGAGTCAATAATTCTGTTTCAAACATTGAACTTTGTAGCTGCGCCCTTATTTTCAAGTACTAACGTGAAATTAATTATCTCAATATTTTATTGTTGAGTTTAGAGATGGAAAGATTAAAAGTAAAAATTACCTTCATCTTCAACAATCAGGTACGCGATAGGGCTGCAGAATCCGGAGCCCTGCTGGTGGCTCGAACGACCAGCTCGTCTTGCACGTCGGACGGCGGGTGGCGCACTGCAGCATTGCACAAAGGAAGTCTAAAAAATACTAACAACACTGCGCAGGTCACAATCAATACTTAAGATGCGGGATGTACGATGCAGAGCCTATAGTATTTATACCAGTCAATAAAAAAATGTACCGAAGTTTCAGTCTCAACAATCAGAAGCTTAAAATCCTCACATGATCTGACTAAAATTATGATAAGATATGTCTGGATTTTAAAAGATACTTTTTCGCCACACAAGAGTTTGTTTCGCCACTTCTTCTCAGGAGTAGTCAAATAGAAAATGTAGACTCCTTCTAGCTTGTTTATAGGGTTCCGTACCTCAAAATAAAAAAAAGAAAACCCTTATATGATCACTTCGTTGTCTGTCCATCCGTCCATCTGTTTGTCAGTCTGTCTGTCAAGACGCCTTTTCTCAGGAACGCATGGAGGCATCAAGTTGAAATTAATATCAAAGACCGGTCTACAGTCCCGTGGAACTCTATAAAAATCAAGCTTCTTATCAAGTTGCTTATTGGTGATTGTAACAATTAACTGCTATCGAGTGAGCTGAAGGTTTGTTTACTAATATAAAGATTTTACTGCGATAGATTTCACTTCGAAATACACAAAAAGATTTTTTATAATCCACGCCATCAAAGAAATGAAGTCTAAATGGCAGCTCTAATCATGCCCTTTCACTTGCACATTCACAAAAGCGCCTTTGTTTGGCCGCCATTTGGGATGACACTTTGAAGGTACTCTGTTTCCCAAAACCGATCACTGAAATGTTGCATTTTGCAGCCATGCGCTTTGTCTAGTGCCACGAGTTAGACAAAAGGCCTTTACCCTGGTATTCCCACCCTGTCGCCATTTGTTGTTTAAGGATTTTCTAAGGGTGAGGCCCTTAGAAAATCCTTAAACAACAAATGGCGACGGGCGACTTACAACACTTGTGCGTCGCCATTTTAATTGTTGCTGCGTACAAAGAAAAATCAAAATGGCGCCATTTGCCAGTTTCCATAAGAAAATGTTCGAAGCCCTTAAAACTTAAAAATCAATAGTCTAACGCTTACCTGTCGACCTAATGGGCGGAGTTTCGGTCAGGTCAACATGACACGCGCACACTAGGCATGCCAACCTGTCTGGATGTTCGCCCACCATGTATCTGAACCAAAATTATGTAACTTGTAAGCAGTGTTGGCATTAATCAATTATTTTTTTAATCAATTAATTAATTTGATTAATTTTAATCAGATTACATTAATCATGATTAGAATAATCATGATTAAAAAAGTAATCTTAATCATGATTATTGATGTTAATCATTAATCACTAATCATTAATTGATTAACTTGATTATAAACTAGTACCTACATCCATCAATGTTATTAATTCTATATAAAAGAAATGATGGAAAATAATGACAAACATTTCTTAAAATATTTTTGTTTATTATTCAAGGAACAAAAAAAAATATTTCTAACGTTCAAATACACTGAATTCTAATTTTGAAGAATATTTTTAATCAACTAACCTCCGATCTTTACATTTCTGATTTATTGATGTTCTAGTTATCTTTCATAAATACTTTTTTTTCAATTTTTTTATCGACCTAGGGTTATTTAGCATAGTTGCAAAAGAAAACATTCTTTCTACCGAGCCAGAGGACGGGCATTGGTGTATTGTTCTTAATAAACACTTTGCCTATAACAGGATAACTTTGTAGAAGCTTTCGTTCTTGGCTTACCTCGGCAATAAAATTGAAATGATCATATCCGCTCTCTTTTTAGCATAAACTGATTAAATTAAATAAATTAAACATAAATAAATAAGTAGTTAAAAGTTAATCAAATAATCAAATTTACGATTAAAGATTATGATTAATAATCTTAATCATT
This sequence comes from Atethmia centrago, assembly GCA_905333075.3. NCBI lineage: Eukaryota > Metazoa > Arthropoda > Insecta > Lepidoptera > Noctuidae > Atethmia > Atethmia centrago. Next base: position 13,847,009 of record HG995396.1, on the reverse strand, counting down.
TTAAATTTGATTATGATTAATTAATCTTAATCAAATATTTGATTATGATTTCTAATCATTAATTTTTAATCGTTAATCAGATTAACTTTGGGCCAACACTGCTTGTAAGCCATTGATACAGGCGCATAATAGCTGGGTCTTGGGGTCAAAAATCATGTTCATCAAAGTCGTCAACTAGACACAGGCTTCCGTCAAGCGTCACCACATCGACCGGTCCAGTACTTTTGCATCCATCGGATTCTTAATCCTTACTAATATTGTAAATGAGAAAGTGATTTATTTGTTATGCTTTCACGCTAAAACGGCTGAACGGATTTGGATGAAATTTGGCCCATAGGTAGACCATGACCTGGGGTAGGACATAGGCTACTTTTTATTTCGATATTCTCACGGGATCGAGACTTATGCGAGTGAAACCGCGGAGCGCAGTTAGTTACCTAATTAAATTGCAGCTACACCTTTCTCCTAAATCGGTAGACTATCTCAAAGTTGAAAACGACTGAACATTTACAATTAAAAGAAACACTCACATACTATAAGCACTGTGAAGCCCTGGAGCCCCGATGGTGGGTCGAAGGACATAATGTAGCAAGTACCTAGTTCACCGCCCGCCGTCAGACACGCTCGGTCGAGGGCGGGCGGTAGACTGACTAGCTAAGTAAGAAAGTCTAGTCTAGATAAATGATAAATGATTTTATTTCTGTAAGTAGGTTTTGAAACAACACTTTTACACGTCAAACATATTTTTTAAAACTAGATGAGGTCTAAATTTAAAGCTGTAACGTCAAACATATTTTTTAACTAGAAATAAGTAACTAATTACACTGCGCAGGTCACCATTAACGACCAATGCAGAAACGACAAAGATTATTATGTGTGTAATTAAGGCGCTAGTGGTCAATTGATGTTGTTAAATTCAGTACATTTTATGTTAGTTCTCTATTTTGCCGCATGTATAAATAAATTTGTCTCGGAATTACGATTTGAGATACAGAATATTAAATATGGTACCCATATAGACTGACAAAGATACTTGTAAACATAATGACGGCGCTGCCTGTAGGGTAGACATTTAATTCAATACATTTCATGTTAGTTCTCCATTTCGCCACTAACTGTATCGTCTATACATTTTTTTTTTTTACATCTGAGATGAGTAGGTAACAATACATTTTATGATCTGATGTCCTAGCTAGGTTACTTAGTAGCCTGTATTAAGGACAATCAGCGCTCAATTTCCCGAAAAATAGGACAAAAATATTTCTTAGACTGTTACATAATTAATGACAAACAATTTTGAACAAATTGATAAACTAATAAAAGTCCAATACAAGAACTGTGTGTTTGTGTGTGTAAATGCACGTGCGAGAGAGTGTGTGTGTGTGTGTGTGTGTGTGTGTGTGAGTGAGTGAGTGTGTCTGTGTGTATTATGAGTTACTTCTTTATAGTACGAAGGGATTCGGTATCATAATTTTTGGTTGAAAGAAATTCAGTAGTCCGCTTTTTACATGTTAGCTTACAACATGGTTGCAGTGGAATTATTGCATTTATTCTATTATAAAGAAATGGTCCTTGATAGAGAAAGAATCTTTTTGTAAAAGTAAAGTAAGGATGAGATACATTACAAACCCTGTTTCTTCTTCTGGGTATTATCGGCCGACGTGCAACTGGAGTAAAATCGTGGTGAATATGAACATTTGTTGAAAAGTAAGGACCTCGCATTTCTGATAGAGGTCAAAGGTAGGATAAAGTATTGGTCGAAAAGTGGCTACTTTCAGGACTGCTCGCTGCGCTACCTCAAGAGGCTTGAGAATTGACTTAGCAGCACCACCTCAACTTGTAATACAGTAAGAGATTACAGACTGGCACATTGCAAAATATACGGATCGTATAACATGTACGTTCGCAATGTGTCTAAGAGTTTTAAAAAAATAAATCAGTTTGCGGACACGGCCAGTCAAAAGAGTAATATGTGGTTTAAAGTTGAGATGTTTGTCTAGAGTAATACCAAGGTATTTAATTGCATCAGTAGATGCAATCAGTGGACAGTTACAGTTAAGAGTGTTTAATTGACAGGTGTGAGCTTGCATAGTTAAGGGAGTCGAAGGTTGAGTTGTGATTGTGAGAGAGAAAGTAATCAATTTTGTTTTGGAGGTATTTAAGGTGAGTGAGTGAGACATAAGCCAGCTACTCACGACATCAAACCCTTTCTGAGCGGTAGTTTGGAGACTTGACCACGAGTTGTCAGAGAAGGTGATGGCAGTGTCATCGGCAAACGAAATAATGTTTCCGGAATTTAATTTTATATTACAGGTCATTGATGAAGACCAAAAAAAGAGTGGGACCTAAGACACTGCCTTGCGGTACTCCGTAGGCAATAGGCAGTTCGTCACTTATATTTTTGTCGATTTTGACCCTCTGTGAGCGGCCTGAGAGATAAGAATGAAAGAGTTGAAGTTGTAAATCTCTGACACCCAAACGTTCGAGTTTGGATAATAAGCAAGGGAAAGGAACGGTATCAAAAGCCTTAGCGAGATCAATAAATACAGTGAGACATTTTTTGCGGTGATTGAGTTTGTCAACAATACCGGTTATCAATTTTAAGGCCGCATCAGAAGTCGATTTACTGTTTCTAAAACCAAACTGGTTAGTTGAGAGCAGGTTATTAGTATCAAGGTAACTGATTAGTCTTTTATTTATAAGTCTTTCCATGTGCTTAGATAGCGCAGATAGTACCGCGATAGGGCGATAGTTATTTACTGCATTGTTACTAATTGTCAGCTAATTGTTCAAGTAAGAAAGAGAAGAGAACATGTTTTGTCTTTTTGACGCTACGAAGTCTTTTAAAATTAAATACCAAAACATAGACAGTATATTGAAAACTCCATGTTTTAAATAGGAATAGATAATAAAATGGAATTAAAACAACCACTACTTTTCAAAACTATTTAAACAAAAATATTTAACAACACTTGACTTGATTCGTAACTTAACCTTTTGACCGCCATTGTCATGGTATAGATGACAAACCAAAATGTGTCCAGCACGCCACGGTCACGACTACATGACAGATTTTAAGGAATAATTCGTAGCTTGGCGCCGAGGGCACGTCTTTGCTTTTTTGACGTGGCGGTCAATAGGTTAAAATGTGAAAGGTAAAGGAATTTGCAGCGGCAAACTCAAATGCAGAATGACAATAGAAAATTGTTTCAAGTGGCGCCCAGCGTGGGACAACATTATACAAACCAAAGAGATTAAATATATACCTACTATAGAGGGGCTATGCGAAGAAATGTCATAGAAAAACTGTGATCCCTTGTCTCAGTAACGCCATCTAGCATAATATAGCAAAATTAGAGCGGCTATTGGGAACACCAAATGTCAGTAACGCCATCTAGCTTTGAATAGCATACTAGAAACTTTGTGTAGGGATGTTACCATTTAAATAACAAGGTATCGATAATAATAATTTATTTATTTATTTATTTATAACAATCTTACCTACTCTACCATTACAGATCTATGATCCAATGCGATAGAGTGGCCTTACTAACTAAATCGTAAATCTACACCTTATACCTAGTTAAAAAATATCTTAATCTAAATAACTTATTACATATAGTGTAACTTTTGCGAATTCACTCAAGTTGCACCACAATACATCAACCCTCCCGTGAACCTCATTCACCACGCGTATGGCTCTAGTGAGAGGAGTTTTCGCCAGTAGGTTGGTCCTGGCCGCAGGTACAGCGAGCAGGGGCGGGCGTTGCCGCTTCCACACGTACCGGTCGGGCACGCACATCTGTAGGTGTCGCAGCACTCCCGGGTTATGCGCCACGCCACGTAGTAGTTTCACTACATACGCTACGAGCGAAAACTCCCGTCGTACTCTTAGAGTGTTATACCCTACCATACCCAGAACAAATAGTGTAGGGTACATCAATGGGTATAATGGATATACCCCATACAGCTTGTAATACAAGTGTCGCGTGAACTTATTTTGGATACGTTCCAACATAACACTATATTTCGCCTCATGAGGAGCCCAAATGAATGCGCTATGTTCGAGGTGACTTCTGACTAATGCGTCATATAGTACCCTTAGTGTCGTGATGTTGGTAAATCCTTGGGACTGCCTGAGTACGAAACCTAGGTTTCTGTATGCCTTCTTACATATCTTATTGATATGCTCACGGAAAGTTAGTTCCTGAGAGAAGACTACCCCTAAGTCTCGTACCTGAGACACTCGTTGCATCGGCACATCCTCAACCTTATACTGATAACTCAAGGGAGTTCGCGCGCGAGTGAACGACATCACCGAACATTTAGCAACATTAAAAAGCAGTTTGTTGTCATTGCTCCATTCGGCCACTCTGTCAATGTCTTCCTGTAGGCGTTCACAATCCGAGTGATCCCGAACCTCGAGCAGCAATTTCAGGTCATCCGCAAACAATAAACAAGTCCCATGTCTGACGACTTCCGGCAAGTCATTTATCATTACAATAAACTCGAGAGGCCCTACATTGCTGCCCTGGCTCACGCCCGATCTCGTGTAATATGGTTGGTATGTATAATAAAAGTTACGAGACTATTTTTTATTCACATTTGAATAGATTGAATCAAATGCCAAAAAATTTGGAAAACAATAAAACGATTAGTGGTTTCAATGTGTACAAGTTATTTATTTATTTATTTTTTTTACATACAAATTATTAAATGATCATGAAAGATATAGAAATGGATATATAAATTATCGTCAAAGATATGTAATTTTTTTGTGAAATAAAATTTATGTATAAATTTTATTTTATAATTACAAGACTAACGGTACTTCGTAACTTGAATTGGGAACCATTATTTACCTCATAAAGTATCGATGACAAAATCGATAAACAACATCACATCTCTGCAAGGCAGTAGTGAAGCTATTCAGCAATAGAGGGCGTTTATTACAAAATTAGCATATGCTCTAGAACTATTTATTAAAATAATTATTACTAAGTAAATATAACAAATACTTACGAAAATAAACCGAAGTTAGATCCAGTCGTTCTACCATAACGAGATTTACATTAACGTAATGCGCAACTCGGCATATTTTCTTAGAAAATATATTTCTTTTGTTTCACAGTCTGTCAAGAATACGACATAACATGCAGGCGTACCACACTAGACTGAGCGACTTTTGTCCACTAGGACAAATTAGCCGATTACGATTTTTTTCGCTATGTCCCGTCTATTGTGTAATATAATTTAATGTCTTTGATACAAACAAATAAAATTGAAGTGTCTGTTTATAATTTCAAAATAACAACTTTTTACTAAATGCATATGAAAGTATACATTGTAGTTACAACAAAAAAAAAAATATTTCTTTTAATTTTTGTGTTTGTATGTCGTTCCGGATAATCTCCGAAACGGCTGTTTTTGACGGGACTTTCACTGGCAGATAGCTGATGCTATAAGGAGTAACTAAGGCTCTACTTTTATTGTAGAAAAATCCACGAGGGCAAAGCCGCAGGCAGCAAGTAATAAATAATATCTGTCATTTATTTCATGTCCAAACGAAGGTTTCATAAATAACATTTCTCAAGTTGGCCCCTCAATTCACTAGATGGCGTTGGCATCGAATTATATCGCGCTATGGTCTAGTTCACAACGAAGGTTATGAATATTGCAAGATGCATCTAGGATCCCTCGGTACTCGCATACATTATATTTGATAAAATCGGTTTTGATCGACTTTTTATTTGACTTAATTGATTGTTTTTAAACTTAAAGCTGTACCACTGGTTTTAGAACGTCACGTCGATGATCTTAATAAGCCTAATAGGTACCCGGTTCAGTTAAACGGGCTATTTATATCGAAGGACCTTACGCCCATTAGAGCAGACGAGTCCATAAATAGAGCCCCCAGTCCCACAGTAAACTGCGAAACGCTGAATTGAAACCTGCGGTTTTTTGATAACAGTACCTTTTATAATAGCAAATTACATTTTGCAAGTTATGTGTGTGCAATGTAATAGGGGGTGAGCTGATTGCCATCAACCGGGAACATATCCAGACTCCGATCTGCTAATGAATAATTCCGGAAGGAAAAGCCTAATAACACAGCCGGACCTGTGAATCGAACCCAGGAACTTATACTCGGCAGTAGCGCTAGCAAACACTAGACCAATGAGGCAGTCGATTAATAATAGGAGTTAATAGTAAAAGTATAATAATTTGAACAACTAATTACTTAGTCCCGCGGTGGGCGCCAATAAGAAAAAAATCTTACTGGCGCCCAACTGGGACAATACTTAAGCGTTTTATTTTTTTAATTCATACGACTCAATTTAGCTATCCTCCAGCAACAGCGGTTGGTTGTTGGTAAATTGGTTGATTAGTTGGTCTTGTAGATATCTATATTAGCTAGTGATGACGCCAAACACCAAGTACCCTGTAATGATGTAAGTTGGAAAATAAATAAATACGTGATGTAATACGTAGCCGAATTTCTGGGCCTAGTTCATTTAGATTGTCATCGACACGCTACGGTCATCAGCAGAGCCTTGTGCAAACTGTTGGGGGCCTATTCCAGTGTGACCGGATGCAGCTGAATACCAGTATTTTACATGGAGCGACTCCCAGTTATTCGATCTTGATAGTAGGTTATGTGGTGAGTTCATTTGCAATTAAGCTTTCAGCTCCAGGTCGTACCATACGCCTTTCCTCCTCTCAACAATTATTAATTTTTAAAGGATAAAACTCAAAATAAAGACCAAAACAATAAATTCAGATTACATTTATTCTCCTTCAAATCTTATTGCTACTCCCAGTCATAAATCTTACCAAATACTCAAACGACACTTAACTATAAGACGTTCTTAAGTCTTTCTGTCGCTAAATTACACCTTAGAGTGACAGAGACAGCTCGACTTCACGTCGACTTTAAATTGAGTGGCGTTTGAATATTCTACCGATAAACTCTGAAGCCTTGGTTTCCTCAGAAAGCGGTGAACGGGCACAATAACGGCAATTTCAAATACTGGTAAAAATTTCAGATTTTAATGACGGTCGTTATAACATGACGGAACCGCTCTTCTAGGAAACCGTAGCTTAAGGCCAAGGCCTATAAACCTTACTTAGCCCGCGCTTTGACTTAGACATGTTCCCGTCTCTATCTTGCACTTGTAGTTTAACAGTTGTGCGACAGAAATAATGCTTAGCCAAAGTGCGTGCTAAGTGAAATTTATAGATCTCGGCCGAAGTCATGGAATTCGCAGTCTACTCAGAGTCGCTGGAGTCGGAGGCGGCTTCGGCGACTTCGGCTGTGAATTTGTACTCTTGGTCAGCTCCCAAGTAGGCGTCAGACATGAAGTACAAAGTGTATGTGTGACGACCTGAACTGCCGCAGACGAAGTCTAACCGGACCTGGGGAAAGAGAGAATAGAAACTTTATTTCTATGTTTATGCAAACAAATACATATTAAAAGTAGCGTATACGTATTAAAACTAGTGAAACTACTGATTTAAAGACGTAGGTCCCAATTTGGCGCCAACAAGATTTTCTTATTGGCGCCCACCGTGGTCCTGCTTAGTTTAGTGGAGCAAAACTTATCAACTGAAATTATGTTACGCAACGTCGGCCTGAAATGAAGCAGGTAATTTAAAAGGCATTCCAGGCGTAAGGGTTAAAGTTTAAATAGGCGGACTGCATTTGAGGTGTATGCCAACTGCACGCCGACTGCAAGCGGACCGCGCAGTCAGTTGGCAGTTCCGATGCAGTCATGTGAACTGTAATAGAACTGCATCGAAATTGCAATTTTGCAGCTGGTTTGCTGTTCAAACAGTCTGTCTGTTTAGAGTTTTAGACAATAAGCAAATCGCGCGTCTTTCGATGTTACAGTAGACTTAAGATTCGAACAGTCAGGAGCAAAAAATATGTACGCAAGTTTCTCAGTATTGGCCAATTTTCAATTCACAAAAGTAAGTCTGCGAAGATGCTATATGCACAATACATCAGGAAAAAATCGTTTTGAAAATGTTTGGGTGCATAGTTATTTTTGCCCTTGGCTGTGCAAACCACTTGGTAGCCCACCGAGGACGCTAGTAAGAAAATCTTGTTGACCCCCAAAAAATTGGGACTAAAAATTGAGCCAATAATACAGACTGTTATAGTATTTTACCTTAGCATTGCGCGCAAGTGATACCCTCTTGATGGACAGCAGAGTATTGCTCTTAGGATCACCGATGACCACCCACCAACCTTCCTCGCGTTTCTGAAATAATTGGGAAATGAATATGGTACAAACTTATATGAAAGACATTCAAAATCTCACAATATACAGAGCAGCAGAAACTCCCAGTTCCACTTCTAAACTTAGGGCCAACTCCACCAAGCAATGTATTATAACTAAAAACAAAAATTATGCATTTTGACGTACTATTGCATGTGCGTACATCGGACCACTTTGAAAACAAACGCCCCGTGCTCACGATGACCACATCTATTTACCGCCCCTTTTTGCGTCGACCAATAAAAAACCATTTCTTTTGTTTAAATTTTCTCAGGCTCTGTTACAATGATCACAGATGTCTGACTATCTGTTACCTGTTTTTTACGGTCTTTTTTTTTTTATTTATTAAAACAAGGGGCTTGGCTAAAATCTGATGCGACAATGCTTGCTGATGAGCGTAGGTAAGCGTTACTATAGCAGCCGAGCGCTGCAAGCAGGAATAGTCTTTAGGGTGGTTTCGATGTACGCACCTGGGATAATACACAGTGAGACGGTACGTCAAAATGACAACCGCCTAAATGTTTAGTGGTTCTTTAAACGGAGCTTGGTGAACTCTAGGCACTTAGTATTATATCTTGCCCCGTTGGTCTCGTGGTCGTAAGCACGACTGCTGAGCGTGTGGTCCTGGGTTCGATTCCCAGGTCTGGCAAATTGTTATTGGGTTTTTTCCATTAGGAATTTCTTAGTAACAGCCCGGAGAAACCCCCGTGCCTCGGCGCGCATATGACACCGTGTGCCTCGCGCCGGATCTCTCCCCGCGAGTGTCGGATTGCCGCCCCATCGGACTATGTATACTCTATAAAATCTCCCGCGCCGAAATCAAGGTCAAAGTCAAATTATTTATTTCAAATAGGCACGTAAAGGGCACTTTTGAACGTCAAAATTTACAAAAAATAGTATTAATTCTAGTCGCACCTTCCAAATGGTAGTTTCGTATGGAGAAGAATGGGCAAGAAACTCCCCCGTTAATCTTTTAAAAATGTTTAACAATATTTTGTATAGGTACGTTATATAATTATATGTGAAGACGATGCATCTAGAATAAAATTACTATACCACAATAGGTAAAAAGGCTGGGATTGGTCGCGATGGCCGAAATTCAGTCTAGAGTCAGTTCAGTCTTCAGTCTCTTGTGGTAACTTATTGGTACACGTTACTTTGTTCTACCAATAATAAACTCGACATATCGGTAAGGCTACAGTCGTTTGCAAGCACTAATCTCGTATGTATCTCACCTGCGGGAAGAACGGCGCAATAACCGGTCCGACGATATCGTCTTCTCTCTCTAACGACACTTCTACTACTATCGGCTTGCCGGCGCGTAGGTGACGCTCGTTCTTTACCTGAAAAATATTTGAAATTGTTTTAATTGTTAGGAGTCGTCGGAAAGATCAGATCATGAGAGGTTTTCCTTGGGGGGAAACTTTTATACATAACTTTTATATATACTTTTATATTTTCGCCTTATATTTTACAACATAACGTGCCCTTGTCGGGCTTCTTGGCAAGCTCCATCATCCATCTACGAAGCCCTTTCCCAACTCTGTCGGGGTCCTCGGTCTAACCGGATACACAGCTAAATACCAATATTTTACATGGAGCGACTGCCTATCTGACCTCCACAACGCAGATACTGGGTTTTTATCAGTGATACCCCTTGGTAAGACTGGTTGTCAGACCTTCGGGCTTCTGACGACTCGTAACAACTGTCAAAGATATAGAAATGACAGCCGAGACCAACGACTTAACGTGCTTTCTGAGACACTGAGGGATCTTGGTATGTAAAGATGTTCACCCATCCACGGACAAACCGCGGCTGACCCGTGCGGCTGTTATTATTCATCCATAAGCCCCACATGAAAGCATATACGATACTTAAAACAAAAAAAAACAGTTTTAAATTTTTTTGTCTGTCGGTCTGACTGTCTGTTTGTTCCGGCTAATCTCCGAAACGCCTGGACCGATTTTGACACACTTTCACTGGCAGATAGCTAATGATATAAGGAGTAACTTAAGCTACTATTATTAAAAAAAAAAACGCGGGCGAAGTCGCGGGGGAAGCAGCTGTGATTAATAAATACTTATAACATAACATAAAAATTATTTAAGTAGGCATCACCATGCATAAACAATAAGGATAATGACTTAATTTTTTTTTGTCCGTCTGGTAGATTATTAAAAAAATATTGGACACGTATTTATTCTTTTACGTAATCAAAAGATTACGGCGATACATTGAGTTAAAAATTGGTATGACGTCAGGCCTTGCTAGATTTTATACTGAATTGCCCACTCTCTAACTTTAATGCGTTTTCTCTTTCGTTCTAAGCAATTTTTTGTTAATATGACAAAACAAAAAATACGTTTCTAATATTTTTTTATTATCTGACTGACGGACTAAATAGAATTTATTTTTTTACCCAGGCATCATGCCATTCCTACCTACACAATAATGTTCAGTTTAAGTGATGATCCGGTCTACGTTGGAGCCCTTTTGTGCACTCAACGTTGCCACGCGTCCGGACACAGCCAGGCTTTTTTGCGTGTGCGGCCAAATTAGACGGTGTAAGACCTGTCCGGCTTTTGTTACGATTTTTAAAATTGACCATTTTTTTACCTGTGTTGGTTTTCGAATTAATAATAAAGGCCTGCGCAGACGGGGGACTTTTGTCCGCCGACAATTTTGTCCGCGACGATAAAACGTATGGAAATGCAATAACGCACACGTAGGACAAATAGACTGGCAGGATTTCCATACGTTTTATCGTCGCAGACAAATTGTCCGCGAACAAAAGACCCTCGTCTGCTCAAGCCTTAAAGAAGACAGATTCATTCAATTTAATTGTCCTTTCATTAGAATTTAAGAAGCTTTTATGGTGAATGATAAAAAAGCCTTGTTTTACTTTTTTTTTAATTGTAGTGTTATACTTACTAAGATTTAAAAAAAAAAAATGGTGTCCGGCTTTTTTACCCAAATGTCCGGCTAAACTATTTCTCTGAGATACATTTTAATAACAAACTGAGTAATCATTTAAACTTTGTATTGACTACCTTTTAGCTTGCCCTTATTGTTTTTATTAACAGTACCTATGCTAAGTATTTTATATGGTAATCTGTGGATAACGTCGTGAGTAGAGTATTTGTCAATTCTATTATTTTAGTACTACAATCATGTGTAATATTTAATATACTGCTGTTTGTTGTCCCAAATAAAATAAAATAAAAATAAATTGGCTGGTCTTTCCGGCTTTTCGACGTGGCAACCTTACGTCCACTCGAGACTTGAAACTCCCAAGTTATGGTTTTCGGGTCAAACTTACCTCATAAGTGAGCTCGACGTTCGGATATCTGTTACAGAAGCGCGCCACGTCCGCCATTTCAGTCGGGGACAGTTGTAACAGTTTGGCGCGAGCGTTGTCTTCCAGTTCCATTACATCGAACACTGTTTCAACGCCCTGCGGAAGAAATACATTGTTAGTTAGTATTTTTTTGAATGTATGGCCAGTTGCATCACAATAGTTACACGAGAACTGTCTTTATTGCTACGAAATAGAGTCTAAACTTAACTTGACTTATGTTCGTTTTCAATAACACTAAATATTACTGTGCTGTTAGATTTTCAACTCTCGGCACTGAGCCGTGCGTTGAAAACCCAACAGTGAGTTTTTTGTGAAAACGGGCGTAACTTTTTCACATTTTACAAATATCATGATGTTCGACAGTGTCCATCTTAGAAATAGCGAAAGGTCCATGCTGGCTAACAATCGTTGATCACTGAAAATAACGGCCCAAGATGGTCGACATTGGTCCGTCCTAAATCCACCAGGGACAGGTTACCGTGTCAAGCCCCGCGCGACACCGATTCGGTGTCAAACAATAGAAAATCAATTGTGTCTCATTAGTCGTCCTTGAGTGATGTTCAAGTGTCCATCTTAGAAATAGCGAAAGGTCCATGCTGGCTAACAATCGTTGATCACTGAAAATAACGGCCCAAGATGGTCGACATTGGTCCGTCCTAAATCCACCAGGGACAGGTTACCGTGTCAAGCCCCGCGCGACACCGATTCGGTGTCAAACAATAGAAAATCAATTGTGTCTCATTAGTCGTCCTTGAGTGATGTTCAAGTGTCCATCTTAGAAATAGCGAAAGGTCCATGCTGGCTAACAATCGTTGATCACTGAAAATAATGGTCCAAGATGGTCGACATTGGCCCGTCCTAGATCCACCAGGGGTCCTGCAATCCCCCCTGACGGCGTGGCCCGGCCTCACCTTGTCGGCGCAGCGCTGCAGCAGGTCGGGCGTGAAGTGCGGCAGCTGGCGCAGGTAGGAGTCCTTGGCCCACATGGCCTGCGTCACCATCTGCGCCAGCTCCATGGCGGCCACGGCGGGCGCCAGCCAGCCGCTGCTGGACACCACGTCCACGCAGGCGCAGATCAGGCGGATGGCCTGCGGGCGGGAACACGGTACAGTCATACGAGAGGTTACCGGCACATGGAAAAGGTTATAGTTTTTCTATGTGCCGGGATCCAAAACAAACCTCGGACACTTTGCCGTTTTGCCAAGGATCTGTAGGCGGTAAATTTGCCAAAATAAGCAGCTATGATCTATCTAAGCCGTGTTACAGTTTCAGGGGATAGTAAGCAACTTGTGACTATTACCTTATCTAAAACGAGTACTCACGACTTGGTTAATATAACCAAGGGGTCAGCACAGACAAACCAGCAATATGCTTGAGAAGTTTTTCATTAATAATAATTCACTCAATCACATTCTACGTGTGTTCTCGCATATTTTTAGTCAAAACTTGACAGCAATGAAAATTTTCGAGGATCTTGCGGCTCTGACTCTTAGGGAGGGCTCGTGGCTAAGGCCTATTGCTATCAACAAATCTAGACTTCGGACTGCTACTGAGAAACTCCTAATGGGAAGATCCAATACAGTTTGCCCTACTCGAGTTTTCCACATTGGTATTCCAGATGCAACTCCAAGCCAGCAGCAAAAAAAAAAAAACCAGCAGCAAAGCAGAAATGTGCTGTGATTATGACTATAATAGGGTATTTTAATATATACGAGAAAAAAATTATAAATATATTATTGAGATAGTTTAGGCAAAAAGGAGTCGGAAAATGTTAGTTTTAGTTCATAAAATAACAAAATAAATTTTAAAATTTAATTCAACGTTTTCAATTTTTCTAATCTGTTAAAAAACACCATGAAATAGTAGCCGCCATGTTATTACGTCATACGGCTATGTTAACAAAAACGTGTCAATTATCATACAAAGATCAGCGCATTTGTTTTCATAGCCCAGTGACGTCATGACACAGAGCAACATGGCGTCCACTGCGTCCAGCGTTTTCGTCAACCTACGCGCGAAATTTGAAAATGTTAAATTTTAAATGCATTTTTATGGCACTTATCGATTGAATAAAATATTTGTGATTTTTTTTTTTGGGGCATATTAGTACTATAGAATTTAATTAAGACACTTCAAAAATTGGTGTAAGACCCTATTAGAGTGGGGGAAGAGAGTGCTCCTGTGTCTGCGCACACACTGGTCTCCGCTGAGACTGGGCGCCATGGCTGAAATGGGGCGTGGAGGAGCACAATGAGCCTCAGTACCCGCGCCAGCACGAGCGCGGTGTCGGCCTGCAGCTCGGCCGGCAGCGCCAGGCGCGACAGGTGCGCCTGCAGCAGCACGTGCGCCTTCACGTGCGGGTCGTTGTACTTCACGGCGCCGCCCGATGGCGCTGATGGTTTGTGGGGCACTCTGTGGAAAGGCAGATATACAAACTAGAAATAAGTTTATCAAAAAAAAAAAAAATACACAAAAATACGTAAAACCATCATCTGCCGACTGCCTAGCCTTTTCCCAACATGTTGGGGTCGAATTCGAGTCTAACCGGATACAGCTGAATACCAATATTTACATGGAAGGACTGCCTATCTGACCTCCACAACCCAGTTACTGGGTAACACGATACATCTTGGTAAGACTAGTTGTCAGACTTTTTGGCTTCCGTGGTTAGGCGAGTGACCAAAATTGTAACTGTTACCTTATTTTGTCAAGACACAATGATGCTACGACCACATTGTCGCGCAAAGATTTGTGTCGCGTTTGCGCACTAAAATACATTGTTAAAAAACTTCGGTAAAAGATACGGAGAAAAAATGATAGATTCAATTTCGCACCGTGTAAAAATGGACTACTTAAGGCACGGACAAGTGTGACTTAAGTGAGGGTTTAGGTCACACAGTGCTATAAAATAACTTTAAACTTACTTGGCAGCCAGAGCCTTAATAATGTTCTCTTCTCGGTGCCTGATGCAGAGCTCCGAGTACTCCGCAGCCGAGGATATGATCTCCAGTAGACCGCGGATCTTGGTTTTGTTTGTGAGGGAGAGACTGAAGAGTTCTGTAACAAAAATGAATGCGTTAAACAATTTAAAATGACAGTCTCCTTCACCAGCTTCGTGTCGCTGGCACGACAGTTATTCAAAATTAGTTGGCCTAAATCTTAGTCACTTCCACGATAAAAAAGGAGATGACAGTAATTGTTGACGACTTCAAATTATGGGTATTTTGGAATGTGCCCGACATTGGAAGTTCGCCCCTATTACACGGGACTTAAACATAGCTGGCGACATGTGGGTGTACTCTTATAATACACCCCAGCCTTGCCATTTATAGGGCATTATTGGGCGTCATGTTAAGACGCTGACAACACCTAAACCGCGGTCACTGTCAGATTGCATAGAAAAGAAAGAGAAGCGCGATGACACAACGCTTGTAATTTATTGCAAAATATGAAGCAATTATCTATTTACTCAAAATAGAATTGAGTAATCGAAAATAAAAAACAACCAAGTTCTGCATTCAAATAAGACGTTCTTGTTATTAATTAAATACGTAACGTATGTTGATATTTAATACAGATATTTTGGATTGGAACTCAAGGTAGGTGGGTAGGTAGGTTAACGTCAGTTTATATCGAGATTTTTTTTTTCAAAACGAGTTTCGGTAAAAACCAAGATTGGAGAAATATGCTCAATATTAACATATATTTTTTTCCGCTACCACAAACTATACAGATTTGGCATTTTTTTTCATAAGACAAGCCTATTTTGGTCATATGCCTCTTGTCAGCGCCTTAAGTTGATTTGTTTTTCAGCAGATTATATGATAATTGATAAGTTATCTCGACAACGGATGAAAAAGAGTGCATGCATGAGATGAGAATGTTGAGATGGATGTGTGGAGTGCCGAGAATGAATAAAGTGAGAAATGAGTATATAAGGAGAAGTATAAAAGTGGCGCCAGTGAAAAGTTGGAAGAAAATCGTTTGGCTTGGTATGTGATTAGGAAGAAGGAAACGCATGAGGACTAAAAGAGTGATGAATAAAATGATGATGGATGGAGAGAGAGAGGAAGGTCAAAGAAAAGATGGAAGGATTGTGTGAGGAATGATATGGAAGAGAAGGAGGTTAATGATAGCTTGACGGTTGACAGGGGAGAACGGAAGATGATAACGTGTTGCACCGACCACAAGTAACATGGGATGAGGACAGAGAGATGGTGATGATAATGATGTATGATAAGTTATCTTTCTGCACAATAGTCACGATTTATATTAGTGGCCGGCGCAGCATAATCTTCTACACAAATAAATAAAATTGAAGTATCTGTTTGTAATTTCAAATTAAGATTATGTCTGGACTTTAAAAGAGACTGTGACCTCTGAGTTTGTTTCGGCCTTTCTTCTCAGAGTAGTCAGATAGGAAACGCGGACCTCATCTAGTTTTTTTTTTTAATATGATTGGCGTGTAAAAGTGTTCGTACAAACCTACTTACAGAAAATAAAATCATTTCATTTCATCAAAAGCTTTTTACTAAATGTATTATGAAAGTATATACTTACGGTACTTAGAACATTTTTTTTTTTTTGTATTTCTGGACCGATTTTGTCGGGTCTTTCACCAGCAGATAGCTGATGTTATAAGTACTGACAGGCTACTTTTCTTTAAGCAAAATGCAAAATCAACGAGAGAAAGGCCGCGGGTAGGAGTTAGGTCTTTAATACATATGTATCAGTTATCATCTCAGTAGTCACCTCCTTTCTAGATATAAATCAACTTTCACACAATTCATACACCGTTTTGAATTATCATGATAAAGCTTACCAAAGAGCCAAGTTACTGGGTTGTGGAGCTCAGATAGGCAGTCGCTCCATGTAAAAAACTGGTATTCGGCTAGACTTGCAGCCGACCCCAACACAGTTGGGAAAAGGCTAGGCAGATAAAGATCTTACCTATAGTGGTGTAGTTGATGTAGTAGTAAGATGCGATCATGCCCAAGTTGAGAGGCTGCACGTCCAGGTCGTCTTCTATTGCGATGCACTTGGACTGTTCCAAGTCTGTAAGCGTTGTCTCCACGAGCTCTGAGAGGTGGTCTGATAGATGTCTGTTGAGAGAAAGATAAAAAGATAATTATTAGCCATAGTCGTCCATTAATTACGTGATGTTTTTAGCAACTTTTTAACCCCTGCCTCGCCCCTGGTAATACATCACGTGTTTTTTTGGTACTTGTTGGTAATCTTAATAAAATTCAGCATATTTTATCTTTATATACAGGTATAATCTAATGTATACCTGTATTAGCTGCACCCCGCGGTTTCACCCGCCTATCTCCTAACCCACGTCATGGTCTACCTATGTGTCAAATTTCATCCAAATCTGTTGAGCCGTTTTAGCGTGAAAGCGTAACAAACAAACTTACGTTCGCATTTATAACATTAGTTAGGATTTAAAGTCGGCGAGTCAAGGTCACGCGCCGCTTTTCGATTTTAAAACTCGCGCGTTCAATGAAAAACAAATACACGTGTTACCCCACTACAACCCCCCGCCCCTCCCTCCTTGTGATATTCCGTGATTTCTCGAACCCTCTCCCCCTTAATGGACGATCCCATAGACAAAAACAGACCCATAATTTATACATACACTACTCTACATCTCGAAATAAGCCAAATGTCCAAAGTATCACATAACCAGCCTATAATGTTCCCACTGCTGGGACACAAGTCTCCTCACTGTGAGAGGGAGTGTGCCGTAACCTACCACGCGGGCCCAGTGCGGGTTGGTAGATGATGTCTTCGGATTTTTGGTTCAAGGACATGCCGGTTACCTTACGGTGTTTTCCATCACCGTTTTGAGCAGTGGTGATGAAATAATGTACACAAAGTAAAGCACCTGTCTAAGTTCGAACCTACGATCTACAACTCGTAAGTCGCGGCCGTTGCCCCTGGGCCACCACTGCTCAGCTAGGCCTTCAAGCTTGGTAATAATTGCAGCCCATACTGTTCGCGCTATCGTCACCAGTTGGGACTACTCTCTAAGTCCGTCAACGAAGACACGGGCCCGTCCAAAAGTAGTTGATCCGTCAAAACAAGTGACAAATACAATTTTT
This sequence comes from Atethmia centrago, assembly GCA_905333075.3. NCBI lineage: Eukaryota > Metazoa > Arthropoda > Insecta > Lepidoptera > Noctuidae > Atethmia > Atethmia centrago. Next base: position 13,829,264 of record HG995396.1, on the reverse strand, counting down.
CGAACGAGCACAAACACATTGCGAGTAGGGACAACTGTCAAATCGAGTTGTCATTAATTCTCAGTTCGGGCTCCGAAGTAATCTTATGTCCGTAAGTGATACGGAGTAGGAAACGCCCGTAACTTCGATCGAAACTACGGATTTAGTGCTTAGAGAGTAGGACCCCCAGCTTGTCGATGAAGGGTTGCACTGCTGACCACGCTATGTTGCTCTGGAGCTGCGCCACGCTTCGCTTTCGACCCTCATCAGCGCTGTCAGGACACAGTTGTGGCGACATCTACATCGCCACATGCGAACTAAGCATCACACTGACGTCACACAAAATCCTGCATCGCGCAAGCAGAGTTTACCGCGCAACTAGCTTATATACAACATCCCGACATCAACCGTCGGGCAGTTGCCCCCCAGACACGACACCCGTCTGGTCGGAGGATCCTCCCTTATCTATGGAGGATGAGTGAACTTTAAAGCCTGTTCCTCATGCCTCTATACAGTCATTACAGTCCGCGGCAGTAATGTAATAATATTTAGCCATAAAATATTCTACAACACTGACTGGATTGCCTCGTAGGTCTATTGGTTGCAAGCGCTACTGCTGAGCATAAGGTCCTGGGTTCGATTCCCAGGTCAGGCAGTGTTATTGGGGTTTTTCTATCTGGAATTTCTCAGTAGCAGCCCGGAGTCTGGATTTGTGCCCGGTTGATGGCAATAGGCTCGCCCCCTATTACATGGGACTTAACATAGCTGGCGAAATGTGGGTGTACTACAGGTACACCTCTGCCCAACCCTTTAGGGTAACAAAGCGTGATGTTATATTCTACTACACATGGTAGTAAGAATCAGTCCATGTCTGCCCTGCCCATTAATTAGGTTTACCTGTGCGTGACTCCTTGCAGGTTATAATAATTGGGGTTCTGTGTCAATCGTCGGTATAGGAACGTCCATGTGAGGTAGTCTACGGCATCCTGTTTGTTCTCTATGGTCTTGGTCACGATCTCAGCATTCATGTGGTCGTGTAGTCTATGATCAAGGTGGCTCTGCGAGTGAAAATAAAGATTTTGTTAGCAAAAGTATTATTTTAGAATCTGCATGATGAATTGGAAGTGTTTTTTTTAATAATAGGGGCCCGATATTCCGGCGGGGTAGTTGCATAACACATTATCAAATGACATTATCTAATGACATTAGCTAATGACATTATCTAATGACATTATCTAATGACATTATCTAATGACATTATCTAATGACATTAGCTAATGACATTTGACAGTTCAACAACATTCAATGCGTTATTTACGTTGTTGAGCAAACAATTTTTTCTAACATAATGAAGCAAGGGATTAGCAATATACTTCAAAATCATTCAGATTGTGATAGATTGTAAATTACCCAATTATGGTGCAGTTCATTTTTTTACACCCCTCGAACCCAAGTCACACATTTTTTTAGACAAACGTTTTTCTTAAGACGCTGACAACACCTAAACCGCGGTCACTGTCAGACTGCATAGAAAATAAAGAGAAGCGCGATGACACAACGCTCGTAATTTATTGCAAAATATGAAGCAATTATCTATTTACTCAAAATTGAGTTGAGTAATCGAAAATAAAAACAACCAAGTTCTGCATTCAAATAAGACGTTCTTGTTATTAATTAAATACGTAACGTATGTTGATATTTAATACAGATATTTTGGTTTGGAACTGAAGGTAAGAGGTTAGTTTAACGTTAGTTTGTACCGAGATTTTTTTTTTTTCGAAACGTGTTTTGTAACAACCAAGTTCTGAGAAATATGTTCAAAATTAACATATATTTCTTCCGCTACCACAAACGATACAGATTTTTTCTTAAGACAAGCCTATTTTGGTCATTTGCCTCTTGTCAGCGCCTTAAGTACCTTTAAAATTACATTCACGAATTTCTTTTCATGTTTGGCATAGCACATGTATTCCAGAGTTATAAAAAAAACTGAATTTAAAAAATCAATTACCTCACATACAATGTGTATTTGAATTAATGCACATTATGATAGTAGTTTGTTCAGAACCGTTATTGTATCGATATCTGTCATTCTTAATATAGGTATTTTTTTATCCCAAAAATAAATAAAACTACGTAAACAGTCACACTTCCGCTGTACCCACAACAAACGTGTCCTTATCAAAAAAATATATTATAAGATTAAAGACTACGTTGAAGACAAGGAAGTTTGGCAATAATTCCTTCTGCACCTGTGGCTTCCCTGGTACCTTATTAACGGTATAACTATCTAAATGTTTATTAACTACTCCCAAATTACTGTTTTTTTTTTTTACCTACTTGTTTGACATATCTGACATTATATACCCACAATTCTAATTTTATTAGTGGCTTTTGTGGATTCAGATTTGTTACAGTTGTAATGGCAATCATGTCATTTATTTTAAATATGTTTTAATTTGTATTCGTCTATTTATCTTTATATAGATTATTTTATACTTTGTGAATGTGAGAACGTAGATTTGTTAACCATTTTCTATTTTGTTAAGTACCTGGTACTTGTTGACAGGCCTACGCTGTCCTCCCGGGAATATCTATTAACATTGTAATTTGAAAATATTGTAAAAGCCAATTATTTGTTGACCAACAATGGGTCATAATGGTCGGGAATGGCCGATTAAATTACCTCTAACGGCAAGCAGTCGTTCAGCAGCTTAGTGAAGAACGTCTTATGATGCGCCACACACATCAGTACTGCGACCGCGTGTTCGTCTTCTAGAGGTCTGCATGCACGGCCAACCATTTGTAAGACAGTTGTGATCGGGTATTGTTCGTATGCGTGGAGTTTGCCGTTGTAGCTGTTGAGAGAGAAAATATAAAGTTATTACCTTTGCTTATGTGTGACAGGGAGTTAAAAAATGGCGCCGAGAACCACGGCACCACACAACCGCAAAAAAAAATGACTGTGGATTAGTAGAAGAACTGTTGGAGACGAATGTGCTGGACGGGCGTGATCGTTGGACGCGAAATTCAAAGGGGGTATTATGCCTATCCAGAAGGCTTAGCATAGGATAATCAGCCTATAATGATCCCACTGCTGGGACACAAACCTCCTCACTGTGAGAGGGAGTGGGCCGTAATCCACCACTAGGGCCCAGTGCGGGTTGGTAGATGTCACATGTCTTCGAATTTTTAGTTCTAGAACATGCGGGTTGATAAGCCGGTGTGAGGGTAGATCTCTCCCAGTCCAGGCGACGCTGACGTCCTGTACCGATAGGTTCTGGGTATCTTCGGGTAGCTGGCGGCTATGTCCTGAAGTCTTGACGGGATGTGGTTTTAAGGAAGGAAGAAATAATAACACCGTAATGATGAGTCTTCATGAAGCAGTTTGCGGGACTATTCAAGAGTACTAGTTCAAGTATTAGAAGCTAAGTTCCTTGGCGCTTAAGCGTCGGGAATCCCGGGCGGATTCCCGGCCACCGTAGGCGCGGGCTTGCGGACGATGAGCTATGGGGAGTTCGCCCCCGGTGAGGAGCAGGCGCGGGGCCACGGCGGGACGTGCTCCACGCGCGTCTCACTGAGATGTCAGCAAAAGTGTAGGGGTAAACTGGGGGCGATGCCTGTCGAGGTCGTGGTAAAGAACGAAAGGGTTACCGAGGACCCTGGCAACACAGGCAACGAAAGGAACACGGGTGGGTTTTAGTTAGTAGGAGTCTGACACACCCTCCCGCTCCGCACAGAGCGGGAGAAGTTATTTGATAATATCCGATCCCAAGAAAAACAGGCCTGCCTTAAAAAAATCTAGTATTTAAAACATTACATCTGGATTTTTCAGCAAGTGACGTGCCTTTGAATACCAGTAGGCAAAGCCATATTTACCTAAAGTTTTTCAACACATAAACATAAATAGGCTTTTCTGAAGGACTAGACATCTGAAAGTTAGATCCAAGGCTAGGTCTCGGTCAAGGGTACCTACCTGGACGCACTAAAAAAACTGTTATTGATGGCTACTAGCCAAATTAATTAAGATTATAAATGGTTGTATATACGATTACGTGTCAAGCTATACCTTTCCAGTATAAGCCCACCTCTCATTGTACGGAAGTCCTATACAATGCGAGATTAGTTTATACTGGAAATACTTACATGCTTCATAAGAAGCCGTGTGTACTTACTAATCTTACTTAAAATCACAATTTGAGAACAATTTTGATGCTAACTAGCGATATTAATAACTATCCTATACTGAATCTAACTTAATTCAAAACACTATAATTAATTTAAACTGTTTGGTGACGCATCGTCGCGAAGACTTTAGCTAGAAATGGAGTGAAGATGAAGATGATAATGAACCATTTAGAAGATTTTTATTTTTAATTGATTCAAATATTATTTTACTTTTGTTGATTGCACTTAAGGTGGAGTGGCCACCCATCCACTAACTGACCGTGTCAAGCGCAACTGTATATCGTCGATCGACAGTAATTTTAGATCCCATTTTTATAACTAATGTGTCAGTGATTTTGTGAAAAAGGACGGATGTGTGTAGACAGGAAGTGACAACTTGAGCATAGAATAAGTAAGTACTTTATAATAGTATGGAATTAGTTTACTCATGGAATGAGTAAGTACTATATAGATTGTAAGTAGAGGGGGCCGAATTTCGACCAGTGGGCGACCACTAGTAATAAATAATTATTCGAATAAATATCTCAGTATTTAGCTTTTTTAAATTCTGAGGTTAATTTCTGTGGCTGTTCAGTTGCTTATTACCAAAGTGAGATGTTAGATGTTAGACGTCATATGTGAGTACTGTAAGACTCGCTCGTTTTTTTTATAGCTCTCCAGCTTTTATGAACTCACACGTGGGTGTCTGCGATGTGCCCAGGCCAGCTCGGCGGCCACACACAGCTGGGAGGTACTCACACGTGGGTGTCGGCGATGATGACGGTGTGCACGTGCGCGGCGAGGGCCCAGGCCAGCTCGGCGGCCACACACAGCTGGGAGGTACTCACACGTGGGTGTCGGCGATGATGACGGTGTGCACGTGCGCGGCGAGGGCCCAGGCCAGCTCGGCGGCCACACACAGCTGGGAGGTACTCACACGTGGGTGTCGGCGATGATGACGGTGTGCACGTGCGCGGCGAGGGCCCAGGCCAGCTCGGCGGCCACACACAGCTGGGAGGTACTCACACGTGGGTGTCGGCGATGATGACGGTGTGCACGTGCGCGGCGAGGGCCCAGGCCAGCTCGGCGGCCACACACAGCTGGGAGGTACTCACACGTGGGTGTCGGCGATGATGACGGTGTGCACGTGCGCGGCGAGGGCCCAGGCCAGCTCGGCGGCCACCACGCACAGCTGCACGGCGCCGGACTCCAGCAGCTGCTGCACCAGGCGCCGGTCGCCGGGCTCCACGCCCTCGTGCAGGTACGCCACGCCCGCCGCCAGCGTCTCCTTCAGCATCTGCAACAGGTGGGGTGGGTTCATTTAACGATGGTCTATGTTGTTGTAGTAGACATTGAGCAGTGCTGGCCAACGTTAGCCCATACAATGGGTCACAACAGATCAACCTCAATACATTAAAAAAATGTCAAGAACTTTCATCCCGCGCGAGCTGGCAACGTCGCATTTCTAGGGTTTTCGTGATTATTTCATTAAATTTATATCAAAATGCAGGTGTTTTTTCAGCCAAGTAGATTGCTTAGCACTAAGAAACGTTTTCATTGGATATGCAGTGTTTTGAGTGCTGCCTTTGGTACCTTATCATGTACTCTCTTGAGGAACGGCGCCAGCATATCAGGCCTGGCCCTCAGGAACCGGGTGGGCGAGGAGTGCGCCGCCGCCAGCGCCAGCAGGTCGGCGGCCAGCAGTCGCGAGTGGCGCCGCGACGGGACGAACACGGCGCACGGCTTGTTGCCGGCGTAACGGATTACTGAGTTATAGATCGGCTTCGTCATGGCGGCTAGGCGGGAGGCCGCGTGGGAGATGTTGAAGCCCTGCAAAAAATAATATTTAAAGTAAATTAAAAAATAAAAACAATTATATTACCAAATAATCCTCATCTTCAGTGAAGTATTATTTAACACTCCCCCAAAATACCTTTATTTAACAAAAAAAAAAATACGATATGAATTTTAGATAAATGGAGTCTTCTCTGTATAAGAAGAGGCCTTTACCCTGCAGTAGGATGATAATAGAATGGTATTATTATTTAATCTCTCCCCAGTTGCGTCGTCGGGAATAGGGAATATGCAAGTTATTCAAAACTTATCCATTATTTAAATATACATTGTGTAGGACTCAAGAAACAAATTCCTATTATTTTTACATTTTTAATGCATTACTTATTTTACAATTCATTCATTTCTGTTGCGTTTTTTTGGTGGAACGGAACGCAAACTCAAAACGCGTCTTATTCAACAATGCCGGAAGTGACGAAAGAAACTATGTGAATAAAAATCCCTCTTAGCAAAGTGCTTGAAATCTCACTGAGGTAAGTAAGTGCGATTTCTGCTTGAATAAAGCAAAAAAAAAATTTAATTTATATTATTTGTGGCTACAGATTGTAAACAAAGGTCGTTTGAAATGTAGTAGAAAATTGTTGTTGTTTCATTATTTTTTTGAGCAACAAGCAGTAGTTGAATTTACTTTAATTTAATAAAATTTTAGTTTAATTTACTTTTCTTGAGTTTATATTACTGTCTGATATAGATTTAGTGGAAAAAAAAATTACATGCTGATTCCCTATTGCCGCCCCATCAGACTATGAAACTGAGGAAAGAGGAACACAACACTTGTGCACATAACTCCTGCGCACTTGTCTCGTTGAGGTTGGCCGCTGTATCAACTCCGAAAGTCGGTAGAGAGGATATTATTGGAACGAAGTTCTTTAACGTGGTTTGCGATAGGAGTTAACTGGTAGAAATCGTCTCGTAATGAAAACGCATTTTGCCCCCTTCATGCTACTTTCTCTCACTCTATCAAAAAAAAAAAAATGAAATGAGAACTTCTTGAATGAAGAAATGAGAGCTTCTTAAAACTTATACTAGATGGCTTTGTATTAGAAACGAATCTGTGGGTGGGTAAAACAGTCTATGCGAGCTAAAAGAAACTTCGAAAAAAAAAATCAAGTTTCAAGGTCTCAAGTTTCAAGTTTCAAGGTCTCAAGTTTCAAGGTATCAAGTTTCAAGGTCTCAAGTTTCAAGGTCTCAAATTTCAAGGTCAAAAGTTTCAAGGTCTCAAGTTTCAAGGTTTCAAGTGCCAAAGGTTTTTGTTGTGAGAAGGAAGTTCGTTCCTGACGGAGGCCCCGACCGCACACGTCCTCGTTACCTGTATGTGCAGCTGCAGCGGCAGCGGCCGCACGCTGGGGTGGAAGTTGAAGGAGCAGTTGGCGTTGCAGCCCAGCCACTGGGACACGTCGCGCGCGTCCGCCAGCGGGAGCGACAGGGCCACTATGCGGATCTGGCGACCTAGGAAACAAGAACACATTCACTGGTTAATTCGCTCAAAAATAATAAAACTTTATATAGTCGACGTCGTAAATAATTGCTCTACTACTTTTGAACACAATACCCGACAAAAACAAAACTCAACTAAGCTCTAAGGTTGAAATTGCGGCATCTAAATCGCGACTTGCGAACTACGCAACATGCCTTTGCCCAGCAGTGGGACACAACATAGGCTCGCAAAAAAAAATATTGACCTAATTAAATTTGACTTTTTATTTGTTTTTTCTATAATAAAAACTGTCAAACGTCAATTTTATCGCCCGGATAAAAGATCTGACTTTGGCAAAATCAACCCTTAGTGGGAAAAAATCACGTGCTCCGAATAATAAAACTGAAAACTGACTGCTCTCAAAACGGTGAAGGGAAACATCGTGAGGAAGCCGGCATGTCCTAGAACCAAACATTCGAAGACATGTGACATCTACCAACCTGCACTGGGCCCGCGTGGTGGATTAAGGCCCACTCCCTCTCTGTGAGAGGAGGCCTGTGTTCCAGCAATGGGAACGTTATAGGCTGATGATGAATAATAAAAAGGATTTGGCATTTAAATCAGGTCAGAAAATGCTAATTGTCTTTCCGAAAGCAATTTACATACAAAAGTTTTTGTCAAATCTTATTGCAGCACCAACACGAAAATGGTAACACAACTAGTAATTAGAAATTCATACTCATAAATGTATTAAACTCACCGATTTGTGATGAAATATATCTCATTCTAGAGCAGACGACTTCAAGCACCGGTCCTTCTTCACCGCCCAGCAGTTGAAGAGCATCCACGATGAAGAGCGATACGCTTTGCACGCTCTTACGGACTTTCCATCTGAGGAACAGGTAAGATGTCAGTTTCGACAGATTCTTCAAGGTTTCAATCAAATAAAAGACAGCATTCAATATCCATTTAATTTTGGTAAAGTCCGCATTCATTCTGAAGGACAGGCTTCTTAAAAAAACTTCTCAGAAAGTTTTAGAAAAAGTTCGGGTGAGTCTCTTTCTAAACCTCGTGTCACATTTACGCCTGTTTGCAGTGCTTGCTACTTCTCTTACAACCACAAGCATAGTACAAATTAGAATGCTTGGAAACATGCTGGTCCAGCTCCATAGGACAATCTAGAGTCTAGACAAAACCAAACCGGTTGCCATTTTATTTATTGTATAATTGATTTATTATTTTTATGACATTGATTTTACATTCTGCGATTATCGTAACTCACACATTGACCTTTTTATTTTAGGAAAATGTATACTTTGCAATGTGTGTAAATATGTGAACACCATTTATCTATCACATAATTAATTTATCTGTCATTACTTCATTTTTAATTAATTATTTGTACCTATTTTGGTATAGTAATTTTATTCTAGGTGCATCTTCTTCACATATAATTATATAATTTTAATGTATCTATACAAAATCTTGTAAAACATTTTAAAAGAGTAACTATAGAATTGAATAGAATACTCTTTAGTATGTACACCATAAAAATTACAGATTAAATGTAAAAATTAAACTATGTATTAATTAAAATGAAACTATGGAGTTTCTTGCTCATTCTTCTCCATGCGAAACCTTTTGGAAGGGGCGACTAGAATCAATTGATTTTTTGTAAATTTTGACTTTCAACAGCGCCTTTTATGCGCATATTGAAATAAATAATTTGACTTTGACTTTCAATTCCAAAAGTATTTTGAAAGAAAACATCGTGACTAAAACTAATTTATCTCAGATCGCCGACACGCAATGAGGAACCGTGGTTATATTATTGTCTGACCTTCTGGACAGTATGTCCCATTTATCTGCAGTCGTGATGATGATCTGCCCCTTGTTCAGCAACTTGTGGTCGGTGGCAGTCTCGCCAGTTAGTTGTACGACCTGAAAATACAAATACAAAATATTACTTTGTAATTCTCGTTGGTGTAGTGGTCGCAAACGCTACTGCTGAGTATGAGGTCTTGGGTTCGATTCCCAGGTTGGGCAAAGTGTGATTGGGTTTTTCCATCAGAAATTTCTCAGTAGCAACCCGGAGTCTGGCTTTGAGTCCAGTTGATGACAATAGGCTCGCCCCCTATGACATGGCTCGTTTTGGTCCTTAGGGAATCATTATGGACTATGAGGAACCATATTGCCCATAGTTGCCCATGATGGTCCATAATGGCCCATGACGGCCCACGTAAATCACAATAAAGTTAGCACTAACCTTCAAATTGAACTTAGTACCAAACTTATGGTAGCAATCAGCGAACACAATATCAGCTAACGCGTCCTTCGGTAGTAAATACACAGCACGACCTCCTTGGTCGGTGCTCAACATGCGCAGGAGTGCTAGTTCGGCTATCACGGACTTGCCCGAACCTGAGGGGGCACCGACGAATACGTTATCGTCTGAATTGTACACTGCGTTGAAGACCTAGGAAAAAAAAGTAGGTTTTTAATATATGAATGAATGAATTAATTAATTATTTCCCAGAATATAGGAACATATGATATGGTGAGAGCAGTAGTGGCCCAGTGGTAACGGCCGCTACTTACGAGTTGTAGATCGCATGTTCGAACCCAGACTAGCGCTTTACTTTGTGTAAATTATTTCATCACCACTGCTCTCAAAACGGTGAAGGAAAACATCGTGAGGAAACCGGCATGTCCTAGAACCAAAAATTCGAAGACATGTGACATGTACCAACCCGCACTGGGCCCGCGTAGTGGATTACGGCCCACTCCCTCTCACAGAGAGCTGCCGCTGCTGCTGTGCCCCAGCAGTGGGAACATTATAGGCTGATATGTACAATACCCCTTGGTAAGACTGGTTGTCCAAATTTCGGGCTTTTGACTACCCGTAACGACTGTTAAAGATCTACGAATGACAGCCGAAACCAACTGCTTATTTTAACGTGCTCTCCGAGTCACGGACTGGTCTTGGTATGTAAATCTGGTCAAGTAGTAAGTTTGAGTAAAAGTTTTGACGTTTACAACTGTAATTTCTTTCTTGATTTATCATTAAGAGCGTACACGCGGTCCGAGCGCTGTTTGGCTAAAAAACGTGATTTTTCAAACCAGATTGTACAACGACTACTTATCTTACAAAAATACCAATTACTGGTACTTTTAGGAAATATTGTTGTCTAGTTTGTTAGACACTTTTTTTTTATTAATAAAGTGTTTGGGAATGCCATCAAGATAACTGAACAGGGGTTTTCTTGATTTCACTTTCAATGTCAATTTCAAAGCTAAAAATATCGGAAATTCCTGTCAAATTTCGCAAAAAAAAAATTAACTAACTGCAAAGATCCTTAGGAAAATAGTTAGTTAAACAGATTTTTTGTTTTCGACTACATACTTATGAAATTAAAATCCAAACAATCTGTATTTTTTTTTTAAATTACAGTCTAGAAAATGATTTTTTTTACCAATATATCTTACTTAATTGAGTTTAATTAATATTTACTATAATAGAAGAACTTCTTCTTTATAATATATACTTTAAAATTTTAACTGAATTATCTCTATTATTTTTCTATAAATATTTTAAAACTACTATAAAACTCTGCGTGCGAATTGATTCAAATCAGTCGGCCGCGAGCTCTTCCAGAGAGAGGACACGTCGCTGAGCGCTCTGCCTGACCCTTGTTGACCTTTGTCGTGCGTATACTAGGCAAGCATATAGTGCAAGGAACATATTTACTCTAGGGAGAAGAATGACAACTACGAACAAATAAAATGGTACGCTTTTTGGCGCCTCCTGGTGGACGCCCCCGAAAACTCGCGAAAGCGGGATATTCAAAATCGCATTTCTTTGAGATACTTATATATAAGCCTGTCCACGAAAGCAGAACTGGGAAACAGTAACCGATGTTAAATTATTGTGCAATTGCACAGGAAACAATTTTCCAGCTCCGCTTTGGTGGTCAAGCAGCCTTATTGATGAAATTAACATAAAAAGGTAAATACGAGAAAATGTATTCTTGCTTGTTGAAAACTTTGAACAAACAAAATCAAAAGTTAGTGGTTGATTTTTAAAAGTCAAAGACTACTAAACGTCGTTAATGGTGAGGATAACACTTAACGTTGCAAAAAGAGAATTCACAAGAAATAACATCTAAAGTAATAGGAGAAAATGTATTCTTGCTTGTAGAAAACTTTGAACAACAAAATCATAAGTTAGTGGTTGATTTCTAAAAGTCCAACTCAACGTCGTTAATGGTGAGGATAACACTTAACGTTGCAAAAAGAGAATTCACAAGAAATAACATCTAAAGTAAATAATTACGTTCCTAGATTATCATGCGCTTACGCCGGCAGACATTTTTCTTGTGAACTGGGGCTGCCAGGTGTATATAACAAAATCTTACCCACTAAATTTTATTAAATTAATTTTAGAAAATAAGTAGCCCTCGCGCTCTGCCCGATGCGTTGCAGTAAATTAAATTAATTATTTATTTCTGTATTGGCTTGATTGGATAACTCTTTTGTCTATTTATAAGTACAAACTTAGGCTATAAGAGCGTATATCTATTATATTATACATACATTATATTTTTATTTATCCAATTTTAATAATATGAACATTGATTACATTAACCGAAATAATAAATCGCCTAACTTGTTGGTTAACAAATAAAACAAAAATGTAGATAAAACTACCAAATGGTAGCTTTTTAACATTTATGAACCTTTTTAGTTTATGTTATGTTGCCATCCTTGAAAACGTCATTATTGAAGACCGAAGTTTTTAGGTCTCACATAATAGAGGAGAACATGGCAACATAGGTCTAGCCCCCGTAGGCATTCCTAATTTTACCCAATGAGACGACCCAGCCTGATATAGTGTGATCGTCAAATCTTAACACTTTAGAAAGTAAAATATTTTATTTTTGGTAACCGATAATATTTTATAGTGTGATCGTAAGTACTCTGGTAAGTATTTTCGGAAGTGAATACTTCTTTAGGCGCGTTGAGCAATTTTTGGTAGAGGAATAACTTATGGGTTCATGTCACCGACATGCCCTGCCGGCATGCTGTCGTAGGATTAATTGGCGGCAAAATTGCAAAACAAATCCAAGGTGGCGGCAGCGAAAATATTCACATTTTTCGTCATGGGTATCGTTTTCATAGTTTTCGAAGGTGCTAAAGCCGATAGTGAGTTCAAAATGTAAATCTAAGATGACGGCTGCGGAAATGTTCAAATTTTTCATCATGGGTATCGTTTTCATGGTTATTGGTGGCCTATATTTTTTGATAAACGACTTTATTCTAATAGTAATAAAGTTATGTTACAGACGGAATGGGAAACAAAACGAAGAGATTTTTAGGAAAAATAAAACGCAAACATTTTGAAAATATGGCTTAGGCAAGGGCTAAAAGGTTGGGATATTTATGTTATATGAGCTTCCACTCGCGAGGGGGTTGTGGCTAAGTGATAACAGCCGCACGGGTCGATTGATAGGGTTAAGCTACGCTTGCCGCGGTTGGTCCGTGGATGGGTGACCATCTTTACATACCAAGACCCCTCCGTGCCTCGGAAAGCACGTTAAGCCGTCGGTTCCGGCTGTCATTCGTAGATCTTTGACAGTCTTTACGGGTCGTCAGAAGCTCGAAAGTCTGACAACCAGTCTTACCAAGAGGTATCGTGTTACCCAGTAACTGGGTTGTGGAGGTCAGATAGGCAGTCGCTCCACGTAAAATACTGGTATTCAGCTGTATCCGATAAGACTGGCTGGAAGAAGGCTAGGCAGATAATGCATCACCCTAAGGTTGACTGGTAGAAAATGCCTCAGGCATTAAGTCCGCCTTTGTACGGTATTATTTTTTTTTATACTTGTGCATAAAGTTTTAATAAATAAATAAATAAATAATGCTGATGATTAAAAAATGTTTGAAGATATAGAGGATGTTTTGCAAGGCGCTGAAGTATATAATCAAGACCTTCTTTGTTTTTTAGCTTTAAAGGGAGAGCTAAAAATTGCAACAGACGGCATCGGTGCTGCCGAATATTAGAACTCTTTGTCAATTGCTCTGCACGTTTCTTATGACTACTAGCACTGCCGAGTAATCTTTCTCCACCTTACGCCGATTCAAGACATATCTTCGCAGCAGGATGACAGAGAAGCATTTGAATGGACTGGCTTTAATGCATATCCATCAAGACTGCGACAAAAATGAACGCTAATGAAGTGCTGGACATCTTTAGCAGGAAACAACATAAAACTGCCTGTATTAATCATGTATTTTTTTTTATTGTTTTCATATTTTAATAAATCTTTATATAAATACTATGGATTCTCGCCCCGGTGTCCTTGGATAGCACGTGTGTTTAGAATTTTTTAGCTGTTTCTTGAGTGATTGTTGATACTCTTATTGACTTGTTACTTTTTAAGTGTGTTGTTCTTGTGTTTGTTACGGTTTGTATTGTGATTGTCTTGTTTGAAGTCTCGTTTCATCCAAGATGGATGAGAATAAACCCCCTGACCCTGATCCCCAGATATTCCAGGTTCCTTAACTCTCTTTTCTCCGAATCCTCTAGCTGAATTTGCGGATGTTGTCTGCAGCGTTACAGAGATGGATGTTACACAATCCCAACAGAGCTCACGCAAACGTCCGAGTGATGAAGAAACCTTGACACCTTCCCTTCCGAGTAAGCAACAAAAAAGCCAAATCGGACGTATTAAATACTCCGTTTTGGATAAGGCCCCTTACGTTGTCCACGTTTCTCGTATAGAGACTCAACCAAATGCTGGTACCACCCTACATCCTGTTAATTTTGGTAAGTTCCGTATGAACAACAACATTGCGAACATTGTTCGTGGTGGTGTTAACAGAGTTGGTAGAAACCGTGTGTCTGTAGAGTTTGCCTCCCCTCAGGATGCTAACTCCTTCTTACTAAACAGTTTGTTATCCAAATACAGTTATACTGCATCAATCCCTACATTTAATATCACACGTATGGGCGTTGTTACCGGTGTTCCCTCAGATATTACGGAAGAAGAAGCTATTACATACTTAACTGTGCCTTCAGGCTGCGGGAAAATACTGAAAGTCCGCCGTATTAATAGAAAAATTCAAAGAGACGGGATTAATGAGTGGAAACCCACTGAAACATGTGTTCTGACTTTTGACGGACAAGTTCTACCAAATAGGATCTACTGCTGTTACACATCCCTCCCTGTTGAGCAGTACATATACCCGACAATTCAATGCCGCAAGTGTTGCAGATTTGGACATGTGGCTAACGTTTGCAGGTCAACACCACGCTGCAGTAAATGTGGCCACGATCACCCTGGTGATGGTTGCAACATTTCTGAGGGCGAGGCCTTCTGTGTGCTTTGCTCGGGTAATCATTTCGCTAACAGCAAGTCATGCCCCGAGCATGGTAGACAGAAAGCCATTAAAACTGTAATGGCTGAAAAATGCATTCCTTATGTTGAGGCTAGCAAAATTATTCCTACAGCTTCCCGTAACTATGCCAATGTCACCAAGACTCCAATCTCTCAGTCATATCGCAAAACTGTGACACTTAAACCCAGGACCCATGCCCCCCTTTCCCCATCTTATGACAAAGCTGCTCATCAGCAGATAGTTAGTTCTCCTCAACCTTCACAGCATAATGGCTGCGCTCTTAAGTACAACAATGTCCCTTCAAATAATACCGGTTCTATTATCGAACTCCTTATAAAACTTTTACCTACTGTTATTTCTTCTTCTTCTTCCAATTCCCAAACACCGTCCAACGTTGCCGATCAACTTATTTCTTTACTTCTTCAAATTAAAAATGGCGTCTCGCCAAGTATTCCTTCAGTGGAATGTGAGGAGCGTGTGGCATAAAAAGCACGACCTCATATCCCTTTTAAATAAATACAAGCCACTGGCTTGTTCCATAGCTGAGACTTGGCTCACCCCAAGTCTTAGCTTTCGTATGCCACACTTTAACATTCTCAGATGTGACAGATCTGATGGCTATGGAGGATCGGCTCTCCTAGTCAACAATCGGGTCCCTCTTTTGCCCTTCCCTTTACCTTCGCTCACAGGTGACATGAGTATTGTAGCGGGACGTGTAGAAGGTATTACAGTGTTCTCAATATACATTGCTCACCCTCATCATGATTTTTTTGCTGTTTTAAAAAACCTATTTTCTAATATACATGGACCAATTTTGGTCATGGGTGATTTCAACTGCCACCATTACAGGTGGGGGTCAGAACGCTGTGATGCCTTTGGTGCAGCTTTGGTTGAGATCTTGGATGACTTGGATCTCTGCATTCTCAATAATGGTTGCCCAACACGTAGATCTCCTCCCGGTCAACAAAAAAGTTGTGTTGATTTAACATTTTGTTCGGTTGAGTTGGCAGCTTCGACCCATTGGGAATGTACGTCCTTGTCGCATGGTAGTGACCATTACCCTATTGTCATATCTTTGGTTAATAAGACATATTTAGAGAAAACTTTCCCTCCACTTCTGAAATATAACTTGTCTAAACCAGATTGGGCAAAATTTCGATCATTACTGGAGGATAAAATTGATGCTCTTCCAAATTTAAATTCATGTTTATCAGATCCTTCTGGTCACTACCATGCCAAAGGCTGTTATGAGAGATTTGTTACAGCCATCACCTCCAGCGCGGATTCCTGCTTTCCGCTGAAAAACAGTGCTCGTGATAAAATTCCTTCCCCTCCATGGTGGGATCCAGAGTGCACTTCTGCAATCAGGGATAGAGATGAGGCCGAGGAGTGCTACAATGCAAATATGAGCACCGAAAATTTATTAACATATTTACGACTTAATGCCAGAACTAAACGTCACCTTCGCAAGAAGAAACGTACTGGTTGGGTTAAGTTCTGTACCTCCTTATCTCCCTCTACTCCAGTCTCGGTGGTCTGGAAAAGCATCAACAGGTTTAGACGCGGGTGCTCCTCATCAGTCTCTTCACCAATCACCAGGGAAACAGCTGACCTTTTTTTTGACAAAATTGCTCCGCCATACGTTCCTCTTTCTTCTGAATGTTCCAATATCCCCTTGCAAAATGTTTCGGAGGATCCTTCTGATGTGCCATTTACTTTGGAAGAACTGAGTGTGGTACTCAGACATGTCCGGGACTCAGCCCCTGGTATTGACGGTGTACCATATTCTTTTATAGTTAATTCTGGAGACAAAGCTAAATTCTACTTCCTTGAAATCATTAATTTTTGTTACAGCCATGGTTGGGTTCCAGATCAGTGGAAGTTACAGATAATTATTCCTCTATTGAAGCCAGGCAAACATGTAGATGATCCGAATGGCTTTAGACCAATTGCTTTGTCCTCTGTCTTAGTCAAACTAATGGAACACTTGATTAAAAATCGTCTTGAATGGATAGTCGAATCGAGAGATTTACTGCCGAATTTTCAATTTGGTTTCAGGAAAGGGCTCGGCACCATGGATAGTGTTGGTGTTTTAATTGCGGATATTCGCTTAGCGTTTTCCAGAAACGAATCCGTTGTAGCCGCTTTCCTAGATATCTCCTCTGCATACGACAACGTTCTTCTTCCCGTACTCAGGCAGAAACTGCATCAGCTGAGTCTCCCGGTTAAGATGATCGAAAGCACCTGTGGACTTCTTTTGTCTCGCTCCTTGGTTCTGAGGGTCCAGGGCGAGGATTTCGATGAAAGGCAGACTTGGAAGGGTCTCCCACAAGGCTCCGTTCTGAGCCCCCTTCTTTATAATTTATATACAGTGGACATTGGCACCTGCCTAAATAATAAGTGTCACATCCTCCAGTATGCCGATGACTTAGTCTTGTATGTGACAGATTTATCCATCGTAGACGCTGCGTCATCTCTATGCCTCTCTCTGGACTCTTTGAATCAGTGGCTTTTAAGCCACGGTTTGTCGTTATCCGCATCAAAAAGTTCGGCAGTAATTTTCTCTCGCAAAAGACTGATCCCGCATATCTCAATAGACATTTTGGGTCATAATATCCCGTTAGTTAATAAAGTAAAATTTTTAGGCGTCTTTCTAGATTCAAAATTAAATGGCAAACAACATGTAAATTTATTGATTAAAAAATGTGAAAAAGTTATTTCAATTTTAAAAGCTCTCGCGGGTGTTTGGTGGGGTGCCCACCCGTATACAATGAAATTGGTATATAATGCTTTAATTCGTAGTGTTTTAGACTATGGTACGTTCCATCTAGTTCCATGCAACAAGGGTGCTTTGGCTGGCCTGGATAGAGTTCAGTCAAAATGCCTTCGGATCATCTCTGGTTGTATGAAGTCTTCTCCCATTAACGCGTTGCAGGTTGAGTGTGCTGAACCTCCCTTGTCCCTAAGACGGCAGTATCTGGCCTCACGTTTTGTGGCTAGGCTGATATCTAGATCTTCTCATCCTCTTGTAGCAAAACTGACCGAGCTAGATGCCATTTGTAGAAGCTCAAATTTCTGGAAAAACAAAGAAATACCCTTAATTTTAAAAGCATTTCGTCAATTTCAAAATTTAGTTTGTCCAATAGAACAGTTTCCCAGATTACCACTTTTTAACTTCTCCTATGAAGTATTATGTTTCACTCCAAAAATTTCCTTTGACATTGGTATTTCCAAAAGGTCCCCTTCAGCAAATTCGGCTTTCAATGCGGTGGTGGGAGAACGATGGATTGGCTTTCAACGGTTGTTTACAGATGCTTCAAAATTTAATGACCTCAGTAGCACTGGTGCTGCAGTTTACTACCAAAGCTCCAGTATTATTTTGCAATTTAAATGTCCTAAAGAGTCTTCTGTGTTCACGGGCGAGTGTGTGGCTTTATTGGAAGCTTGTCTTTTTATAGAGTCTCACCACAATATTGACAAAGCCGTAATCTTCACAGATTCTCTTAGCTGTTTGCAAGCTCTAGTACAGAACCCCTTCAAAAGTAAATTGCACAGCTCCCTAGTTTTAAAAATAAAAAAATCCCTATTATCTTGTACTAGCAATCAAAAAGAGGTTCAGTTAGTTTGGATACCTAGTCATTGTGGCATTAAGGGCAATGAGTGCGCTGATGCTCTGGCCAAAGATGCTTGCTCATCAGCAGTAGCTGATCTCACCCACAATACTCATCAGGGGTATGACTTGCTAAGCCTTCCACAAGTTAATCTCCAATCTTCATGGCAGGAACAGTGGAATAACTCTGGTAGAATAAAGGGCAGGTTTTATTATGCAGTTCAACCAACCATAAAGTCAAAACCTTGGTTCTACGGCTACAAAAAAGTTTCCAAAACTGTTATATCCGTCCTTTGTCGTATTCGCCTGGGGTTTTGTTGTACCCCTGTGTTCTTGGAAAAAATCCGGGTTAGGGACTCCTCCCTCTGCGAGTGCGGGTTGGAGGAGGGCACTCTGGATCACATCTTCTTTGAATGCTCAAACAACGTTCCACCTCTAGATCTCTATAGCCGTCTTCCTAAATTTAAAATCCCTCTTCCGACTAACTTTCCCGCTTTGTTAACACATTCCTCTCCTGAACTGCTCGTGGCGCTGATGACTTTCATCCGTCACAATAACATAAAACTGTAAATTATGTGTGTGTGGTATGCGTACATTTTATGTTTTAACAATTATAATATGTATTTATTTTATATTTTTTTTTGTTTGTTTCAGTCCCGTACTAACCCAACAAGATCTACATTGTGTTCAACTGTATCAATCAAAGAATTTTACTTGTCTTCAGTTATTGTTTTTTTTTTTTTTTTATCTATCTTCATGCACACTTGTTTTTCCAATGCACTCTAGACATTGGCAGAATAGTCGACATCGGCTTTGCTTGCCATTTAATAAAAATAGAATAGAATAGAATATAAATACTATAAGTTTATTTTTAACAGATATGATTGATTATTTTTGCCTGTCTGCCCCTTGTGGGGCATAAGGGGCAGAAATAAATCCTGGATCCACCCTTGGTTGCCAGAGATGATCGACCCAAGAAAAAGTCGCTCAATGCCAATCTTAATAGATATGTGCGATTTTAAAATTAAATACTTACTTTAAACTTTGCTTGATAAAAAATTATTTCAACAATTAGAAAACAAAAATTAAATCATAAATAAATAAAAGTATCAAAATGATTCGTGCAAACGGTTAAGCGCTCACGCACACAGAGAAACCATTGTAGTGTGTCGCAGTGTGTGCCATTTGATAGATCGCGCAGATTTTGACTTGCGCTAAATTGAACGCACGCTCTTAAGTTCATAACCAAAAAAACATTGTGTCCTAAATTGACTTCTAAAACGACAAAAGGCGAAAATCAAATCAAACAGGAAGTGGTGAAGGGCGGTTGTTTTTGGGGGACTGTCTTATGTAATTTTGACGTTCAAAAAGTGCTGATTCTCAGCCTAGTTTGAAAATGACTTTTGATTTTGATTTTAAACATACCTGAGTCTGCACAGGATTAAACTGCGGAAACGTCTCATTATACAGCTCTTCGTACTTAGGATTCCTAAGTGCCGATATGGGGAGCGGCTGTAAGTCCAGCAGTTCTGTGGGGGGGAGGTTCTTCTCTGGTAAAATGAGGTGGCGGAATGAGACTGGGAGTTGGGTCTCTGCTGCTATCCATCTGGAAAAGAGGGTGATGGTTAAGTATGTGTCTAAATCGCCGATACCACTGTGTCGTTACAATTTTATTATCGTTTGACGACTCTCGTATCTAGCTTTATCCACGGCTTCGACGACAGCAGAAAAAAATCTTAAAGCACCATAAAATTATAATGGCAATGTCAAAGTTTATTTGCCAGAAACACGGTACATACACAAATGGCTTATAATGTGCCCAATATGATTAGAGTTCATTCATTTCAGCAGAAAGACGTCCACTGCTGGACATAGGCCTCCCCCAAAAGGGGGGGGGGGGTTGCCATAATCGCCACGCTTGGCAGGCGGGTTGGCAATCGCAGTATGGTGTTAATATGCATAGAGAATGCTGCTGCCCATTCTCTAGTAAGTCCCTTAGTCGCCTTTTACGACACCCACGGGAAGAAATGGGATGGTAATATTCTTTACGTCCGGCACGACACAGACGATGATTAGAGTATAAATAAATAAATAAATAGGATGTTCATACATTTAAGAGTCTACACGCTTTATCATATTGAATGAAGTGCGAGCCTAAGATAGAAACATGAAAGAGAAAAGTATTTTAAAAACAATCACACGTCACACAAGTTAAATGCTCGCCCATCCTCAGAATGACATCAAGCCAGATTATTTTCGCCAAATGCTTTCGATGATTCAAAACATAACAATCACCGATCCATAGGCTACCTTCACCACATTGTTTAGAAAAATCCCACTCTTTTAACCTTTTGACCGCCACAGTCATGTATAGACAGACCAAAATGTGCCCAGCACGCCAAGGTCACGACTACATGACAGATTTTAAGGAATAATTCGTAGCTTGGCGCCGAGAGTACATTTTTGCTTTTTTGGCGGTCAAAGGGTTAAGCAAATAAATATTATCTTATCTTATCTTAGAAAGATCCCACCCATACCAAGCTATGAGCAAGTGTGCTGATCAATGAAATTAAATTGTTTATTCTGTACATAGGATATCGGAATCACTTTTACACGTCATATTAAAAAATAAGCTAGATGGAGTCGACATTTCGTACATGACTACCTTTGAGAAGAAATGGCGAAACAAACTCAATGTGGGAAGGACCACAAAAGGTAGATGCGGACTCACCTGTCAGACACAACTGTGAGGAAGTACTGCGGCGGCAGTGGTTCGAACACGGGCACGAACAGCTTGACGTGGTGCTCATCCTTGCAGTACTTCTCCTTCAGCAGGAAGTACTCGTGGTGCAGCACCACCTCGCCGTCCACGTCCTCCACGAGGATCCAGAACGCTTCGGACTGGCCGTGGATCTGGAAGACAGAAAGTTCTTGACTGACGTATACAACATGTCCCGAAATGAATGCACACCACCAAACACCCCAATTAGAATATTGTTATAATCATAATACATACACTGAATTTTTACTATTATGTGTAAAACATTGGTTATTTATTAAATTAGTTCTACTGATTGTGGGAGACAATTGTGGTCACATTACAAATGTACGCACGCACACAGTCGCACACGTGTAAGGATCTACGTAGTCGGTACTTCGTCCATTTTGGTTTGTTGTGACTGTACAGCGGAAGTGTCACTGTAATTTACGTAGTTTTAATTATTTTTGGGGTAAAAAATTACCTATATTAAAAATTACAGAAATCGATTCAGTAATCGATTCTGAACAAACTACTATCATAATGTACATTAATAGGGAATATGCATGTAATATTTTTTTTCACTTTAACAATAATAGACAGAAATATAAACCCAAGAAAAGTATTAAGACGCTGACAACACCTAAACCGCGGTCACTGTCAGATTGCATAGAAAAGAAAGAGAAGCGCGATGACACAACGCTTGTAATTTATTGCAAAATATGAAGCAAGTAATCGAAAATAAAAAACAACCAAGTTCTGCATTCAAATAATATGTTCTTGTTATTCATTAAATAAGTAACGTATAATACAGATATTTTGGATTAGAACTCAAGATAAGAGGTTAGTTTAACGTTAGTTTGTATCGAGATTTTTTTTCAAAACGTGTTTTGGTAACAACCAAGTTCTGGGAAATATCTTCAAAATTAACATATATTTTTTTCCGCTACCACAAACTATACAGATTTGGAAATTTTTGACCATCTGTACATACCAAGACCGGGCATCGGAAAGCACGCTAAGCCGTTGGTCCCGGCTGCCATTCGTGGATCTTTGACAGTCGTTACGGGTTGTCGGAAGGCCAAATCTGACAACCGGTCTTACCAAGGGGTATCGTGTTACCCAGTAACTGAGTTGTGGAGGTCAGATAGGCAGTCGCTCCATGTAAAATACTGGTATTCAGCTGCATCCGGTTAGACTGGAAGCCGACCCCAACGTAGTTGGGAAAAGGCAGACAGATGATGATGGTCAATGTGAGTCCTAAATGGGCCATAATGTAATGCCAACATGAGCCATGTTGGACCAGCATGAACCACTATGAAAAGACACAATGGCCTATACTGGTCCATCATGGGCCATCGCTTGTACACAATGGCTTATTTTTTTTTTTTATTTAATGTATATTTTTATTCTCTTACCTTCTCATCCCAATGGAAATCAGGAGTGATGGTCAGCTCAACCCTCAACGTAGACCTCGTGATTGGCTGGATATGCGTCGCTAACTCCAACTTAGGGAACTGATGCACGTATTTATGTATCATCTTGCCGAGTTTAGGAGCTCGGACTAATTCACCGATCTCGTTGGGCCCTAGCTCGTAGAGTTTCTCCCAGGGGAAGTTCTTCTTTTCTAGTTTTTTTATTACCTGGGAAAGAGGGATAGCTGATATAACAATAAATCAATGTTTAGGTGGTTAACTTAACGAGAAAACTAAATAAATTTAAACTAATATTATAAAAAGGTAAAATTGTCTCGAAGTACTGATCTGCGCGGCAATTGCGTAATACTCTATAAGTAGCAATGGGCCCATTTTGACAGTTCCACAGAACAGAAAAAAACAGTAGAAATCACAAGTAGGCGCGGCCCGCGTACCCCGAGTTTTGCGGAGTTCCGCAAGTGTCTGCTCCGCGCACACCGCGCGCATCGGTCTTGTTACAAGCGTCAAGGTGACGAAAAGTTCAAAAAACAATACAATAATGCCCTATTGTGCTGTTGAATGTAAACGATAGCAGAACCAAAAAATGTATCAAATGGTGGTATATCATACCATCGGTAAGTCCTAATTAATTTTATTTCGATTAAAATAAGAAAATGTTCTTTAAAAATGTCAGGTGCGTAGTACTCGCAACCGGTGTGCGTGTATGACCAGATGTATGAACGTAAACGAAACATTGCTCATCTATAAAACAATGACAATACTTACTTCTTCAGGCATCTTTCTGAACTGTCTGAGTGGAGACATGGATTGCCACATTCTTCTGTCCACCATTTTGCATAGAGCTAACGTTTTGTCCACTAACTGGGCCCATCCTGTGAACAAAATTATTTCAAACATTAATAACTGTTGACCAACATGGGCCACTTTGGTCCATCATGGGCCACTATGAACCATCATGGGCCACTATGGCCCATCACGGGCCACTGTATCGGTGAAAGGTGAAAAATTCTTACCTCTATGCAGCACAATCTCGAAAATGGCCCTCAGAAGCCGACAAGCTGATTGAGTGACATACACCATATCCGCCATCAACGCGAACCCTTCCAACTTCAACTGAGAGATGTACGCTTGTAGTAACACGTTGATTTTAGCTGATGGTTCCTCTATGCTCTCTTTTATAGGGATCGGTACCTGCGGAAGATGGAAATGACGTTGGATGAAGGTTAGTATTATTATTTTTAACCCTTAACTAAGTTAAGGGAACATGCCTCCCACATAGTATTTTCGATGCTCTAACAGGTTTAGGCAATATACCACCCACAGACTGTCAAAAACTCTGTAGAATTATATTAACTATGGTCACACCAAAAAAAAAGTGAATCGGAACGCAAACGTCACTTTTATAGCCAGTCAATCTGTGGTTGTCCGTTGGTTGAGTGTTTTTTGAACAAGTGCCACGTGTTTTTTTTAATCATGGCGAAACAACGAAATATATGTAGTACAATTTTTTTATATGTTTTTGAGTTATTCTAATGATTTATGCACAAATAAAAAGAAAACCAAAAAATTACTCAAAACTCATTTTCACTTATAATATATAGTCAATTTTAATCTCTAGGCTCTAGGTTTTTTAAATGTTTTAAGCATTTTTTTTTTCAGTTTCAGTGATGCAATATGAAACAAAGCCTATATAAGTATACGAATACAAAAAAAAAAAAAACATTGTTGCTACAGCAGTTCTCTGGGGCCTGATAAAGGGTTAAAGTGAAAACTTCTTTAGGCGCGTTGAGCGATTTTTGGTAGGCGTAAAACTTTGAGGGGTTCGCGTCACCGACATGCCCGCGCCGACATGCTGTAGTAGCAATAAGTGAAATTAAATTGACCACGTGAAAAGTTTAATTTGTGTATACTGTGCATTGTTTAAATTGTATTTTACCCGCATAAGTCTCGAACCCGTTGGAATATCAGGATGAAAAGTATCCTGTCCTAATTCATTCACTTTTTAATAAATATGTCTCTGTGTGGTCTTTAATGTGTTACTTTAGTGTCACTGTTGCCCAGCATGAGCCACTATGGTCAATCATGGGCCACTATGGGACAGCATGGGCTATCATGGTATCCTCTCCATAGGCTTGTACAACTCAAACTTCTCTTCTTTAACAGCGATAAGTTTGTACTCTGCCGTCAGGGAAAATACTCTGAACAACTCGACCTCTCCTAAAATCAGCTTCAGAAGCTGAGGAGTAGCACTGCATCGTCTCGTATAAGCAGTAGGAGGAAGGGGTAATTACGTGTGACTGATCATGCGCCACTATGGTCCAGCATGGACCACTATGGGCCAACATGGTCAATCATGGGCCAACTCACAAAAATAAGCTACTCACCCTCTCCATAAGCTTGCACAACTCAAGCTTTTCTTCCTCTCTAACAGCAATATGCTTGAACTCTGCTGACAGCGAGAACACTCGGAACAGCTCGATTTCGCCAAGCGTCGGTTTGAGCAGCTGAGAGTAGCACTGCATAGTTTCGTATGAGCAGTAAAAATGTGACGCTATGCGGCCGAGCTCGGTCGGTTGGAAGTGGCCGGATTTACGCTCGTATCTTATTAAGCCGGCCCTGGAAGAAAGCGTTTGATTAATAAAGTTAATAACGTGGAAAAGCAGATAGAGATTAGATCATTAGAAGATATATATTGCATTTTTACATCGACTGTTTTCAGCTAGACTGGAAGCCGACCCCAACATTATGGGCAAAGACTAGGCAGGTCATAGCATAGAAAAATAAAAATAGATATTTCTCTATAGCTTGATTGACGTTGCTTTGTTTTTGACATAGGTCATAATAGCGTTGCAAAAGGAGTCACATTGGACTCTACTTTTTTAAGTTGGTGAGAAAAAACTACAGTCGACATGAGTCAGTTTAAAGACTTACTTGTCTAGTAAACTGGCGGCCGTATGTATTAAATCAGCTCTATGCAGTTCTAACAGAGAATCTTCTGCGAACTTCTCTTGTGTGATGCCGTACAAAGCTGGCTGACGAAGCATCCGAATGTAAAGATATGTGTAACCTGTGGGAGATATAGAGATAAGTAGGTAAGTCAGGTGAGTACTGCGCCTCAAATTACGTTACACATGAGAAGTGTTATAATATTTATAGTAATTGTAATTTATTTCCAAACTTCGGTACACGTTACATCAATAAGCTCTCAAACTAGGACATCCTGTATGACAGGGGTCGAGGTTTCTCCTGTTACATGGGTCAGCATGAGAAGGCTTAGACTAAATACAATACAATTTACACAATTTTTAAAAATAAATAATATAAAATGTAAATATGACAAAAATTACAGAAAAAAAAATGACAAAACACGAAAAAGAAGTATATACGAAAAGGACAAAAATTAATGAACAAAAAATATAATAACATACATGTAGGGAATAATTGAGTAGGAAGCTTTACAACTGTTAACAGCAATGCGGACCAATTTTTTGATGCGCTAAGATTTTTTTGCCCTTTTGTTTATAACATGTTAATATTATTTTTAGACTGTTAGCTTTTACATTACATAAATATTATGTACAAAACATTTTTTTTCATATATTACTTTCTATTGATAGTTAAGTTTCTCTATTAATGAACTGTAGTATTTTGTTCTTTGAGAAAAATTTATATCTTTAACGCGAACATGGCCTGTACGCGGTATGAAAAGGCGACAATTATGCCGACTCACCTAGCCAAGTGACTGCATCTCGGACGCTCTGCACAGATCCTAGTACTATCTCTGCATTCAACATGTCTGCTAGTTTGCTGACAAGCTGAGATTCTATCGGTAGCTGCTGATTTAGGAGAGAGAGATAGTACTGTAACTCCGAGTGGTTGGTTATCAGGATGCCTGTGGACCAAAAGTTGAGCTAGAAGTTGTAATTCAGAATAACATATTGATAAAACCGAGGGTTAATTCCGTGTTTTTATTTTATTTTAAGAACGTTAGCATTCTAATCCTTATCCATTCCATGAAAAATACATTAACCCACAATGTTGATGTTTTTAACATTGATTGTCGCTGAGATGATATTGCGACTTGAATTTTAACTTGTCTAAGTATAAGAATTGGCCTTCTGATGTTTGGGTGTTGACTCCTCCAGAAATACTGTCCTAAAGGAAAAGTAAAGGCCGACTTGCATAACAATTCACTAAATGTATTCCGCGGTAATAGAATTTAATACTTCGTTCTTTTTCAGTCAATCGTTTGAATGATGTTTTTCAGTGACTTGTGAAGCAAGTGGTTACAGCCATTTCATATTGTTATTTATTTATTATTTAACCATATCAAATGGCTGTAAAGGCGCCTACACACTATGCCGGCGGCTCGGCCGGCAGGTATGCCGCCAACAAGCCCGGCGGCATTCCCGGCGGGTATTTGAGCCGTCGGGGCTTGCCGCACGAACGAGCCTAGTACGCACAAACGGCCTGATTATGCCGGCGACATACCCGGGCGGCAAAAACCCGTCGGCTGTGCCGCCGGCATAGTGTGTAGAAGCCTTAACAGCACGGGCCACTATGGTCCAGTATAGGCCACTGTAGTCCAGCATGGGCCACTGCGGTCCAGTATTGGCCACTACGGTCCAGTATGGGCCACCATAGTCCAGCATGGGCCACTACGGTCCAGTATTGGCCATCATGAATTTTTTTTATCGGTTTCTTACCCTCGCCCTTGGTGTCATACTGAGGCCGGCCAGCTCTGCCCAACATCTGCAGCACGTCGAGCGCGCCCAGCTCGCTCCAGCGCCCTTTCTCTGGCGAGTACACCTGCGTGCCTTTCACTATTACCGTGTGCGCGGGGAGATTTACTCCCCAAGCTAGGGTTGCGGTGGAGACTAGGACCTATGGATGAAAAATACACATTGATTAAGATTTTTTAAATTTAAATCGAAGATGAGAAGTATATTAGAATCGTAGCAGGACGCGTTTAGTAGTTTTTGGCTATGCCCAGGCGTTTAGAATTGAAATGAAAACTATTTAACCAACTTCTTAGAGGAAAACACACTACAAAGTGCAAAATAACTTTAGTTTAGTAGGAAATCTGCTGCTGAGCATGAGGTCCTGGGATCGTTTCCAGGGTCGGGCAAAGTGTTATTGGGTTTTTCTATCTGGATTTTTTCAGTACCACCCCGGAGTCTGGATTTGTGCTCGGTTAATGGCAATAGGCTCGCCCCCAGTTACATGGGACTTAAAACATAACTGGCGAAATGGGAGTGTACTACAGGTACACCTCTGCCCAACCCTCTTGTGTGTATTTATAGTCATGTTCGAAATACGGCCGTTTCTAGCTCACCTGTATATGCCTATCAGCGAACAGATCCTCGACGAGCGTCCTGTCCACCCTGCTCATGCCGGCGTGATGTATCGCGAACCCGTACGGCAACAGTTCACGTAACTCCGGGTTCTTTACTTGTTCTGCTTCTGTTCGGAGGACTTCCATACTTGCTGAGCCTTCCCTGTTGAAATTAAATTAAATTGTTTATTCTGTAAATAGGATAACGGAATCCTTTTAACACTTCATATTATAAAAGTATTCAAAAATAATTTAGATGGAGTCGACATTTCCTATCTGACTACCCCTGACAAGAAAAGGCGAAACAAACTCTCAAGGGTCAAAAAATCTTCAGGTTATTTAACTATCTGCTGGGGTCGCGGGAAAGTCCAAAAGGGTTACCGAGGCCCCTGGCAACACAGGCAACGGAAAGAACACGGGTGGATTTTAGTCAGTAAGAGTCTGACACACCCTCCCGCTCCGCCCAGAGCGGGACAAGTTATTTGATAATTTCCCACCAAAAAAAATAAAAAATAAAAAGGGTCAAAATCTCTTTTAAAGTCCAGACATAATTTTGGTCAGATGTAAGGACCATGTAGATCCGTGTCTAATATGGTATTTTGAGGAAAGAATCACACAAATTTGAGTGGACCTGTCCAGTCAGTGCAAGCATTTGTCAGTAATCGTGCAGCTCAACTACGAAAAGATCTTAGTTCAAGTGGTTTAAAATGCTGTATCACGCTAGGGACTGTTTTTGTATCACAAGTACATTATTGATACAAATCTTACATAAACAACAACTATCTGTAAGCTTTTTTTTTTTGGTTAGGAAATCATCAAATAACTTCTCCCGCTCTGGGCGGAGCGGGAGGGTGTGTCAGACTCTTACTGACTAAAACCCACCCGTGTTCAATCCGTTGCCAGCTATACATCTAATATTTAATTTTGTTAAATTCGGGAATGGAACTTCGAAAACGCAATAAGCCACGGGTAGAAAAACAAATCGTCACTGTGACAACCTAATATTTTTATCACCTCATACAGTCCGATTCAAACTCTATGGCGGCTCGTAACATGTGGCGAGTCGCTGCGCTGTAACAAATTTACGTTACGCGCAGCGAGTAGCCCACTTCAGAACTGCCATGAAGTTTGACGCGTACAAGGTTTATTCCGTGTGTAGGGGGTACTTGTTAGTTTATAATATATCGGTATTATCTCCATTAGATTATAAACTGTCGAAAAATTGTGAACTGCAACAAACCATTTGCAATTTAACGATAGTTTATTATCTATCCATGGGAAACCGACAAATGGTGAACTGGTATCAAACTTGCTTGCGACGTAACGCACTTTGCGATAATATCTACTAAGTAACCTGCCTAGCGGCGAGCAACTTGAAAGTAGCTCTCGCCGGCCGCTCCCGCGGCTCCGCCCTCTTCGCTCGCTCGGCTCGCGCGCGGTTGTTCAGTTAAAACTCAAGGCATTTATTTCAAATAAACCAAATACAGGCACTTATGAATTGTCAATGGGTCGGTCAGTCAGAAAGATGAAGCTAGTTGCCCATTCCAAAGCGTAGTAGGTTCCTATAGAGAAGAATGGGCAGGAAACTCCATGGACACTCTTTTAAATTAAAATATTGTTACAAAAATATTGGTTACATCATTCATGTTGAAATTATACTTGTGAGAACAATGTAGAAAGACGAGCACGTTAAAAGTGTCCGTAATAAAAAGATAAAAACAATTGAAAAATTAAAATAAACCGAGGCAGCTAAGAAATGACCAGTCCCTACTGACGGCGCCCGTACATGGCGCAGTTCTAAACCATTTCACAATTTTTCTACAGATAATAAATAATCTAACGGAAATAATACCAATAGATTATAAACTCCCGTTAGTTTATAATCTATTGGTATTATTTCCGTTAGATTCTCACAATCTTACGGTGACATATATTATTATATAAAAAAAATCTTACCTAAGAAACTGTCCCAGCGTATCCTTCTCCAAGCACATATCTCGAATAGCGCGCGCAGTCTTACCGGTCTCTTTCCGTGAATGTACGAATACCAGGATCTAGAAAAAAATACATTTTATTTCAACTTACAATCAAAAACTCGAGACTTGATTATTCTTTCAGGAAAAGGAGGACGAAGTAGTCCACAAAACATGACATATATCTTTAATTTAGGACACAGGCCACCTCTCTGTGAGTGGGCCGTAACCGACCACGCGGGTTGGTAGATGTCACATCATGTATTTGAGTTTTGTTTGTAGTACAATTAACATGGCAATAAATATATGTTACCTCTTTTCATTATTTGGCATTATATACCTACAATTTGAATATCAACTATTTATTAGCGGCTTTTGTGGACAGGATATTAATTCAGATTTGTTACAGTTGTAATGGCAATCATGTAAATCTTTAATATTTTACATAGATTTTTTTATGTTTTTGAATGTGATAATGTTGTAGGCTTAATAGACTGTTGATTTATAGACCATTTTCTATTTCGCTTGTTGACAGGCCTACACTGTCCTCCCATACCAATTAACACTAATTTGAAAACATTGTAAAAGCCAATTATTTTTAAAAGACCGTGAAGTTTCTTGCCGGCTCTTCTCCATAGGAAATGACCAATTGGAACCGTGCACCTAGCTTCTGACGTTTCTTATGGGCCTATGTAGGTTAATGTGAAATAAAATATTTTGATTTTGACCTGATTCCTTCCAGCATGCTCCATGGTCTTCTCGTAGACAATATCGTTCATAACCTGGAATCTTTTCAGTGCTTTCTTTTCGGTTACACCGATGTACTGTTGTTCTAGAGCTACGGGTCTGGAAAACAAGCATGGTAAAAATTTAAAGTGACAGAATTGGGTAAATATGTTGACAGAATCCAGTTGAATACGAATATTTTACACGAAGCGACTGACTATCTGACCTCCACAACCCAGTTACTGGGTAACACGATACCCCTTGGTAAGACTGGTTGTCAGACTTTCGGGCTTTTGACGACCCCTAACAGTTGTCAAAGATCTACAAATGACAGTCGGGACCAAAGGCTTAGCGTGCTTTCCGAGGCGCGGAGGGTTCTTGGCATGTAAAGATGGTCCCCGTAAGTTTTTATAACACAAAATAGTTATAAAGTGTAATAGAGAGAAAATACATTAATTTACGTCGAAGTGACGTGACGTGAGTGAAGATTTATTTCAAAACTAGCTTTTGCCCGCGGCCTCGCCCGCGTGGATGTCGGATAATATCACACGGGAACGTATTACCGGGATTGAAAGGAAAAGAAGCGATCTTATACCTCATAGCCGAGGTCATTGACTCCTAACGCTGCGCCCGCCGCCGTCAACCATAATTATTTTGTTACGCGTAATTTTGAATCTGTGATATGTTTTAAAATATTCATTTATTTAAACGTACCTGAATGAATTATCGAAGTAGAACAATCCATGTTCCGGTTTCACTCTCAAGAAGGCAGCCACGTCTGTGTAGTTAGGCAATGTGGCAGAAAGACCCACGAGACGGACCTGTAGTAAACATTATTACACTAATAAATAAACGAACAGTAGTTTTTTACACAAGAAACCATGTTTTTAGTACGAGAGAACAGTTTTCATTGTTTTGTTGGTATATTGGCGTGTGCTAGCTAACATAATTATGGCAAGTAAT
Source organism: Atethmia centrago (assembly GCA_905333075.3). Classification (NCBI taxonomy): domain Eukaryota; kingdom Metazoa; phylum Arthropoda; class Insecta; order Lepidoptera; family Noctuidae; genus Atethmia; species Atethmia centrago. Next base: position 13,797,648 of record HG995396.1, on the reverse strand, counting down.
TAAATTTAATTTTTGTTTCGTAATGTTAATTACTTTGCATACGATTTGTATAGAATCAAGTTTATATAACTAAACAGACAGGTGTGCTGCTGGGGAGTTTGTTGCGCCACTTCTTCTTTCCAGCTAAAGCACTAGGAAGTGGTGAAGGGCGGGCGTTTTTTGGGGACTGTCTTATGTAACTTTGAGGTTCGAAAAGTGCTGATTCTGAGCCTAGTTTGAATAAATGAGTTTTGATTTTTCCCTCATTCCTCCGCATCACATGCCCATACCATGACGACCTATTTTCACACAACTTTTCAAGCAAAGTATAAAAGTGACTACTTTAAGCGACATCTCTTTTTATTTAAGTATTAAGTTCTGTTTACGTTTTTATGTTGTAATTTTTATTTCTGCTTGAGTACAATTTTCATTATTTTGTTGGTATATTGGCGTGTTTTGATTTTGATCAAATATGATTTGCGATTATAACAAATATGTATTTACTCAAATATTATCATTAGAATCTTTAATACATCTCCCTTAGATTTGTTCAATAAGAACAAATCTCTTATGGAAAAGTTCATAAGGAACAAATCTTTTGTGTCAATTATTCAGGTGTTCCCCCAGGTTGTCCGACAACTTAGTGACTTAGAATCAGCTGAATGCGGGACCGGTCGCTGTGGCATTGCTTGGAGACGACTTCTGTAGACGTCTGTGATGGTCATACAACTCACCTCTTCCTGAGTCTGCTCCACAGTCCTCAGAGTCCTGGCGACGAGAGCTTCCAGGACTGGTCCTCTTTCGTCGTGGAGAAGGTGGACTTCGTCTATGATGATCAGACGGACTAGGTTTGTGAAGGAGCGCTCGCCACCTGAAAATGGAGAAGACGGGATGAGACAACACAAAACAAGTTCTAACTTTAGTAAAGGGACAAACCTTCGAGCCCATTTTTGTATTTTGAAGTTCTTAATACAAAACTGACTTAAGAAGCAGGTCTTAATTCGTCAGTTTTGTGGGCCCTATCAGAATCCCAGCGCTGCAACATTTAATTTTAAATGTCGCAGCATCATGCTGAGATAGTAGCCTTTTGGCCTCGTACAGGACTTTTTGTTTTTTATTTTCATATTCCTTTGTTTTTGTTTTTTTTTTTATGTTTCTATGAGTGTTAATTTTTATTCGCAACCATACGTCATCAGATAGTGTTTTTAGTGTTTATTTTAGTAACTTAATTGGCCAAGGACAGCTAATGAGACAATTAATTTTCTATTGTTTGACACCGAATCGGAGTCGCGCGGGGCTTTACAGGTAATTCAGTGTGCGTGATGATACGTCAACAAATAGTGTTATTCTGTGTCAACTTAAATTCAGAGCGATAACAATGCTGGTTAACCATAGACAGTGGTGCAATAGTGTTTAGTAACTTTTACACTCTAGTCCCTTGGAAAAGCCTAGCCTGAGTTTGTATGTCTTGCTACTTTAGATAGTTAAATATTGTTATTTTGGTTTAACCAATCATGATTGCAGGGCGCGTCACGCCCTGAAAAATATAGTTGCGATATTTTAAATATCCGATTGTTTTAGGTCTATTGACCAGCCAGAGGTATCTGTAACTTGTTGGAAAATCGGTTCAATACTTTTTCAGAAATACAAATAATAAAAACGTTTTAGCTGAAAATTGTTGAAAAGCGTTTTAGTTAAAAATGTTTTCTGTTTCAACTGAAAGGATATTTCAGAGGAAACAGAAAACATATTACAATTTTACAGATACAACTTATATAGATGCCTCAGGAGACAGGTAATTTTATAAGGAATTCAATGTTATGTAACATGCCTTATGCATCCTTATAGCTAAGAGTTTATAAACATAAATTTGGTGTAAACCAGGTGAAAAAAAAGGTCAAATAAAACTTTAACACAGGAAGCAACTAGTGGCTCTCGTTAAGGTAAAGTTAGCCAATACCTAAGAAAACGTGTAAAACAGTACAATTCGTAGTCATCGAATTGACTGCGAGGTAATCGGCAAGGTACTTATTTATATTTTCAAAACATTAAGTTAGTTCAAGTAGTGTCCCCGCAGAGTCCCGAAAACTGCTTCCTGAAGATTCGTGGAGACAATTTCGTCCTTTAACAGAATGTTCCCCAAAAATCCTTCTCCCGTCAAAAACTACGCTACAAGAAGCTATACAGTAGCTGCAAAATATCAGAAATCTATAGGTGTAGGACGTCTGCGCCGCATGGACAAGGAGGCCTACCCTCACAACGGAATGAACCTGGATAGGCATTAACCCCTACACACCCTTCGCGTCTGTATTAAATATCAACATACGTTACGTATTTAATTAATAACAATAACTTCTTATTTGAATGCAGAACTTGGTTGTTTTTTATTTTCGATTACTCAACTCAATTTTGAATAAATAGATATTTGCTACATATTTTGCAATAAATTACAATCGTTGTGTCATCACGCTTCTCTTTCTTTTCTATGCAATCTGACAGTGACCGCGGTTAAGGTGTTGTCAGCGTCTTAAACCGAAAATCTTACCTTTCCTAGTGATAATATCCCACTTCTCAGGCGTGCACACAATAAGCTGCGTGGCTTCGATCTGCTCCCTCGTCAACTGGTGGTCTCCTGTTAACTCGGACACTTTCATGTTGTAGGCTGCTAGCCGTTTACTGAAGTTGCCCACCTGTGGGGGTGACGGAGGAATAGTGAGCCAATATAAAGAAATAAAAAGTAAAGTAAGTAAGTGCTACTACTCGTATAACTGTAACGAGCGCCGAGCATGCAAAGTGTGAAAACAGTGTTGTGTTTGTGACTATAATTAACGCCAAGCAAACAAGGTGGAGAGACAGTGTCGTGTGTCTTTTGACCCTCCACATAGATATAAGAAGTGAAAATTAGGATAAGATAGTTTAGGATAAGACCCTATCTGTGCACTAGGGCAAGTAGCGGCGGGACTACGAAAAACGGACCCTCACTACGAAGTCTTCAAAAGACTATAGTTAGAATAAGTTAATTTAGTGATTTGTAACCGGATTAGCATAATTTGTAAAAGTAAATGTGATTTAAGCCGTCAGGACCATGTAAGAATCACTTAGGAATAAATGTAAATTGTGTGACTCGGTCCGCTCGCTCCCGGAACATAGGGAGAACGGTATACAAAACGGGCCATTGTAAGGCTGAGACAGTCCGGTTAAGTAGTCACGACCTCTCAAGGTCAACTACGAGATGCCATACTTAAATAAAAAGGCTGGGACACAGTCGGTCTCCAGCTCCCGAACAATCAAGAACTCAAAAAATAAACAAGAAGAATTGGGAACAAGTTGTCATGCCCAAAAAATATACAGTCGACTACAATAACATTGTTGATTTTTTAAATGATAAATTTTGAATTTTATTATATATTGGCATATTTTGTTTGTAATTAATATTTGACTACATTTTGTACCGACTCTGATTGTATATTGAATTATTGACTATATTTTGCACTGCCTCTAATTTTATATATGAAGCTGACATTAATTTAATTCATTAATAACATATAAACATTTTGTACGCCGAGTGAGGCAAAACATGTTGGTCCGGTAAAATTATGTTTCCATCTATATGTGCATATTCATGTATGTTATACATGTTTGAACAAATAAATTTATCTTTATCTTTAAAAAAATTAAAATTTTTGAGACTTTAGTATAAAAGTGTGAGATACATAGAGACATACATAAACTCACGCCTTCTTCCCATGTAGGTAGGGTAGGCGGAAACTATAGAACGCTTCCTTTTGCTTCGCCTGCGTTCATACACGTACGCCGGTTGCGAATACTACGCACCTGACCTTTCTGAAGAACATCATCAATGAGGTCACTACATTACATGTCTCCCTAGGGCGTCCCCTCCCCTAGGGTGTCCACTCACCTCTGCTTTGTAAATACCTGTTGTTAGTCGCCTTTCATTCATCCTCTCAACATGACCAAACCATCTAAGCATATCCTTTCTATCCAGCATGTCCTCCCATACCTATTAACACTGTAATTTGAAAACATTGTAGAAGCAAATTATTTTTAAAAGAGTAACCGTGAAGTTTCTTGCCGGCTCTTCTCCATAGGAAACGACCAATTGGAACCGTGACCTAGCTTCTGACGTTTCATAAGTGCCCATGTAGGGTTATGTGAAATTAAATATTTTGAATTTGATTATCGTATCTTTCACTTCGAACGCCTTTAAAAATAGCTGTAATATATGACTTTTTCAGCTGTAGGGCGTATGCTATGCCGTCAAGACACTCACCAGGCCCGGGTCGACGGCACGTTGTACTCCACGCGCGCCTGCCGGGGTCGCGGGAAGGTACTAAAGGGTTACCGAGGCACCTGGCAACACAGGCAACGGTAGGAACACGGGTAGGTTTTAGTCAGTAAGAGTCTGACACACCCTCCCGCTCCGCCCAGAGCGGGAGAAGTTATCTGATGATTTCCCAACCAAAAAAAAAAAAGACACTCACCATCTCCTGCACGAGCGACCGCATGGGCGCCACGTAGATCATCTTGAAGTCGTGCACGTTGACGGTGCCGTCGTCGTTGACGTGCTTGCCCACCTCGCGCAGGATGGTCAGCAGCGCCACGTTGGTCTTGCCGGCGCCCGTGGGCGCGCACACCAGAAGGTTCTCGTCCGTCTCCAGCGCCGCCTTCGATATGCGCGACTGAGGGGAGGCACGGAATTAGTAAGACTCTGTCAGAAAAGAAGAAGGAACGCGTTTCATTTTTAAATTATGGCAAATTTAGCACATATTATTTCTGTGTTTTATTTGATCCGTATTACCAACAATAATACAGGATAGTACACAAATTTTAAAGAAAAAAAAAAAGATATGAATTGCTTCTTGTGTAAATTCGTACTTAAAAAAAAATAAGCGTGCACTGGAGTACCACCTTTTTTACGTCGGTTAAAAATCTTGTCTAATTGCCACGCTCTAGGGCAGGGATGCACTGACTTATAAAGAATAAGGCCACTTGGGCACATTAAAATAAAAAATCAAGTAATTTATTCAAACTAAGCTGAAAATCAGCACTTTTCGAACGTCAAAGTTACATAAGACAGTCCCCCAAAAATGCCCGCCCTTCACTATGAGCCAAAAATATTTTATAAAACTTACAATATTTAGTTTGATGCATGGCATAGCATTGCCTTGACAATTTTTATGCGCGCCACACCCCACCCCTCTCGCCGTAACTCTCCCAAGTGCTACTCGAATAATTCCGATCGCAAGCTCTCAAGACATGCTTGATAATGTAGGTAATTAGGTATACAACATTGTAACCATTTATTTTATAATTTTCTTCTATTTTTTTATTTGTTGGCGGGCCGTACGCGTACCAACAGCGGGCCGCGGACTATGAATCGCTGACTTTCATGTTAAGGCGCTGACAAGCCCCAATTGACCCAATTAGGTTTCTCTTAAGAAAAAAAATTGCCGAATCTATATAGTTTGTGGTAGCGGAAAAAATATATGTTAATGTTGAACATATTTGCCAGAACTTGGTTGTTACCAAAACACGTTTTGAAAAAAAATCTCGATACAAAATAACGTTAAACTAACCTCTTACCTTGAGTTCTAATCCAAAATATCTGCATTAAATAACAACATACGTAAGGTATTTAATTAATAACAAGAACGTCTTATTTGAATGCAGAACTTGGTTGTTTTTTATTTTCGATTACTCAACTCAATTTTGAGTAAATAGATAACTGCTTCATATTTTGCAATAAATTACAAGCGTTGTGTCATCACGCTTCTCTTTCTTTTCTATGCAATCTGACAGTGACCGCGGTTTAGGTGTTGTCAGCGTCTTAAGATATCGATAGTCTGCGGAGTTTGGCTAGATAATTAAATTTGACCCTGTATACGCCCATGTCCATCTGAAATAATGTACTTTTCAAATGGTGAAAGAATTTTTCAAATATGAGCTCTGGTTCCGGAGATTTCCCTCCACATATACACCAACTCACAAAATTCGCTCTCTATTATCCAATTTTAAAAATGCGAAAGTGTTTATTTGTTTGTTACGCTTTCACGCTAAAACGGCTGAACGGATTCGGATGAAATTTGGCACATCGGTACAACATGACCTGGAGAAGGACATAGGCTATTTTTCATTCGAGCAACAGCTAGTATAATTATAGACCGAATTTCACACTGAAGTACCTTTGTATTAAGTTCTTGTCATTAAGAGAAGAATCTTACCTGTATCCTGTTGAGCGTCTTGAACCCTTCAAAGGCAGGCTGGACATATTTGGGTAGCTTCTCTATCGGCAGCAGGGTTTCTCCTTCATCGAATGGCTTGGGTTTTAAAGCAGGCACGTGGACTTCTTCATAGCCTGGTGATGGAGAGTATACAGGGTGACATTGAAAACATGCGACAAATCGAAATGGGAGATTGTACTCATCATTATGAACAACTTTTACTAAGGGACCAAAGCTACAATCCCAAAAAAAAAAAAACTGCTGTCCCCTACATTTATGTTCGCAAAAAAAAAATACATTTTGATGAGGAATACCTCATCAAAATGTAGGAAAAGCAGATTTTTTTTTTGGGATTACAGCTTTGGTCCCTTAGTAAAAGTTGTTAATAATGATGTATATACAATGTCCCATTTCAGTTTGTCGCAAGTTTTCAATTTCAACCTGTATAGATTTTAGAAAGTTGGCTAGGTAAGGGTTTTTTTTCTGGGGGCCTACTCTCTGAGCACTAATTCCGTAGGTTCGGCCAAAGTTACTGGCGTTTCCTACTCCACCTACGGACATAAGATTACTTCGGAGCCGAAACTGAGAATGAATGACAACTCCATTTGACAGCTGTCCCTACTCGCAATGTGTTTGTGCTCGTTCGAAAAATCGATTTTGTCACTTGTTTTGACGGATCAACTACTTTCGGAGGGGCTACTTTCGGACTTAGAGAGCAGTGGGGACAACTCTCTAAGTCCGTCTGTTGTGTTTACACACAAAATTTCATATAAATATGTAGGATATGTCAATATTATTTGTTCCACGCGGGAATCGAGTCCGAGTCTCTGAGAAAAGTACAATCACTGCGCTAATCGACTCATATCGAAAGGCATACATTTGCGCTTTACTTAGATCTGATGACATCAAAATCAACACAGGCATGCAATGCATTCAAAATAGGTGATTATTTTACCCCATAGCATAATCAGCCTATAATGTTCCCACTGCTGGGACACAGGCCTCCTCTTTGTGAGAGGGAGAGGGCCGTAATCCGCCACGCGGACCCAGTGCGGGTTGGTAGATGTCACAGATAATTTTTTTGACCATCTCGGGCCACATCTATATAACCAATTGTCGAAGACCATCAATTTACGCGATTCGACTCTCTCTGTTTGCAAAAAAATATTTAAATAAATATCTCATCGAAACGAACTATAATAACACAGAAAAGCTATTAATATCCACATCATAAATACATCTACAGAAATACATACACATTCTTATTCCATGCAAACACATCTACACACGCATTCACTAACCTACATTTCACACACATAGACCATTTCTTATTATTATTATTTTTTTTTCTTTATGTTTATAATCTCCGTTTGGATGTTTTTGTAGTATTAGTCGTTAATAATAACACAACTATTATTTGTATCTTGATATTTTGTTGTTATAAGTTCATAACCGTAGCTCATAAGATCCAAACTTTTTGTCTGAAATGTTTGCATATACTTTTAATGTATTATAATTACCCTCGTTATTATTGTCATCAAATCATCAAATTATCAAATAATACCTACAAAGTATCTGTGTTCTTGTAGCCATACTCATAAGTCAATGTTTTATTTAGCAGTCAAATGCAAATTATCGGTAATGTGTGTGTGTTTGTGAACGAGGAAGACTGACCTGCCGTGATACAGTTTTCACTAGTACGGAGGTCAGTGTGAATTAAGCTCAGACAACCGCATAACGTACACAGGTATTTATCATCACATTAATCACACACGTAATTGTACTAGTATTAGCAGACACAAATCACAGGATTGTTGGGATTTTTGTGTAAGGTTTGTTCTTTTATATTGTCATTAAACTTTTTTTTACTTTACTTTTACATGTCTTAGAATTTTTAGTTCTAGGACATGCCGGTTTCCTCACGATGTTTTCTTTCACCGTTCTGAGAGCAGTGGTGATGAAATAAATTACACAAAGTAAAGCGCCTGCTACTTCTCTCATTTTACCCCATATTACATCGAATTCGACTGGTGAAATTTAACCACAATACACTGATAGTGAGAGCTCATGGCTAAGTAATGACAGCCGCACGGGTCGATCTATCAAGTTAACTTACGCTTGCCGCGGTTGATCCGTGGATGGGTGACCGTCTATTACATGTCGAGACCCCTCCGTGCCTCGGAAAGCACATTAGGCCGTTGGTCCCGGCTGTTATTCGTGGATCTTTGACAGTCGTTACGGGTCGTCAGAAGCCCGAAAGTCTGACAACCAGTCTTACCAAGGGGTATTGTATTACCCAATAACTGGGTTGTGGAGGTCAGATAGGCAGTCGCTCCATGTAAAATACTGGTAGCTGCATCCGGTTAGACATATGAGAGAAAAGGCGGGCAGATGATGACACTGATGGTGAAGAAATTAAGACTAATTCTCCATTTATTTACCTCATGAGACAAAAGTGGACCACCCAGGTTTAAATCTTGGGAACCTGTTTTTTATGAACAGTTTTAGGTCAAAACCGTTGAGATACATAAAAGCAATACATGTAGTGTTGAATCTCTGCTAGAGTCAAACATGTTGTGTATCTTCCTACTAATATTATAAATGCGAAAGTTTGTAAGAATGGATTGATGGATGTTTGTTACTCTTTCACGCAAAAAGTACTGAACGGATTTGGATGAAATTTGGCACACAAATAGTTTATAACCAGGAATAACACATAGGATACTTTTTATCCCAATATACCCACGGGGTCAAAACTTATGGGGGTGAAACTGCGGGGCGCATCTAGTAATATTATAAATGCGGAAGTGAGTTTGTTTGTTACGCTTTCACGCTAAAACGGCTGAATGGATTTAGATGAAATCTGGCACATGGGTAGATGATGACTTAGGTTAGGACATACGATACTTTTTATCCCGATATTCCCACGGGATCAAGACTTATCCGGGTGAAACCGTGGGGCGCAGCTAGTTTCTATATATTTCCTTACTTAACTTTTCTTCTCGTTGTTAAAAGACCCTCCCATAGATAAATTACCCGTCTCTCCACTATTCCATTGCTTACTCTAGGATGCATATCCGGTAGGCTCTAATAATCCTTCCTATGCTTTTTACAACCGCGCCCCCCGGTCTACTCTTTGATATGCAATGGTCTTTGTAGTCCCATGAAACATGAGGCTCCAGGGACTAGTGCGAATCCTTGGGTTCATCAGTAATCGAGTCTGGTTTAACCACGCTGGGGTCGGTGCATTTCATTCATTCATTTACTAAACATTTCTTCTCAAAAAAAATCTTACCTTTCCGCTGCTTCCTGAAAGACCCAGGTGGCAGTTGACACCGTTTATTCGCCATAAAGTGGGCCCCGGCCGCGAACATCAACTCCTCAAGTTGAAGCACCTTGCGGTTTCCGGTCACCTGTCCTCCCGTGCCGGACGTGACCTCTGTCTCCGTTTTGTGACGCTTGCGGGGGGCTTCAGATGATTGTTGGGCGGTCTGGAAGAGAACAATACGGGTTCTTAATGAAAATGGTAAAAATTCTATTGAAATATCATGTAAATTGCTAAGTAAACATTACAGAGAAACTCTTTGTGAATGGTCCGGGAAGGTTCGGCTAAAGACACAAATTGCAAAATCAGCCTATAATGTTCCCACTGCTGGGACACAAGCCTCCTCTCTGTGAGAGGGAGTGGGCCGTAATCCACAACGCGGGCCCAGTGCGGATTGGTAGATGTCACATATCTTCCAATTTTTGGTTCTAGGACATGCCGGTTTCCTCACGATGTTTGTCATCACTGTTTTGAGAGTATAAGACACTTATTACAGAGCCTCAATCAAGCATTATTCAAACTAGTTTACAGACATTTAATTGGTTAAAAATTAAGCTTTACTTAATGCTTGAGTCTTGACTGAGGCCATGTAACACGGGCCGCAGTAGTACTTTCCCGTTTATCATTCAATAATTTAAATCAAACTTGTTTTTTTTTTATTGTAATAATGAAATCATATCGTTATATCATGTGTCTCGTTGTTGTATCACTTGTGGCTAAATAATAACAGCCGCACGGGTCAATCGATGAGGTTAAGCTACGCTTGCCGCGGTTGGTCCGTGGATGGGTGACCATCTTTACATACCAAGACCCCTCCGTGCCTCGGAAAGCACGTTAAGCCGTTGGTCCCGGCTGTCATTTGTAGATCTTTGACAGTCGTTACGGGTCGTCAGAAGCTCGAAAGTCTGACAACCAGTCTTACCAAGGGGTATCGTGTTACCCAGTAACTGGGTTGTGGAGGTCAGATAGGCAGTCGCTCCATGTAAAATACTGGTATTCAACTACATCCAGTTAGACTGGAAGCCGACCCCAACGGAAAAGGCTAGGCAGATGATGATGAATGAAATCATACTTATTCAAATGCACAGTTTTTATTTATTAACCTGTTAAGCCCCGCGCGACACCGATTCGGAGTCAAACAATAGAAAATCAATTGTGTCTCATTAGCTGTCCTTGACCAATGTATATACTATGTTATGAAAGCAAACTATAAATGAAAAATAAGTAAACTATTTACTAATATTATAATTTGCCGCCGTTTCATTTTTCCGAAGTGTAGATTGGACCAGACCAAATGTGAAACTAAAGTGTCACGTTCCGCCTGAGCCGAGCGTGCAAGCGAGAGCGCGGAACCAGCGATAGAGAGGCACGATCGGCCTAAGCGTTCGGCTTGTGACGCATCTCTCTCTCGTTATCACGTAAAATTATCGTCCGTAAACCGACATTACAGACAACCATTTTTTTTTATACAAAAACATTCTACAGACTGTTTTCTTAGGGAGTTATCAGATAAGAAAGTCAAAATCTACCATTTACGGTGAACAAAATGGTCTTTTTTATCAAAAATCCAGATTTCAGTAAAAAAAAAAATGTATCAAAAAAATCTGACATTAACAAAAAATCATGATTTTTATCAACCCAGCAAGCTTAGCTTACGCTTTTTATTTCTACTCTACCGAAAATGTGTCTACTGTCTACACGGAACCCTAAAAATGCCGTTTACTAAGACTCCGCTGTCCGTCTGTCTGTCTGTCGGTCCGTCTGTCACCAGGCTGTATCTCATGAACCGTGATAGTCAGACAGTTGAAATTTTCACAGATGACGTATTTCTGTTGCCGCTATAACAACAAATACTAAAAAAACAATAAAATAAATATTTAAGGGGGCTCCCATACAACAGACATTATTTTATACGGAAACCTTCGTGCGCGAGTCCGACTCGCACTTGGCCGGTTTTTGTTATGCGATTACGACGTTGGTCCCATGGAGAGTTGTTTAGTTTGATGGTCTGTATCACACCTTTCTGATACGCACAGCCGATTAGTACCCTCTTAAAAATCTTCACAAAGTGAGCGAAATATCAAAAATGTGCTCTGTGAACTCGCACTTGACCGGTTTTTTGTCTACTCTTCCGTAGACAAAACGCTTCTCGTGCTAAGCCTGCTAGTGTTTGTACACTTGGGAAACACAAGTAAAGCGCGCGTCACTTCGTGAGACAAAAAATCTTTTTCTTTTCTTTTATCCTTTGGAGATCTACAATTAATATCTAAAGCTGCACAAACCTCATCGTCACCCTTGCCGGTCTCCAGCTGAGCGAGAATCTTCTGTAAATGTGGTTGTTTGGACATCTCCTCTCTGATGGTGACGCGCTCACTTTCGGACTGAGATGAGGCGAGTTTGGTGCAGTATAATACTGTGGAAGATAAATATATACGTATTTAAAAATATTTTTCACAAGTTCTATTCGATACGCGTATCATCATCTGCCTAGCCTTTTCCCATGTTGGGATCGGATTCCAGTTTTATCGGATGCAGCTGAATACCAGTATTTTACATGGAGCGACTGCCTATGTGACCTCCACGGTAAGACTGGTTGTCAGACTTTCGAGCTTCTGACGAGCCGTAACGACTGTCAAAGATCTACAAATGACAGCTGGGACCAACGGCTTAACGTGCTTTCCGAGGCACGGAGGGTTCTTGGTATGTAAAGATGGTCACCCATCCACGGACCAACCGCGGCCAGCGTAGCTTAACCTGATCGATCGATCCGTGCGGCTGTTATTAGTTAGCCACAAGCGCCTCTATACGATACGCGTATAAAATCAGGTATTTCACAGTAAATAACAACATTAATTAAAAGAAAAAAATAATTGGGGAAAATTGTTTAAGACACTGACAACAGCTAAAGCGCGGTCACTGTCGGACTACATAGTCTATTACACACCAAAGCCAACCCGCCGGCTTAGCCGCTGCACATTTTAAACAAAAGTTGTCTGACTTGCAACGTTCTGAAGCCTCCGGGGCTAACTCACTAAGCACTAAGCCACCTTGGTGTGAGACACCTTACGGCTGATTGCGGTTTATGAATCTAATAGTAAACTTTTACTTTTTAGTTTTATTATTTTTTTTTATATCTGCTTGAGTATAGTATTCATTGTTTTAGTTGGTATATTGCCGTGAGCTAGCCCACTTCTCCTAACTAATATTATAAATGCGAAAGTAAGTTATTTCTTCGCTTTCACGGTAAAACGGCTGAACGGATTTGGATGAAATTTGGCACATGGGTAGACCAGGACATAAGATACTTTTTATCCCGATATTCACACGGGATGGAGACTTATGCGGGTAAAACCGTTGGGCGCAGCTAGTGGCAAATAATTTGATTTAATGTTTTCTGTTGCGTAATGTAAATTACTTTGCTTTGCATAGAATCAAGTCTTCTTACTGAACAGACAGCTGTGCTGCTGGACAGTTTGTTGCGCCGCTTCTTCTTCCCAGCTGCAGCACTAGGAAGTGGTGAAGAGCCTCAGCCTAGTTTGAATAAATGACTTTTGATTCTGAAATACCAACCAGTATACCGGTACTTATTGAGCAGCTTCACAAACTCGAAGCAGTCATATCCCAGAAGCAGCACCAGCCTGTTCTCTAGGTCCCGGTCGTCTGCTGCGTCTCCGAGAGCCGTCAGGACTTCCACAGACTTGGCCTGGGACAGCATGGCGTCGGGGAAGTGGCGGGACAGCCGACGTTGGAGCCAGTAGGCGTCGATGTCCATGGGGTGGAGGGTCGCATCGCGACGCTTTTGAGACTGTTCTTCTGTCAGCTGTCGGGAGAAGGCAGGATCAGTATGATATCAGTAATAGTGTTTCCTTACAGCTAGGAGTCTTCACTAACAACTAAAAAGACTTTAACCTATTGACGTCAAAAAAGCAAAAACGTGCCCTCGGCGCCAAGCTACGAATTATACCTTAAAACCTGTCGTCGTGACCGTGGTGTGCTGGGCACATTTTGGTTTGTAATCTATACATGACTGTGGCGGTCAAAAGGTTAATAATAATAATAATACCAACCTACTTTAATATAAGTCTGAAATCGCCAACCTGTCTTGAACTTAATAAAATAAGTGATAGACATAATTTTAATACTACAAATAAAAATAAAAATGGTCAACGATTTTTAGATTATCTAAAGCAATGTTACAACAAAATCCCTTGTGATGTATTGCAATTAAATGAAAGAAAATTTAAAACTCATATTAAAAGTACACTTTGTAAACAAGCATATTACTAATTAGAGGATTATATCCAAGATAAGAATGCTTGGAAACATGCTAGTCCAGCTCCATAGGTCAGTCTAGACTCTAGACAAAATTAAACTGGTTGCTCTGGTTCTGTGACATTCTGACCTTAACTCTATTGCTTTAATTGTTTTTAGGAAAACATATACTTTTACAATGTTTGTAAATATGTGAGCATCAAATACCTATCACATAATCAATTTATCTGTCATTGCTTCATTTTTAATTCTTTTTTTACCAAGTTTGATATAGTCATTTTATTCTAGATGCATCGTCTTCACATATAATTATATAATGAATGTACTCATACAAAATATAGTAAAACATTTGTAAAAGAGTAACGGTGGAATTTCTTGCCCATTCTTCTCCATACGAAACTACCTTTTGGAAGGGGCGACTAGAATCAATTCAATTTTTTTTTTATTTGACGTTCAAAAGTGACCTTTATGTCCCTATTTTAAATAAATAATTTGACTTTGAACAAGCGTGATCAATGCTTGTGACTTCTCTGTTTGAGAAGAGGCCTTTGCCCAGCAGTGGAACTCTAATAGGCTGGTATTATTATATATTTGTAATATATAAAAAGATTCTTCGAAATAATAATTTGTTACAAATGTATTCAAAGTCCAATAAATAATTTGCAATTTCTTAAATCCCGGGACTAAACGTCATGATTATGATTCCAGGATTTTAGAGGTGGTAGTATCCACTCTATGTTACTTAATTTCTCGAAGTATAGGTGAATGAATGAATGAATGATATATATTTATTTGTAAGAATATAGGTAGCTAACATAAGTTCTTAAGATCTATGGGGTTCACTATATTCGGCATTGCGAATATTTAGTTTTTAGATCTTCTTTATACTTACAACATGCATTACACATTCAGTAATTAGTAATAACATAAAAGTACTAATAATAATTTCATAATTTAAATTAAGATTACAATGCAATTAATAAAATTTAAATTAAATGCAATTCAATTCATTTAAAATAATAATTTATATTAAAAGTAGCGATCAATAATAATGATGTCATGTGAAAAAATAGGAAGAATAATGAAAATGTTTCTGTTTTAAACAATGAAAGGGTAAATATACTCTACCTATTATAATATATCTTACAAGTTGATAGATCTAGTTTTAAATTATAATACTACTTACATTGGTATGTATAGCATTTCTCTTCCCCTCTCCGTCACTGTCTTCATCAGCACTACTGTCCTTTTCCTTCTCGTTTTCTGAACCTTCGCCATCTTCTTTTTCTTCCTCACGCACCTAGAGGAAGATTACATCACATTAGATTAAGCAATAAAAGATCAAAAGTCATTTATTCAAACTAGGCTGAGAATCAGCACTTTTCGAACGTCAAAATTAAGTGATTGATTTAAGTGAAGTGTGCTTCCTTAACAGTTGTAACAGTTCCTCACCTCTCCGTAAGCATCCTCATCATCTTCCTCCGAGGACTCTTCAAACTGCACATTAATGCCGTAAGTCTCGTCAATCTCAGTGTTGCCCTCAGCTGCTGAGCTGATGTTGAAGTCTGTTATTTTCTTGCCTGTGGAAAATAATTAATTAAGAACATGAGACATGCAGGTATAAGTTTAAGTATAAATTAATAACTTCTGCCGCGTGAAATTTCGGTCCCCGATCCACCGCTTCGAATCCTGTAGCCGCGGTATTACTTCATTTTCAGTTTTTTTTTTATTTTTTGCTCGGCTCCTAAGGGTCGTAGCGTGATGTTAAATATATTATAGCCTTCCTCAAGAATTGGGCAATCAAGTGCAAAAAGAATTTTTCAAATCCGACTGGTAGTTCCAGAGATTAGCACATTCAAACAAACAAACACTGTATTTTTAGCATAGATGTATAAAAATGTTCAATAGATAAAGATGTAGATAAGGGGCTGCCTCGTTGGTCTAGTGGTTGCATGCACTACTGCTGAGCATGAGGTCCTGAGTTTGACTCCCGTATCGAGCAAATTGGATTTTGCTATCTGGAATTTCTCAGTAGCAGCCCAGAGTCTGGATTAGTGCCCGGGTGATGGCAATAGGCTCGCCCCCTATTACATGGGACTTAAACATAACTGGCGAAATGTGGGTGTACTACAGGTAGAATTCTGCCCAACCCTTCGGGGAAACAAGGCGTGATATTATGTTAGGTTGAAAAAAATTTTCAATTCCGACTGTTGTTCCAGAGATTAGGGCATTCGAACAAACAAACACTTTATTATTAATATAGATAGACAAAACTTTAAGGCACAATGTTCATAATCACCAATTTTGACAGGAAGGAGGTTGATAGATTGGTGATTGTGCAAGTTCATTCAGATGTTAAACAGACGCAGATGACTAGGCTGATAATTTAAAATCAACTCTAAACCCTACGCCATCCCATCTTCCTAGCACAGGGGCTGTGTTGGGGCAGCTGCTGCAGGAGCAGAAAACCTCAAATGGCGCAAATATTAATGGCTACTGCTACTACCACTATGGAGATATATGTTTGAGCTGTTTTGGGTTGTTACACTAGGGCTTTGGGGTCCGAGTGCTAATTAAGTATTTTGGGATAGTTGGTCGACTCTTCGCGTGACCAGAGGGCTGGCTTAATTTTAGCCCAAAGAATTAGCACTACCATTCAACATGGCAATGATGCCAGTCTTTTGGGCACTTTTCCATTGGCAGCAATGTGGAGGAATTTTTTGATGCCCAATGAGCTCTTTCCCCTTTTTTTTATTAGATACTTGTACGTAATATTATATAAATTTTAGTGTTTGCTTGTATATTGTAATTAAGATGTATAAATGAGTAAATACACCCTGGGTTTTAGGAGAAAAGTTAATACTGCCAAACCTCTCAAAATAACCCTTTATTCCTCTGTAAGATACCCATATTTTAAAAGACAGAAGTATGCTGCTGCCTACCTACATGTGTTTTGAGCCCTATTTAGATTCAGAACGAAGCATCCAATGACCTTATTCTTGCTAAGACAGACAGGAATGATATTTACATACATAACATACATAATCAGCCTATAATGTTCCCACTGCTGAGACACAGGCCTCTTGGTGAGAAAGAGTGGGCCATAATCCACCACGTGGGCCCAGTGCAGGTTGGTAGATGTCACATGTCAAATTTTTAGTTCTAGGACATGCCAGTTTCCACATAGTAAAGCGTGTATCGGGGTTTAATTCTACGACCTACAACTAGTAAGTTTTGTCATAGTGGTAATGATATTTAAAACTTACCCAAATTAACAAGCAGGGCAAATCTCTCATCTGCAACAGGTCCCAACAGCATTTCGATCTCCTTCTTCTTATCTAAATCTTTTAACTTATCATTCTTCAACACAACCAGCACTTCGTCACACGCTCCACACAAGATATCCCTCGGCTGGTCTCCGAGAGCACTCTGCATGAATGTTAGGAGCATCTCGTAAGCGTGCCGTGTGTGCTGTGCTCGTGGTCGGTATAGTACACCCGGTGTGTCATCAGCCCAGGCTACACGGGATGTCTTTGATTTGGAAAGCTCATAGGATGCTTCATCTCTTTTCTGTCGCCTGGAAGGTACAATTAAATGGATTTAACATTGAGTGGAGATCAAAGTGCCTCTGTGCTGTCTTTGCCCAGCAGTGCCATGCTTGAGTTTTAATGACTATTTATTATTGTTATTACTGAGGAATGTGGATACCTTTACTAGGGTATTTCAAGACGCATGAGACACCCAATCAATGTAGCTGTGTCTACACATGACATTGGCACCACTACATCATTACGATACGAAAGAATTACCTACTACATGTTTCATGTCTATCAGTTTATGGCAGCATTGAAAACTTACTTGACTTTTCTCTCCTCAGTTTTATCAGGTTTAGTGCGCTGTGCCCTGTCGCCCATGCGAGTCCCGAGGAGTTTCCCCGACAAGGACAACACCTCACCAGTCGCCTCATCACGACCACGACGCTCTATGAGCCTCACATCAGCTTGCAACACCAAATTCGAGTTCTACGGAAAAATATTAGGTACGCAAAATATTTTAGCAACCTTCAAAAGTCCAAATTATCACCATAGTACGGGGAAAAGCCACTGCGATGAGGGTTGCGTTGAGTTAATTGGCAGTTAAGCTTTGTTTTGGAAAAGAAAACGTGATAAAATTGCACAATAACAAGCAATAACTCTATCATAATAATGCGTATGACATTTTACTTACGGCTTTGTATTCATATTGCAACTGTCTCGCAGCCGCATCAGCCATCTCGATTTATTTATTGCACACACAATTCTCTATAGTTTAATCACTTTGTAATGTTTATCTCACAAAATTCTAAAATATAACAAGACAAAACAAAATTTGCGAGGTTATGCCGCCGTCGCCATCGCCATGTTTGACAATTTGGCATAGATAAAAAATAAACCGTTTCTATGAACTACTATGAACAATCAAATGTTAGATCTGACTATCAGGTTTTTTGTCATTTTCATATGCAAACATCTCACGATAAAATTACGTGTTATACATGAGTTTTTATAGTAGCGTAACGAAATTAATTCCTGAAAGTTGGTATTTATTTATATTTTTTACAAACTAATTTCGACGTAAGCGATGATGTAAACTGACGCAGTCTGATTATCTAAAAAGGTACACAACATAACAACACAGCTGATTCATAGCGAGCCAGCGTCGTCGTTTAGCGAATCCGTACTAAAATGTACAATGAGTTTGTTTAGAAGAGCCTTCAAAATAATATTTATTCAATTTAATACTTTTCAATTGATAATGACTTTATTTTCTAAATTCTAGATGTAATTCCTTATTAGTTACTACATAAAAACAATAATAACGTACAATATCAGTATTACGAAACGGTCGTTGACCCGGGTTAGTGACCGCAAAAAACAATACTATGTACGTCACTTGCAACTGGCTGTCAGTTTGTCAGCATCTCAAAAAAATATCGTATAGGCTGGCACAATTTTTTTCTGTGCCAATATTCGGTGAAGTAGGAATCAAAGTCACTTGGTACTCGTATTTTTTTTTAATTTTCGTTCCTGTATGTAGTTACGCCGGCTTAGTATGTTCATTTATTTATGTATAGGTATATGTATGTGTAACTTACTAGTTTATAGTGCTATGCTCCACGGCTCCGTTCATGCCGCGTTGTACAAGATTACTATAGAAAAAGTGAAAGGAAAAATATTAATCAAAGTGAGGCCGCGGAGCGTTGGAAGTTAACCCCAGGTTCGCACAAGCGATTTTTCCCGCAGCGATATTTTTTCGCGCACTGGACTTTCAACAGTCTGCTTAGCGCCGAGAACTGAAAATCCAACAGAGTGTTTTTTCGACGCGCTAGGATGCACTCCGTTGGATTCTTAATGCTCGGTTCAACTTCGAGAGTTGAAAATCCAGTGTGCGATAAATTCTCAACGCCACACAGTGGAACGAATGTATGGGAGCGGTTGGACGTAGACATGTCCGAAAAATAAGAGTAAAATTATGACAAACTAATGATGCCATCTTATTCGATTACTTAATGCCTTCATAAATTGTGGTGATGAATTTCTTCATAACTCCCATATTTCGGGAGTAATTTGAGAAAATGTGAAATTTTACTATGAAAATGAGTGTATCGAGCTCTCTCCCTCCTGATTCCGGGCTTGTTTCAAGTAGCGGTCTCTAATATCGTAATGCTATTACTAAGAGCTATATTTAATACTAAGACACATAGTGCGCCAAATGTGCACTTTCTGGGATAAAAGGAAATGAAAATTTAAAAAAAAAAACGTTTTTTCCCCATTTGTATTTACTTTAAACCGCAGACAGACTTATTAAGAGGTCTATAAATATATTATATATATACAGAAATATATATTAACAAAAATATTCACAAGAACTGATGAGAGTATGACTTTTAAGTAAGTTGATAATAAATTACCTAGTTTCATTAAAAGTACAATAAATAATTAAGATGTAAGCTCTAATTTACTAAGTTACACATTTTAAAACAATAACATCATTTAATTATCTTCGTCATCATCATCATCATCAATTAATTCAAATTCAGAATCGATGTCCGCTAAATCATTTATGTTAACAAATTCGATATCACTTTTCTCAGAATCCGTAAGCTCATAAAATTCCTTAAAAGAAGATTTTTTTACAAACTTATTTCCTTTTGGACGGATACTTGTAACAAGTGGATCAGAAGACAGTAAAAGATTGTGCATAATATCTTCATTGCATGAGATACTGCTATGCTTTCGAGAATGCCCCTCTCTATATTTTCTAAAATCTTTATTTCTAGCCTCAGATGCCTCTTCGGATAGAAAACCAATGGGCACAATTGACATGTTCTGAACTATGTCTGGCCCATGCATTAAAATTTTATGAAGTGAAGAAGGCATATAATACCATGGGTATAACTCCACGTAAAGCTTAGCAGTATCAAAGCAGAACTCTCGGAATTTAGTTACGTTGATCTTCTCTCCTGATGAAATACACTGCAAGATCACACAGATTTTTCTTAAAAGCATAGCATCTATTCCGGTCAGTTCAGCAGATTTAGTGTAGTTTTCAAAAAATCTCCTTGCCGAGTTGCCATTGTTGGTGGATCCACTGCCTTGTTTCACAACATCGAGAAGTAAGCCCGTTTCTCTTCTTACAGCCTCTTGAACTCTTTTCTTCCTGTCATCAACTTGCCTTTTTGCTATATCACCCCTTACTTGCCATGATTTTATGTCTAATTTGTAGGAAATGTGTAATAAGCATTCCATTGAGCGAATCCAAGCGTGAAGGGTGCTTAAGCTATATTTATACATGTCCTCGTTTGCGTGTTTATCTTTGATTAACTCTAAATTATTCATTTCTTTAGGACAAGCCTTGCATATGTCACACACTGAAGCTGCTGTATTGGATATAATGGAATGAATTTTACCATCAATCATTGTCAACAGCAGTTGGTGTTTGACACTAATTCCATCAGTGATGGTGGATGGAGTTAAGGCTTCAATCTCTGCTTCGATTTCAGCCATCTCTCTCTGCACATTTTCTTTGGTTTCCTTTATAAACTTAAACAATATTGGCCGGCAAAATGAAGTGGAAGATGGTCGCTCGTTTTCCCAAATTGTTACACCTTTTGAGACGAGCCGCAGTGGTACAAGACTAATCATAAAATTACTAGCAAGATCGATTTGCTCATCTTCACTCGTCCTTTGATGATAAATGCTTTGGCTAGATGATCCGTCAAAACCCCATTTGCTGGTCAATACGAGCTGTTGATTGGGATCAACAGGGGTTTCTAACGACCTAATAAGTCTTCTTGAGGTTAAATCCATCAAGGCTTGTAATTTGATTTTTGCAGAGCTCTCTGTAACTGTGAGATCTTCTTTGGCCGGATAGCACTTAATTTTTTCTTTAACCAACATGTAGTAACTCGGGTATTGAAGAGCTCCTTCTTGAGTGTTGAAATCCCGAAGAGTGTTATAGCGCCATTTCGATAAGTTCATCGATACATAAAGAGCCAATGCCTTCAAAGGGGATATTTCCCGTACCTGAATTGATTTACCTTCAATGAAGGCTTTGATTTTTGAGGCCTCTTCTGGATTCTCCGTCAAGTATTTCATAACATAAGCTGTATCGCTTTGTCCTGCCTTTTGAAGCGCCCTTTCGGCCGAAAACATAATTTCAGCGCTGCTACTGCTGCATGAAAGACTATCTTCAGTGCGTCTTCTTTTTTGCCGGTTACTAAGGTCCTCAAAAGATTTACGAGGACTAGGATGTGTACAAGTTGAAGCATCAGATTTAGCAGGAGAAATTATGGGCTCGATGACGTCACTTATATTTTCTGTAGAAGGTTCCATATTTTCATTCTGTAATTCCGGCCATTGAATTGCAGCCTGTAGCCAAATCTCATGTTTCTTCCGAAACTTATCTGTGCTTCTTCCAGACTGTGTCCATTTTGCATAAATGCGGTAGCAAAATCGACGACACCAGTCTTTTAAACTTGTTTCAGCACTTTCACATAACTGAACACAACTGTTATCTTTTAAAACACTGAACAAATAGTTAAAGTCGCGTAAATCTTTATGTGCGCGTGCGCATAAAGCAACGTGAATATCAAGATTTGTATTAAAATTTGGAAAATACATTGCGAGATTAGCTTGGATACAACGAGGTGTAAATCAACACTGATTTTAAAGTTACTAATAGTGACCTATTTATATAAAATCCAGGTATCCCAGGTATCCTTTGTTAAATATTGCAAGGTAATTAGTTATTGTGATAATTAGTAAATGATTCATGCTAAATTAGTGTATTAAGAGCCATTTAGTAATTAAATAATAGCAATGTTCTTATCAGTAATCATTAGTGCATCAGTTTTATATGTAAACCTTAAGTCCCTAATTATATATCCTAATTAGCTTATATCTTCTCTAATTGGCTGCTCAGAAATGTTATTGTAATAAGGTAAACCTTTAGAAAAACGGTTTTAATCAACAAAATAAACAAAAAATAAAAAAATTGTGTTATAAAATAAACATCACTCTTTATCCCAGAAAGTGCACATTTGGCGCACTATGTGTCTTAGTATTAAATATAGCTCTTAGTATTAGCATTATGATATTAGAGACCGCTACTTGAAACAAGCCCGGAATCAGGAGGGAGAGAGCTCGATACACTCATTTTCATAGTAAAATTTCACATTTTCTCAAATTACTCCCGAAATATGGGAGTTATGAAGAAATTCATCACCACAAGTTATGAAGGCATTAAGTAATCGAATAAGATGGCATCATTAGTTTGGCATAATTTTACTCTTTTTTTTCGGACATGTCTACGTCCAACCGCTCCCATACATTCGTTCCACTGTGCGCCATGGCCGGCTGGCCTCCCATAGGTGGAAACACGACCTAGAGTGAAGTAGTGAAGGTCGCGCTCGCGAGATGCCAATGTATGCGAGCTGGCCTTTCTGGGAATCTATATGTATAGACCATCCGTCCGGACATGTCCGTGTTTTTGGGCCCTTGTTCGGTTTGTGTCCGGCCTTGTCACTTGTCTGGAGTTTTAAACTAAAGGTGTTTTTTTAAAGTTAGAAAGTTCAATGTTTTCTGAAAACAGAAATACTAAAAGTAAAATGTCCGGATTTTTTTTAGCAAATGTCCGACTTTTTATCATGACTTCTCAGATTTGGAAATGATAACCCTCATTGGATCTTTGTCCCTCCAGCAGCTCGTCGAACATCATGAGGCTATAATGATGACGATGATTAAGAGTATACAAAAAAAAAAACAGCATTAGATTTGACTTACGAAAATGAGTTTTTTTTTTCCTAAATTTTATGTACCTAATGAAATTATAATTTAATTATGATTTAGATTTTTTGTAAACTTCAACCAGTAACCACGTACAGTAAGATAAATAATAATTTTATAATTAGTTAGTGGGTATTCATGTTGGCATACAGCATACCTAATGATAAACAAAGGTAGGCTTCTGATTCTAATAGCAGTAAAAATAAACATAACAACAAAATTTCATATATTTTTATCGATACGTAAGACTGTTATTACGTACCTAAAAATTAAATGCCAGGCTGTATCAAAGCAATTATAATCCCCGGGGCAAACAAACGATTTTTTTTTACAGAAAAGTTATACATGCCCATGCTTCAAAGTTTACAAACATTACCACGTGATGTAAACATTGGCATGCGCTCGAGCACGACAGACGCGACGCGACGTGGCGACGCGCCGACAGCCGGCTGCAGAATCATTTTGTTTCTCCAAGTTGGCAGCTCTGCGTAGCCCTATTCGTCTTTATTCATTAAAATCATTAGGATTAGGGTAGGACTCCTCTCTCTCATACTCCAGTCCTTCCTTCTATACATACCTAAATAAGTATACTAAAATTCAAGAAAAGGACCTTGTATTCAAATGAATACAAGGTTATTTTCTTGAATTTTACATTTTCATTGATTTCTTTGATTTGATTTGAGTGAAGTTGTAATTTCGATTATTGTGGGCATTCTGGCCCGTTTGATAAATAGTAACTACATTAGACGAAATCCGTCATTCTGAAAAGTCATTCATATTTTTTTGATTGACAGCTTCATCTTTATTTCCGGAAAGATCATCACATCAAAAAACAGCCTAATTTCCGCACCAGCCCTAATTTATTGATCCCTAAAAAGAGATGGCAAAATTCCATTCAAGGAAGTGTGAGTGAGAAGGCAATAAGGTTGTGAATGTGGTAGTGATGCGAATGAATCACGCATCTGCCTACAAAATAAGTTCACTTCTGCTGTCACAGAGGCAGATAAACAAACAGCACCGAATTCAATGTGATGCAAAAATGGCAGCACCGTCAAATGGTAGTGGTAATCTGGTGGAAGAATTTGAAGAATCTTTTCAGGTGAGTCCAATTTACTCATAACAATTCGTATTTTCACGAACATTTCGATAAAATTGCATTTCATTCATAACCTCAACAAAATAGGTTTATTCACAATTAATGTCAAACTATGATGTGGTTCTACCAACCTAGCAAATCTAATCTAATCGTGGCCCGGTGTTGCTAGTTAATAGAAGCTTCGTATGGTGAATAAAGTCTCTTTTAGAGAAATGTTGAAGAACTTTCGTGTGTACGTGACCCATATTTGTCTATGAAGCTTATACTAACCCGCGACTGTCGTGAAGGGATTTTGTTGCAAGCGCATCTCGATCAAGTCGGCCATTTTACTGATAATGTTTTCACATCATTACGAAAGGTTTATCGCGTGTTTATTAATTCAATTAGCGGACCAAGAACTGTAAAATATTATGTTGTGTCGCGTAATTCAATAATAAAAACGGGTACAATTTGTGAACGATGGTGTAATTGACTGAAGTGTAATGAAACTTTGTTGATTGATTTTTTGTGTTTGTGATCGTAAAAAGGACAATGTCTGTGGCTGGGGAAGAAGCTAATATGTCTTCGAACGGAATGTCAATACAGGTATTCCGCCCTACATGGGAGGAATTCAAGGATTTCAACAAATACATACAGTTCATGGAATCGAAGGGGGCTCACAAGGCTGGCCTTGCGAAAGTGATTCCTCCGCCGGAATGGGTCCCTCGAAAGTCTGGGTACGACCTGGAGCAACTGAACGTGACGATTCCTTCACCTATATGCCAGGTGGTGACTGGTAAACAAGGTTTGTTTCAACAAATAAATATTCAAAAGAAAGCGATGACCGTCAAGCAGTTTGCTGTCATGGCTAACTCTGCTAAGTACTGCACTCCGCGACACACGGGTTTCGACGATCTTGAAAGAAAATACTGGAAAAACGTCACTTACGTTGCCCCTATTTATGGAGCTGATGTCAATGGAAGCATAACTGACCCTGATGTTAAAGAATGGAACATAAACAACCTTGGCACTATCCTAGACTTCGTAAACTCAGACTATGGCATTGAAATTGATGGAGTTAACACTGCTTACCTATACTTCGGTATGTGGAAGACAACATTTGCTTGGCATACAGAAGACATGGACTTGTACTCTATAAACTATCTCCATTTCGGTGACCCTAAAACATGGTACTCAATCCCACCAGAACACGGTAAAAGATTTGAACGAATAGCCTCTGGATTCTTCCCAACTTCAGCCAAAACTTGCCAAGCGTTCCTCAGACACAAGATGACGTTGATTTCTCCTCAAATCCTCAAACAATATTCAGTTCCTGTAAATAAGATCACGCAAGAGTGTGGCGAGATTATGATAACGTTCCCATATGGTTATCATGCTGGTTTCAATCATGGATTCAATTGTGCGGAATCTACAAACTTTGCTGCTCCTCGATGGGTTGAATATGGCAAGCGAGCTACTCAATGTACCTGCAGCAATGACATGGTAAAGATATCAATGGATACTTTCGTGAAACGGTTCCAACCTGACCGCTATGAGCTATGGTTGAAGGGACAGGATATTGGATGTCACCCGGAACAACCTGAAAAGATGGTACCGGCACCACATCCGTCCGGCCAAGATATATTATGCAACAAAAACAATACAGAGCTACCGGAAATATTTATAGAAGCAGAGGTTGAAGGGCTTAAAAAGAAGAAGCGGCATCCTTTACATTTAAAGCGAGCGATGGCTAGTAAAAGCATATCTGAAGGTGCTATTGCCGTCTCCATTCTTGGTCATGACATCATGGATGATGATGAGATGACAATGGCTGAAGGGGATTTAGACATGATGACTTCAATGAAGAGACCAAATCTACCTTTGCAACCAGATGAGACACAGCTTGACGCTCTTGAAGATATTTGGCTAAAAGGAGATGAGATGGACCCATCAGAAGCACAGCTCCCAGATGTAGGATACATCGATTCTGACAAAGATTCCGATTATGGTGCACCAAAGAACAAGAAGAACTCTAAAACGCGAAAAAAGCGTAAGGACAGCATAAAGAAAGAAATAAAAGTGAAGAAGGATGTTAAAGAAGAAGATATCAATACTAAAGAAGGCGAAGAAGATAAAGGAACAGAGAAAGACAAGGAAGCAGGAGAGAAAAAGAAGGCACCAGTGCAGAAGAGAACTAAGAAAGTCAAGTCAAAGAAATTTTCGGAAGAACAAATTGAAACCATGGCAACTCTAGTCTCTAATTGGGAATCCCCACCTCATCTTGAGGAAGAGATACCGATCCTCAAACCAGCACCAGTTACCGACGATCCTCTGACCACGGCAGCAGGTAGTCTGACTACCCACACAACAATAATTCAAACCCAGCCAACGCCAGCCGCAACTACAGTCATAACGCCAGCTGCAACTATAGCCAAACCTCCCGCCCCCAAGAAAGAAACTAAAAAACGGAAGTCTGCTAAAGCAGAAGGCGAGAAAGTCGAAAAACCTAAAAAAGAAAGGAAAAAAAGGGAGCCTAAACCTAAAAACCCTGATGCTCCTGTTAAGGAGAAGAAACCGCGAAAGCCTAGGGCACCTAAGAAAACTACATACGAATACAGTTCGCCTGTAGAACCTATAATGGCGAAGCCTCCGCAGTCGTACCGAACTACGACGACAACCAAACCTACCTACCATGTCTCCGAGATACCTATACCAGCAACATTAACATCAACATCGATGTTATCACCGAAAATTGAGCACAAACCTACCCCGCCAAGACCACCAAAAACGTACTCCGCCATACTTTTAGACCCCAGTTTGAGGGTACCGAGAGTGGTACCACCAATAAATAAGAACCCAAGTGCGTTCGAAGGCGAATTTCATAAGTTTATGACAAATCATAAGAATGTGCCTTCGCTGCAGCCACAGAGGCTGCCTCCGACGCCTCGGAAACCGACACCGAAAGTGTCTCCACCAAGCGAGAAAGTGATCGTTGAAAGTCTCGAACCGCCGTCGATGCCGCAGCAAAGGGACGAATGGTCAATGCCTGTAGGGCAGTATAACGATTCTATATTCCTCAACTCGCCTCTAGATTATAGAACTCATACTGGCGCTGAAAGGCTCCAACCCCCTATGGATAGAAGTCAGTGGAGGCCAGAGTATTACCACCAGCCACCCATGCACAACGCTCCTATGCCCCCACCTCCTATGTACCCTCAAATGTCAAATAATTACTATAGGAGTCCTTATCAATCTCCGTGGCAGTATGGTTATCAGAAATGAGCAGTATTTTTTTTAATTAGGTCATAGGCAATGTCCACGATTTGTCTCATTTGTGCAATGTTTTGAAGTCTAGTTATTTTCGACTAGGGCTGCAGAATTATTAATAGTACTTAAGACAGTATAGTGACTGCGAAGGCAATCGCATATCCCAGCAATTCATTTCGTGTGATATCATTACGATTTTCGTAAATATCTTGAATAATATCTTATTATTCTTATTAAATGTTAACGATATTGCATTATTCTGTTATTTCTGCCTACCCCCATGGTAAGAAGGCATGGGTTTATGTATTTATTTGAGCATCATTATCCAATGTTAAAAATGCACACCCAATTCCCATATAAGTAAAATGTCGAATTTCCAATTCTCATCTACATGTTTAGGCTGCATGATAATAGGAGAATATATATATATATATATATATATTTAATATAGGTAAGTAAATAAGAAATATTTATTAGTAAATACATAGCTAACTAACGGCAATAATACATAGATTTCTAAACACTGCATGGTGAGACTACACTATTTCGTATCGAAGTTCTACTTTTGGTAAACAAATTAAATTAGAATAATGCTAAGAAATATCTTTAATATGTATCTAGAAAACTCTTTAGTCAGAAGCCGGAAAGTCTGACAACCAGTCTTGCCAAGGGGTATTGTTTTACCTAGTAATTGGTTTGTGGAAGTCAGATAGGCAGTCGTTCCATGTAAAATACTGGTAAATCTCGCGTGAAAAGAGTATTTTTTTGATAACTTTGATATCTGCCAGTGATACTGGTATAAGCCCAGTGTATCTGGAAGATATTATTCCTAAAATTATCCTAAGTAGAACTCCCGATGTCGTGTTAGATTAATTTATTTATCTTACAATTAAATTCAATATAGAGTGAAGAACACCGTAACAATTGTAAATTCTATAATTAGCCATTTACGACGACTGATTAAAACGGTTCATTTTAAGATCATTAACGAGTTTTTAAGTTTGTAAAGTACTTGTAGGTTTTCGTACTTACACACGTCCAATTTACACTCGATTTATACCTCGATAATTTCTCGACACCTTAGGCCTAGTTAACCTTTGCATTGCCAAAAGTAATCGCGCGGACATCCCAGTTTCCCCACAATGATTTTCTTCACCGTTTTGAGAGCAGTGGTGATGAAATACTAGGCGGCATATTTAAAGTTTTGAAGCCAAACGTGTAATGTTTTGTCGTAGTGCATCTTAGGTCTAAGCGAAGTTGAGTTAGAATCGTTTCCGGCAATGGGTGTAAAATTGGAACGTATGTAGGCGTCTAGGTATAGTCTAGCGAGTTATATGTCAAACGAGATGAGATTTCCAATAGATTAGGCGAGAGAAAAATAGCCTAGGGGAGTAAAATAGTTGTGCCCAAAATGACTGGGCAAAATCTCTTGAGCTTTCCCCTGAAATTCAAGACTTAGGCACTTATTTAACTGTTAGATAATATATTTTGACATATAACTTGCTCATTACAGCTTTATTTTAGACCTAATTAACATATAAGATTTTTTTTAAGTATTTGATCCATTCAGAATTACGAAGTGAATTTTTTTGGGTTTTATAAATTGCGCAAAGCTAAGCTGTATAATTATTATCATAACTATATAAATGTATTATTTGTTTTCGAAATCGGAATATTATCAAGAAAAGTCCAGTAGTTTGGATATTACCTGAAGTGTTTGTGCTTAAAAAAAAGTTAATGCTACTTTGTGGTTTGTCGCTGAAATATTGAATTTCAAATTTTTGTCTAGCGCAAATCTATTTAATACAATTACTTCAAAAAATATGTAATGACGAAGCCTTCGTAAGTAATATTTTATCCCGCTGACCATAGGAAAAAGCATTTAGATTTGCGCTAGACACGTGCAGCCGTTAATTTTAAAATAATTATTATGCTCTGCATACACGGGAGATTTTGTGAACTCAAGGTATTTGTAAATATTTAGCGAATTTAATTAAGAATCAGTGCGATGGTTAAAAAAGCTCCTATTACTTGTAGGTAACTTAAAAATCCGGATTAGAGAGAGAAGCCTCAGCTTAAACCGTGTTTTCAGGGTCTGTTAGACATCCGAAATTTGGGAATGCCTGGTTTTGGTTTTTATCCTAGGGTTCTAATATTAATTTTGACCTGAAACTTACTATAACAAATGTACATTTTTATTATTACATTGTCCAGGGTGGTTATTTCGATAATCAGCCCAGTTTTAACATACATCTTTGATCAATTTGTCAGGTTTAGTTCTGTTGATATCGACCCTTGATAGTCGTTACCGGTAGTCAGAAGCCAGAAAGTCTTACTAAGGGGCATCGTATTACCCAGTAAGAGGGTTGTGGTATATATAGGCATTCGCTCCATGTAAAATACTCAGCTACATCCGGTTATGCTGGAAGCAGACCTTAACGTAGTTGGGAAAAGGCAGGTGATGAGTTCTGTTCATATTTCAGTTGCGTTTTACCCTCCGCCGCACTGTTTTGCCGGCGCCATACATTGGTATTGACCATTGGTTTAGGGTTGGCGCCAAATCAAATGTTAAGCTAAAATCTGTCCAATATCTTTCCTAACCAGATACACACATTGGAGCCAATGCTCCAAGGCTACATCTTGGGTCAAATTATCTCCAATGTATGGCGCTGGCATCCACACTCATTGCAAGGAAATTCCTCGCCAATTGCTAAGCTTGAGCTCACAAAACACGAATGTATCAGAAAACGTGAGATAATGTATAAATGATAGTCCTATATATATTAAAGTATATTTGAACTCGTGATTACTTGATCGGAATTCACATTTTTTGATATTTCGCTCACTTGTGAATATTGTTAAGGGGATACTGATCGACTGCATGAATCAGGAAGGTGTGATACAGACCATCAAACTGAACAACTCTCCATGGGACCTAAGCTACGACGTAATCGCAAAAAAAAAAAAAAACGGCCAAGTGCGAGTCGGACTCGCGCACGGGTTCCGTACCATTATAAAAACGGCAAAAAAATCATGTCTGTTGTATGGGAGTGCCCTTAAGACGCTGACAACACCTCAACCGCGGTCACTGTCAGATTGCATAGAAAAGAAAGAGAAGCGCGACGACAAAACGCTTGTAATTTATTGCAAAATATGAAGTAATTATCTATTTACTCAGAATTGAGTTGAGTAATCGAAAATAAAAAACAACCAAGTTCTGCATTAGAATAAGACGTACTTGTTATTAATTAAATACGTAATTTATGTTGATATTTAATACAGATATTTTGGATTAGAACTCAAGGTAAGAGGTTAGTTTAACGTTAGTTTGTATCGAGATTTTTTTTTCAAAACGTGTTTTGGTGACAACCAAGTTCTGGGAAATATGTTCAAAATTAAGATATATTTTTTCCGCTATCACTAACTATACAGATTTGGCAATTTTCTTTCTTAAGAGAAGCCTATTTTGGTCAATTGGGTCTTGTCAGCGCCTTAAATATTTATTTTATTCTGTTTTAGTATTTGTTGTAATAGCGGCAACAGAAATATTTCAACTGTCTAACTATCACGGTTCATGAGATACAGCCTGGTGGCAGACGGACAGACAGACAGACAGACGGAAAGCTGAGTCTTAGTAATAGAACCAAATGTATGGGACAGCTGATTATTTTTTTAGCGATTACGATGTTTGCACACCTTTCTCATACGTGCCGTATATTGTATAATTTAGTTTTTGACACGAAACGCTTATCTACAGATACTTAATTCTACGTACGCCTAAATTAAAGAAAATTAAATAAACAGAAATAAATTCTAATTAAGCCGAAAAATGTATAGATATATTTATATGAATGTAAGTAAACCATGGTCCACATATTCAAGGTCCCCCAGCGCGCTATGGAGTGGGCTTTGCTCGGAGTCTCTTTGTAGGATAAAATTTGGAATTAAATTATCCGGAAAAGAACCGGCATTACCCACATAGCTTGCAGAGTAAAAAAAACTGAAGTGGCAGTGGGCTGGCCATGTGTGTCGATGGACCGATGGCCGATGGAGCAGACGAGTCCTGGAGTGGAGACCGCGTATCGGCAAGCATAGTGTGGGACGTCCCCCAGTTAGATGGACCGACGAGCTTAAGAAGGTGGCTGGGTCAGACTGGATGTGGAAGGCGGAGGACTGGGCGTAGTGATGCAGCCTACGAGAGGCCTATGTCCAGCAGTGGACTTCGATAAGCTGAGTTGATTGTAGTCAACTTTGCCATATGATACCTAGTACAGACGTTTAAGAGCGAAACATCTAAAGATTAGACATCAAACAAGTAATGACGAGTTACCTGTTCACTGTAGATTTATTTGATAGCGTATAATTTAAAATGCTGTTTTAAAAATCTTACAATTAAAATAATGATGAGTATTCTGGATTTTATTTTTGAACCTAAACTTACGAATGTTCTTCTTCAGTCTAGTCTATATTTAAATGGTATCGCAAACGAGAGACTGCGATCTCGTCTTCGGAGGACAAGTGCAGATAATGATAAAAAAAATTACAAAAAAAAACAACCGACTTCCAAAAAAACCCTACAAAGTGAAAAATAACTTTAATTTTGGAAGTCGGTGTCTTTAGATTTGTATTTTAGTTCTTTTGCCACCGACTTCGAAATTAAAGTTATTTTTCACTTTGTAGGGTTTTTTTTGGAAGTCCGTTTTTGTAAAGTTTTTTATTTTTCACTTTTTAGTGGGTCAGTTTGTAATTTATCTAAGTTGCAATAGCCTAATGTTAACTGTTTATCGCCTTTTACAAAATATTGCTTTTCTTGATGCAGGGACGTTAATTGTTGAGGAGTTCTCCTGGTAGGAACCAGGAGAACTCAGCATATGCATTATTATGTACATGGATCCTATTATATAATTTAACAACTTATTTTTTATGTACCTACCTACATTCTAAGCAAATAAAGACCTATTATATTCTATTGTGAAGAGCATAAATGGCTTAGCAACCATATTAAATTACCTAATCGAATCGCAACTCGTTAATTAAATACTTCTTATTAAGTAGTTCCGGTCGCCATCTGTAGTCTTCATCATCAATTCCACTCCACCAAATGGTGCTTTCCGAGAGCAAATGCACAAGTTACTATAAAAAAATACCTAAATCGCTATAGGTGTGCCTTTAAAATTTAAGGAATTCCCTCGATTTCCATGGGATCCTCTCATCAGATTCTGACTTGGTGACAATGGGACCACCTCGGGAGCATACCCATTCAAACAAAAAAAATAATTTTCAAAATCGGTTCATAAACAACGAAGTTATCCGCGAACAAACATAAAAAATAGCATATATACAGTCGAATTGAGAAACCTCCTTTTTTGAAGTCGGTTAAAAAATTAACAGACTCAAAATCTACCTGCCATGAAAAACTTTGATAAAATACCTACATCACATCGTCTTATTAGTCAAATTATGTTATACAATAAATTGTAGTTGAGCGGGACATCCATAGATTTAGTATACAGGGTCAAATTATGTTATACAATAAATTGCAGTTGAGCGGGACATCCATAGATTTAGTATACAGGGTCAAATTATGTTATACAATAAATTGCAGTTGAGCGGGACATCCATAGATTTAGTATACAGGGTCAAATTTTGTTATACAATAAATTGTAGTTGAGCGGGACATCCATAGATTTAGTATACAGGGTCAAATTATGTTATACAATAAATTGCAGTTGAGCGGGACATCCATAGATTTAGTATTCAGGGTCAAATTATGTTATACAATAAATTGCAGTTGAGCGGGACATCCATAGATTTAGTATACAGGGTCAAATTATGTTATACAATAAATTGTAGTTGAGCGGGACATCCATAGATTTAGTATACAGGGTCAAATTATGTTATACGATAAATTGCAGTTGAGCGGGACATCCATAGATTTAGTATACAGGGTCAAATTATGTTATACAATAAATTGCAGTTGAGCGGGACATCCATAGATTTAGTATACAGGGTCAAATTATGTTATACAATAAATTGCAGTTGAGCGGGACATCCATAGATTTAGTATACAGGGTCAAATTATGTTAAACAATAAATTGCAGTTGAGCGGGACATCTATAGATTTAGTATACAGGGTCAAATTATGTTATACAATAAATTGCAGTTGAGCGGGATATCCATAGATTTAGTATACAGGGTCAAATTATGTTATACAATAAATTGCAGTTGAGCGGGACATCCATAGATTTAGTATACAGGGTCAAATTATGTTACACAATAAATTGCAGTTGAGCGGGACATCCATAGATTTAGTATACAGGGTTATATTAAATTAGCTAACGAAACTGCAGCCGTGATGGGTAATCGGGTTGGCGATTTCAGACTACTTAAAGTAGCCTAAGTTACTCCTTATAACACCCAATGAGTCTCGTCAGAATCGGTCCAGCCGTTTCGGAGATTAGCTGGAACTAACAGACAGGCAAAAATTGTAATGTTATTTTTTTATACTTTCATAAGCATTTAGTAAGTAGCTGTTTTTTGCTGTTTATTTTGACATTACAAACAGACACTTCAATTTTATTTATTAGTTTAAATAAGTTCAGCGGGGCTACCACCGCCTCATATAGCAGTATTATTTTAATATTGCTTTACAGTGGGAAAGAGATCTGAAATAGGAAGGACACCTTCAAATCAAAAACAACTGATAAAAAATACAAACTAGCGTTCTTAGGTCCGTATTACAGAACGTCACTCAATTCTCAAGCATTACTTAAAACTCGTTTTAACCAATCAAATGGCTTGAATCTAGTTTTAAGTAGTGCTTGAGTATTGAGTGACGTTCTTATAATACGGGCCTTAGTCATTTGATTTCTATGCCAACAAGGAAAGAAAGCATACAAGCAAAAAAACAGCCTGTAACGTTCCCACTGCTGGGACTCAGGCCGCTCTGAGAGAGAGTGAGCCGTGGGACCGTGGGACGCGGGAACGGTGGAGGTTGGTAGATTATCACGTCCTCTCTTGGGACATTTAAAAGCTAACACCACTTTTGTAGTCGTTATTTATTGATTTTGCAGTTGTTTAAACTATGACACACTGCAACAGGGATCTTAAGGCGCTCGAATGACGTTGACAGGAGGGCGTTGGTGAACATTCGTGCAATACATTGTTCTAATGCTACGGCTACATTGTCGCGATAACACGAACTTCACTTCGCGCGTTCTCTGTTGTACTGCGAGACGTCGAGCGGTGTGCGAGAGAGAGGGAGCAAAGTGTATTAAAAAAAAACAAGATGGCGGCGTTAGTTCCGTTATGCTACGGCTACATTGTCGCGATAACGTGAAGTCCATTTTGCGCGCTCTCTCTCGCACACCGGTCGACGTCTCGCTGTACAACAGAGAGCGCGCGAAGTGTAGTTCGCGTTATCGCGACAGTGTAGCCGTAGCATTAGTAAAATAAAGTTTTAGCGCTGTGCCGCTGTACATTTAGTTCTTCTAACCCTACGGCTACACTGTCGCGTTAACGCGAACTACATTTCGCGCGCTCTCTGTTGTACAGCGAGACGTCGACCGGTGTGCGAGAGAGAGCGCGTGAAGTGGAGTTCGCGATATCGCGCCAGTGTAACCGTAGGGTAACGGCTGCTGTGTTCAGTTGTTGGATAGATCATCATCCAAAACCATCCAAAATCATATAAGGCCTGGTCTTCCGGTGAGCGTCGATGGCGTAAATGAACCTAGGGGCATAGCAAATTTATTTAGGTCCCATTTTTCTGTACAACCCATGCTGGGCAGACAGGTTGGGGTGGTCAGTGTTGAGGGCGCCATGGGCAAAATGGAGTCAAGGTTTTCAGCCAAAGAGGTAAGGTTAAAAATCAAGTATATGTCGAAAGGCAAGTCTCCTGGCCTCGATGGCCTCAGTATTGAACACGTGCAGCATGCCGGCCCACATATGGCGAGAGTTTTAGCTATGTTCTACTCGCTATGCCTGAGCCATTCCTATCTGCCGTACGACTTCATGAGAACAGTGGTGGTGCCTGTAGTGAAGAATAAAACTGGTGATCTAGCCGATAAGACTAACTACAGGCCTATTTCTCTTGCTACTGTTATAGCAAAAGTGTTTGATGGTTTGCTGGATGCACAGTTACAAAAACACGTGACGTTGCACGATAATCAATTTGGTTTTAGACCCAAATTGTCTACAGATAGTGCAATACTGTGCCTCAAGCATACCGTCAGATACTATACTGATCGTAAAACTCCAGTTTACGCGTGTTTCCTCGACCTGTCCAGGGCTTTTGACCTGGTGTCGTATGACGTGCTATGGCGGAAACTTGAGAGCACGAACATGCCACATGAACTTGTGAACATCTTCAAGTATTGGTATGCACACCAGGTCAACAGTGTCAGATGGGCGGGTGTATTGTCAGAGTCGTACAAGCTTGAATGTGGAGTGAGACAGGGTGGGTTAACTTCCCCCACACTGTTCAATCTGTACATGGATGCACTCATCGTCGCGCTCAGTAGCCACCATGTTGGCTGCCACGTTGATGGTGTATGTGTAAACAATCTGAGTTACGCAGACGACATGGTGCTACTGAGCGCGTCGGTCTGTGGAATACGCAAGTTATTGCAAGTGTGTGAGGGTTACGCGAACACACACGGCCTCATGTATAATGTCGCTAAAAGTCAATACATGGTCTTTCAGGCCGGCGCCAAGTGCTCTCAACTTGTACCACCTATTCGCCTGAATGATGTACCGTTGGAACGGGTGGACCAATTTAAATACTTGGGGCATTGGGTAACAGCCGACATGAGGGACCATGTGGACATCGAAAGGGAGCGGAGGGCACTGTCGAAAAGAGCAAATATGATAGCCCGTAAGTTTGCACGTTGTTCAAATCAAGTTAAGATAACGCTTTTTAAAGCCTTTTGCACTTCTTTATACACGTGCAGCCTATGGATTTCCTACACACAAGCGACTTACAGTGCCCTTCGTATCCAATACAATAATGCGTTCAGAGCGGTGTTGGGGCTGCCCCGCTTCTGCAGTGCCTCGGGCATGTTTGCGGAAGCGCGCACCGACTGTTTCCACACCACCATGCGCAAGCGGTGCGCGTCCTTGGTGCGCAGGGTGCGGGGCAGCTCCAATACAGTGCTGGCGATGATCGCCGGGAGATTTGACTGCCCGTATATCGGACACTGCTGTAGCAGGCATGTTGCTAGCTGTGTCCGATAATATGTCTGTTTTGTGTATTTTTTTTATGTGTGTATGTGTCTTTTATGTATTCTGGTTGCTGTATGGGTGCTTTTTCTTGGTTACCTGAAATAAATACTTTTTATTTTTATTTATTTTATTTACAGGCATGTCTGAACGTGCTGACGAAGCAAGAAGCGTCTCCGTGCGTCGAGAAGGAAGAAGTCAAGGTAGAAGTGGAACGATTCATCGACCTGGCCAGACAGATGGAGGCCTTCTTCTTGCAGAAGAGGTTTGTAACGTTCCAGATATTAAAATAACACCACGGCTTGTTTCCCCGAAGGGTTGGGCAGAGATGTACCTGTTAGTAGTGCTCCTACATTTCGCCAGTTATGTTTAAGTCCCATGTAATACGAGGTCATTGCCATCAACCGGGCACAAATCCAGACTCAAGGTTGCTACTGATAAATTCCTGATAGAAAAACCCAATGACACTTGCCCGACCTGAGAAACGAACCCAGGGCCTCATGCGACCACCGCTTAGGCCAACTAAGCAGTCCATATATAAGGACACAGAATAAAGCATACATAAACTAGGAAATTACAATTGTAAATCCTAAATCTAAGACATTTTAACCTTTTGACCGCCACAGTCATGTATATTATATGTCAGACCAAAATGTGCCCAGCACGCCACGGTCACGACTACACGACAGATTTTAAGGAATAATAGGTAGCTTGGCGCCGAGGGCACGTTTTTGCTTTTTTGACGTGGCGGTCAATAGGTTAAAGGCTCCCGCAAGTTTTTCTCTATGATTTCTTATGTCTGTGAGTAGTCGAAATACAGTCGAAATCACTTTAAGGCTCCTACATACTGGCGCGACTTGTCGCGCGACGCGTCGCGACACAAAGGCACCGCTTGTAGCGCTACACGCGGTGGCTTTGTGTCGCGTCGCGCCAGTATGTAGGAGCCTTAAAGTGATTTCGACTGTATTTCGACTACTCACAGACATAAGAAATCATAGAGAAAAACTCGCGGGTTCCATATCGCCAAAACTATAATAGTTGACCCACTCAATATTTTCTATTTAGGTATATTTGCCATGGTAGCGGCCATAGTTAGGTATACATATTATTCTGTGACCAACTGGCTGGCTTTAATTTTAAAGATAGGCTATAACAGCCATGTGACCGACAGACAAACGGTGCGCCGTCTGTCGGTCGCTTTAAATAAAGCTTTTATCTTTTTAATTCCTTTTTTTAATTCTTTTTTTATTGGTAGTACTCACGGATACTTAGCATGCTATACATTTCCAGTATAAATCAAATCAAATCAAAATATTTTTATTTCACATAAACCTACATGGGCACATAAGAAACGTCAGAAGCTAGGTGCACGGTTCCAATTGGTCGTTTCCTATGGATAAGAGCCGGCAAGAAACTCCACGGTTACTCTTTTTAAAAATAATTGGCTTTTACAATGTTTTCAAATTACAGTGTTAATGGGTATGGGAGGACAGTGTAGGCCTGTCGAGAGCCTGCCGGGGTCGCGGGAAGGTACTTATGGGTCACCGAGGCCCCCGCAACACAGGCAACCGGAAGGAATACGGGTGGGTTTTAGTCAGTAAGAGTCTGACACACCCTCCCGCTCCGCCCATATCGGGAGAAGTAATTTGGTGATTTCTCATCCAAAAAAGAAAAAAAAGGCCTGTCGAGAAGTACCAGGTACATAACAAAAACAGAAAAAGGTTACAAAATATCTAGTCTATTAAGCCTACGATGAAGCAGCTGACCTCTCAATGCGAGAATAGCTTAAACTGGAAATGTATAGCTTGATATGTACCCGTGTATACCGTCTCAAAATTGTATTTCTACCTTCTAACTAACACTTATAAGTATAATACATAATTACCAAGTCAGAAAGTAAATGATAACGTAAATCTTAGATTGGTAATCTGGCCTAAAGTCTGTTTTTAATCTCGGAGACTAAATTGACACATGCAAATGTCAAACTCGAAATTGAAAAAACGAACAACAATCATTTGAAATGTCAAATTAGTCTCTGGGATGAAAAAACGAACCATTGTGTGCGGCGTAGGCTAGGCCTAACCCTAAAAACTACATTATCTAAACGCGAAACCCATATCTTAAACCCATAGCTATTTTGAAGATAAAATTATTATAATCTCCCTGAAATCGCTATAGGCTTTAGCTAATTTTATTTACTGAAGATAAGAAATCGATTAATTATATAATACCAGGTATTATATAATTAATCGATTTGTTATCTTCAGTTCATTATATTTATTTTATTCTATCAGTTACCGATGACTAGTATTACGATAATCTGATTAAAAAAGCGGCCAAGTGCGAGTTGGAGTAGCACTCGAAGGGTTCCGTAGCACAGTACAATATTTAACACTACATATTTTGACGTGATAACGTCTTGTAAATCGATGAACGCCGTCTGCATGCACGAAAAAGCTTGACTCATTGTCACGTTCCGCCTGAGTCGAGCGTGCAAGCGAGAGCGCGGAACTAGCGATAAAGAGGCACGATCGGCCTAAGCGTTCGGCTTGTGACGCATCTCTCCCTCGTTGTCACGTAAAATTATCGTCCGAAAACCGACTTTACAATAACCGTTTTTTTTTTAAACGACGTAACTTATAGGGAGTCCCTTAATTTTTTACTTTATTTAATTATTATTGTTTGTTGTAGCGGCCGTAATGATACTGTAACAGACACTGAAAATTTCAAGTGTCTACCTTTTACGGTTCAAGGCTCCCGCAGACTGGGGTGACAATGCGGGCGCGACCGGCTTATTGCTGCCTGTCGTGCCCGCGATATCGCGCTAGTCTGCACGAGCCTTCAAAAGATACAGCCCTGTGTGACAGACTGACGGACAGCGGCACCAGTAATGGTCCCGATGGCACCCTGTGGGTACGGAACCCTAACAATCACAATCACACCTTCCTACAGTCAACAAAAGAGCTCGGTGGTTTGGTTTTGGAGTTTCAGTCATGCAAAAGAGATTTAAAAACGTATCAGCTTTTTTGACTTCACAAATATAAAGAAACAGATTAGGCGCGGGCCACACAGAAGAGACCTGAGACGACGACGGGACGCAGACGCGGCACGGACGAGTTGTGGATGCGACTTTTCAAATGATATAGAAGAGACGAGGCGCAGACACGAACGGGATGACAACGCTTCATACTGTCTTTGACACTTCATTTCGAGGGCAGCAGCGGTGGCGTGCGGTTATGAGCTATGACACTTATATTTTGACTTCGGCAATCACCCTGCGCCCTCTCCGCAACCCCTTGCGTCTTTTTTTTTTTTTTTGTTGGAGGCCTCGGTAACCCTTTAGTACCTTCCGCGTTGTGTACGCGACGCGCCTGTGCGTCTTGTCCTTTCTGTATGTTTTATACCAGGTTGCATTAATACATTATGTATGAAGATAAGTGAAAGAGACGCCGCATCTTCTTCCTGTCCTCGTCTCACGTCTCTTCTGTGTGGCCAGCGACTTAGCATTAAGGCCCATGCAGACTGGTGCGACAGGCAGCGCGACGCCCAGCCCGACACTTTTCTTAGTTTTAATAGAAATTGTGCTACCAGACGCGCTGTCACGTCGCGCTGTCGCATCACGCCTGTCTGCCTTGCCTGGAGCCTTTACAATCGTGTGTTTTGGGTTTCCAAGTTATGTTGTACTTAAACCCAAATGCTAATTAGTGTATTTTCACCAATAGTTTAGTTTTATTCACATATTAATCATTCGGTATTAATGGTAAGTATTAATTGGTCAAGGACAGCTAATGAGACACGTGGGGCTTAAGGCCGGGTTTCCACTGACGCGGAGCGGGGCGGAGAGGAGCTTAGCGGTGCACGAATTGACCAATCACTATGCTCGAAATCTCCACTCCACAGAATCCGATCACTGTGATTGGCCAATTCACGGTCCGCTCCTTTCCACTCCGCCCGGCTCCGCGTCAGTGGAAACGCACCCTAACAGGTAACAGCTGCACGGGTCGATCGAAGGTTAAGTAGGCTTGCAGCGGTCGGTTCGTGGATCACCCATCCACGAGCCGACCGCAGCAAGTGTAGCATAGGTACGAAAGGTCTTGGTATGTTATGGATGCTCATCCATTACATACCAAGACCCCTCCGTGTCTCGGAAAGCACGTTAAACCTTTGGTTGCGGCTGTCATTAGTGGATCTTTGACAATAGTTATATGGGTCGTCAGAAACCCGAAATACTAATAACCAGTCTATGGAAAATATGATAATAACTTCGAGCCTCGGAATCTAGAGGTAGTCTTCAAGAAGTCTAAAGTCTATACTGATATTATATTGAGTACCTAATTAAATCGTTTGTTAACTATTGTTATATATCAAGGTTCGACTCCCGGGTCGGGCAAATTGTTATTGGGTTTTTCTATCTGGAATTTCTCAGTAGCAGCCCGGAGTTTGGATTCGTTCTCGGTTGATGGCAATAAGCTCGCCCTCTATACTTAAATACATAACTGGCGAAATGTGGGTGTATTAGGTACATCTCTGCCCAACCCTTCGGAGAATCAAGGCGTGACCTTATGTTATGTATGGGTAATTTTCAACAAAAATGTCCAAAGGAGATTTTAAATTTGAAACGACGTTATACAAGTACACACGATTATTCTACGGTGCGGCTGGCGCCCGCACCTTAAGGACCGTGTCGTGACAACGGGCCTAAAGGCTCGTGCAGACTGGGGCGATATCGCGAGCGCGACAGGCATAGTCTGCACGAGCCTTAAGGCAGTTTCTCAGGCCATGATTCTCGGACCTCATTTTGATATTACCAAATCAAGTAAGAGTTCCATACGATACGAACCATATTCGAATGCGCAAAATGTTCATATTTGTATAAGCGTTAGTCAGCAAGCGTTTCATTTTATTATGAACATTAATATGCTACAGGAATAATACCCACATTCGTATACGACGTATACTTCGCAAAGTGAAGTTTAATTGCGGTCTGAGAATCTTGTCCTTATATAGTCTTTCCTTTTTACCCGACTACGGCGAAGCTCAAAAGGAGGGTAACGTTTTTCATTCTATTTTCACGCTCACCTAGGTTTCTTCTATCAGCAATGAGGCCCGAATTACTAGTAAAAGAAGACAACAATGAGCTAAAATGTGAACTTCAGAGGAAAGAGGAATTACTGAGAAGACATTACGACAAGATCAGCCAGTGGCAGAACTTGCTAGCAGATTTACAGGTTAGTCGAGAAGATTCTGGAATATTCTGGGTGACGGTTTTCTCTTTTAGTCGTCTGTCAAATCTTATAGAAGCTACAGTAGCATAATCAGCCTATAATGTTCCCACTGCTGGGATACAGGCCTCAAGAGGCACTCAAGAGGGAGTAGGCTGTAATCTACAAGGCGGGTCCAGTGCGGGTTGGTAGATGTCACAAATGTCGGTTTCCTCGCGATGTTTTCCTTCACCGTTTTGAGAGCAGTGCTGATGAAATTATTTACACAAATTTTGAAGCTGCACAGTGTTATTCTGTAAACATCTCACAGTGACAACTTAGGTGAAATCAGATGTCAATAGTGTCCGTCCCTACCATCAGATGGAATGATCGTTCGTTTCAATCTC
The DNA here is from genome assembly GCA_905333075.3 of Atethmia centrago. Classification (NCBI taxonomy): domain Eukaryota; kingdom Metazoa; phylum Arthropoda; class Insecta; order Lepidoptera; family Noctuidae; genus Atethmia; species Atethmia centrago. Next base: position 13,755,338 of record HG995396.1, on the reverse strand, counting down.
ACTTCACCAAGTTTGCCCGGTGAGATTCTTAAATAATAGACTAGCAACTGTTGTTTAATAGTTAAGACGCTGACAACACCTAAACTGCGGTCACTGTCAGACTGCATAGAAAAGAAAGAGAAGTGCGATGACACAACGCTTATAATTTATTGCTAAATATGAAGCAATTATCTATTTACTCAAAATTAAGTTGAGTAATTGAAAATAAAAACAACCAAGTTCTGCATTCAAATAAGACGTTCTTGTTATTAATTAAATACGATTTTGGTTTGGAACTCAAGGTAAGAGGTTAGTTTAACATTAATTTATATCGAGATTTTTTTTCAAAACGTATTTTGGTAACATCCAAGTTCTGAGAAATATGTTCAATATTTACATATATTTTTTCCGCTACCACAAACTATACAGATATGGCAATTTTTTTTCTTAAGACGAGCCTATTTTGGCCATTTGCCTCTTGTCAGCGCCTTAACCAAATTAACAAAAAACTCATAATATCAGTTGAAATGAGAACCAGATCGGCTTATTTTGTTAATTGCTTTGTATTTGTTTAATTTTATTATGAATACTGAATTTTAGAGCGAAAAATGCTACATGTGACATCTACCAACCCGCACTGGGCCCGCGTGGTGGATTACGGCCCACTCCCTCTCACAGAGAGGAGGCTTGTGTCCCAGCAGTGGGAACATTACAGGCTGATTATGTAGAGCGAAAAAAAACTAAAGTTGATAGTCTATAACTAAATTAAATTAAAACTAAGTTAAACTTAAAAATGGCCCTCGATGCATTGTACCGAGGATGCTGGCGGCATTTCCTCGCTGAATTGCAATGCTAATGCGTTGCGCGAGAGAGCCGCCAGCTTTTCGGTCACCAGTTACATCAACTAGACGTAGACTATTTGTTCTAATTACTTAGAGAGAATTCATCGGTCATGTTTAAAGTTATTGAAGGCAATGTAAACAAATTTAAATGGTAGTTCTTGCATGTTTCATAGAATATCTGTACCTGTGCATTTGTCTAAAGGCTTCTGCAGACTGGGGCAATATCGCGGACGCGACAGGCCAAGTAAAAGTAAAACTTTTCAAGGCTTATTGCCAAAGTTTGTACGCGGGCAATCTATGGGTCAATTATACCAAGAGATCACTGGATGCCCTGCGCATCCTATATAACAATGCTTTCAGGATGTTGTTGAGGCTGCCTCGTTATTGTAGCGCGTCGGAAATGTTTGCGCAAGCCCGCACCGACTGCTTCTATGCAATTAAACGCAAGAAAACTGCGTCACTACTGAGGAGAGTGAGGGGCAGTCGGAACGGCATCCTGAAAACTGTAGCAGCTTCGGCTCTCCGATTGTACAGCAGTTTGTGCGGAGGTTGATTTTTACTAACACTAGGCAATAAGTTATTTTTTGTATTTTACTAACACTATATGGATATTTGCTTTCCGAAATAAACTAATTCTATTCTATTCTATATTGTTGTCTGTCGCGCCTGCGATATCGCCACAGTCTATAGAAGCCTTAAAACTAACATTATTTCCCAGATTCTGTCTGTGCTTTCTTACATATATTTGGTATCTTGACATCTTTCTTCATCACAAATCAACTAACAATCGTCTAAAGTCATCGTTCCATTCAACCATCGCAATAATCGCTTGCTGCATCCTCGGGTACCGGTGGAAACAAAACGGTTAGGCTAAGTCAATATTTTTATACGTTTTATTTTTTGACTCTAGAACATTTCTGCCCAGGGCCACACCGTGTACAATAAGTGTCAACAACAGAACACTCAGGCGCCTCAGGCCGTGCAACAGGCGCCTGCGCCTCAGCATGTAGTGCAACAGAGCGTGCAGGTATGTTGCAACGGATTTTAAACGACTTCTGTTAGATATGGCCAAATGAGATGATCACTATTACAATGATCCACTATTTGAAAAACTTAAAATTCTACCTCTGCCATGTTTATACAAGGTGTCGGTTTGCATCCTCGTCAAATTTCAGGAGGCTGCTATGAAAATCATATGTAATCAAATAAAATTACGATACCTGCTCAATAATTAATACATACTTGTTTTTTTAGTTATTTAAGTTTGACAGTATTTTAGAATACACCACTTTCACAGAACAGAATCACCCCGTTGCGTATGCGGACTACCGCACGCACGCACACACACACTAGTGTGTGTACAATATGTAACAAAAACCCTGTTGTTCCTTTTAGGAACGTATACATTTACCTATAAGCAGAACATTGATGAAATTATAATTAAAAAAAATTAAGCATTGGCTAGTCGAGAGGTCAAAATCAAATAACTATTAAAATCGACACATTCAAAAAAATGTTTAGATTATCTGATTTTACAAGTACATCTTTATTTCGCGAAATAGCCTACTAGCTACTAGCGGCTTTCTTTGAATGCGACAAAAGGTGCCATCAAAAACATCCGCCGCGCATGTCGGCGGGTCGGTACCACATGCCTACCTACCCCGCCGCCCCGCCACCCGTCTCCCTGCGAAGCACTTCCTTAGTCCCCCGCGCACTTCCTTAGTGACCTACGTGACTAGTGCCTAGTGACTTTTGTTTTGTTTACGTAAACGTTGACAATGTCTTATACTAACGCAGAATATTTTAATATGTTGATGTGTCTTCGGAAATGTGACTGGAATGAGCCAAGAAGTGTAGAGGTACAAGGTGGTCATATCGAACAGCAACTCCGTGGCCGTCAAGTAGATATCATAATAAATTAATGCATTAAAATGTAAATAGGTACATCAGGTTTTATGTGACAGACGCGGCGAATTTGTTTTTTTTAACGTAGTGAAGTGTTAAATGTAGTTTTAACAATTATCAATTGTGCTTAAAAATACTGTGTAAACCAAGATTTTCAAAGATTAATTCGTTAAAGTGATACTGATAAACAACAGCTGACAAGGTCAGGAACTTGTGTAGAAAAATAGGTAGATAATCGGCGGCGCGGCGCCGGCGGCACCGATCAAAGAGAGGGCGGGAACGTTCTACTTCTGGTTTCGCGTCATCGCTTCATGCAGAATGGCAGAGGTAACAAATCGATTAAACATTACAAATATTAATAATTAAATATTTTTTTATTGAACAGTTTTTTATAAATGACTTGCTTTATCGCTTAGTAAACCGTTTCTTAAAACGTAGGTAGAAGGAACAACAGGGTTTTTGTTACATATTGTATAAGGGTAGTTACAGTGCGGTATCACACGGGCCGCGTTTTAACATGGGCGTCCCGTCCCACACATGCCGGTTTCTAATCGCACTACACTAAGTAAACGTTTCATACGAATATGAACCTTAATTTTATGCGTGTACCTACTATTCAGATTCGTATGCTCGAATATGAGCAAGCGTTCTTAGATACGAATGTGATCATTAATATTATAAGAAGGAAGTTCATATTCGTACGAGAAGTTTACTTTATTTGGCGAAGTAGTCAAAAAGTGGTCTGGGAATCTTGTCCTAAGAGTGTTAATCATGAAGCAAGTGCTAGAGAGAGATAGGAGTTATATTGAAAGAATAGCACCATCTCTTTTACACAATGTTAAAATTTAAACTTTAATTAAGATACGGCTCTGAAACTGAACTAAGGCGTCATAGCTATTAATCGGCCAGAGTTTGAGAAAAACAAAAATCATGACCCGTTGGGACATGCTCTCAGACTCCAGCAAGCTTAGCATGACGCTTTCTATTTCTTCGAAGAATAGACACGGCTCTTTCTTCGAAGATATAGAAAGGGTCATGCTAAGCCTGCTGGCTTTTTTTTATTTTTGAGATTGGGAAATCATCAAATAACTTCTCCCGCTCTGGGCGGAGCGGACTCTTACTGGCTAAAACCCACCCGTATTCTTTCCTGATGCCTGTATTGCGGGGGCCTCGGTGACCCATAAGTACCTTCCCGCGACCCCGGCAGGCATCGGCCCTAGTGGACCCCTACTTTTGTGCTGACGACATCTCTTTGAGGCGCGCGTGGAATACGACGCGCCGTTGACCCGGGCCTGGTCCTTACCGGACGGTGAGCTACCCATTGCTCACCGTCCGCAAGCCCGCGCCTACGGTGGCTGGAAATCCGCCCGAGATTCCCGACGCCCAGGGCGTCTCCTGCGGCGGCTAGGGGCGAGAGGGCGCGAAACGTGCCTTTCCCTCAACCGTCCCGCCTCCTCCTTCGCGAGCATTACTGCTTCGCAGAAGGAGGTGAAGCCTGCTGGCTTAGGAACCCTTTTTTTTTTCGGAGTGGGAAGTTATCAAATAACTTCTCCCGCTCTGGGCGGAGCGGGAGGGTGTGTCAGACTTACTGACTAAAACCCACCCGTGTTCCGTTGCCTGTGTTGCCAGGGGCCTCGGTAACCCTTTTTGACTACTACGCGACCCCGGCAGGCATCGGCCCTAGTGGACACTTGTGCTGACATCTCTTTGAGGCGCGCGTGGAACACAACGCGCCGTCGACCCGGGGCCAGGGGGGTAACCATCACCTCTTATAGCAGTATTATTTCAATATTACTTCACCGTGAGAAAGAGATGGAGCTATAAGTCCTGTATAGCTCCATCACTTTCCCACTGTGAAGTAATATTATAATAATACTGCTATAAGAGGTGATGGTTACCCCCCTGGTCCTTACCGGACGGTGAGCTACCCATTGCTCACCATCCGCGCGCCGCGGGAAATTGTGTAACACACCATCTGTAGCAATGGATTTCAATTTGACAGTTCAACAAGATTCATTTCGTTATTTAAATTGTTGAGCAGGCAAATTTTTCGAACATATGAAGCAATGGATTAGAAATATACGACTTAAGCTTAATAGACAATTTATTTTTTGTTAAGTACCTGGTACTTCTTGACAGGCCTACACTGTCCTCCCATACCTATTAACGCTGTAATTTGAAAATATTGTAAAAGCTAATTGTTTGTAAAAGAGGATGAGCATGGAGTTTCTTGCCGGCTCTTCTCCATAGGAAACGTCCAATTGGAACCGTGCACCTAGCTTCTGACGTTTCATAAGTGCACATGTAGGTTTATGTGAAATAAAAATATTTTGATTGATTGATTGAGTTACCAAGAAATGTAGACAAGCGCTTTCTATTCAACAGTAGAGCAGAAATCGAAAGCGTCAGCCTCTGAGCGTATTTGTATACTTGATTATCACAAGTCAAGCGCGCGTCGCTTCGTGAGATAAAAATACTGTACTTTAGATGTGTTCTAGTTCTTGGTCCTTGGGGTCTATGATGCTGGCTGGAACTGGTTCATTATCGAAGCAGTGGATCGTTACTGGTTAGTTAGGTTGTAAGCCTTTTTTTTCAGACTTACTGACTAAAACCCACCCGTATTCCTTCCTGTTGCCTGTGTTGCCAGGGGCCTCGGTTAGTACCTTCCCGCGAGGTTGTAAGCTTAGCACGAAAAAACACTTTCTTTTTCCAGATTGTAAGCCTAGCACGAAAAACATAATAACTACCTAAAGATTGGAAAAAAATCAGATTGTAATTGATATGTTACAATTAGGGCGCTGGCCTCGTGAATAAACAGTTTATTCAAGGCCTCAGAAAACCGTTGGTCAATTTATTTACAATGTTTTGTCTAGCTAGCGCTGATTTCCAGTCGCATTACCTGTTTACTACGTTAGTAATAATATTTTGATTTCGAGGTAGAAACAGTTTGTAAATGTGTATGAACTCTATAAATATGGCACCTTCTCACGATTGGTGGCGCTACTTGTAGTTAGATTTTATAATAGGTATCAAATGATGAATAATTCAATTTCGGTTAATAAAAACCTGACAAGTGCGAGTTGAACTCGCGAGGTGAGGGTAACGTGAGGAAACCGGCATGTCCTAGAACCAAAAATTCGAAGACATGTGACATCTACCAACCCGCACTGGGCCCGCGTGGTGGATTACGGCCCACTCCCTCTCACAGAGAGGAGGCCTGTGTCCCAGCTGTGGGAACATTATAGGCTGATTACACTTATAGTATACCAAACTCTTCGTTCGACTGTACCTATAGTAAGTACCTTTATCGTCACTCTTCACAGGCCCAACAAATGGCAGCAGCAGCAGCAGCCGCGCAGCAAGCCGCGTTGCAGCAACAGGCAGCGTTGCAGCAACAGCAGGTACCACGTCCCCCGCACCCGCCCGCGTACCCCGCAACCGTGCAACGTCGGTAGTTACGTTACAGGGGACAAAGTGTTTGTGATGGATTGATCTGAATTACTGCGATTTTGTATGGAATATGGTGATTTAGGATACGCCTACTGATTTTGAGAAGACGTCCCCATAAATTATAAGTATGATATTCTTCTTCTTAGCGATCAATGGCAAAAAGTTTGTATAGGTAATATGTTGGCTTAAAATTCAGCTACGCGAACTGCACTCAATGACTAGTCATACGGTCATCGAGTGCCGAATAAGGATGTACGGATGATATTAATTATGATGAATAGAATTATGAGTTAATTGGTGTTTGGAAAACTTATGGAAAGAAGTCTTTTTTGAGTTTTTGAACCAGTAATGTCCAGTTTCTGAGGTCCTTAGATAAACTTAAGACGCTGACAACACCTAAACCGTGGTCACTGTCAGACTGCATAGAAAAGAAAGAGAAGCGCGATGACACAACGCTTGTAATTTATTGCAAAATATGAAGCAATTATCTATTTACTCAAAATTGAGTTGAGTAATCGAAAATAAAAAACAGCCAAGTCCTGCATTCAAATAAGACGTTCTTGTTATTATAAATTAAATATGTAACGTATGTTGATATTTAATACAGATATTTTGGTTTGGAACTGAAGGTAAGAGGTTAGTTTAACGTTAGTTTGTATCGAGATTCTTTTTCAAAACGTTTTTGGTAACAACCAAGTTCTGAGAAATATGTTCAAAATTAACATATATTTTTTTCGCTACCACAAACTAACAGATTCGGCAATTTTTTTTCTTAAGACAATCCTATTTTGGTCATTTGGCTCTTGTCAGCGCCTTAAGCGAATTTCTTGGGCGAAAGCGCTGAGGAAGACCGCGAAATGCATTATTTCGTACGTTTTTTGCGAAATCAATGTGTTTAAGACATCAAATCAATAGCACTATCTAATTGAAAAACCTCTTGAGAATACCTCAGGAACCGGACATAATAGTGTAAGTGATTCTTCTAAGATTATTTTATTTTGAAGTATTCTAATAGCGAAAGAAGTAATTAAGCACTAGGTTATTAAAAAACCGTTTTCTTTTTGTTTAGTAGATAGATCGCAACTTAATTTTAATTTTTCAAAAATATAATTTAGATTTTCTTATTTAATTTTTGTTTTATTTATTTTTTTACCTTTCCACACCGCATTCTTTTAGATATTTTGACATGGCAGCACTCGCAAGGTATGTAGTTGTTTTTTTTTTGTATTGGCTTTTGCACACAATTTTTTATGTACTATTACTTTTTTATTTTATTGCACTTTTGGGCAAATAATTACTCTTTTGAATTCATTTGTGAAACTTCAAAGACGCGGTGGAAGATGTCTGCGAAGTTTCGCCAAATTATAAAAAAGTCATACTTTTGTGTGCAATGGCTTGATTGAATGTAGTTTAGAATTTACTTTAATTTGATTATTATTAATTTGGTCTTGCATACATCTAAAAATAACACTGCAATTGTTCCATGTCTGGACAAATCATACACAGAAAATGGAACACACATTGATGACCACTATCGGCCGCTTGCTCCCTGTGTCTTGGCCATTTCAGATCATAAAAACCCGGATTTCGTTACGATTTCTTCAGCGGTATCCTCGATTTTGTTATGAGATTTGATTGGCCTAAGTTGTTAAATTATCAAAGACACCAATCGCTTCGAGGGAAGCCAGTATTCGCCAAGCTGGGTGATCATTCAGATTCAAAAACCAGCGCTGGGGCTCTTGTCTCGGATAGGGTAGCAGCATTATGCTGAGCGTTTTGCGTGGATATGACGCATATTTTCCCCCAACTTGTTCTTTTGTGTTTGTGTTCTTTATTTGCATTATACTTACCGCAAATAAATGTACCTTACACCCAAAAGTCCTACAACCGAAAGTTCGAAGACATTTGACAACTACCTACCTGCACTGGGCCCGCGTGGTGGATAACGGCCAACTCCCTCTCGCAGAGAGGAGGCCTGTGTCCCAGCAGTGGGAACATTATAGGTTGATTATGCTATATCAAATCTGGCCAAGTGCGAGACAGACTCGCGCGGTAAGGTTTCCGAACCACCAGGGGGGTAACCATCACCTCATAAAGCAGTATTATTTCAATATTACTTCAGCGAGAGAAAGAGATGGAGCTATAAGTCCTGTATAGCTCCATCACTTTCCCACTGTGAAGTAATATTATAATAATACTGCTAAAGAGGTGATGGTTACCCCCCTGAACTATTATTTATCATGATAAAAGCCAAAACACGTATTCAAACTGGCAACCTATTACAATACCTACAGCCCAGCCAGTTACAGACGGACAGTGCAGGGTCCTGTTGGATTTCTTTGGGTACGGAACCCTTACAAGCCAGATTAACCAGTAACCCCGGCTCCACACGGTTCCAACGCCAGTATCAACGTTGGTTGAACAAACAGCCAAATTTTCTAGATCCATACGTTCGACGAGCGGCATTGGGGCCAACGTGCGTAGCCGGCTTAATGCAATTCTTTAATTCTCCTCCTACCCCAAGCAGATGCAAAACAGCCTGGCGCAGGGCATGTTCCTGGCGGGCGGACGCGGCGCGTACGCCGGTACGCCCCTGCAGGGACCCCTCGCCTACCTTGAGAAGACCGCTACGAATATAGGTAATGTTATCCACCTTAATGGATAGAATACTCGTATATACCACATAACTGCTGTTATGCTAATTTTTCTAGTTGTCCTGGACTGTCCGAGTTGGACGCATCACCATTCCAAATTAGCTTCGCCTGTGACTAAATTCGAATGTCAACTTTAGCTACTCCTAAGTGCGATTCTACAAATATCTATTTACGCAAGCACCCAATACGCTCGTATCATAGGCACATCATTTAAACGCAATAAGATACACAACGATTTAGACCCTCGCGTCAGTGGCGGACTAAGCCTGTCTGAGAATGGGGACCCCATACTGGTATGCAGGAAAGCGAAGCGAGATCGAAAATGTTTGTCCGTCAGTGTTTCGCGTAGTAAACATAACATAACATTAGCGGTGTACAGTACACCCACATATCGCCAGTTTTGTTTAAGTCCCATGTAGGTGGCGGACCTATTGCCATCAACCGAGCACAAATCCGAATAACACGCTGTTTAGTTTCACGTGCGTTTTTACACATAACGTAAACGATAAATGATTTTATTTCTGTGTGTAAGTAAGTTTGTACAAACACTTACACGTCAATCATATTTTAAAAACTAGATGAGGTCGGCGTTTCCTATCTGACTACTCTGAGAAGAAAGGCCGAAACAAACTCAGAGGTCACAGTCTCTTTTAAAGTCCAGACATAATTTTGGTCAGATCATGTGAAGACCATATAGATTGGTGTCTGAAACGGTCTTTTGAGGAAAAAACCACACAGACGTACCATAACGTAAACATAGAGGAGCTAATTTGAGGCAAAGGATACTCTGTTGACATTGCAAAATAAACCGTATGACACTTTCCTATGTAAAGTGAAAATGATCTTATTTTTAATGTCTCTTCTTTAAATGTTACAGATATGGTAGGACTGGGCGATGGAAGAAGGTGACGCGGCCGCGGGAGGGGCAGGGGCAGAGGCCGCGGCAGAGGCCGAGGTACGTACAAATATAAATAACACAAAGAAGAGATCCCATATTAAAAACCGGTCAAGTGCGTGTCGGATCACAGTTGAAAACATGTTCTCCCAAACATCGATATATGCCACAATCAATTCTCCAACTGCAAATTTAAGTTGGTCGACTATTACTCGTTAACTTGTAAAGCCCACTTAGCTCTGATACTTTTCCTTTTAATTTCATTATAAAGTAGGTACTACTGCCATGAATTTTTTCACATCTCCATAAACAACCATTTAGCTGCAGGGGGAGGGGGACATTTGACTCGAACAAAAATTAGCACTTTATTACGCAAGCGGATCTTTGAATCGAAAGGTGGTGTTCACAGACCCGCAATATTTTTAAACGGCCTATCCAACGATACCCACAACCATAGGGTAGAAGAGAAAAACAAATATCATCCGCAAATTACATTTTACAGACCCATAATATTTTTGAACGGCGTATCCAACGATAGACACCATGGGGCAGACGAGAAAAAAAAAGATCATCCCCACATTACGTGCAAGGGAGGTACCTACCCTAAAAAATGTTTTTCAAGATTTTATTTTAGCACTTTCTCGGCGTGATTAATATAATATACAATATGTAACAAAAACCCTTTTGTTCCTTTTAGGAACGTATACATTTACCTATAAGCAGAACATTGATGAAATTATTAATTTAAAAAAATTAAGCATTGGCTAGTCGAGAGGTCAAAATCAAATAACTATTAAAATCGACACATTCAAAAAAATGTTTAGAGTATCTGATTTTACAAGTACATCTTTATTTCGCTAATTAGCCTACTAGCTACTAGCGGGTTTCTTTGAATGCGACAAAAGGTGTCGCAAAGAACATCCGCCGCGCATGTCGGCGGGTCGGTACCACGTGCCTACCTACCCCGCCGCCACCCGTCTCCCTGCGAAGCACTTCCTTAGTCTCCCGCGCAGCTTTCTTCCGAGTGGACGTTATTGTTGACCTACGTGACTAGTGCCTAATGACTTGTGTTTTGTTTACGTAAACGTTGACAATGTCTTATTCTAACGTAGAATATTTTAATATGTTGATGTGTCTTCGGAAATGTGACTGGAATGAGCCAAGAAGTGTAGAGGTACAAGGTGGTCATATCGAACAAAATCAAAATCAAAAGTCATTTATTCAAACTAGGCTGAAAATCAGCACTTTTCGAACGTCAAAGTTACATAAGACAGTCCCCCAAAAAAGCCCGCCCGTCACCACTTCCTAGTGCTTTAGCTGGGAAGAAGAAGTGGTGGAACAAACTCCCCAGCAGCACGTCTGTCTGTTTAGTTATATAAACTTGATTCTATACAAATCGTATGCAAAGTAATTAACATTACGAAACACAAAACATTGGATTAAATTACACACTTGCCATACGTTAGCTAGCACGCGCCAGTATACCAACAAAACAATGAACAAACTGTACTCAAGCAGATAAAAATTTCAACATAAAAAAAACGTAAATAGAACTTAATTTCTAAATAAAAGCCTCCAGGCATAAAGGGCGTGCCCGCTTACATAAGGCAATTGCTGTAGCTCGAAGTGAGAAATGATAAACTAGTAACCCCATCGAAGTAAAATAAGTAAACAATTACTAATAACAATTAAAACCATGATCAGCAAGACGACCAGTCACCACAAGCAGCACCCGTTCACGAGCATAACGCAAAGATCAGCCATCACCCCCCTCGCCATATTGGAGGGAAGGAGGCAACCCGACCTCCGACGCTACCGCAGGCAGTGACATCTAAGGGAGCATGACGAGCTTGCTGCCGGTTGCTCAGGCAAGAATAGTATAATCAATAGTCGAGGACGCTAGCTAACCACTTATTGCAATACAACTCCGTGGCCGTCAAGTAGATATCATAATAAATTAATGCATTAAAATGTAAATAGGTACATCAGGTTTTATGTGACAGACGCGGCGAATTTGTTTTTTTTAACGTAGTGAAGTGTTAAATGTAGTTTTAACAATTATCAATTGTGCTTAAAAATACTGTGTAAACCAAGATTTTCAAAGATTAATTCGTTAAAGTGATACTGATAAACAGCTGACAAGGTCACGAACTTGTGTAGAAAAATAGGTAGATAATCGGCGGCGCGGCGGCACCGATCAAAGAGAGGGCGGGAACGTTCTATCTACTTCTGGTTTCGCGTCATCGCTTCATGCAGAATGGCAGAGGTAACAAATCGATTAAACATTACAAATATTAATAATTAAATATTTTTTTTTTTTTTTTTTATTGAACAGTTTTTTTATAAATGACTTGCTTTATCGCTTAGTAAACCGATTCTTAAAACGTAGGTAGAAGGAACAACAGGGTTTTTGTTACATATTGTATACCTATGCCAAATTACAGCTTTATATTACTTAGCGTCTCTGAGCTACAGCGGGGACAGGACGGACATGGCGAAACTATAAGGGTTTCTTTTTTTATTACGGAACCCTAAAAACACTCGAAGACAAAAAAGTGATTCACAGCGACACCATAGTCCCGTGAGTCACTTTTTGTCTTCGAGTGTCACTTTCGTGTCTTAAATTCCACCCTTATCAAAAAGCTCCTCTAGACTTAAATTTCTACTTTCACGGCTCAAAATTGGAAACTGTTGATGAATTTACATTACTTGGACTTACAATAGATAAACACTTAAATTGGAAAACACAAGTACAAAAAACCCGTTCAAAAATTTCAAAATTTTCATACGCTCTCCGCGAAATTAAAAAGACAACCAATCTACAAACTGCCCTCACCGCCTATTATGCGTATGCCAATGCATGGCTTAGCTACGGCGTAACTCTCTGGGGCAATAGTACAGATGCACCGACACTCTTCACCCTACAAAAGAAATTAGTTAGGATCTTGGTAAATATTGATCAAACTGACAGCTGCAAACCCTATTTTCTAAAACACAATATTCTAACCCTCCCCAGTATTTACATTTTAGAAACATGTAAATTTGTCCGTAAGCATCAAGATTTCTACACAAAACGCGAAGACATCCAATCACAGTACACACTTAGGTACCGATCTAGGCTAAACATACCAAAATCCAAGCTAAAAATACATTCTACAAGTCCCTACGTAATGTCTATAAAAATATATAATAAACTGCCTGACGTAATAAAGAAAGAAGAAAAGTTAAATATATTTATAAATAAACTTAAAACATTACTGTTAAACAAATGTTATTACTCCTTAGACGAATATTTAAATGATAAACATAAATAATAGGAAAAAACATATTAATAATAATGTAATTTGTATATGTTATAGAAATTACTAATATAATAATGAATAATATACTTAATAAAAATAATTCATAACAACAATTAATGATAATCACGCAACTTGTAGGTATGTTTAAAATATATTAATATAACAATAATAATAATGAAATTAAATAATTATTCAAAGAAAAACAATTTATACCAAAAAATAAACAGCATTATAATACATATGTACAGGTATATAAAATTAGTTTAAAATATTTAAGTACTTTTTCAGATAGAATAATAAATAAATAAATAGTAGATAGGCGAATTGTTAGTATCATATTTAGCGATCTCCTGACTTCGAGTGTATGAAAGTTAAATCTCCTAAAACGCGGCTTCCTCTCTCCTACCCTCTTGCTGTGCCCTACAGGGTCCATAATGATCTCAATTATATAGTTACCACCTAAGTACACATTATGGTAAAGCAATAAAGATATTGAGTATTGAGTAAATCTTGACCGAGTATCACTTCGGTGTCGGTGAGCTAAAACTCATCAGAGAAACTTTATTTGCTCATCACAGAAACTTTAATAAAAAAATCGTGTTTCCGTTTTTTAGGTCGTGGAGCATCCCCTGAATATGGCGGCAGCATGACTCCTCCATAGCGCGCCCCCCTCCCGGCGGCGCACGCGCCAGTCACACACACACACACACACATACAAACAAACAAGCATATGACATACTAATGACGAACAAGCACACACACAAACATATAATGACATGGTATGAATATTAATACAAGGTGTTCATTTGGTTTGCAGAATACTGAGCTTGATTTTTGCAAGGATGTGGCTGATTGGTTTTCTTCAGAAAGTGAGTTTAGTTTCAATTTCATGTTTTATTATAATTGTCTCTTTCTTTGATAAAGTTTCTATTAGTCAAACCGAGGCTTGACTAATAATTAGAAAATTAACACCTTGTATAAATGTTGTAACTAAATTTATATAAAGGCGCTGACAAGACGCAAATGACCAGAGTAGGCTTGTCTTAAGAAAAAAAATTGCCAAATCTGTATAGTTTGTGGTAGCGGAAAACATATGTGTTAATTTTGAATATATTTCTCAGAACGTGGTTGTTACCAAAAACGTTTTTCAAAAAAAAATGTCGATACATATTAATGGTAAACTAACCTCTTACCTTGAGTTCTAATCCAAAATATCTGTATTCAATATCTACGTACAGTACGTAGGTATTTAAATGCAAGGGCGTCTTATTTAAATGCAGAACTTGGTGGTTTTTTATGTTCGATTACTCAACTCAATTTTGAGTAAATAGATAATTGCTTCATATTTTGCAATTACATGCGTTGTGTCATCGCGCTTCTCTTTCATTTCTATGCAGTCCGACAGTGACCGCGGTTTAGCTGTTGTCAGCGTCTTAACAAAATATTTAAAAAATATATAATCAAAAAAATTATATTCTCGCATAATAAAGAAATGCTGTATATCATCCTTTATTTAGAAAAATCTAACTAAAATGCTGACTATTGGCGTTAGAAATCGGGGGATATGAAAAGAAAACTGGCAGTATTTTTAAAGCGTATAAAAAGTTCAAGATTTTTATAAATAAAGGAGCTATGATTAGATAATATAAAAAAATATATGCAGAAATTGTAAAGAGAGCAATAATATGATTACATATTGTATACAAGGTGTTGTAAACTGTAACCATGAATTCAGCAAATGATTCTAGACCCCTAGCGTAGAAATTTGTCGACCGTTATCCATAAAAAAAACTCTGCTGTTTTATGGAAAAATGCAATACCGCTGTGAAAATGTATGGAAAAGCATTTTTTTTTTTAATAAACGACGAATAATTTCAACGCACGAAGTCTGTATTTTCAACCGAAGTTTCGGGCATTTCCCACTCCGTATCACTTATACGGATATACAGGCTTTTTTTTTGGGTATGAAATCATAAAATAACTTCTCCCGCTCTGGGCGGAGCGGGAGGGTGTGTCTAGACTTACTGACTAAAACCCACCCGTATTCCTTCCGTTGCCTTTGTTTCCAGTGGCTTCGGTAAACCTTTAGTACCTTCCCGCGACCCCGGCAGGACGGATAAACAAGCTGGATTTTTGAGACGGGGCAGTAATGGCAGCTACCTTAACCGTTGTAGCTACAGGAAAACGGTAGATATTTTTGATCCTTATAAGAAACGGGATCGATTGGCATCAAAAAAGTTTTTATGAAAACTGACCATATCTTGACGACTGTAATTTTTATTCAAAATTTGTGAATTCAGATCATAATATCTCATAAAGTTAAGGACAGACAATTTTCTTGAAGCGACAACGGTTAAGGTACTTTCTGGCCCTTACTGCCCCATGTCAAAAATCCACTGTGTATAATCAATTCGACCCGAACTAAGAATGAATGACACCACGATTTGAAATTTGTCCCTACACCCGTTATGTATTTTCCTGTCCGAAAATTTGAATTTGGTACTTTGTTTGACGGATCAACTACTTTCGGACGGCTTGAATCATCGGTAACGGACTTAGAGAGTAGTCCCCCTGAATCCATGGTAACAGGTTAGGCGTCGATGTTGCTATAAATAAAATAACAAGCGTAAAAACTGTAAATTCCAATAATATCGACCTTCACCTATATCGATACATCAAATATCATCTGTAATACGTTCTATTTAGTGCGATATACCCCGGATACTCAAACACCACATAATTGTTAGACGTTCTATTTAAACTATAGGCGGGGAAATTAATTATATATATAAAAAACACACTAAAGTCGAATTATTAATTCACTGCGAGTAATCTGACATGTGCTAGCTGTCACTTTGTGTACTAAAATGCTTATATTTATTGTATTCTAGACTTTTGCACTTATTATTATACATTTATACCAACCAGTCGATGCCCAAAGAGGCTCGACTGGCTGTTCATAATGGTGTGCTGGTGCCTACACTTATGTATGGAAGTGAATGTTGGGTGTGGCAAAAGAAGCATGAAAGTAGAGTAAATGCTGTGGAAATGCGTTCCTTGAGAAGCGTGTGTGGTGTGACTATAAATGATAGGCTGGAAAATGATGTGATAAGGTAACGGTGCGGTTTAAAGGAAGATGTAGTGACAAAAATTGAAAAGAGTATGCTTAGATGGTTTGGCCATGTTGAGAGGATGAATGAAAGGCGACTAACAAAAGGTATTTACAAGGCAGATGTGAGTGGAAGGGGACGCCTCAGAAAGACATATAGTGACCTCATTAATGATGTTCTTCAAAAAGGTCAGGTGCGTAGTACTCGCAGCCGGCGTGCGTGTATGACCAAATGTATGAACGTAAACGAAGCAAAAGGAGTATGTAAGGAGCGTAGCAGGTGGCGTTCTATAGTTTCTGCCTACCACAATGGGAAGAAGGCGTGAGTTTATGTATGTATGTATGTATGTGTATTATATGAATCGATTAAATTAAACGATTACCAATACAATAAATATTACCATTTCATTACACAAAGTGACAGCTAGCACCTGTCAGATTACTCCATTGAAATAATAATTCGACTGTAAGTCAATTTACCATTCAAACAATGACAGTTATGATGCGAATATTCGGACAATTGGCTAAATAAAGAATTTCCCTGACTTTATTTCTGTCTCTACATTAATTCTCACGCTAACTCTTTGAGCATGAGATTTAACGGCGACTTACAATTGAGTTGCGTTTGAGTATTCGACCGCTAGAATAAGTAGACATAAATATACATTAATCATTGTTAATCCCTATGTATCTACTTCAATGTTCATCAACTTACACTGTGTAGGACAATTCAGTTAACTCTTGCTGTTACTTGTATATTTTTAGTACTATAGTTAGACCAGAAGAGTCCATAATATCTCAGCGTCACCTCACTCTTTATCTCGTTCGAACACCGCGAGCAAGCGAGACAGGGCGGCAGGAAGAAGGCTCCAAGGCGCCGATAGTTTATGTACTTAATATCTTTTTACGGTAAAAATAATGGTTTAAAAAACATAGTATTTGCTTTACATTTAATTCAGTTAGTATGCAAAGTTTCATGATCTGTTTTGAAGTATTTTTTTAATACTAGCAGTTTGGTGGCATCTTTGTAATATTTTTCTATCGAGCAAAGTTTATGGAATCGTGTTTTAGTCAACCATAGTACTTCACATTAATCGTCAACTTTACCATATATTTATTACAAGATTAATTGTGGAGTATTTTAGATATAACGGAAGACCATGCTATACCTACAATTTGAGGTATTGAGACTCTTAATCCTTAGGTTTAGTTATACATTCAGTTAACTCTTGCTGTTAACCTTTTGACCGCCACAGTCATGTATAGATGACAGAACAAAATGTGCCCAGCACGCCACGGTCACAACTACATGACAGATTTTAAGGAATAATTCGTAGCTTGGCGCCGAGGGTACGTCTTTGCATTTTTTACATGGCGGTCAATACGTTACTTGTGTATTTTAGTACTATATATAGTTAAACCACCAGAGGGACTTGTGGCTAAGTACTAACAGCCGCACGGGTCGATCGATCAGGTTAAGCTACGCTTGCCGCGGTTGATCCGTGGATGGGCGACCATCTTTACATACCAAGACCCCTCCGTGTCTCTGAAAGCACGTTAAGAGGTTGGTCCCGGCTGTCATTTGTAGATCGTTGAACTTTTTGGATGGTAAAATTACCCATAACTTTACACAATTTTACTCCTAATATGTTATAGCACACATGATACATATTGCGATAACCACAGAGCCCGGAGACTCCTCGGCGACCGCCGCATTGCACTTCCCATTCAAACCAAGCGTGTCAGCGTTTACTAGCCTATTTGCCGATTTGTCGATTGTAGTAACTTGATGTGCGATATGGCGACTGTACAACAGAAATGAGGTTCCTTGTTTGTTTTATACGAATAAAACACAAACACAATATAATTTATAAAGCATAAATATTTTTTTGGAAAAGTTCACCAATGTATCGATGATTTTTTTTTTTCGTTATATCGAAATCGATATTATATATATTTTTTAATATCGATATGATATATATCGATACTTTTAGGCACATCTGGCATCCCTACTTTGACGACGGTCAGTGGCAGATGTTGTTCGCTCAACGCAATTTCATTGCCACGAATATTATACTGCCGTCTCTAGACTTTGATACGTGGCGGTTTCGTGCTCTATGAGCCTTGCTTAGGTACCGTGGTATAAGTCACCCAGTAATTAGGTTGTGGAGGTCAGATAGACAGTCGCTCCATGTAATATACTGGTATTCAGCTACATCCCGTTAGACTGGAAGCTGAGCCTATTAAAGTTGGTAAAAAGTTAGACAGATTAGGTTGTGATTTATATCATCATCTGCCAAGCCTCAGAAGTTCAGGGGGGTAACCATTACCTCTTAGAGCAGTATTATTTCAATATTACTTCAGCGTGAGAAAGAGATGGACCTATAAGTCCTGTATAGCTCCATCACTTTCCCACTGTGAAGTAATATTGTAATAATACTGCTATAAGAGATGATGGTTACCCCCCTGATGATATTACAATGTTTACGCTCTTAAGATGGCTTCCCAAGGTGCGAGATATTACGGACGGAAGTGGACCAGCCCGCACCGACGCACCATGGGAAGAGTATCGTCCGTGGTAGCGCAGACACGTCCGTCGCGGTGCGTCCGATCCGCGGCGAGTCGGTAACTTCAAAGTGCGGTGCGAGTTCTCCTTACGAGTTCTCTTTCACTTTGAATTATGGAATGAAATTGGATCAAATCTCAAGACCCCACACCGCACACTGTTACAGCAACAGCTGCGCACTGTTACAGCAGCTATAACTGGCCACGGGTCATTTAACAAACACGATTTCTTTGTCATAGGAGTCACAGACAGTCCGCTGTGCAGGGCCTGCATGGAGGACGACGAGACAGCAGCACATGTGCTACTAAACTGTTCGGTCGTCGCCACATACAGGGCAAAGTCCTTCGGTAACCCAGGTTCCCTCCGTGAGATTGTCAGTAACACCAAGGCGATGCTGGCCTTCCTTGAGGAGCTGGGGTGGACCGAATAATCAATTTCCCACCCGTATGCAAAGTCCGCGCATTGACGAGGAGTTGCGGACACCAGCCCGTATTACCTATTACCTAAGACCCACACCGACCGACACGCACCGTTGAAAGAGCCTTGGTGTGCGGAGCGTGGCTGTACGTGGTCGTCGGCCGTGCGTGATAATCCGCATTGTCACGGACCGTGGGAAGCCACCTTTACACACAATATATTCACTTGTTCCGCTTCGCTTTTGGTTATTCTAAATACTACCATCTCCATTCTCCTGCCCTTATCCCAATTTATTTGGGCCCAGCGCAACATGTCTTTTTTCATACTCCTCTATTAATCTTAGTTTTCCTAAAAGGGCGGTGGCCGCCACATAACGGCTGTAGTGATGTCTAGCACGAAAATGGTGGCAGCGGGGTTTGAGTACGGTTACAAAAAGCACTCTCTAGGGAAACCCACCAACTTATTTTCGTAAACAACGTTTCAGTGGGCATGAATGATCGCCCTATGTTCCCACACAAAGTGTTGCGTCGTGTTTGAACCTAAGACCTACAACTCGTAAGTTGCGGCCTTTACCACTAGGCCACCACTGCTCACTAGGTCACAAATGCTGGCTAGGTCACCGCTGCTAGTTTCAGTGACGTCATTCTAAATTCAGCACTAACTCTTCTAGGAAACAGTAGTTTTAGTCTAAATACTAATAAAATATAAACTTTTAATCAATGACAGCTTTCCAACTAGATCTATTGTAAATAAATGGTTAAATTATCATAATATCATTAAACTCTATCATTCTTAGTTAGGTAGTAAAAAGCCCCCATTTACACGAGGCAAGTTTCTTGCCTGTGGTATATAAAAAGAAAGCAACTTAAGACCGTGCAACTTTATTGTTGCTACAACCTGGTATGCCACAGGCAATAAAATCGCACCGTGTAAATCAGGCTTTAAAGATCTACCCCTTGCTTCTGAAAGCCTATTCAATTGAAACATGTTGTCAAAAGATTGTTTGTTGCTATTGTTCAATCAATCGCATTAGTGTAAGTCTGTTTAGTTTTATTATTTATAAGAATTACCCTTTTATGTGCACGTGTTTCTGTGACAAATAAATCTATTTTTCTTTCTTTTCTTTCTTTCTTTTCTTCTTTCTTTCAGATTTATTGCACTTGATCAGGTTTTCAGAAATCGGGTGTAATTTAGGTATTTTTGAGGTAAGATTCCGAAGGCGACCGCAGACTTAAGCTGCAACCCACACCAGGCTGCAATGTTGTCGTCTACGGTAGCGTTTTTCAAACGCAAAACAAAAGCATTTATTTTAATTAAAACAATTAAGAATACCTACCTATTTATTTTAGTAATTTACAACTATGACTTAAGCGAAGAGTACCTTGCCAATTCATTTATGAAAATATTATGTATGTACGAGTAAGAAGAAATCGACATATTTTTAATAAAATAAGTGATAGACATAATTTTAATACTAGAAATAAAGATAAAATAGATCAACCATTTTTCAGATTATCTAAAGTAGGTACATACATCTTTTATGGGGTACTGTGTCAAATGTTACAATAAAATACCTTGTGATATATTGCAATTAAATGAAAGAAACTTTAAAACTCATGTTAAAAGTACACTTTGTAAACAAGCATATTACAAATTAGAGGATTATATCCAAGATAAGAATGCTTGGAAACATGCTGGTCCAGCTCCATAGGACAATCTAGAGTCTAGACAAAATCAAACTGGTTGCTATTTTAATTGTACAATTTATTATTTGATACAAATAATAAATCAATGTTGAATTTTAATTCTGTGATTACTTTAACTCACACACTGACTTTATTTATTATTTTTAGGAAAACGTATACTTTTACAACGTTTGTAAATATGTGAGCATCATGTACCTATCACATAATTAATTTATCTGTCATTGTTTCATTTTCATTCTTTTTTTACCTATTTTGGTATAGTAATTTTATTCTAGGTGCATCGTCTTCTCATATAATTTTAAATGTACCTATACAACATTTTATAAAACATTTTAAAAGAGTAACGGTGGAGTTTCTTGCCCATTCTTCTCCATACGAAACTACCTTTTGGAAGGAGCAACTAGAATCAATTCTATTTTTTTTTTTTGCTAATTTTGACGTTCAAAAGTGCCTTTTATGTGCCTATTTGAAATAAATAATTTGACTTTGACTTTGGGAGTAACTTGTACTTCGGTAATATGTTACAAAATTGTAATGCTTATGCTAAGATAAACATTCTTATTAATTAATGTTACACTACAAAATGGAATCAAAATTCTTTTGGTCTCTGTTTAGTGCAAGCGCAAGTCAGAAAGATTAAGCTAGTTGCCCATTCCAAAGCGTAATAAGTTCCTATGGAGAAGAAGGGCAAGAAATTGGTTTTCATAGAGTTACATACAAGTACTAATAGTGTCGTAGTTTTTTTTGGGTGGGAATATATCGAATAAATTCTCCAGCTCCGGAGCGGGAGGGTGTGTCAGACTCTTACTGACTAAAACCCACCCGTGTTCCTTCCGTTGCCTGTGTTGCGGGGGCCTCGGTGACCCTTTCGAACTTCCACGAGACCCCGGCAGAACCAAAATAGTGTCTGTTATTACGATTGGCACTGTCGCTGTCGTTTCCGGTCTGTGTTTACCTTCGGAATTGTACCTTTAATGTAGCAATAAATATTTTCTAATAAATTGAATTTGAGTGTACTTAAAACATTGTTTTATTTCGTTTTGAAACTGCCAAAAACTAAATATCTACTGTATACAATGTGGAGACGACAATCCTAACGAATATTATAAATGCGAAAGTGAAATGGCTGAACGGATTTGGATGAAATTTGGTGCACAGGCAGATCATGATCTGGGGTAGGTCATAGGATACTTTTATCCCGGTAATACGTTCCCGTGGGAATAGAAGCAGACAATAAATGAAAACACTGGCAATACTAAATGCATAGGAGTGTTTTGAAACTATCAAATAAATCTATAGAAGTATGAGGAACAGGGTGTAAAGCTTACTCATCCACCATAGAAAAGGGAGGATCCTCCGACCAGACGGGAGTTGTGTCGGGTGGGCAACTGCCCGACGGTTGATGTCGGGACGATAACAATCTTATTGCATGTATAGGATTACCATTTACCTTGGGACAATGAAAGTGTTAATAAACACTCCCAAAATGTGAAATGGGGTGTTGAATTTTTTATAGGAATGTGTTTTATGATTGAAAAAGTAAACTGAAATAAAACAAAAAAAGACAGTATATAATTATATAAAATATTTATTTCTCACGATCACCCCGGCCACACGACGCTCTCAATCCAGGGCACGTAGTGGTAAACCCGAGTGTACATGCCCGCGTCTCCCGCGTAACCACACGACCTGCCGAATGACGTCACGCCTATGACAGTGTGCAGGCATTTGGAGATCCCTGACGTCACTTGTAGGGGGCCGCCGCTGTCACCCTACGGAATAAAAGGTTGTCGTATTAATATAGTATGTACATACTCGTACATAAACTCTAGACGTCTTGTCAAAAATTGAAAAGAATATTTATTTATTTATTAAAACTTTATGCACAAGTATATAAAAAATAATACCGTACAAAGGCGGACTTAATGCCTGAGGCATTTTCTACCAGTCAACCTTAGGGTGATGCAGAGAAGACGCATGGCAGGTGCAACTTAAGACGCTGACAACACCTAAACCGCGGTCACTGTCATATTGCAAAGAAAAGAAAGAGAAGCGCGACGACAAAACGCTTGTAATTTATTGCAAAATATGAAGTAATTATCTATTTACTCAGAATTGAGTTGAGTTGAGTAAAATAAAAAACAACCAAGTTCTGCATTAGAATAAGACGTACTTGTTATTAATTAAATACACAATGTATGTTGATATTTAATACAGATATTTTGGATTAGAACTCAAGGTAAGAGGTTAGTTTAACGTTAGTTTGTATCGAGATTTTTTTTTCTAAACGTGTTTTGGTGACAACCTAGTTCTGGGAAATATGTTCAAAATTAACATATATTTTTTCCGATACCACAAACTATACAGATTTGGCAATTTTCTTTCTTAAGAGAAGCCTATTTTGGTCAATTGGGTCTTGTCAGCGCCTTAAGGGATAGATAACACGAAAATAACTTTACAATACAAGAATACATACGTAGATACATACATATAAACAGAATAAACTTTGTCAGGAGAAATAACGATCGGTAGTGGGGAAATATCGATCAGTAGAGGAGAAAACGAATCCAGCAAAATATCAGCGCTGGGATGTTTCTGCCAACTTCTTACGTATATGTTCACGTGCCTTCAGTTTAAAAGACAACCGACAGGTCACCGTTCTGATGTTCAGAGGGAGCGCATTCCAAAGAAAGACAGCCTGGACAAAGAAAGAAGAGCGAATGAAACCAGAACGGTGAGAAGGACATCGAAGAAGACGATTGTTGGTGGAACGAAGATTTTTACTATGGGCAGAGCACAAGTATTGAATATGGGAAGTCAGGTAAGAAGGAGAAGTGGGTTTGAGAATAGAGAACAACATAGACAGAGCCCTCACCTCTCTGCGCTGACGAATGCTTAGATGGTTTGCTCATGTTGAGAGGATGAATGATAGGCGACTAACAAAAGGTACAAGGCAGATGTGAGTGGAAACGCCGAGAGGTGGCGCCCTAGGAGGACATATAGTGACCTTATTGGTGATGTTCTTCAGTAACCTCAGGTGCGTAGTACTCGCAACGGCGTGCGTGTATGAACAGCACCCGAATAAGAGCGCGTACACGTAGAACGTCCGGTCCACGGTTTACAGGTCCGTTTAAACGTATATGTTATTAGCGTATGTAGTTGTATGAGCCACTTCACACACATGACAGTATTCCGGATCCATCCTCGTAGAAAGTAGGCGATACACTGAACTGCTGTGTGAATATTACCTCCAGTAGCGACGGATCAGTTTAAAAGGATCCTGTAAAATCGGACGTTCTATGTGTACGCGCCCTTACGTAGCACAATCACAATCTGAATGATTTTGAAGTATATTGCTAATCTATTGCTTCATATGTTCGATTAATTTACTCAACAACGTAAATCAAAATCAAAATCAAGTCATTTATTCAAACTAGGCTGAAAATCAGCACTTTTCGAACGTCAAAGTTACATAAGACAGTCCCCCAAAAATGCCCGCCCTTCACCACTTCCTAGTGCTTTAGCTGGGAAGAAGAAGTGGTGGAACAATCTCCCCAGCAGCACGTCTGTCTGTTTAGTTATATAAACTTGATTCTATACAAATCGTATGCAAAGTAATTAACATTACGAAACACAAAACATTGGATTAAATTACACACTTGCCATACGTTAGCTAGCACGCGCCAGTTTAACGCAATGAATGTTGTTGAACTGTCAAAATGACAGTGTTGCTACTGATACTCGTAGTGTTACCATTGACAATTCCTAGCATCAGGTGACAGCTATGTTCAAGCTCATTTCACCGGTTGGTATGCTGTATGCATGCTAGTTTGCCATCAACAAATTACAAGATGATTATTAACATTAACTAAATTAAATTAAAACTAAGTTAGGCTTAAAAAAGGCCCTCGGGGCATTGTACCGAGGATGCTGGCGGCATTTCCTCGCTGAATTGCAATGCTGATGCGTTGCGCGAGAAAGCCGCCAGCTTTTCGGTCACCAGTTACATCAACTAGACGTTTCGCGATTTCCGCAAATAACTTATGCGCACTGGGACCCCACGGACCGAGGGTCTCGACGCCAAAGGGCACAAAGTTGTACTCTCTGCCAAGGCCTCCATATTTAATAACTTTCAGATTTTCGGCATTTTCTGCCGCTGCACCCGCTTTAGAAGTAGTCCGTTGGAGGTGGGACGGTGCCAGTGTGTCTACACAGGTAGCGTCCCACACAAGCATCCGTCCCAAACTCCACGGGACCAAAGACACACCATCAGGTCTTTTGCCATCATCTCTGACAATGCCAGTCGGCTCAAGAAGAGCAGGCACATTGATGCCATCAAATATTTTTTTTTTTAAATAGGCAGGCAAGAAGTGAAAGTTTAATTCTGAACTTGAACAGCACATGATACAGTCGAGTATATACAATGTGTATATGTATATGCATATACAGGCCGCACATCAGCATGTCGGTGACGCGAATCCATAAGTTATACCCGTACCAAAAATCGGTCAACGCGGCTAAAGGACTTTTCACTATTTACCTCACAAGTGTCCTTGGGCTGACTTCCATCTCCGAAACACATCTGCATGTTAGCATTGTACCCCGCTTTCAGAAGCCGGTGAGGAGGGAAGTGCTTCAGACACTCTTCCTTGGAGAACTTTCCTAGGCTCACCTGAAAATGGATAAATAATCGTTTTAGGATACAGAAGACACTCCAATATAATTAGATACCTTGCGGAATGGGCTGTCCCATCGCCGATGACAACAGCTAGAAACGAGTTGGCGAGCAACGAGCAGCGAGTGTGTGTTCGGATAGTTTTGTCGCTGGACTATGAGCGAGTGCGACGTGCGATTCGCGCCCAGTCATGAGTTGCGTATGCGTCTGTACCAAGCGAGTGTTCTGCCCGTCAAGCGAGTGTCGCTGAGCGAGTATTTTCCGTAGCTAGTAGAGAGAGAGTTCTTGGAGATTTTGACGACTCAATTATTAAAACTGCCTTCATACCTCTTGAAGACTATCAGCAAGCGGCCGGTTCTTGCCGAGCTTGCCCCAGCCGGTCGCGAACGCTACTTGCTGCTCTTCATTGTTGTAATCCAGACAGGCTGGGAACACGTCCTTACTGAATATCACACTGGAACAAAGAATTTATTATACTATAAGATATCGAGATCATTGGCCATTGGTGCCGATTACCTTGTTCACAAACTAAACTAAATTTAATATCAGTGCATCTTTTTCTTTCTATTTCATTAAGAAAAGGACAGAAGATAAATTTTAGTTTAGTCCTGTCAAATTAATCAGCGCTTGACGTAAATTGACGTCATTTTAGTAGGCAAGTTTTTAATCACTTCTAAACTTGTATGGAGTAGTGACAGGCGCTGATTAATTTGACAGGACTAAACTAAAATGTATCTCCTGTCCTCTTCTTAATGAAATAGAAAGAAAAAGATGCACTGAACTTAAATTTAGTTTAGTTTGTGAACAAGGGAATCGGCACCATTATCATTTGTGTAGCCATTTCCCAACTATTGTGGGTCGGTTTCCAGTCCCGGATGCAGCTGAATACCAGTATTTTTACATGGAGCGAACTCACGACCCAGTTATTGGGTACCTAACACGATAACCTTTGGTAAGGCTGGTTGGTTGAAAATATCACTAGCAAAAAACTGGCCAAGTGCGAGTCGGACCACGCACAATGAAGGGTTCCTTAGCTGGGATGAATTTATCACAAGAACTAACTTTTTTTTTTTTGGGTGGGAAATCATCAAATAACTTCTCCCGCTCTGGGCGGAGCGGGAGGGTGTGTCAGACTCTTACTGACTAAAACCCACCCGTATTCCTTCCGTTGCCGCGACCCCGGCAGGCAAGAACTAACTTAACAATGTAGTTGATACTCATGTTCTTTCCCATATTGACGACACGATTGGTGTAATGGCTGAGCGATCGACTGCTGCGCAGCGTGTCTCGGGTTCGATCCCCGCACGGAACAGATCATGTTAATTTTGTATGATCTGCAAGTAATTGTTCCGGGTCTGGGTGTTTGTGTTTGTGAGTTTCTATGTTTGTAAACGCACCCACGACACTGGAAGAAATTCCTAATGTGGCGTAACGTTTAAAAAAAATAATATATATATATATATATATATATTCCAACTGCAAATGATAGTTAGTCGACGATTACTCGTTAATGTATAAAGCCTACTTAGCTGGCAGGGGGGACACTAGACTTTATCGAAAATTAGCAATTTCAAGCCAAATATTACCCAAACAGATCCCTGAATCGAAAAATGGCTTTAACAGACCCGCCATATTTTTGTACAGCCTATCCAACGATACCCCATACCATGGAATACACGAGAATAAAATATCATTAGGTACTTTCAGGGGAGGTATCCTACAAAATGTTTTTTTTCATGGTTTTATTTGAACACTTTGTCGGCGTGATACCTGTAAAGCACCGGGCGACGCCGATTCGGTGTCAAACAATAGAAAATCAATTGTGTCTCATTAGCTGTCCTAGACCGATTAATATGTATATCCATGCCAAATTACAGCTTTCTAGTACTAAGAGCCTCTGAGCTAAGCCGGAGACAGACAGGCAGACATGGCGAAACTATAAGGGTTCCTTGTTGACTAGGGAACCCCTTGAAAAGGGCATTGCTGTGCTACGGTTTGAAAGGTAGATGTAATTACGTACAACACATAATACATTTCCGCTTTTCTTCTGAGATGGCAACGCAATTGCCATGCCCAGTATTGCGAATGTCCACAGGCGACGGAAACCACTTACAATCAGAGGTCATCTGCTTGTTAGCTAAATTGCTACCCATAATCCTCCTTGCCTCCTATCCTAGCCTTCTCCCAACTATGTTGGGCTTCCAGTCTAAACCACTTTTTTTTTGGGGGGACTGTTTCATGAACTCAAACTCAAAGCATTTATTTCAAATAACAGGCACTTTGGAATTGTCAGGGGGTCGATCAGTCAGAAAGATGAAGCTAGTGTTCCATTCCAAAGCGTAGTAGGTTCCTATGGAGAAGAACGGGCAAGAAACTCCATGGACACTCTTTTAAATTAAAATATTGTTACAAAATATTGGTTATCTACAGCATTCATGTTGAAAGTTACATCACTACTACAAAAGTGCTGATTCTCATCCTAGTTTGAACAAATGACTTTTGATTTTGATTACTTGCAGCTGAATACCAGAAGGTACGTCATATTTAGCGTAGTAAATTGCTACTGAAAAACGTACGGTTTAGCAGTCTCCAGCAACGCGATGTCGTGGTATTTGGATGGTGGCTTGTACTCCGGGTGTGCGATGGCCCTCTTTACATTGCGAATGTGCCAGATCTCGCCAGGGTCCGACCGCCTGAGGATGCCCATGGCTACGAAGCTAACTGGTCCTCTGTGAAAAAAACGTGATTATTTTGGTTATTAGAAAACTCAAAGGGTAGCATACATTCTGAGTTCGAATTGGATGGACTTCTTGCCTGGCGAAGAGAACTCCAAGAAATGAAAGGAGAAAAAAACTTCCTGGAATAGTAGAAATTGTAAAGTGGGAATTACATTTTGACAAATAAGTTTAAATTGCGCATGATTTGCCTCTACAGTACAGAACAATCTACCTAGCCTTTTCCCAACTATGTTGGAGTCAGCTTCCAGTCTTATAGAACCAGATGCAGCTTAATACCAGTATTTCACATGAGGCGACTGCCTATCTGACCTCCACAAGCCAGTAACTGGGTAAGACTGGTTGTCACTTTGTCAGACTTTCGGGCTTCTGACGACCCGCAACAACTGTCAAAGATCCACGAATGACAGCCGGGACCAACGGCTTAACGTGCTTTCCGAAGCACGGAGGGGTCTTGGTATGTAAAGATGGTCACCCATCCACGGACCAACCGCGGCAAGCGTAGGTTAACCTGATGGATTGACCCCGTGTGGCTTTTATTACTTAGACACGAGCTCCTCCCTGAACAGCACAGACGACCTCCTATATTAAAAGATACCAAAAAACTTGAAGAGCGAAATAAGGAAGAAGTGGCATTCAGTAGGCACATATGGACAGCTTACAATGATGTAGTGAATGACTTTACTTACATAGCAGATTCCGATATGCAGTGAGCGGCAGTTAGGACGAATCTGTCACTGATCAGCGAGCCTCCACACAGCCACTGAGCTGAATCCTCATCATTGCCGTAGCCTAGCAACGTCTGGAATATAACCAATAGTATCTTAAGAGCGTTTACGCCGTACGGCATTTCATACAAATTACCAAGTCATTATTTTTTAAAATGGATTTTTTAAAACCAATTTTAATGAAACTTCACACACATAAGCAAGATAAAACATTTTCAAAATGTCTATTTAAAAAAATATATAATTGGAATTTTCTGTTTGTATGGAAAATTTAATTTAAACGTATGTAACACTATTTTTCGAAAATGTTTTTTACTATCTTTTTAGACCTATTTAAGAAAATGTCCGATATCCACAGTTTAAATACCAGGAATAAACATAATCTTGCTGTACTTCACACTCGCCTCCACAGAGCAGGCAACTCGTTCATGGGTCAAAGTATACGCTTTTACAACAAACTTCCTATTGCTATTCGAAATTTACCCATTAAGACGCTGACAACACCTTAACCGCGGTCACTGTCAAATTCCATAGAAAAGAAAGAGAAGCGCGATGACACAAAGCTTGTAATTTATTGCAAAATATGAAGTAATTATCTATTTACTCAAAATTGAGTTGAGTAATCGAAAATAAAAAACAACCAAGTTCTGCATTCAAATAAGACGTTCTTGTTATTAATTAAATACGTAACGTATGTTGATATTTGATACAGATATTTTGGATTAGAACTCAAAGTAAGAGGTTAGTTTAACGTTAGTTTGTATCGAGATTTTGTTTTCAAAACGTGTTTTGGCAACAACCAAGTTCTGGGAAATATGTTCAAAATTAATATATATTTTTTCTGCTACCACAAACTATACAGATTTGGCATTTTTTTTTTCTTAAGCGAAGCCTATTTTGGTCAATTGGGTCTTGTCAGCGCCTTAAACGATTTAAAAGCTGTATTAAAACCAAACTTTGTAAAAAAGGGTACTATAAAATTTCAGATTATTTAGAAGACAAAAAAGCTTGGGATTGAGCTGCTCGCTCTGATAAGCTTTGTGCTAACACCATAAAATTTGATATTTAAATTATGCAAAATCATCATTATATACAACTATATGTACATATTGACATTGATGAATATTATAAGCAAAATTAAGTGAATATTTATGTATCTTGAAAAGTATTATATTACTTTAATTATTGTGAATGTGAGCACTATGTGGGTCATTTTTATTTATTTCTTGTTGTTTTTTTTTTTTTTTTTCTTCTCTTAGTTTTAATGATGGTCTGGCATTTTGAGTTCTTTATGCGGCCAACCCAATTGTCCTTTCCTTGGTATTGTTCGTCGAGTCGTTGAGCTCCTTAAGTTTTGAGTTGAGCTACACGATTACTGACAAATGCTTGCACTGACTGGACAGGTCCACTCAAATTTGTGTGGTTCTTTCCTCAAAAGACCATTTCAGACATAGATCTACATGGTCCTCACATGATCTGACCAAGATTATGTCTGGACTTTAAAAGAGACTTTGACCCTTGAGTTTGTTTCGCCATTTCTTCTCAGGGGTAGTCAGATAGGAAATGTCGACTCCATGTAGCTTATTTTTTAATATGACGTGTAAAAGTGATTCTCATATCCTATTTACAGAATAAACAATTTCATTTCATTTCATTTCCAGCTTATGTGTGTGAAGTTTCATTAAAATGAGATAAGTCATTTCGAAAAATAAGGACTAGAAAATTTATATGAAATGACGTACGGCGTAAACGCTCTTAATGAAACCACCACAATGTGGGCCGTTGGAACTGTTCCACTCACAGTCCCCAGATACCAGAGTCCAGAAATTTGGTTGAAATGTTCTACCAAATAAATTACCCGAAACGACTGGAACCTGAAGGTGATGAAGTCATGAATGCCAGTCAAGTGGGTTCTAAGCACCAGCGAACGTCAAAGCAATTCTTGGACCCAAAAGTTCTGGACTTTTTAAGGATTGGCCCTTAATTTTGGATGGCAATATGGCATTTAGAATGAGTAGGTATGCTTTCAGGTTTTCGGCACTTATCCAGCCATCAACTGCTTACCTTTTTCACAACTATGTTTTTTTTTTTGGGTGGGAAATCATCAAATAACTTCTCTCGCTCTGGGCGGAGCGGGATGGTGTGTCAGACTCTTACTGACTAAAACCCACCCATATTCCTTCAGTTGCCTGTGTTGCCAGGGGCCTCGGTAACCCTTTAGTACCTTCCCGCGACCCCGGCAGGCATCGGCCCTAGCGGACCCCTACACTTGTGCTGACGACATCTCTTTGACGCGCGCGTCCTTACCGGACGGTGAGCTAAACATTGCTGCATTTTACAAGGAGTCGCTGCCTATCTGACCTCTACACCGGAGTTACTGGGTAATACGATACCCCTTGATGAGACTGGCTACGTCATCATCACCATGGCCCTTCGTTGAGGGTTCACGCAATATTTTAATTTGTGTAAACAAAATCAATCTTACCATATGCGGATACCGGGATCTCTCGGCATCATGTCCTCCGACCACGACTGCTTTAAAGGTAGTCTCAAACGAATGGCATTGTCTTTGCTGGTCCCACACACGCTCCAGACCATTTGTTTTGCAGGGGTATGGCAGATAAGTCAGGTGCTCGATGCATTCTGAAATAAAGCAAATTCAACGATTAGGTAGGTACTAAAAACGAGTTTTCGGGTCACGGTTTTGATCCTCGGTTTGGGCACTGTTATTTAGGTGGATTTTCCATTAGGTTCCAGTAGCAGCCCGAAGACTGGATTTAACAAGGCTGTAATGTTCCCACTACTGGGACACAGGCCTCCTCTCTGTGAGAGGGAGTGGGTCGTAATCCACCACGCGGGCACAGAGCGGGTTGGTGTGTGTCACATGTCTTCGATTTGTGAGCACAGAATGACAATAACTGTTTTTGCTTATTAATTAGGTTAAGACACTTTTACTTACTATCTCTTGCCTTTTGACCGCTTTTAAAGAATATTCCACCTTCCTTGTCTACAACTGCATTCCTGAAATAAAAATGCAAATCATGATTTGTCGACGTGCATTTTAACTCATATGCCCCATTAAAAACCATGCACAATGAATGGTTTCGTAGTTGGGAAGTTGGGATGAATTTATCTCAAAAACAAACTAAACATTGGTGCCGATTCCCTTGTTCACAAACTAAACTAAATTTAAGTTCAGTGCATCTTTTTCTTTCTATTTCATTAGAAAAGGACAGAAGATAAATTTTAGTTTAGTCCTGTCAAATTAATCTGCGCCTGTCACTACTCCATACAAGTTTAGACGTGATTAAAAACTTGACTACTAAAATTACGTCAATTTACGTCAAGCGCTGATTCAAAAGCATGTTCTCCCATACATCGATATATTATACATGCCACGGTCAACTCTCTAACTGCAAATTTAAGTTGGTCGACTATTACTCATTAACTTGTAAAGCCCACTTAGCTGTGTTAGTTTTTCTCTTAATTTCAATATATGTACTACTGCCATGAATTTTTTAACATCTCCATAAACAACCATTTAGCCGGCAGTGGGGGGGGGGGGGGGGGGGACTTGACTCTAACAAAAATTAGCACTTTAATGTTTAATATTACGCAAGCCGATCCTTGAATCGAAAAGTGGAAAAGTGGTGTTCACAGACCCGCAATATTTTTGAACGGCCTATCCAACGATATCTAGGGGGTAGACGAGAAAAAAAAATATCATCCCCACATTACCTACGTGCAAGGGAGGTACCTACTAGACTGGAAGCCGACCCTGATATAGTTGCAAAAAGGCCAAGCATAATGTTGTGTTAACCAGAATCACTTGTTAACTTTGGGTTTAGAGTAAAACCAGCGAATTATCAGTAAGTACAAAACAACTCAAACGGAACACCGCGCCGTCTAGTCGCCACAGGGGATAGAGCGCGCGGGAAGGTACAAAAGGATTACCAAGGCCCCTGGCAACACAGGCAACGGAAGGAATACGGGTGGGTTTTAAGTCAGTAAGAGACACACCCTCCCGCTCGGGAGCGGGAGAAGTTATTTGATGATTTCCAACCCAAAAAATAAATGGGAATAGAGCGGGATTCTCTTGAGGCGCTACCATTAAGCTGTGTGCTACATTATGATAAGATAAGATAATATTTAATAGTATATCACAATGTGTGCCTATATGCAGTGGCGTGCCTAGGGTTTCAAAATAACGCAAGCCCAATAAAATTTTAACCGATTTCAAAAAAAGAAAGTTCAGTTTTCGACTGAGTATGTAGGTACCTACGTATCTACGTATGTATCATCGCAATTTTCTCATAAACTACTGGTTAGGTACAATAAATTCTCTATCGAGCATTTTAGTAAGGCTTTTGGGCTTATATGAAGGTACCGCCACTGCCTATATGCCTAGCCTTTTCCCAACTATGTCAGTCGCTTCCAGTCTAAGCGGATGTAGCTGAATACCAGTAGTTTACATGGAGCGACTGTCTATCTGGCCTCCACAACACAGTGGTACCGATACTAAACTAATTTTAAATTCAGTGCATCATTTTTTTTGTATTTCAGTAAGAAGAAGACAAAAGATACATTTTAGTTTAGTCCTGTCAAATTAATCAGTGCCTGTCACTACTCCATACAAGTTTAGAATTTGCCTACTAAAATTACGTCAAATTACGTCAAGCGCTGATTAATTTGACAGGACTAAACTAAAACTTATCTTCTGTCCTTTTCTTAATGAAATGGAAAGAAAAAGATGCACTGAACTTAAATCTAGTTTAGTTTGTGAACGAGGGAATCGGCACCATTGACTATAGGTTTCACTATACCCTTTGAATGGTTGACAGACTTTTGGGTTTGCCTTAAGCCATCCCCGATGTAAGCGGACATAACTAAGAAATTAGTATGTAAGTAAGCACTTATTTCAGCCGAAAGACGTCTACTGCTGGACATAGGGCTCCCTCAAGCACCGCCACTTCGACCGGTTCTGTGCATCCAGCGGATTCCTCCGGCCTTCACAAGGTCATCGGTCCACCTTACCAACGCAACGTTTTCCGGTACGCGGTCGCCACTCTAGAACCTTTCGGCCCCCATCAGCCATCTGTTCTGCGAGCAATGTGCCCTGCCCGCTGCCACTTAAGTTTGGCAATTCTTCGGGTTTTGTCGGTTACCTTAGTTCGCCTGCGGATCTCCTCATTTCAGATTCGATCACGTATGGAAACTCCAAGCATAGGCCTCTCCATTGCCCTTTGGGTGACTTTTAGCCTTCTAATAAGGCCCATTGTGAGCGACCACGTTTTAGTGCCACGCAATTTTTAGGTAAGCCCTTACCTTGTGTCATTAACCAATTCGCAGTCGACGCAACAAATAACAGGGTCGTTTATTTGGAATGAACATATCTGAAAAATATAAATAAGGTTTAATTGGTCAAGGACAGCTAATGAGACACAAGTGATTTTCTATTGTTTGACTCTGAATCGGTGTCGCGCGGGGCCTAACAGGTTAATATTAGTTTAACATCTTCAGGGTCTACAACAGACTGCTTTGTTGGTCAAGACTCTTGGGTCGGGAAACTTCAGCTACTACCACCGCTCGCGTGGTGGATTACGAATTTACGAACCACTCCCTCTCACAGAGAGGAGGCCTGTGTCCCAGCATTGGGAATTTTACAGGCTGATTAACCATGTTATGTTGGATTTTTTTTCGTCGAAAAAAAAAAAGTTTATGGAATCGTGTTTACGTCAAACATAAAATAGTAGTACTTTACCATAATACCTATTTATTTTAAAATTAATGCTGTAGTCTTTTCTGTATAACGGAGGATCATGCTAAGCAATTTGAGGTGTGTAATATTGACTCCCCTTCTATTAAATTTTATACGAGATACAGGGAACTTTATCACAACTGGTGAAATGTGGGTATACCTACCCATCTCTGTCATCCCCTTCGCGATATACATGTGCTACGTTATTTTTAAACCTTGCCCTGTCTTTATCAAAATCTAAATGTATCTTTTGCAACAGATATAAATTATACGCCATCAAAATAGTCATAAATATTCAAGGAAATTTGAAGGTTGCAGCGACCAAGAATAGCAGTTCCATTTAATAATAATAAGTAATGATTAAATCATTCGAGTGACCAATCTCACCGTGGGTTTTTCTCATAATTGTAAAAACAAGTTCCCAACCAAACAAGATTTAACTTGGTAGCTAAGCTGCATACGGTGATAACACGGAGGACAGAAAGCGATAATAAGATTTAAAAGTATTTTTTGGGTTCCGTATCCAGCGCCGTGCAGGCGGGACGCTGTTATTAGGGCTCCGCTGTCCGTCCGTCCGTCTGTTACAGGGCTGTATCTCTTGAACTGTAATAGGTAGACACTTGAAATTATCAGAGTTTGTACCTACTAGTATGGATGGACGCTATAGCATCGAATATTAAATAAAAATATAAGACAGTTAAGAATTAAAGGAGGATGTAAGACACGTGTTTTTTTTTCGGTTTTATTGCCCGCTTTTTACGAGAAGCAAGTTTAATAATTAATACGCTAGGGGCTAATAATTTGGGGTAATAAGTACCGACAAAAATAGAGTATTCGTGTAATATACAAAGTGTCGTTTTGCATCCTCGTCAAATTCAAGGAGGTAACTATGCTAATGATTCTCGACACGAATCAATAATAGTTCTTATTATTTATTTTTTTCTAATTTTCGGAAATCGTCATGTGTGGGACACGCATGTTAAACCGCGGCTCGTGTGATAGCGCACAGTAACTGCCCTTTTACACACACACTACCGCATACGCAACGGGTGATTCTGTTCTGTGAAACTGGTGTATTCTAAGATACTGTCGAACTTAAATAACTAAAAAAACAAGTATGTATTAATTATTGAGCATGTCTTTCATAGCAGCCTCCTGAAATTTGACGAGGATGCAAAACGACACCTTGTATAATATGGGCTTCAACCTGATTTCGGGTCAATATTTCAAGAACTTAGTTTATTACCGCTACCCTCTCTCTGTAGCTATGAAGTATGCATGTTTTTTGAAAAAGATACTTATGTAAAAAGGCAGAGGATGTTTATATCCTCCAAACCGGCGAGATCCTCACAGGCTTATATAACACCACTTACCAAGACCGGCTAAATATAGTAGAAGCTGTTTAGCCTCGTATCTCGTAATAAAATACAGACCCACATACATAAACTCACGCCTTCTTCCCATGGAGGTAGGCAGACACTCTAGAACGCCACCTGCTACGCTCCTTACATACTCCTTTTGCTTCGTTTACGTTCATACATCTGGTAATACACGCACGCCTCCGGTTGCGAGTACTACGCACCTGACCTTTTTGAAGAACATCACCAATGATGCCACTATATGTCTTTCTGAGGCGTCCCCTCCGTTTCCACTTACATCTGCCTTGTAAATAAATACCTTTTTTTAATCGCCTTTCATTCATCCTCTCAACATGAGATCTAAGAAAAAAAAGGAGAATTCCAAGTAAGTAATTTAAAAACTTTAGATCTTAGATTGTAAAAAAATACTACTTAAGGCTCAGATATATGCTTTTAGTGACTTTTAAATCTGTTATTACGCCTCCATAGTATGCAAGTAAGTTATTTAAAAAATGTATGATAAACTAGAATGCATACACTTCAACTTTTTATGTGAATATTTTAGTATTATAGATATTACTTTCAAACTTAAAACGATATTATTTTCATGGTTTTTTTTTGTATAACCTAACTAGTTTATTGTCATTGTCTATAATTCTATCTGTGATTTATTCAAATATTTATATTTTCTTTACTAAAAATAAATATTCCATATGAAACCGAACGGCGCAGCGGCGGCGGCGGCGTGAGCTCGACGCGCATTTGTATGACCAAGATCAACGGCGATTAGCCGTCCCTTAAATGGTAAAACACTTATATTTTGTACAACTGTAATAATTGCATGCTGTGATATATAAGCTAAACATGGATGCTCTAAAGTTACATTTTAAAACAACTTTATACACCATGTTTTATGCAATTATTTTAATTCCAGTATTTCCTTCAACCGGGTAATCTTGACCTCTCGCAACCAAGCGAGTTATCGCTTGGTTGCGAGAGGTCAAGATTACCTCAAACCTGTTATTTTATAACAGACAGTTCACGATAACTTCTGTGGCTAAATAATAACGTGTTACCGAAGTACCCAGTAAACTAACTGGGTTGTGGAGGTCAGTTATGCAGTCGCTCCATGTCATCATCATCATCATTTCGGCCGAAAGACGTCCACTGCTGGACATAGGCCTCCCCTAAGCACCGCCACTTCGACCGGGGTTTTGTGCTTCCCGTATCCAGCGGATTCTTGCGGCCTTCACAAGGTCATCGGTCCACCTTGTAGGAGGCCTTCCAACGCTACGTCTTCCGGTGCGCGGTCGCCATTCCAGAACCTTTCGGCCCCATCGGCCATCTGTTCCGCGAGCAATGTGCCCTGCCCACTGCCACTTAAGTTTGGCAATTCTTCGGGCTATGTCGGTAACCTTGGTTCGCCTGCGGATCTCTTCATTTCTGATTCGATCACGTAGGGAAACTCCAAGCATAGCCCTCTCCATTGCCCTTTGAGTGACTTTTAGCCTTTTAATAAGGCCCATTGTAAGCGACCACGTTTCAGTGCCATAGGTCATCACTGGCAACACGCACTGGTCAAAGACTTTCGTCTTGAGACACTGTGGTATGTGGGACGAGAAGATATTGCGTAGCTTCCCGATCGCTGCCCAGCCGAGTCGGATTCGACGATTGACCTCTTTCTCGAAGTTGGACCTACCTAACTGGACAGTTTGTCCTAGATAAACATACTCGTCCACAACTTCGAGCGTAGCGTCTCCGATTTTCATGAGAGTGGGTGTAGCATGAGCATTTGACATGATCTTTGTCTTGTCCATGATCAATTTAAGACCCACTCTTTCGGAAGCTCCACTGAGGTCATCAAACATTGTACTGAGGTTCTCCATAGTCTCAGCCATGACAACTATATCGTCTGCAAACCGAAGGTGACTGATGTACTCGCCATTGATGTTGATGCCTGGCCCTTTCCAGTCCAGAACCTTGAAGACATCTTGCAGTGCAGCGGTGAACAGTTTCGGAGAGATAACGTCTCCCTGCCTCACACCTCGCTGCAGAAGGATAGGTTTTGAGGTCTGGTCCTGGAGTCGGACTGACATAGTGGCGTTTTCGTACAGACACTTAAGCACCTCGATGTACCGATAGTCGATCTGGCACCGTTGAAGAGACTGCAGTACAGCCCATGTCTCGATCGAATCGAAGGCTTTTTCGTAGTCCACAAACGCTAAGCAGAGAGGCAGGTTATACTCCTCGGTCTTCTGTATAACCTGCCGCAGCGTATGTATGTGGTCTATAGTGCTAAAGCCTTTACGGAATCCGGCTTGTTCGGGAGGCTGGAAGTCGTCAAACCTGCGCGCGAGACAGTTCGTGATGACTCTTGTAATCAGCTTGTAGACATGGCTCAAAAGTGAGGTGGGCCTATAATTCTTAAGGAGGGTATTGTCGTCCATCCTAAAGAACAGTATCACCACACCTCTGTTCCATGCCTATGGCGTTTTGCCCTCGAGTATGACGGAACCAAACAGCTTCTGGAGGGCCTTGAGAACGGGTTTTCCACCGGCCCTCAGAAGCTCAGCCGTAATTCCGTCATCACCCGGCGCCTTGTTGTTTATGAGCTGCTTCAGAGCCATCCTAATCTCGTACAAGCTGACGTCCGGGATGTCTTCGGTGTAGTGTCGGGTCAATCTAGCTCTTGGGTCGCTTGCCAGATTCATACCAGGGTTACCTGTTGACGTGTATAACTGTCCATAGAAATTCTCGATCTCTCTCAACAGCTCATGTTTGGCGGATACGATCCTGCCATCATTGGCCTTCAATTTCACAAGCTGCCTCTGCCCAATAGACAGATCTCTTGTAAAGACCTTGGAGCCTTTATTCCGGTCTATCGCGTCCTTAATGCGCTCTGTATTAAAGCGGCGAAGATCGCTTTTTAAGGACTTAGAGATCCGTCTATTGAGCTGGCGGTACTTGAGCGCATCAACTGAAGACTGCAGGATTATCTCACGCCTCTCCTCCATGAGCCGTATAGTAGGATCAGAGAGCTTCTTGTTTCTATTTGTACGACGGGTCTTGAAGATCTTAGACCTGACCGTATGGACAGTTTCCACGAACCCATCGTTATAATCGTCCACGGAGCTCCCTAGGCACTCGAAACGATTCTGAAGTTCGAGCTGAAAGCTCTCGGGGTTTTGGACTTGGATCGGTGCTGGGCCGAGCGTAGACTTCATCAGTCGAGATCTTTCCAGCTTGATATTTAAATTCAATGTGCCTCTTACCATCCGGTGATCACTTCCAGTTTTCACCGCGTTGATCACAGAGACATCATTGAATACTTGTTTCTTCGTCGACATAATTAAGTCAATCTCATTTTTTGTTGCACCATGAGGGCTCTGCCAGGTCCACTTTCCATGCTCACGTTTTCTGATGAAGGAGTTCATCATAAAGAGGCCTTCCTTCTCCATAAAACTGGCTAGTAGGTGGTTCCGACGTCCAACTCCACATTGCCCCACTCGCAGCTCATCATCGTTTCGTTTGCCCAGTTTCGCGCTGAAGTCCCCCATGACAACGGTGAAGTGAGTTCGCTCCATGTATAATACTGGTATTCAGCTGCCTCCGTTTAGACTAGAAACCGACGCCAACATAGTTGGGAAATAGCTAGGCAGATTATGATAATTATTAAAACTGCGTCGTGGTCTCGTGGATCACGTCCACTAGGACGTGTTACGCATCATTAATTGTGGTCATCATTCAGAGACAGGAAAAAATCTTCATTAACATCCTACAGCAGTTCACTGCTGGACAAAGGCCTCTCCAATAGGGTCTTACACCAATTTTTGAAAAGTGTTTTAATTAAATTCTATAGTGCTAATATGCCCCAAAAAAAAGCACATTTTTTTTATTCAATCGATAAGTGGCATACAAATGCATTTAAATTTTACATTTTCAAATTTCGCGCGTATTTTGCCGAAAACGCTGGATGCAGTGGATGCCATGTTGCTCTGTGGTCATGACGTCACTTGGCTATGTAAACAAATGCGCTGATCTATTATCTAACTATCAGTTGTCAGTTGACACGTTTTAGTTTACACAGCCGTATGACGTAACAACATGGCGGCTACTATTTCATGGTGTTTTTAACAGATTAGAAAAACTGAAAACGTTGAATTGAATTTTAAAATTTATTTTGTTATTTTATGAACTAAAACTAACATTTTCCGACTCCTTTTTGCCTAAACTATTTCAATAATATATTTATAGATTTTTTCTCGTACCTATATAGTAAAATACCATATTGCACGCCATTCAGCTCGATTCTCAGCAACTCTCATCCAGCTACTATTTTTTTAAATGAAAACTTCTTTAGCCGCCTTGAGCGATTTTTGATAGGGGCTAAACTTATGGGTACCGACATGCTAACCGCGTC
Organism: Atethmia centrago; assembly: GCA_905333075.3. Taxonomy (NCBI): domain Eukaryota; kingdom Metazoa; phylum Arthropoda; class Insecta; order Lepidoptera; family Noctuidae; genus Atethmia; species Atethmia centrago. The sequence goes on along the minus strand of HG995396.1, from coordinate 13,714,839 downwards.
ACGTGACGTATTGCGCCAGACTGGCGACACGCAGCGGCCTGTGCACATGTATACGCATATACAAAGTGTCGTTTTGCATCCTCGTCAAATTCAAGGAGGTAACTATGCTGATGATTCTCGACACGAATCAATAATACAATAAGTAGGTCTTTTTTTTTCAAATTATTGGAAATGGCATGTGGACATGCATGTTAAAAAGCGGCCTGTGTGATACCGCACTGTAGCTGCCCTTTAACACACACACTACCGTATTCGCAACGGGATGATTCTGTTCTGTGAAAGTGGTGTATTCTAAAATACTGTCAAACTTAAATAACTACAAAAACAAATATGTATTAATTATTGAGCAAAGATCGTAATTTTATTTGATTATATATATCTTTCATAGCAGCCTCCTGAAATTTGACCAGGATGCAAAACGACACCTTGTATTATTATCTAAGTTATTCCAGTTTAAGTTTTCACTTATGTCGGTAGTCTTCTGACTGTTTTAATTACTAGGAAAAACTGTGACACAGTTATAATGACTTGCCATAACAATATTATCACGCCCGTTTTCCCAGAGGCTTAAGTAAAGTCACCCACACATCACTTGCTCTATGAAAATCGCCATTACTGTTACGTACAGGCGCGGTTCACTGTACACCCACATTTCACCAGTTATGTTTTAAGGTGCTGACAAGACCCAATTGACCAAAAGGGGCTTCTCTTAAGAAAAAAAATTGCCAAATCTGTATAGTTTGTGGTAGCGTAAAAAACATTATGTTAATTTTGAACATATTTCCCAGAACATCGTTGTAACCAAAACACGTTTTGAAAAAAAAATCTCGATACAAACTAACGTTAAACCAACCTCTTACAGAGTTCTAATCCAAAATATCTGCATTAAATACCAAAATACGTTACGTATTTAATTAATAACAAGAACGTTTTATTTGAATGCAGAACTTGGTTGTTTTTTATTTTCGATTACTCAACTGAATTTTGAGTAAATAGATAATTGCTTCCTATTTTGCAATAAATTACAAGGGTTGTGTCATCGCGCTTCTCTTTCTTTTCTATGCAATCTGACAGTGACCGCGGTTTAGGTGTTGTCAGCGTCTTAAGTCCCATAAAATAGGGGGCGAGCAAAATATTGCTATAAACCGGGCACAGATCCCATCTTTAAAATGGCGCTACTCCCTAATGTTTAAGTTAAATAAATTAAGGTTATTTACCGGTGGGTTATTCTTCTTTTTCAAATCTAGGATTGATGACAGACATTTGTAGATATGAACACACTTGCCCACGGCTTCCTCTGTCTGGCAAATTTCTCCTGAAAATGTTTATAGACACTTAATTAAAGTAACTTTCTGAATACCAATAAATTATATTTTTTGCGTTAAAACACCGATTTCAGACTTTTGAGTTCTACACCGGTACAGAACTCAAGTCTGTAAGTAATCGGTGTTTTTTTTTCTGGAGTCGCAAACACCAACCAAAAAAAAGTGTAAAAAAAAGTAAAAGTGATTCTCTTATCCTATTTACAGAATAAACAATTTCATTTCATTTCATTTCATTACCAAGTTAGCACTTAAAACTCGAAGTATTAATTCAATGGAGTAATCTGACGTGTGCTAGCTGTCAGTTTGTGTAATAAAATGGCGATATTTATTGTATTCTACACTTTGACACTTGTTATTACACGTTTATATAAATCGATTAAACTAAACGATCACCAATATTATAATTTTATTACACAAAGTGATGTCTGTTTGTCAGCGGGCTGTATCTCATGAACCGTAATAGGTAGACTGTTGAAATTTTTACAGATTGTGTATTTCTATACAGTAAATAATAAAAATTAAACAAAGTTAGTAGTTAAAGGGGTTCCCCAATCAAGAAACATGTTTTTTCGGCGTTTTTTGCTTGATCTTAATACGGTACGAAACTTACTCGCACTTGGCCGGTTTTTAATGATTTTATTTTAAACAATCCCATCAGTAAAAATGACGAACTTCTATCCCCTATTTAACCCATTTAGATGGTTTTAATATTCAAAAATCTATCTTTAACGCTCACTTTCACTATTTAAGGAACTCTTGCGCAAAATTTCATGTTTTTAGTCTCCGTTTAGACCGTGATGTAGAGACACCGGCCCGCCAACAAATTAAAAAAATGTGGTTAATAAAAGAAAATTATAAAATAAATGTTGACAATGTTGTATACCTTTGTCTTTTCTTATTTTTTTTTTATGGGAAATCATCAAATAACTTCTCCCGCTCTGGGCGGAGCGGGAGGGTGTGTTCTGACTTTTACCCGTGTTCCTTCCGTTGCCTGTGTTGCGGGGGCCTCGGTGACCCATTAGTACTTTCCCGCGACCCCGGCAGGAATGTTGTATACCTATGGTCTGTTTTTTAATCTCGGAGACTAAATTGACAGGTGCAAATGTCAAACTCCATATTGAAAAACCAAACAACAATAATTTGAAATGTCAAATTAGTCTCTGGGATTAAAAAACGAACTTTAATTACCAAGCATGTGTTGCGAGATTGCAATCGGAACTATTCGGGTAGCACTTGGGTGAGTTCGGGCGAGAGAGGTGGGACGCCGCGCGCATAATAATTGTCACGGCAATGCAATGCCATGCATCAAACTAAATATGTTTTTTTTACAAAAAAAAGTACCTGATTCAATTCTTTTAAAACGTTTACCTAGTGATGGCCCGCCTTAGGCTCATAATGTGCCCGAGGGGCCCCTATTCTCTATAGGTAAGTCTGTGCATGCCTGCTCTAGACCCAGTTATAACGTAGCAGTTATATGTCAGTAATTTATGAATAAATAATTAGATATAATAAAAGAATGTTTAACGTTTTACGAACCTTCAAACCGGTCGTACGCACACTGCACACGCACAGTCAAAACACCAATAAATAAAAACAATACACTATCGGAAAACATATTAATATTCATTATGTAATATTTAAATATAATTTGTACATGTTTACATGTCGAAACTCGACACAGTACTAACTGACTAAAGGTGAATACTAAAATACTTACCTTATTTATTCTGAAAACGGGTTATTTTCCTGTTTGTTACGGCTTAATAGGACGTTTAGGTTTTTTTTTGTAATGTCTGGGTTGTATTTTATAATAACATGGGTCGATCTTCAAGGTTAAGTAATGCTTGCCGAGATCGCCGGTCCGTAGATGGGTGACCCATAACATACCGAGACCGCTGCGTGTCTCTGAAAGCACATTAAACAGTACGTCCAGCTGTCATTTGTAGATCTTTGACACTCGCTACGGGTCGTCAGCAGAAGCCCGAAAGTCTGACAACCAGTCTTGCCAAGGGGTATCGTGTTACCCAGTAACTGGGTTGTGGAGGTCAGATAGGCAGTCACTCCATGTAAAATAATAATAATAATAATTGAGACTTGGCTCGCGAGGTTGCCGACATGTGGGATGTGGCTTCAGCAATCAATGTGCCGATAGTCGTTTCAGCCAATGGCTTAATTGCCAAGAGCCTCGACCAACACCTAAGGCGCAGGCCAGACAGAAGAGACGTAAGACGAGGACGCGTCACGGACAGGGCGGAGACGAGACACGGGCGCGACTTTTGAAATTATATAGAAGAGACGGGGCACGGACGCGACGCAGTCGCGCAGTCCGGACTATTTTCGGCATTCAACAGTCTGATTTTGACACGACGACATGTCTTCTTCTGAAGATGAAGATGTACTAGCACTGGTGCATATCGCTAATATACACAGGGTTAGACGTTACTGGGTACATCCGGTATGGCTAAGCAATAAAGAAAATCGATTTTTTTAAATAATGGAGGACCTACACAATTACCCAGATCGTTTGTCACAGTGTATAAAATGACTCCACAGTGTTTTAATATTATCATGTCCAAAGTGAGAAATGCTCTACAGAGAAAGCACACAAATTGGAGAGCATCTATTAGTGCTGAAGAAAGATTACTTATAACGTTAAGGTAAGTGAAAAACATTATCTTTAATAATTACTTTAATATTAAGTGAAAATTGTGTTACATAATAAAGGTTTAACATTTGAAAAATGTGCACGCTCAAACATTATTACTACAGGATTACTTTGGTGAAGAAAAATTATAATTGTAGTTCAGTGGTGATTCGTCATTCAAAAAAGATGTATTGGTGACGCGTGCAGCCGAAACTGAGCTAATTGTTGAATAGGGTGATAGAGTGAAGAACGTTGGGGTATTCTCATCTTGCCCAGATATTGATGGAGATGCAACATTCTGATTTTGCTCTATTGTCGATGGAGGTGCAACATTTTGATTTTGCTCTATTGTCGATGGAGGTGCAATATTATGAAACGGCTCTTGTATCGAAGATACTGTGGCTATGCTGTTTTGAGAAATTCGGGTAGAATATGCTGGTTCTGATGTCAATATTGCCTCGTTTCCATGTAAGATTTGCGCCGCCAACTGCATTACTCCCATCTTGAACCTACGTTTTTGAACAAGATTCATGGCCTTCATATCAGACAACATGCTTTGAAGGAAGGCAAGATCTGTATCAAGAGGTTGCATTTGTTTCCCGCTATTTTGTCGTCATCTGTTAATCAAAAGCAGATTGATTGACGTCTTTCAAAGTAGGCATTTTACTTTTTTTACTCGAGTCCGATGATAACGGCGAAGGATGATTTTGAGCCTGTAGAGAGGGTGGGACGGAGGCCTAAATGGCGACATTGACTCCTCCTCATCAAGGTCACTTTCGTCCGTATGAGTATCTGACCTGCATTGTGGTTGTAGATTCGATTTGGAAGGTCTTGATTTCAAATATCTATCCAAAAAATGCAAGTGCTGGGCATATTCTTTTACCTTCTTGGCTGCAGAGCCAGATGGAAGTGATAGAAGTTTTTTTGTATGTTGCATATCTGTTTCTTATGTTTTTCCAACGGTCTTTGTAAGCTTGTACTGAAACAATCAAATCATCAAATAAATATGATGAAGGGAATTACTTACTGTGAGTTTTTATTCGCAGAGACCTTTGAGCCTATATCACTATTACGAGTACTTATGTATAGAATTAAGAATTTTACTTGCTGGCTCAATAGCCTCCGCGAACAAAAATCACGGTGCACAGTATTGTAATATACCTAATTTATATTTGTATATTTATTTACAGGTATTTTGCAGATGGGTGTTCATTTAAATCACTGTCAGTATACTTTCTACGAGGAAAATCTACGATTCGAGAAATAGTACATAATACCTGTCAAGTTCTATGGCAAACATTACAACCCGAATATATGCCTACACCCAATGTAGAAAAATTGCTAGAGATAGCAGCGCGTTTCCATACTCTTTGGAATTTACCGAATTGTGTGGGAAGTCTGGATGGCAAACATATTAGAATAAAAGCTCCATCTAACACGGGATCAGCGTACATAAATTACAAAGGATACTTTTCGATTGTGTTATTAGCATTGGTAGACGCTGACGGGTTATTTGTAACGATAGATGTTGGGGAATACGGAAGAAATAGTGACGGGCGTGCATTTCAAGCCAGTGCTCTCGGACAAGCAATGCAGCGTGAAGACCTTAATTTGCCGGACCATTCTCCATTGCCCGGAGAAGTACAACCTATGCCATATTATTTTGTGGCAGATGAAGCTTTCTCTCTGAAAAAAAATATAATGAAACCTTACTCGCGGAATCAATTTACAAATGATAGAAGAATATTCAGTAACAGACTAAGCAGAGGACGGAAATCAGTAGAATGTGCCTTTGGAATGGCAAGGACTAAATTTCAAGGACTGAGCATGCCCATGTGCTGTGAACCTGCTAAAGCTGATGTAATTATACAAGCAATGTGTATATTGCACAATGTTATTCGAAGATGCGATGGAAAATTTACAGAGCTATACACCCAAAATACGTTGGTTGGAACAAGAATTGATTCACTATACAGAGAAACTGCAGACGGTATCAGGGAATACCTCACCGACTATTTTATAAATCGGGCACCTATTCCGTATCAAAATAGACACAATGTATAAACACACACACAAACACACACACACACACACACACACACACACACGCACGCACGCACGCACGCACGCACGCCGCACCCTCACACTCACGCATACACACACACACAACACGCAGAAAGATTAAGGAAATATTACATTAATCTATTAGTTTATACTAGTAACTTGTTCTTTACCATGAAAAATACCTAATTGCAAAACAATTTATTTACATGCTTAACAATTTAAGTGTCTTTGCGCGGACACAAACTCACATATTCGTCTAGTCACATAGGCGTCTACCAACGCCATTTTAAAAAGAATGGCAGATGATATTTGGCGTTTTTATTTTATGTCATAGTCCTATTACCCAATATAAGTGGTGTTAAAATATTTCTGTTTTACCAAGAGTACAGTTTTTTTTTTTATTTCTAATGTACGCACGAGGTTGATGTGGTTTGTTTTTAATAAAGGATACTACTTACTTACTTACTTACTTACCGTTTTCGTTTGTCCTGGCAATTGATTCCCAAGCTTGGTCTTGAACATTTCTGTTACACTAGTCAGACCTATTGTAATCATAAATAACAGAATGATTCTCAATTAATTCACAAAACTGAATATTAAATGCTAGGTCGTCACGCATTTTTAAGAAAAAAATTATAAAAACTCAAAAAATGACGCAACCATTCAACCTCAAGACGGTACACGTGACTGTGCGAGCGAGCGAGACCCACCCGGCAGGCATGCCACCCCGCGCCCCGTCTTCGCCCCCGCCGCGTCCGCGCCCCGTCTCTCCTGTGTGTTTTGAACAAAAGGCGCAGACGTAAAAGCGTTGCGCCCGCGCCCCGTCTCTTCTGTATGTTTTGCGTCGCGACGCTTCTATACATTTTGTATGAAAGGGACGCGACAGAGACAAATGTCCGCGCCCCGTCTGCGTCTTACGTCTTCTCTGTGTGTCCAGCGCCTAAGGAGGCTGACGTTGGACGGCTGGATTAAGGCCTTGATTCAGAGAGCGGTACTTTTGGATACGGCGCGCATTGTTAGAAGGTTCCTTTCTCTGGAGCCCTGACCCTGTAGCTTGGACCCTGTTCCCGATACCGGTGGGCTACCATATTTTATATTTTTAATTGTTTTTATATTCTAATATTTAAAAATATGATTTAATGGTGCCGATTCCCTTGTTCACAAACTAAACTAAATCAGTTCAGTGCATCTTTTTCTTTCTATTTCATTAAGAAAAGGACAGAAGATAAATTTTAGTTTAGTCCTGTCAAATTAATCAGCGCCTGTCACTACTCCATACAAGTTTAGACGTGATTAAAAACTTGTCTACTAGAATTACGTCAATATACGTCAAGCGCTGATTAATTTGACAGGACTCAACTAGAATTTATCTTCTGTCCTTTTCTTAATGAAATAGAAAGAAAAAGATGCACTGAACTTAAATTTAATTTAGTTTGTGAACAAGGGAATCGGCGCCATTGTGTAAATATTGAAAATAAATGATTTTTGGTTCGGAACAAAATCTATAGAGTGTTAGTAACATCATATTAAAACAACTTATTAACTAGTGTTAGTAACAATAACCTTCCGCACAAACTGCTTTACAATTGGAGAGCTGAAACTCTCAGCTACAGTTCTCAGGATGCTGTTGGGACTGTCTCTCACTCTCCTCAGTAGTGAAGCTGTCTTCTTGCGCACAATCGCGTGAAACCCGTCGGTACGAGCTTACGCAAACATTTCCTACGCGCTGCGGTAGTGAGGAAGTCTCAACAACATCCTGTGGGTAAACATCACTTCATATAGCAGTATTATTTCAATCTAACTTCAGCGTCAGAAAGAGATGGAGCTTTATAGCTCTATCTCGGTGACCCATAAGTACCTTCCCGCGACCCCGGCAGGCATCGGCCCTAGTGGACCCCTACCTTTGTGCTGTCGACATCTCATTGAGGCGCGCGTGGAATACAACGCGCCGTCGACCTGGGCCTGGTCCTTACCGGACGGTGAGCTACCCATTGCTCACCGTCCGCAAGCCCGCGCGCTACGGTGGCCGGAAATCCGCCCGGGATTCCCGACGCCCAGGGCGTCTCCTGCGGCGGCTAGGGGCGAGAGGGCGCGAAACATGCCTTTCCCTCAACCGTCCCACCTCCTTCTTCGCGAGCATTACTGCTTCGCAGAAGGAGGTGACGGCTGCCCATGCCCTCTCGCTCCGTACCATGGCCTGAACCAGGGCTGGACGCGAGAGGTCTCTGCCACCGAGTGGAGGCGTCCACGAGGACACGGCGGTGCTCTGCCCAAGCCGGGCAGACCTCCACCGTATGCTCCACCGTGTCCTCGATGGTTACCCCTGAACCCATTTTTATACTGTACACGCAGCATCCAGCGATCTTTTGGCGTAATTGACCCATAGATTACCTACTCGTGTACTGTGTACAGACTCTGGCAGTAAGCCTTGAAAATAGTGATTTTTGCTAGGTCCGTACACCGAGCAAATCTACGGGCCAACATGTGGCACCGGACGGCGAGTGCCCTGCGCTCCCTCTCTATATCTACATGGTCCTTAAGGTCGTCAGGTAGAAAGTGTCCTAGGTATGTAAAAGTAGATACCCTTTTAATTACTGACCCGTTTGTAAGTAGCTCGGGTCCCACTTCACGAAAGATATAAAAAAGAAACTGGTGTTCAGCTGCATTCGATTGGACTAGAGTCTAGAAGACCCCAACATAGTTCGGAAAAGGCTAGGGATTTGTTGAGTCTGTAGAATATCATCATGTTGGAATGAGAATGAAGAGTATGGAGTGAATGGTCAATCCGGGGCAGGAATTGTGTAGTGTTAAAGCCATCATTGTTCCGTTGCTAAAAAGAGATGGTGCTATTTGTTCTGTATAGCTTCATCCCTTTCTTTCTCATTGGAGGGAGTTTGTTCCGCCACTTCTTCTTCCCAGCTAAAGCACTAGGAAGTGGTGAAGGGCGGGCGTGCCGGGGGACTGTCTTATGTAACTTTGATGTTCGAAAAGTGCTGATTCTCAGCCTAGTTTGAATGAATGACTTTTAATTTTTTTAATTTTTGATTGGAACAACGTTGAATGAATAAATAATTGTGCAGGTGGCCCTAGCCTAACTATTCATATTCATGAACAAGGAACAGAAAAAGACTACTTGTACTTGGTTGCTCAAGTGGTCGCAAACGCTACTACAGAGTATATGGTCCAGAGTTCAATTCTCGGATCGGACGAAGTCTTACCTATTGGGTTTTTCTATCTGGGATTTCTCAGTAGCAATCCGGATCTGGATTTGTGTCCGGTCGGTGGCAATTGTCTCGGCCCCATAACATGGGACTCAAACATCATCATCATTCTCCTGCCCTTATCCCAATTTATTTGGGGTCGGCGCAACATGTCGCTTTCTTCCATAGTTCTATATTAGTTGTCATCTCGGTAGTCACCCCCTTTCTCCTTTCTAGCCATAATTATCATCTTTCACATAGTCCATCCATCGTTTCTTTGGTCTTCCTCAACTCTTATAACCATCGACATTCATACTCAAGACTTTCCTCGCGACATTTTCCTCATTCCTCCGCATCTCATGCCCATACCATGACAACCGATTTCTTCACAACTTTTCAGTCACCGGTGCCACTTTCAGACTTCCTCTTATGTACTCATTTCTTATTCTATCCATTCGTGTCACACCACACATCGCTCTTAGCATTCTCATCTCAGCTGCATGCAATTGCCTTTCATTCATCCCTTTTGTGGCCCAACATTCTGATCCATACAAGACAGCAGGTCTTACCATTGTTTTATATATCTTCCCCTTAAGTTTAAGGGGAATGCGGGAGACGCAGATTGTTCCCGTGACCTGCTGCCATTTCATCCATCCAGTGTTAACTCTATCACTATAGGTACACCTCTGCCTAAGCCCTCGGGGAATACAGGCGTAATCTTATGTTATATTATGTGAACAGAAGGTACTAATGTCTACCTACCGTAAATTTAAAAAATGGTCCTCAACTCGACTTGGTCCACCTAGTAAAATTCAATATTGACCGTAATCCAATTTGATCGGCGACATACTACCTATATTATTGGCACTCTGTAAGCTAGTATGTGTCATTAATTAATTGCATAAAGAAAGATCTCTGAACCTTAGAACGGAAACAATAAATTCCTTCGACGATTCACATGAAACTACTCATGTTAACAGGACCCGCTGTCCTGGAACAAGTTTTTGTTTTTAATATTTACAAGCCATGTGCCAGTGGGATTTCCCATCAACTGGCCTCCAAGCCTAGCAGTCAGTGCAGGATCGAGAGTCGTATCGATAGGGCCAGGATACTCATCGGCAATCTCTACTGCTTCAGGGAGGGGATTACACGACCATGAGCGATGCGCTTTGTAAGGCGGGCATTCTCGGGAACTGGAATCAGCTCTCAAGAATACTTGTCCCGTGTCACTGAGCGCATCGACTTCTTATTCCTCCTCGGGAGCCGTATTGGACGGTATAAGCGGCAGGTTGTTCGATACACGCAGAATAGCATGTTCCAGAGCGATGAGAGGTGGATATATAAGCTTGGGAGCGACCTGAAAAAAATGTGACAGACGTGTGCCGCCCGGATGATGCCGCCACGAGTGCACTCTAGCGCATCATCTGGTCGGTGCACGTCTGTTACGCTGAGGCTGGTTGGCTGCAGGATGTCGAGCGAGTGTCTGCAACTATACCAGAAATGAAACAGTCCTAATTACGCCATTAGACGTAGAGATTCAGATTCATTTATTTGCTTGAAATATGGTATTTTACAGGTTTTATAACAAATATACAATAGGTCTTCATATTCCGCCTACTAAATTCGGCATGCAAATTTTAGTGACAATAGTAATTAATTATTCTAAAATACACAACATAACTAATTTCAAATGACAAAAAATAAAATAAAAAATAATCACAATAATTGTTTAAACAACAAATTACAAAAATAAAAACAATATTAAATTAAAAATGTCAAATATTAAATTACCAATGTCAAATATTAAATTACAATTTTATAATGTTATCGAGTTTCAAACGACCACCAAAGAAATTAAATTACAAAATGTCAATAGCTTAAAAATAAAAATGTCAAATTCAATGCAACTTTCCCATTTGTCTTCGAATCCATAAATTCTTTAATCGAATAAAAACAATTTTTGATAAGCCATTCTCTGAGATGCCTTTGAAATAAGCTGGTTCGCAGCTCTCTAACAACTTTCGGTATATTGTTGAATATTTTGATTGCCATTCTACTAGTATTTTTATGGCAGTATGCTGTTCTAGACTGTGGCATTGCCAGCTTTGTTGGATCCCTTGAGATTTTGCCCACCCTATAAACATTGACGCTATCGGCAGTACTGAATAAATTAGGATGTTTTTTGACAAATACTCCCATTTCAAGGATGTATAAGCATGCTAATGTTAATAATTTGTGTTTTTTAAAAACAGGTCTGCACGATTCTAATGGGTCTGTACCAAACACCGCTCGCAAACATTTTTTTTGCACTATAAATGCCTTATTGCTGTGTCTGTGGAATTACCCCATATAATTAAGCCGTATCTTAGCACAGATGAGACATAACCATGATAAGCCAATAGAGCGGCATTACTTCCAACAGTTTTCCTAAGATTTCTCAGTGCAAATGCAAAGCTGTTCAGCCTATTACATAAACTTTCAATATGTTTTTTCCAGTTACAATTTTTGTCTATTACTATGCCTAAAAATTTCGTATGGTCAACTTCTTCAATTTTATTTTCACATCTAATAATTTTCATTGCTTCATTTGTCATTTTGTAATTAGAGAAATTAATATATTTGGTTTTGGAAATATTCACACATAAATTATTTTGTTCAAGCCATTTTGTTATATCTTCTACAGCAGAATTTATTTTATCCTCAAATTTTTCATTTTGATTATCTTTACTAACTATCAATGAGATGTCGTCAGCAAATAACACGCACTTATTCTTCGTAACTGTTGGCAAATCATTTATATATAGAAGAAAAAGCAATGGTCCTAAAATACTACCCTGGGGCACGCCATAGGTATTAGTTCTGTACTCAGATTTACATTTTATCACTTCTCGGTTCTTATTAACACCTAAAATTTCAACCCGTTGTTGTCTATTAGTTAGGTAATCTTTTAGCCAATTTAACGCTTTTCCTCTTATCCCGTAACTCTCACATTTTTCTAACAGTATATCATGTTTTACAAAGTCAAATGCTTTACTCATGTCGAAAAATATTGCAGTGATCGGTATCTTCTTATCTATATTCTCAGTAATCGATTTTATTAGTTGATAACAAGCTAGTGCGGTTGACTTTCCTCTTTGAAAACCATTTTGTTCCGTACTTATTATATTGTATTTACATATAAATGAGACAATTCGATTATACATTGCTTTTTCGTATATTTTTGAAATTATAGGTATCAAGGTCACTGGACGATAATTATTTAGATCACGTTTATTTTGTTTTTTATATAATGGTTTTACAACTGAGAACTTTAATTTTTCCGAGTACTTTTCCTCATAAAAACTTAAATTGACAAGATGACCTATAATGGGAGACAATATATCTGCACATGATTTTATAATGTGGGTGGAAATGTCATCATATCCCACTGCATTGGTATTATTTAGAGATGCAATTATTTTATTGATTTCATGGTGCGTGCAAGGTTCGATATATATAGTGTTACATCCATTGTTACTTTTTGTGATGTAGCCAGAGCAGTTCGTCCATTACCATAACTCTACATAACTTGCTTTGAAATATAAACTTGTGGGCTCTGAGGTACCGTACTACGAGGTTGTGCCCGACCCAGTTCTCGAAAATGACCATGTCACGTTATTCTGGGATCGATTTATCATTACTCACAGGACTATTGTCGCCAATAAGCCTGATATAGTGGTGATCTGCCTTAGTGGTGTAGTGCAGGCGGCGGTGGAAGATTTACACCGGTGTGTTCGGCTTTGCGGCACGCAGGCTCACTTCGGGATCCGTAGGAGCTTTGCCTCAGCGGTTTATTTATTTACATATATACACTTTTTACAAAAAAAACCGGCCCGGTCGTGTGCGACCCCGCACAATGAACCACCATAATAACATGGTCTGGCAGTTTGAGTATTTTTTGCGGCCTAGCCAAATGTCCTTTCTTTGGTATTGTTCGTTGAATCGTTGAGCTCCTTAAGTTCTGAGTTGAGTTGCACAACTACTGACAAATGCGTGTACTGACTGGACAGGTCCACTCAATCTGTGTGGTTCTTTCATCAAAAGACCATTTCAGACACCAATCGACATGGTCTTCACATGATCTGACCAAGATTATGTCTGGACTTTAAAAGAGACTGTGACCTCTGAGTTTGTTTCGGCCTTTCTTCTCAGAGTAGTTAGATAGGAAACGCCGACCTCATCTAGTTTTAAAAAATATGATTGACGTGTAAAAGTGTTTGTACAAACCTAGTTACTTACAGAAATAAAATCATTTATCATTTACCTACAGTACAATATTTAACAGAACATAATAAAAAAAATATAATAAAAAAAAAGCGCCGAAAAAACACGTTACTTGTATGGGGTCCCCCTTTAATTGAAGCGGCCATAGTAGTTACACATATACACTCTGTGGAAATTGTCCACCTATTACGGTTCAAAAGATAGTACTGTGACAGACGGACGGAACCCAAAAAAAATCCAAAGATGTTTATTTTGTCATAATTGGCTAACCACGAAATCTACTACAGTTACCTACGTATGGTAGTATGCTCGGTGCATCCTCAAAACATGCTTATTGACTCGGTTTTGACGTCATTGGAAATAAATTTTCCATTGTCAATCCAAAATACGAGTTGGGGTACACGACCGGTATTTGTTTACACTAACTCCTGTTTATACCTGGCAACCTGGCAATACCATTGTAAATTGATATACTTACTTAGTATTTTATCAGAAATCGCCATAATATATGAACAAACTTAATCTCCGCCAGTTCTCTGATCATTTATTTATAAATACAACTCTCGTCAATACGAGTAGGTACTGTTTACAATGTATAGTCATCATCATCATTCTTCTGTCCTTATCCCAATTTATTTGGGGTCGGCGCAACCTGTCTTTTTCTTCCATACTTCTCTATTAGTTGACATCGCGTTAGTCACTCCCAAAAATAATCTTTCACACAGTCCATCCATCGTTTATGTGGTCTTCCCCTACTCGTATAGCCATGCACATGCATACTTAAAACTTTCCTGGCGACATTTCCCTCATTCCTCCTCCGTTTATATTTTATAGTATGGTCTAGTGATGAGTCCCTCACTCATGAGGTCCCTCGTTTGAGGTACTCATGATCGCAAATTGAAAGAGTTACTCGAATTTCCTCATTGAACCACCTCACGACACCTCACTCGTTCACGCGTCCTCAAAAATTGACATTGACAATATGAAATCGTGGCGAGGGGTGAGGCGAACGAGTTCGTGACTCGCGAGTGAGTAGAGACTCGTGAGTAGTCATGAGTACTCGTGAGTCGTCGTCGCGCCCGCTCGCCTCGTTCCCTCGTACGTTCGGCTGAATTCGGCTCAGGCTCACGAATCGTGAGGTGAATACGCCGTTGACGATTCTTCACCTCAAATGAGGGGTGCCTCGTGAGGACCTCACGAGGTAAAGTGAGGACCTCCTTCAACCTCAAATAAAATTGATGAGTTACCATCACTAGTATGGTCTGTTTTGTCAAGAACCCAAAACAGTTTACGTTATATGAGTAGTAGTACTAGTAAGGGCAATAGAAACTAGCGGGCCATGACTTAACATGTCGCGTCACGGGGAGGGGTCAGTACTTGACAGAGACAGACGGACGTGAGCGGAGATAACGAAACGAAGTTTACGTTTACGCAAGTTTACGAGATAACAAAACGCAAATTAGCAGCGTCTGGTCCAGTTTGGTCTTTTAGGAATATTTAAACATAACTTCAATGTACCTTCTCTTGTATACACCTGAGACATCATAATAGTAATAACTTTCTTCCGTTCGTTTATGCTCAATAATAAAGCAACTTGACCAACATTGAAATAGATAGAAATAAAATGACAGCTGTCAAAATACGTAAACATTGTGAACTTGTGATTTCGTATGATTTCGTACAAGAAATATAAAATTCTTATTAGAAAATGTCTAAAAATGCTCATGTAGTAGATGGTGAAGCTTCTGAATCAGATTCTGATGTAGAAATTGGGAGAGCTCCGGTTTGTATCAATGCTTTTTAAGTTTGTTTTGCTATTAGAAATTTGAGATTTATCTTGTCTTGATTTCTTAATTTTCCTATCTTTAAAAAATCAAATGGCAGAAAAGAAAAGCACGGGTTACTACTACAAACTTTGTTGGCCATACTAGAATCCCGAAATGCTAACATTTCAGTGTTAGCATTTCGGGATTCTTCATTTCGGGATTCTCTTTCGGGACCATATATGTTTTCATTTTCAGGAGGATCTTGATGTATCCATAAATACTAAATCATTTGTGATAGCCGGAGAAGCACCCGAATCCGATGAAGGTAATATTTTTTTTTATATTCAGTTCTTTTTATGTTTTTTTTTAATAATCTATGGGCTGCTTGCACCACAAATGACTGAATACATTTAATAAAGAGTTATATAGGTTGTTACTCCCAAGAAAGAAATAGGAGGTGCTGCAAGTACAAGGATACTCGACTATAAAGTCTTTGGGTTGACAGCATGTCATAACATTGCACCTAAAAGTATTCTAAAAACCCTAATTCCTGACCTTTATTGTCTATGCCCTCAATACAGAAAGCAAGTTAGCCACGCACCACAGTGGTTGTATTCATAGTTTTCCAACACAAGGAAAGTTAGCCAAGCACCACAGTGGTTGTATTCATAGTTTACGCAAATGCCGAAAATTAGACCAAGTTCTTACTTTGCCCTCCTGCAAACACAATTTAGCAATATATATTCTAATTTTGATATTCCAGAGACCAAGCTGACCTTACCATCAACTCTCACAGAGCCAGATGGACCTCTGCACAGCATACTGAGACCCTCGTCCACACCCACACCAGTACATGCTAATATTTACAACTCACTGCTGCATCAGAAACTATGTAAGTAACTAAGTACCTATTTATTCATTTTAACTAGACAAGAATAACTGATTCCATGGTAACCTATGTAAGTGTAATAAAGTATTACTTATGAGTTTTTACGTACTTATGGCATTTTATTTTGTGCAAATTATTTCATCACCACTGCTCTGAAAACGGTAAATGAAAACATTGTGAGGTAACCAGCATGTCTTAGAACCAAAAAATCGAAGACGTGTGACTTCTACCAACACTCACTGGGCCCACGTGGTGGAATATGGCCTTCAAGCCTGTATCTCAGCAGTGGGAACATTGAAGGCTGATTATGTATGATTAAATTGTTGGAGTTGTCTGCCCGGTGGCATTCACTTACATTTAATCATCACAATTTATGTTGTATTTAGATGATGTAACTGTCAGGTGCAATGTGATTGGGTTAAAATTGAAAAAGACAGAGAAATGGAAAGATGCAATGGAGGCCTTTTTTTTTTTTTGGTGGGAAATCATCAAATAACTTCTCCCGCTCTGGGCGGAGCGGGAGGGTGTGTCAGACTCTTACTGACTAAAACCCACCCGTATTCCTTCCTGTTGCCTGTGTTGCCAGCGGCCTCGGTGACCCATTAGTACCTTCCCGCGACCCCGGCAGTCATCGGCCCTAGTGGACCCCTACATTTGTGCTGACGACATCTCTTTGAGGCGCGCGTGGAATACGACGCGCCGTCGACCCGGGCCTGGTCCTTACCGGACGGTGAGCTACCCATTGCTCACCGTCCGCAAGCCCGCGCCTACGGTGGCCGGAAATCCGCCCGGGATTCCCAACGCCCAGGGCGTCTCCTGCAGCGGCTAGGGGCGAGATGGCGCGAAATTAGGCCCAAGCCCAACCAGTGGGACACAACCAGCTTATAATTATATTAACTGTCAGATGATCCAATGAACTCATGTTAATCACACATTTGCTATGCTTGTAAGCTAGAAGAAACAGTTAAGTCTCCTTAAGTACCTACAATATTACTGAAATTCATACCCTTATGGTGGATCTGCAGTGATAGCCCGCGAAATTCAAACTTTTCTTACGTTTTTTACAATTTGCAGGTCCGTGTCAAGTTGTATCTTGATCAAAATGTGATTCGCGACCGTAACAAATACGTATTTACAGAATTATAATCATAGAACTTCCTACTAATATTATAAATGCGAAAGTTTGTAAGAATGGATGGATGGATGGATGTTTGTTACTCTTTCACGCAAAAAGTACTTAACGGATTTGGATGAAATTTGGCGCACAGATAGTTTATAACCAGGAATAACACATAAGATACTTTTTTATACCGATATACCCACGGGGTCAAAACTTATGCGGGTGAAACCGCGGGACGCATCTAGTATACTATAAATGCGAAAGTGAGTTTGTTTGTTTGTTTGTTACGCTTTCACGCTAAAACGGCTGAACAGATTTGGATGAAATTCGACACATGTGTAGACCATAACCTGGATTAGGACATAGGATTATTTTTATCCCGATATCCCCGCGGTTTCACCCGGAAACCGCGGGGCCCATTTCGTTATTAATACATCTCTAGTCTAGTCGTCTTAGTTAGATTTGTTCCATATCGATTTGGAGAATTATAACAGTTGAAGGGATAAACACAAATCTCGTAAGGCAAAGTTCATAAGGAACAAATCTAACTTAGAGATATATTTTAATAATGATTCCTATGCTTATAATTCTGTAAGTACATAATTGTAATTCTGTGAAACAATGCTGCATGGTAGCTATCATGTATGGTGGAAGATTTTTCCACTTTTAGGCTTTCAGTACTTCTGAGTAGAGATGAGATATACCTGCCATTCTCCATACCCGGCCTTTAAGGTATGGGTATCACTCAGTGATGGGCGTAACTAGTTACTTATGTAATTTAATTAATAATTGAATTACATAATAATTTGATTAAAATGTAATCTAATTACATAATATTCAATTACATTGTAATTAGATTACTTTGGATGTGCTATGAAATTAATTACAATGTATTTAATTACAAAATAATTTGATTACAAGTTAACCTAATTACATAGTATTCAATTATATTGTAATTATAATAACTTTAAATATGAAATGTCGCATGCTTGCATCGCAATTTTTTGTATAATTATGTGTTTCATTTTCGTATTTGTCAAAAATGTATAAATTTTTTGTAAGACGCAGATGTCCTATTACGGCCAGTACTAATATAAATGTGTAATTACGTTTTATCAGATTACTTATAATATGTAATCTGTTATAATGTAATTAGATTAACTTGTAATTAAATTACTTTGTATTTAATTACATTATGTACTCATTGCAATTAGTTACTTATGTAATCTGTTCCAAAGTATTTTAATTACTAATTACAATGTAACTGTAATTTGTAATTATTAATCTAATTACTTTTTGCCCATCACTGGTATCACTAATTACCTGGTACAAATACCAGGTATCAAAATACTTCTAAGTATTTGGGTATGGTAGGATTTCGATAAGTAAACGTATGCGATAAGTATGGTATGCCTCCAATATAATGTAGGTACGATGTTTCAAGTACCTATACGTAATTATGCATTATGAGATATGAAATCTTTCCTTCCTACTTTACCAGGCTTAGGACTGTCGGCTAAGAGTATGACGATGGTTATTAATGAATTCTAGTTATTTCTATATAAATTAATGCAAAATAACATTAATTATATTTAAACTGACTAACTAGCCAGCGTAGTTAAAAGATTTCAAATCAATTTAATTACAATCGTAGTTTTAATTTGCAATATTTTTTTTAGTTTTGTCAGGTTTTTTGTTTTTTTTTTTGTTTTTTTTTGTACGGTTTTTAGTGCTTTTTATTTTGCTGCAGGAATATTAATTGCTGGACTTTTCGACTACCAAGCCGCGATCTTCTTTCTGTCAATATATTTCCGGCAACGGAAAATAGCCGTTCACATGGAACGCTGGTGGCCATTGCGTTTAATTTTAATTTGGCCAGTTTGGCTAAGTTAGGGTAAATACCTTGGTTAGCTCGCCACCATGTCAAAGGGTCCATGTCTGGTGGTAACACACTGTCATCTATATATTTTTGTACTTCTATGATAGCCCTACTGTTGGCTGTACCAGTTGGCCGTACATTTTTCATGGTTTTAATATAATGTTGCCAAATTAAACTATTTGATTTTTATTCTTGGACATCTTGTGGTGCTTCAGAGCCTGTAGTTGTAGGTTGATTAGTTTCTGTTTGTTGGATCATATATGTTACTAAACCCACAACGTGATGTTTAGTATTTTCTGCTACGGTTGCATTTTGGAAATATAATTTATATCTTGGATCTAAAAATGTAGAGATAGTTAAGGTACGGCTCCTTTCTAAATTTTGAAATCGACTATTAATTTCGGAGAGTAAATCCTGGCGGCACATTTCAACTTCGTCTGGAAATATACTTATATTGTTTTCTTGTCGGTATGTCTCAGTAGCAATTTCCTGCAGAGCATTGGTAAGGCCATGGGAATCACCGAGCTACCACTAACATATTTTTGACCGCTCATTTCTCTGGTAACTTCCTCACATGGACGCAACACCCAAATTAATGATTGACATATATCCCAATCGTAACTTGTTAAACGAGTGCAATTCACTACATCTAAATTGCTCATTGCGCAATTAATTTCATCTTTTAACTCGACAAATCGTGACAACATATAAAATGTGGAATTCCACCGTGTAGGGACGTCTTGAAGGGGCCTCTTCACCACCTTATTGGCTTGCTCTTGGTAAGTCTTCAATTTGTTCCAAGCCACATTACTACGCTTAAAATATGACACTATTGATTTTACTTTACTTAAAGTGTCTTTAATGTAGGAGTTTCCTAATATCTTTTGTACCGCTAGATTGAATGTGTGCGCATAACAGCTAAAATGTTTCCACCCTAATATTTGCTTTACAGCATTCGTTATGTTCGCACCATTATCGTAAACTACAAGAAGCACTTTTTCAGATGGAATGGACCAATCCTGAGTTACATTTTTATCTCCTCGGCCAAATATACACCAGTGTGACTTTTTTCTAAAACTTTACATTCGAGAAGTACAGATTGTAGAATAAAATTCCTGTCAATGTAATGACCCGTGATCGCCAGATAGGAGTCATTATTTCTCGACGTCCAAATATCGGTGGTTAAGCATATACTGCTTGCATCTTCACTTACAGAAATTTTAGTGGCAGTTTTTACTTCTTCATACAGCCCTGGCAATAAATTGTTTGCAAAATATTTTCTTGATGGTATTATATAATTCGGGAATGCAAACTTGATCAATTCACGAAATCCTTTATCTTCTATTATGGAAAAGAGCTGCATGTCACATACAAAAAGATTCATTAAGTGATCATCAATTTCCTTTTTTATTTTATTACAATCGCGTCTAAGAAATGCTGATATGCTGGACGGATGAGTTCGTACCATACTCGACGTCGTCGCAGTTTGAGAGGAAATACCGGTTGCAGTAGTTTGTGACATTGGTGGGGCATTCATCTGTGCTTCTTGAATAGGTTGATTTTCTAGTTGGTTCAAATTATTATCCCTCCTAACTAAATTTACAGCAAGATGTTTCCTCTGGATATGTTTTGTGAGATTTGTGACTCCGGATTTGTAAGAGAAAACAGCATTACACATTTTACACTCTGCTTTAAAATCACCTTTATCGGTAAAGTGATCCCATGCCACACTTTTTTTAGGAGCCATTATTACTAATTTATAAATTATAAGTCCTCTAATATACCTACTAAGAAGAATACCTAACCTAAGTACTATCCAACTAATATTTACACTTTCTTGAATATATTTACACCACAAAGTTGTTACACATAAATAAAAGCTATTATTATTGAATAATTATACGTGTCTACTATACACTTTTCTAGATAAAAACAAACAGCAGGCTTAGCATGACACTCTCTATTTCTTCGAAGAATAGACACGGCTCTTTCCATACAAAGTGACATTTCGTTTCTCCTTTTTTGACATTCCACCGTAGAAATCTGTCTACATAAAAAAGGACCTAGACAAAGATCGTTAGAAACGGAAGACAAGATGACAGATTGTAGAAGGATTTCTACGGTGAGATGTCAAAAACTGAGAAACGAAATGTCACTTTGTATATAAAGAGTCGTGTCTATTCTTCGAAGAAATAGAGAGTGTCATGCTAAGCCTGCAGGTGTAACGAAATCGCAATCACAACTGACGCAAAAAATCAAAACATTGTCGACCTAAGTACCACTAGACAACGTAAACATTCAAACACGTAATAATATTCCCTAACATAAACAAACTAAGGAACTCTTTCACGTCGTGACAAAAAATGTAATTATGCTATTATGTTCCTTATGCACGTAAAAATAAGTACCCATTTTGTCTAACTAAATTAAATCAACCGGATGTTCATAAAGCACGAATGACGTTTCGGGTCCCTTCGTAAGCTGTCGGGTAGCTTCGGGTTGCTTCGGCGTACCGAACTACCGATAAAACTGGGCGCTACCTTGTGGTAGCGGTTCGTATCGTACTATGCGTCTGACGTCATACCTTCAAGGTATTTACCCAGTATTTCGTTCCGTACCCGGTCTATGTACTGGGAAGCACATACTTGGTATATATACCTCTACCAGTATATACGTCTCATCTCTACTTCTGAGTACTGATTTCTTAGTAGTATTATGGTCCCTGTTGATTTTACACTCATAATAAAAGCGAATTCGACCAAACTTAAGGCCTATTCAGATATAAGCGATATCGCTGTCGTGTTCGGTAGCGATACCGAATCGGTACGCGATATCCCTGTCGCGCTCGGTAGCGATACTGCCGTCCGTCTTCTGGTTAGTCAGTTTTGCAGCAACTATGAGTTCGCCACAATCTCAAACGAACTCGTCCATGCAAACACTCCCAGGGAGGTGGGAGTAATGCGTTTGCCGCGCCATATCGCCTACCGAGCGCGACGGCGATATCGCGTACCGAATCGGTATCGCTACCGTGCGCGAAAGCGATATCGCTTATATCTGAACAGGCCTCGACTAGAGTTTAGTTTAAATTTGTTTTAAATAAAAAGCGATGTAATTCGTAAGATAAAGCCCCTTATTCATTGTAAACATTTATTGCACAACAGTTGCTCAACACCAAAGTTTCTGGCAACAATGTTTACAGCCTGGCAAGAAATTATCAAATAACTTCTCAGACTCTTACTGACTAAAACCCACCCGTGTTCCTTCCGTTGCCTGTGTTGCCAGGGGCCTCAGTAACCCTTTCGGACTTTCCCGTGACCCCGGCAGCTTTCCCGCGACCCCGACAGATTTGCTCCACAGTACTGCTATGTTAATTTTTTTTACAAACACGTCCACATAATTCAACATTAGTTGCTAAACTGATGTTTTCGCTCGCCGAGCGGCAACTCTTCAATATGGTGTGATCAACTCCGCATCACAAATGTTGACTGCAAGATGTTGACAGCAACTCAGCAACATGTTTAAGCAACCATGTTTATAAACATCTGAATACGGGGCTTAAGACAAGTTGGAATCCGCCCTAAGTAGTATTCAACAGTACTTATTTTGTTATTTTTTTTAGGGGAATGTAATGTGTCATTCCGTGCGACCCTAGAGGGGTTGATCAAACATACTACAGAGATCTCAGTGGAGAAATTAACTAGTGCTGACAAAACATTGCTTAGCGTACAAGTAAGTATCGCCCTCATTGTGTAACACACTATGACAATGACAATTTAATGATTTTGAAGGATATTGCTAATCCATTGCGTCATATGTTCGAAAATCCGCCCAACAACGTAATGAATTATGTTGAGCTGTCAAAATGAGAACTTTGGTAATGTGTCACGCAATTTCCCGCCGTTTTAGAGTTAAATATTAATTAATTATATGTATACACATGAGTTTTGTGCCTAAGTAAGTAATAACAGCTCAAAGTGAACGTCAAAATTTACATGAAATAGAATTCATTCTAGTCGCCCCTTCCAAACGGTAGTTTAGTCTTAAGAGGTTGATGGTGTTTAAAATTACCCTCTGTATACTGTCAAAAGCTGTTATTTTGAAATAACAAACGGACACTTCAATTTTATTGATATGTTGAAATGGATGCTTTAATAAGAACTCTTTTTTTTCAGGAAAGTATGCGCGCTACAAACGCGAACCTAACTCTGGCGAGAGCTCGACTAAAACATTTTCATGCTGAATTAGAAAAAGCTAACTGCAGTGCGGCGTTACCTACTGTTCGAATTAAATAAATGAATTTAATTAATATCACCACTTTTTATTTTTGGGTTGGAAATTATCAAATAACTTCTCCTGCTCTTTGTGTCAGACTCTTTCTGACTAAAACCCACCCGTGTTCCTTCCATTGCCCGTGTTGCCAGGGGCCTCGTTAACCCTTTTGGGCTTTCCTGCGACCCCGGCAGGCATCGGCCCTAGTGGACCCCTACACTTGTGCTGACGACGGACGGCGAGCTACCCATTGCTCACCGTCCGCAAGCTCGCGCCTATGGTGGCCACCTATTGTTTTGTTTTCCGCAGTGTCTCAAGACGAAAGTCTTTGACCAGTGCCTGTTGCCAGTGATGTAGTGATGACCTATGGCACTGAAACGTGGTCGCTCACAATGGGCCTTATTAGAAGGCTAAAAGTCACCCAAAGGGCTTGGAGAGGGCTTTGCTTGGAGTTTCCCTACGTGATCGAATCAGAAATGAAGAGATCCGCAGGCGAACCAAGGTTACCGACATAGCTCGAAGAATTGCCAAACTTAAGTGGCAGTGGGCTGGGCACATTGCTCCTAGAACAGATGGTCGATGGGGCCGAAAGGTTCTGGAGTGGCGACCGCGTACCGGAAGACGTAGCGTTGGAAGGCCTCCTACAAGGTGGACCGATGACCTTGTGAAGGCCGCAGGAGTCCGCTGAATGCGGGAAGCACAGAAGCGGTTGAAGTGGCGGTGCTTGGGGGAGGCCTATGTCCAGCAGTGGACGTCTTTCAGCTGAAATAATGACTATGAATGATGTGTTGTTTTATTTAAATGATTTAAGATTTTATTTCTTTGAGTAGGTTTGTACAAACATTTTTACACGTCAGTCATATTTTAAAATAGTTGAGGTCGGGGTTTCCTATCTGTCTACTCTGAGAAGAAAGGCCGAAACAAACTCAGATGTCACAGTCTCTTTTAAAGTCCAGACATAATCTTGGTCAGATCATGTGAAGACCATGTCGATTGGTGTCTGAAATGGTATTTTGATGAAAGAACCACACATTGAGTGGACCTGTCCAGTCAGTGCACGCATTTGTCAGTAGTTGTGCATCTCAACTCAAAACGAGCTCAACTATTCAACGAACAATACCAAAGAAAAAACATTTGGCATTTTTTTTTCAATTTGCAGGTCATTCAGGTTGTACATATGTTGATTAAAATATGATTCGCGTTAAGATTATGCAGCGCGGTTTCCCTGCCAAACAAATATCAACATTGTGAAAAAATTACAGATAAAAGTTGAAATTTTACAAGGAGTGACAATGGGAGGTCTTATCGCTAAAAGCAATCTTTTACAGACAACCTTTTTGTTTGTATCTACAGATTTTTTTTCCCAATTTTCAGTCATTAACGGGTACATTTTTGAGACGGGGCAGTAAATAGCTTAACCGTTGTACCTACAGGAAAACGGTCATAAGGAACTGTCCTTGCCTGCCGGGGTTGCGGGAAGGTACGAAAGGGTTACCGAGGCCCCTGGCAACACAGACAACGGAAGGAACACGGGTGGGTTTTAGTCAGTCAGAGTCTGACACACCCTCCCGCTCCGCCCAGAGCGGGAGAAGTTATTTGATAAATTCTCATCCAAAAGGGACTGTCCTTAACATTTTGAGAAAATTCGATCTGTATTCACAGATTTTCAAAAAAAGTACCGAAAGGCAGAAATTGTGGCGAGTCTTAAACACTGCCTGACTTGAGAATCAAACCCTGGGGCTTCTTTCAGCAACTCAGTAATAGCGCTTTATTAGTGGAACACATAACATCGCGCTTGTATTCCCTGAAGGGCCAGACAGAGGTATACCTATCACATTTCGGCAGTTATGTTTAAATCCCATGGACCGACGCCATTACCATCAACCGGACAGAAAGGTAGTTAAAAACAAAAACAAAATTATAAAAAGATCTTATTTATTTTCAAAATACAAATAAATGACTGATACATAATCATTATATTAAGTAGATTTGAGCATTTTCAGTATTAATAAAAGTGTAACATGGTAACTTGCTTAATTATTACTTATTATAGATACAGTCCGATGCAAACTTCATGGCGGCTCAAAACTTAAGGAGTCGCTGCGCAGTAAAAAGTTCACGTGTCAGCGGGGGTGAGGGGTGCGGTACTGCGCAGCGAGTAGCGCACTTCAGAGTAGTGATGAGTCCCTCACTCGTGAGGTCCCTCGACGTTTCACGAGTTCGCGAGTGAGTAGAGACTCGTGAGTACTCGTGAGTCGTCGTCGCGCCCGCCCGCCTCGCTCCCTCGTAGGTACGTTCGGCTGAATTCGGCTCAGGCTCACGAGTCGTGAGGTGAATACGCCGTTGACGATTCCTCACCTCAAATGAGGGGTGCCTCGTGAGGACCTCACGAGGTGAAGTGAGGTCATCCCTCAACCTCAAATGAAATTGATGAGTTACCCATCACTACTACAGAGCTGCCATAAAGTTTGTCGCGTACTATACCTAAGTTTTTTTGTCTTATATAGTAGGTTCAGAGTAATCTCAAAAACATTTAATTAATTACTTAAGTAGTTGTTTTGTAACTTATCTTTTAAGTATGTTAAAATCTTGTAATAAAGTGCCGGTTTACTCTTCTCCGGATAGACATCTATCAGATTATTATAAAAATGGAATGAAATTATCTGACAGATATTATGTTAACCGGGACTAATCTTTTTTTTTGTAAAATAATAGAATTTTTATTTTTAACAATTCATGTCAATATTATGAGAATGTCAATTTGTACGACAAATGTTGCCATTTTTTTGAGTAGACATTTTATTATGTCAAAAAACCGTTATATGTACTAGATTCGCGTTGATGCAGAGTTAGCTTCTACTCTAAACCAACACTTAGGTAGTTATCCAGCTTTTTTTAATCTTCAAAATTTCAAAGATTTTCGTCAGTTTTAAATGTTAGTCAATGCTTGAAAATTCTAATAAAAATGCCTGATTCACAACCCGTCTCAACTAGCTACCTAGATCCACCTTTCAATAGAAAACTCGTCAAAAAATATATTAAATAATTTCATATTATCAATTTCCCGAACTGTAATACTAGAGGCTCAAAAACATTTATTTCGAGATTCTGTATGATGTCGCTTCAAGTCCCCAATTCGCCAACTTCTCGTCGACCCAGTGTCTGAAGAGTGGGACATTTGTGTAGACAGCTGGGACATCCTGCTGCCCGCAACCTATGCCCCAAGCTACTAGGCCTGTCAGTTTGTACCTGTTGTTACCGATAGGACACGCTAGAGGGGCGCCACCGTCGCCCTGAAATAGAGAGGAGACGTTTAAGTAGAGAATTAATAATATGTTGACAGGTTTTTGACAGGTCCTTCTTAAAAGGTGCAAATAATAAGATACAAGACACAACACGTTTTAAACTGAACCTTTTATTCCATCGGGTCAAATATTTTCGTCCATCCATCGCATGTCGCATTACAGCCGGCCGGCAGGGGTAAATTGAAAGGCGCTCGGCAGAGCAGTCAAGGCCAATATGGCGGCGCAAGTAACGTCGTTGACTCCAAATAAAAATATCATCAAGGTAGGTATTTTTATTTTATAACATAATTAGATATATCATCTGCGGAGTCTCGCTAACTAATTTAATTTGACCCTGTAGACCCCAGCCTTAATCTATCACTTGGAGACCTTAAACCCATCACCCGAAAGAAGGCCTTCAATGCACCACCTACTGAACCTTTCAACCCTGGCACCTTTAATAGCACCTCTGAAATTGGCATACCTGACAGGTATCCTTCCCAGCTTCACCACCAGCGCAAACGAAGCTGTTATGCAGCTGGAAGTTGTGTCCCAGCCTGGTCCTCTTCAGCAAGGCGTTGCAGCGGCTGTACGGCACCATGTCTTGTTCTACCTTCTTCAGGATCACGGCGTAACGGTTTGATAGACCTGGAAAGGGAAAGAAGATATTGATTAGATAGTTAGATTGGAGCTAGTGATCTTTAAATGGATCTCTTCAATAACAATACATACCGTAAAACGGGGTGAATAGAAATGCAGGGGTGAATCGGGACTAAATATCAAAACGTTGAAATAATACAGTTTGCTGGAAACAACAACGAAAGTTAGACGTTAATTATTTTACAGTAAACACATTAAAGTCTTTTTTGCCAACAAACTATATTATTTTAACATTAAAATCTACTTTAAAGTCTCGTTAAAAAAAATCTGCAGTCTACTTACCGAAATTGGTCTTCCCCCATCCGTTGGCGACACAGTTCTTGCTGCTGTCGAACACCTCTTCTTGGTCTGGCATGCAGATGACATTGATGTGCTCGGAGATGTCCAGTGGTTGGTCAAGCATCAAGAGTGCTATGTCGTTCTTCAAGCTTTTCGGCATGAAATCTGAAAGAAGAAATGGGTGGTATTCAAAAAATAGTAAAACATTACTCGCGTGTGTTCCTCGAAGGAAATAGATATCATTTATTTGTGTAAAATGTAGGTCTACCTACAGATAAGATGTAATTTATATAAATAGTCCCGATGCATTTTAACTTACGACATGAGAATTTATTTCAATATAGAATTGAATTAATATTATTATAAATTTATTTGGGGTTGCCATAATCGCCGCGCTTGGCGGGTTGGCGATCGCTGTATGGTGTTAAAATGCATAGAGAACCTGCCCTGCCGCTCTTTTGGGGGAAGTTTTTGGGTCATTCATCATTGCAGCCGAAAAACTCCACTGCTGTCTATGTCCAGCAGTGGACGTCTTTCGGCTGAAATGATAACTATATTCCAATTTGGTATTTAGTAAAAACAGTAGCTAAGCGAATCTACATATAAAATAATTTATCAAAATTATTTATTGTATACTTTATAACATTTCAGCCAATAGTTTTTTTGTTAACTGTTTTTTAATCATTTTAACAGGAAGTTCTTTTATTTTTTGTGGCAATTTATTATATATAACTGGACCCATTGATAAAATATAGTGTTCCACGCGCGCCCTATTGGACGTCGCGGGGGGAGTCTTATACCTCATTCCCCCCGCGATTGCGGGTCGGCACCAGCCGGGGGGTCGCGGAAGTCGCAATAGATTCCATGATCCCCGGTTCAAGTGTGGGATGGGAACATCAGGGTGGTTTTTAGTCAGTAAGAGTCTGACAGACCCCTCCGCCCTGGGGTGGGTCTATCATCCATGAAGATTTTCCACCCGGAACGAAAAAAAAAAGGTTATAAGGCTACCGGGCGTCGGCAGATAACGCCCTCTTCCGGCCCTCCTAAATGGGTCCAGGGACGGCGGACTCGGGGACGTCCGCCGCCCCCCTATCATATAATACCCAAGGTGGTGGCGCGTAATTTTCCACCCGCGCTCCTCGCACGACGTCGCGGGGGAGTCAAACACCTCACTCTCTCCGCTTGACCAGACGGAGGACACCAGTCGCCCGGTGCAAGTGTGCGACGGAACACGAGGTGGTTTTAGTCAGTACAAGTCGGACATCCATAAGGAAACCCACCTTGTTACCAAAAAAAAAAGATTAGAAGGCAGATGATAACTTACTTTCATGGATAATGGTTGCCTGCACGTTTCTCTCTTCGTACGGGAATATTTCTTTGACTGTCTGCGTGTCCCATTCACCAGCTCTGATCTTCAATTCACCAGAGCCGTACCTGTATAATGCCAAACAATATAATTTAAAAGAGTGTCCGTGGAGTTTCTTGCTGTTCATCTCCATAGGAACCTACTACGCTTTAGAATAGGCAACTAGTTTCAAATTCCACCCAAATCTGTTCAGCCGTTTTAGCGTGAAAGCGTAACAAACAAACTCACTTTCGCATTTATAATATTATACAGGGTTATATTAAATTAACGAGAGAAACTCCGCTGACGTGATGAGTATCGATATCTAAACACAACAAAATATGAATAAAAAAGATTTGATGCTTTTTTGGGTCTATGACCGCTTTTTTTTTTTGGTGTGAAATTATCAAATAATTTCTCCCGCTCTGGGCGGAGCGGGAGGGTGTCAGACTCTTACTGACTAAAACCCACCCGTGTTCCTCCCGTTGCCTGTTTTGCCAGGGGCCTGGGGCCTTTCGGAATTCCCCACGACCCCGGCAGGCATCGGCCCTAGTGAACCCCTACACTTGTGCCGACATCTCTTTGAGGGGCACGTGGACACGTTGCGCCGTCGACCCGGGCCTGCTCCTTACTGGACGGCGAGCTACCCATTGCTCACCGTCCGCAAGCCCGCGCCTACGGATTCTCGACGCCCAGGGTATCTCCGGCGGCTAGGGGCGAGAGGGCGCGAAATTTGCCTTTCCACCGTCCCCGCCTTCTCCTTCGCGAGCATTACTGCTTCGCAGAAGGAGGTGAGGCTGCCCATGCCCGCTCGCTCCGTACCATGGCTTGAACCAGGGCCGGACGCGAGAGATCTCTGCCGCCTATCGCCTCCACGAGGACACGGCGGTGCTCTGCCCAAGCCGGGCAGACCTCCACCGTATGCTCCAGACAGTGGTGACACCCGGGCGGTCAATTACCGCTTGTAGTGTTGTTACAAAACTTGAACAATAAGTTAAAAAAAAAAAATTTTTTTTTTGTATTATCGTGTAAATATTACCCATCACGTCTGTGAAGTTTACAAAACAAGAACTGTTTTTTTAAACTAATATTTCAAGTGGCTACACTACTTGCAGTTGATGACCCCAAAAAAACTCATCAAATTAATTTATTTTTTGTTTTATCATTTAAAGATATCATCCACAACGATTGCGAAGTATCGCTAGGTAATTAAAGTTGACCCTGTATATATATATTATTTTATATATAATTCAACTAGCGACCGGCTCCGGATTCGCACCGTTTTTACGACTTGACAAAACATCTAAATTATTTTATTATAAGCTATGTACGTCAACAATCTTCTTCTACTCTGTCCTTCTCATACTCCTGACTTTGTTAATTCTTCCTTTCATATTCAGTCCATTCTTCTTTGGATTACGCTTCCTCTTGATGTCAGGACGGCTACCAGTCGGCGGAAATTGCTGAGTTATTTTCAAAACAAATAGCGTAGAGTCATCTCAATTATGTATCTCTTTTCCTTGAATTTGTATGTATATATATATATGTATATATATATATGTATAATGTAGGTATATATTGTAGTAAATATGTATGTATTTGTATTATAAGTGTGTAACCTATTTATGTATTTCTGTAACTATTCTATTTATAATCTATTATGTTATCTTTAATATTTTTCGTTATTTTTATTTCCTCTCAGAGCACCTGCCATCTTATCTCTTCACCACCTTTGGTTGACTGGTAGAGAATGCCTAAGGCATTAAGTCCGCCTTTGTACTTAATTGTGTGCGAGAAGTTTAAATAAATATATAAATATACGTAGGGACTTACTTCTGAGCAATATGAGCTCCTGTCATTACGACCTGAGGATGGATGAGCACACCGACGCCAGCGTATGAGGAGTTGCGATTGTCCAGCAGAGCGACCACCCAGGGAAACTCGCCGAATTGAGACTCTGCTCCCTGGTGGAAAAGTAATTTGTGAGGTTTTTGTAAATCGACTGTATCATTAAAAGGGGGCTTCCCACGGTGTGTAATATAGCGGACGGACGCGGACCAGCCCGCACGGCCGACGACCACGGACAGCCACGCACCGCACATCACAAGGCTCCAACATTGCGTGTCGGTCTGTGTGAGTCATGCTTGAGATTCGAAACCGTTTTCATTCCAAAACGCAAAGTGATGAAATGAAATTAATTGATTTTATTTCTGTAAGTAGGTTTGTACAAACACATTTACACGTCAATTATATTTAAATAAAAATTAGATGACGTCGGCGTTTCCGATCTGACTACTCTGAGAAGAAAGGCCGAAACAAACTCAGAGGTCACAGTCTATAAAGTCTAGACATAATCTTGGTCAAATCATGTGAAGACCATGTAGATTGGTGTCTGCAATGGTATTTTGAGGAAAGAACCACACAGATTGAGTGGACCTATCCAGTCAGTGCACGCATTTGTAAGTAATCGTGCAGCTTAACCCGGAACTTAAGGAGCTAAAATAATAATAATACTTCAAAAAGTAAATATTCATGTCATTGTATATATAAAAAAATCTTCAATGTCAATGAGTAAATAGTCATGGTCAGATCATTTGAGAACCATGTAAATTAGTGTCTGAGATGGTATTTTGAGTATAGAACCGTACAGATTTGAGTGGACCTGTCCAGTCAGTGCGCATTTGAGTGGACCCGTCCAGTCAGTGCGCATTTGAGTGGACCTGTCCAGTCAGTGCACGCATTTGAGTGGACGTGTCCAGTCAGTGCACGCATTTGAGTGGACCTGTCCAGTCAGTGCGCATTTGAGTGGACCTATCCAGTCAGTGCACGCATTTGAGTGGACGTGTCCAGTCAGTGCACGCATTTGAGTGGACCTGTCCAGTCAGTGCACGCATTTGAGTGGACCTGTTCAGTAAGTGCACGCATTTGAGTGGACCTGTCCAGTCAGTGCACGCATTTGAGTGGACCTGTCCAGTCAGTACACGCATTTGAGTGGACCTGTCCAGTCAGTGCACGCATTTGTCAGTGAAAGAGAACTCGTAAAGAGCTCTCTTTACGACTGCATCTTTTAAGTTATCGACTCGCTGCGGATTTAACGCACCGCGACGTATCTGCTCTACCACGGACGATACTCTTCCCATGGTGCGTTGGTGCGGGCTGGTCCGCGTCCGTCCACGCACCGTGGGAAGTCAGCTTAAAGTATTTAAAGGTGCGTATTATGAGTAATATCTTTCCTCTCGCTTTCTGTGGTGTGTGAGTTATTTCGTGAAAAGGGACGGAAGTGAGTAGACAGGAAGTGACAGCTTGAGCATGGAATAAGTAAGTACTTTTTAATAGCATGGAATTAGTGTACTAATGGAGTTATCAAGTACTATATAGATTTTAAATATCCCTAGGGGGTCGAATTTCGACCAGTAGGCGACCACTAGTAGGTAATGAATAATTATTCGAATAAATATTTCAGTATTTAGAATTCTTAATTCTGTCGCTGCTCAGAGTTACCAAGGTGAGATGTCAGATGTTACACATCATAAGCGACTACTGTAAGGATCGCTCGTTTTTTTTTGTAGTGGGAGATAGACACTATTGAATTGTACACTTATAAAACGTCAGAAGCTAGGTGCACGGTTCGAATTGGTCGTTTCCTATGGAGAAGAGCCAGCAAGAAACTCCACGGTTACTCTTCAAGCTCACTTTACCCACATTTTTACGGTGAGATTTTACTAAATAAATCGGCTGGTGTTCACCTAAATTTTCCGGTTGCGGCGAATAACAGTAGTAATCTACTGTTATTCGCCAGCCTCGATCCTCACAAGAAACTTAAAAGTTATACTCACAGTTCCACCAGTAATAGTGACTCCCAAACCCCGAGGGTTGCGGTAGCCGCAGCCCTTGACCTTGGTAGGATCGGGCTGAGGCAGTGGTTTCGGTGGCTTCGGCACCTCCGAGGGATCCTTGGGGATGACACAGCACACCTCCACACTCTCCTGGCATTTACGGTCAATGTCATTATCGTCTTCTCCGAACCTGAGGAGTCAATCCAATTAAATCAAAATATTTTATTTCACATAAACCTACATGGGCACTTATGAAACGTCAGAAGCTAGGTGCACGGTTCCAATTTTTTTTTTTAACTTTGCCCCACACTAGGAATTTCTTCCTGTATCGTGGGTGCGTTTACACACATAGAACTCACAAACACAAACAACCAGACCCGGAACAATTACTTGTTACGCATGGTCAACCTTAATAGACCGCTGCATCGGCATACCTGCATATACATTGCACACGGCACCTACGGGCACGAAACGCAAGCCCAGCATAACGTGACCAATTGACGTCAATCGAACCTTTCCATAGAAACATAAAAACGTGGAGCGGCACTTTTGGATCTGACATCGACCAATTGACACTCTAGTATAATTAGTCGTAATTTCAATACTTTGTAATACAGTAATAAATTAGTTTATTAAAATAAATC
This sequence comes from Atethmia centrago, assembly GCA_905333075.3. Lineage (NCBI taxonomy): Eukaryota > Metazoa > Arthropoda > Insecta > Lepidoptera > Noctuidae > Atethmia > Atethmia centrago. Next base: position 13,681,372 of record HG995396.1, on the reverse strand, counting down.
TGCATTTTTTTGGATCCTCCGGTTGCACCCATCGTAATTGGCGCAGTCGGTAGGATAGTCCAGTAAATTCAGTGAATCGATCACCGACAACGGGCTATTCGAACCTACGGGTGTGCGGCTACGGAGGAGTATCCGAATATCGATACCACAGAGAGATGCAGATTTGGTAAGTACCTAGATCTACTAGAGTTGCTCGCCTTCCTATATTTTAGTATCCTTCGTGTAATTTCCTTTTTTTCCCCTGTGTTTCCTTTGTGTTAATTTCCTCAAGTGTTTCTATTAAACTTTCAAAATTTTTCACCCACGTATATCACGGACTCCTAAGTCGAGTATTTCTGATAGGAACTCGCAAATCGATGCGAATAGGAATTTAGATACTAAATTAGAAGATAGTGAGAGTGTAGAATCTTACTTAATTATAGAGAATAATTTAACTAACAAAATGAGTACCGATTTGGTAGATCAAGTTTACAAGGCTCTACGCCTCGTTCCCGAATTCGACGGGAACCCGAACGTGCTCACGCGGTTTGTACGTTTATGTGACCAACTTGTCGCGCAGTTTATTAAGGCGGAGCCAGGTTACGAACTAAGTAATTTATCCTTGTTGAACGGCATACTTAATAAAGTTACCGGAAATGCCGCCCGCACAATAAATTCAAACGGCATTCCCGAAACCTGGCAGGGTATTAGAAGCGCCCTGATTAATAACTTCTCGGACCAGCGGGACGAGACCGCTTTATACAATGATTTGGCCCTGTTAACGCAAAGGAATTTATCACCACCGGAATTTTACGAAAAGTGCCAAACTTTATTTAGTACAATTATGACGTATGTGACCTTGCATGAGTCCATATCTACTACCATCGAGGCCAAACGGGCACTATATAAGAAATTAACCCTACAGGCATTCGTTCGTGGCCTAAAAGAACCTTTAGGCTCGCGTATTAGGTGCATGCGACCCGACACCATCGAAAAGGCTCTCGAGTTTGTGCACGAGGAAATTAACACCATGTATTTACAGCAGCGTAATGACCATTTGCCGGAGCGGAGACCTGTGCAGTCTACGTCTTCATTTAATCCCAGTACGTATCAGATTAAGCCATTTAATTTGCATACTCCACAGCCAGTCACTTTTTCAGCGCCGTTTAATCAGCCCGGTCCCTCCAAAAGTTTTTATCAGCCACAACCGCCAAGGCCAATGCAAGCTTGGAGACCCCAAGTGCCTTTCAATCGCGGTCCCACGCGAACCCAACAAATGTTAAGCGCACCCCCGCCTAACCATAGGCCCCAGAGCAACGTGTTCCGATTGCCTCAACAAAGGCCTAGTTTCACGCCCATTAATAGTGGCCCCAAGCCCATGAGTGGTGTAAGCCACTTTGTTCCTAAACCTATGCCGGGACCCTCGACAGGACATGACTGGACTCAACAAGGAAATCCACCTCCCAGTAACTACTTTAAGACTCGGGAGATGAATGTTAACGAAGTAGACTTTTGCGACTATTATGAATACCCCGACTATGCCTATAATGACTATTACGACCAGTTCTACCCTGTACCTCACAATTACGAACCTATGTATGAGCCACTAGCTCATAGTGATTATGTTCCTGTGCACGTAGAGGAACATCAGAATGTGCCTGAAGGAACATCTGCCCAAGGAACGTCTGCTGAAGGCCAGGATTTTCATACAGCCCCGTAATCAGACAAACCAAAATAGAAATTAACTTACAAACCCAGAGGCAACTTCCATTCATTCAGATTGCTAATCCACCCATTAAACTGTTAGTAGATACCGGTGCGAACCTATCTTTTATTAGCCCGAACGTTGTAGAAAGATTTTATCATCATATCCACCGTAATTATGAGCCTTTCGAAGTCACTAACATCCACGCGACAACTCGTAGTAATTATTCCATTACTATACCGTGCTTCCCGGAATTTAAAGAAACCTGTGACATTACCCTATACATTTACAAGTTCCACAATTATTTTGACGGCTTAATAGGCTTAGACTTACTAGAAAAGTTAGAGTCTAATATAGATTTAAAGAATAAGGTTCTTGTTACACGTAATTCATCTAATCCCTTGCGAATGTATGATTCACGTAATTGTAATCTTTACGAGGACATAGTACCCGCTAATTCATCCAAATTAGCTAGAGTCCCCATTAATCTTCATGATGGTGACGTAATAATATCAGAGCAGACTATTTCCAATTGCACTATTCGCGACTGTGTTACTTCTGTTAAAAGTAACCGTGGCATCATAGAAATAATTAATCCAACTAAACATGATGTAGTTTTCTCAATGGACAAGCCGGTTACCGCGGAACTTTTTAACGAGCAAAGCGCGACTATCTATCAGCCTAGCGATCGCGTATCCGAGGTATTATCAAAACTACGCACTGACCATCTGAATCCTGAAGAACGAGCCAACTTGGAATCTCTTTGTGCACAATATGCTGACGTTTTCTATATCGATGGTGAACCTCTAACTTTCACCAATAAGATAAAGCATAGTATTCATACCACCGACGAATTACCTGTCTATACTAAGACCTATAGATATCCCTTTGTTCACAGACAGGAAGTTCAGGATCAGATTAGCAAAATGTTAGACCAAGGGATAATCCGTCCCTCGCAGTCAGCCTGGAGCTCACCCATCTGGGTAGTTCAAAAAAAATCTGATGCGTCCGGAAAGACCAAATGGCGCATAGTCATTGATTTTCGTAAAGTCAACGAGAAAACCCTCGATGACAAGTACCCAATCCCCAATATTAATGACATCTTAGATAAACTTGGTAACTGTCATTACTTCACAACTCTAGACCTTGCAAGTGGATTTTACCAGGTGGAAATGGACCCAGCCGATATTCACAAAACGGCCTTCAATGTAGAACATGGGCACTTTGAATTTTTACGCATGCCTATGGGTCTCAAAAATTCTCCATCCACGTTTCAACGCGTGATGGATAATGTCCTCAGGGACCTCCAAAATGTCATATGCCTCGTATATCTCGATGACATAATCGTTTTTAGTGTTTCCCTACAGGAACACATGGTAAATTTGGAAAGAGTATTCAAGAGGTTAAGGGAATCAAACTTTAAGATCCAGATGGATAAGTCGGAATTCTTGAAGCTTGAAACTTCATACTTAGGTCACGTAATAAGTAAGGACGGTATTAAGCCTAACCCCGATAAGATCATTGCCATCCAGAAATTCCCTATTCCTAAGACAGCTACCGAGATCAAACGCTTTTTAGGCCTGTTAGGATACTACAGGAAATTTATTCCTGACTTTGCGCGCATTACGAAACCCATGACGCAATGTCTCAAGAAAGGTTCTAAGATCACCTTCAATGACCCTAACTACATCGACTGTTTTGAAAAGTGCAAATTACTACTGACTAACGACCCTATACTGCAGTACCCTGACTTTTCTAAGGAATTTGTGCTTACGACTGACGCATCTAACTTTGCCGTAGGAGCTGTCCTTTCTCAAGGACCTATAGGACAAGATAAGCCCTTAGCATACGCGTCTAGGACATTAAACTCCAGTGAGATTAACTACAGTGTAATCGAGAAGGAGTTATTAGCCATAGTCTGGGCTACTAAATACTTTCGTCCATACTTGTTTGGGAGAAAGTTTAAGATAGTTACAGACCATAAACCCTTACAATGGGTTATGAGCCTTAAAGAACCAGGCTCCAGACTCACACGTTGGAGACTTAAGTTGAGTGAATACAATTTTACTACAGTATACAAGCAAGGCAAAAAGAACACTAACGCCGACGCATTGTCCCGCATTGAAATCAACAACGAGGACGCTATGTCTATGGCGGTAAATGTATCTGAAAAGCCTCATTCAACAGTAGGTTCTGAAACACTGACAGCCCCTACAAACAACCCTGACGTACTCGACAACTCTGACACAGCAACTGTTCACACTAGTAACGAAGCCCCTATTCTAGAAGTGCCAATATCAGACGAACCCTTGAATAAATTCAGTAGACAAATCTGTTTTGTACTTGTAGGCGATATTAAAAAACGACCGACAGTGAGTAAGCCATTTGAAACGCATACCCGTACTACCATTCAACTATCCGAGTCTAACCTGACTAACGACGTTATTAATGCAGTTAAAGAATATGTGAACCCTAAAGTCAAAACCGGTTTAATCATCCATCCTCCTCTGGCCATGTATAAAATAATCCCCATAATTCAAGACAACTTCAAAAGCTCTTCAATGAACATGGTTCTAACTAAAGTTGAATTAGAGAATGTTAAAGACTACCTGCGTCAACAAGACATCATAAAGAAATACCACGAAGGTAAAACAAATCATCGCGGTATCACTGAATGTTACTTAGCCTTATCTTCTAAACTCTACTGGCCCAAGATGAAAGAACACATCTCCAAGTACATAAATGAGTGTATTATCTGTGGTCAGGCTAAGTACGACCGTCACCCCATCAAGCAAAGATTTAACATTGTACCACCCCCTAGTAAACCTTTTGAAATTATCCATCTAGACCTGTTCACAGCTCAAACAGAGAAATTCCTTACCATTGTAGACGCTTTCTCTAAGTATGCACAAGCTTATCACCTTAGAGATAGCACCGCTTTAAGTGTAGTACAAGCTCTACTTGTATTTTGCACCCACCATGGGGTCCCATTGACGATTGTCACGGACGGAGGCCCTGAATTCACAAATCAGATTTTCTTAGAATTCAACCGAACTCATAAAATTACTCACCATAAAATATTAGCGCATTCCCCTAACGACAATGGCATAGTAGAAAGGTTCCATTCTACCATTTTAGAACATCTTAGGTTATTGAAATTAGAGAGACGAAATGAACCAGTCGTTAATCTTATGCCTTATGCCATCTTAGCGTACAATAGTTCGATCCATAGCTTCACAAAATGTAGACCCTTGGACTTGATAACTGGACACTTTGACCCTCGAGACCCAATAGATATTGACCTATCTGAACACTTACTGCAACAGTACTCACAAGACCATAGGAAACGAATGAGTCAAGTATACGACCTTATTAACCAGACATCCTTACATGACAGGACAAAACTGACTGAAACCCGTAACAGGGACAGAGAACCCGAGAAGGACTATACCCCTGACCAGCAAATCTTTGTACGCAATCCCATGGCGTCTCGACAGAAGTTAGCCCCGCGTTATACGCAAGATACTGTACTCGCAGATCTTCCAATCCACATCTATACGAAGAAGAAACGCGGTCCAGTAGCAAAATCTCGCCTTAAGCGAAGTCCTAAAGATCCCACTTTGTTACAGGATAATACTATGGCTGATGACCCTACATCCGGCCCAAGGACAAGAGATAACAGTTGAATCACTTGACAATGGACCAGGAATACTTCCCTTCAGATTAGGAGCGGCAAAAATCGTTTCCCATTTCCATTCTTTCCTAAGCCATATAGATTTGGAGAATATCCATCTTCAAATTGAAGTGGTAAAAACACAGATGGCTGAATTAAGTCCCTTAGTTAACAATAAAACCTTATTCCTATTCGACCCCCATCTGAAACATCTCAATAGTAAAATCAATTTAATTACTAGTAAAATTAGTATGTTTGAATCAACTCGTAGTAAAAGAGGCCTTATCGACGGCTTGGGTTCTGTAATAAAATCAATTTCTGGTAATTTAGACTACACCGATGCACTTAAATACGAAAACGCCATAAACACCTTACGTAATAATGAGCATAAATTAGAATTAGAAATTAATAACCATGTCAGTTTAAATAGTAAATTTATTTCACGTAGCTCTCAAATAATAGATAGTATAATTTCAAACCAAGATAAGATGAGTAAAGCACTAAACTTAATTTTGGAAAGTAACGCTAATAGGGATACAGATTTAATTAAATACGCCCACCTGGCCCAACATCTGTTAATCTTAGGAGATAATGTAGAAGATCTTTATGAAGAATTACGAAGTTTAGAGAACACCCTAACATTTATTCGTACGTCGAGTACCCCGTACTCTTTATTTAATTTAGATGAAATTAAGTATATGTTAGGTAAATTAAGGATTTTATATGCTAATGACGAAATCCTTGATGTAGAAATTAGGCATTTTTATGAAATAATTAAACTAGGTTACTTCTATTCTAATAAGCAGATAGTAGTAGTTATAAAAGTCCCGATAGTTGTTCCCTCCACATATAATTTGTATAAACTTTCCCTTGTTCCTAACAGAAACCACGAAACTCTTATACCACCCTCACCTTTCGTAGCACTCTCTAGCTCAGACTCTAGGTACATAGAGACAGAATGTCCGAAGGTAAACTCCATATATCTCTGTGAGTCAACAGCCAACCTACAAATCCAGAGCAAACCAGATTGTATCCAGCATCTCATAGTCCATCAAGAACTTCAACCCAGCTGCAAGCTGACACCCGTAGCTCTCACCACCGAAGCCCTGGAAACCCTGGACGACAAGCATTATACCTTAAGTTTTCCTGTACCAACAAAAGTGAAGATGTCTTGCGGTCAAGAACAGTACCGGACCCTACGAGGCAGCTATTTGGCAATCATCCCCCTCAACTGTAACCTGAGAACACCCGCCTTCACTATCTCCAACACTGACGACCACATCAAAGGACATGTCGTGAAGATCATTGGGATGCCCCTATACAACGAGTCGAGGCCTGAAAATTATCCGAAACTCATCCTAAATTCGCCAAATCTACAAAAACTTCACACGCTTAGCAACGAGATAGCGACGCAACTGCCTGTACATTTAGATAACGCCACCGATCCCGTCATTTACCACACTACTATACCCATGTACCTCGCACTATCCGGTACATGCGCACTCATCGCCACTCTAATCTATCGTCGGCTGCGCATAAGAAAAGCATCCAGAGAAATCACAGAAAACTTCAACAGCAACCCTGAAGTCGTCTATGCAATCCCATCACCACGCACTATCAACCCAAGCCAAATAAGGATTGACCCTGGATGTCTCCCAGCGACCATCTTGAACAAGTCCATCGATACTCGCTGTTCTACGGGGGGAGGTGTTACGCATGGTCAACCTTAATAGACCGCTGCATCGGCATACCTGCATATACATTGCACACGGCACCTACGGGCACGAAACGCAAGCCCAGCATAACGTGACCAATTGACGTCAATCGAACCTTTCCATAGAAACATAAAAACGTGGAGCGGCACTTTTGGATATGACATCGACCAATTGACACTCTAGTATAATTAGTCGTAATTTCAATACTTTGTAATACAGTAATAAATTAGTTTATTAAAATAAATCTGCATTTTTTTGGATCCTCCGGTTGCACCCATCGTAATTTACTTGCAGATCATACAAATATTTGTTCCGTGCGGGGACCGAACCCGCGACACGCTGCGCAGCAGTCGATTGCTCAGCCATTACGCCAACCGTGTCGTCGAATTGGTCGTTTCTTATGGATAAGAGCCGGCAAGAAACTCCACGGTTACTCGTTTAAAAATAATTGGCTTTTACAATGTTTTCAAATTACAGTGTTAATAGGTATGGGAGGACAGTGTAGGCTTGTCAACAAGTGCCAGGTAGGTACTTAACAAAAAATAAACGGTCTACAAATCTAGTCTATTAATTGGTCAAGGACAGCTAATGAGACACAATTAATTTTCTATTGTTTCATTACTGTTCTGACACATTATATCAAACAATAGAAAATCAATTGTGTCTCATTAGCCGTCCTTGACCAATTAAAGAAAACTCTTGCGGGGCATAACGCATAAAGCGTATATTATGCAAAGGGCATAACGCTTTTTCGTTACGTGACGATTTCTACCAGTCAACACGGTGGCGTTAAAGAACTTCGTTCCAAAAAGATGCTTATGGCCCTTACCTGATATCTAAAGTGCCAAATCCAGTAACACTGGCGTTATTGACGTCAACCCCCACATTATTGGCATCACAGAGATAGTAAGGCACACACTGGCAGCTCTGGCCTTCTTTATCGACGAACGTAGATGTCCCTTCTGTGGGTTTTACTGTTATCTGGAAAAATTCAAAATAGGTATTAGAATTTGACGTGAAGAGTACAGTACCTACTCAGGCGTTAATATGCGTCGAGTTTTAGGGAAGATTGTCACATAAGTGATTCTGCCAGTATATCAGAATGTACTCTGTGAGTGTGTCGTAGCGTACAGAATCAAAAGCAGCAATCTGACATTTCACAAATGTGTGGTAATTTAAAAAAAATAATGTCACTCTATAATCAAATTCACAAGTTTATTAACTTGTGAATTTGATTAAAGAGTGACACGTGAAGTATGTATATTACGAGTAATATTAAATTTGAGGATTTTAATTCAATTAAATATCACATTCAGATGAATAAATCTTACTAATATTATAAACGCTAAAGTTTGTGAGTACGAGTATGTATGTATGTATCTATGGACATTTGTTACTCTTTCACGCAAAAACGGCTGAACGGATTGGGATTAAATTTGGCACACAGATAGTTTATAATCTGGATTAACACATAGGACACTTTTTATCCGGATATTCTCAATGGATCGAGACTTATGCGGGTGAAACCGCGGGGCGCAGCTAGTTAATAATAATTGAATGATTTTTACAGATTAGTGAAATGTCAGATTGCTGCTTTTGATTCTATACTACTCAAGTATGAGTGACGACGCTCTAAAAGGTTAAAGTTAATTAGTTAGCGAAACTCCTGTCCACAGACTTGATGGGTATCCATATCAAAACATGACAGAACCAAAACTGATGTTTTTTTTTTGTTGTTGAGTGAAATATATGTTTAGAAGATATTTTTTTTTTTTGTTATAAATCCCATCACGTCTGTGTTTACACAAAAAAAAAATACTTCAAAAACATTTTTGTTTTGTTTTATTATGTTAAGAAATCGAAAATCCTACGGGGTTCAACATCATTCATTGCGTTATTCACGTTGTCGAGCAGAAAAATTTTTCGAACATATGAAGCAATGGATTAGCAATATCCTTCAAAATCATTCAGATTGTGATTGATAGTATGTTACGCAATGTGGGTTTGTGTGGAGTTTCGCTAGCGAATTTCATTTCACCCTGTATACAGCCGAAGTTTTCCTAAACTCGCTGTGTCATATCAACGGCTACGCACTGTGATTTCCGAGATGATTCATGCAGAGACTTGATATAATATTTCAAATTCCCATAGGCATGTACGAGTACATAGTTGAAAGAACTATAGTTCCCACAGAATGGAGCAGCTGACTACCCATCCATGCAAGAGATGTTTTTGTGATAGCCAAGAAAGCCAAAAACTACATATGATGTCTGTATGAAGGTATTACCATACATTTTTGAATTATGTATATGATATACAGGGTGGATTTTTGAGATGGGGCAGCAATTGCAGGTACCGCGGTATTTTCTTGCTGACTGTACAATTCTTTCAAAATCTGTGAATGCAGATCTAAATGTCTCAAAAAGTTAAGGACGGTCTCCTAAAGCCGTTTTCCTGTAGCTACAACGGTTAAGGTGGCTGCCCTTACTGCCCCGTCTCAAAACTCCACCCTGTATATACTGTGTGTATCAGGAAGAAATATGTGGTCATATTTAAGAGTCCATAATACCTCAGTGTCACCTTATCTCACTCGCACACTAGTCCTCGCGGTCACGCGAGCAAGCGAGACAGGGTGGCAGGGAGAAGGCTCCAAGGCGCTGATAGTTTAGGTAATTTTTTATTACGGTGAAAATATGGTCATTAAAAACACATAGGTATTGGTGCCGATTCCCTTGTTCACGAACTAAACTAAATTTAAGTTCAGTGCATCTTTTTCTTTCTATTTCATTAAGAAAAGGACAGAAGATAAATTTTAGTTTAGTCCTGTCAAATTAATCAGCGCTTGACGTAAATTGACGTAATTTTAGTAGGCAAGTTTTAAATTTTATGGAATCGAGTTTTTGTCAAACATAGTAACTTAACCTTATTCCGGAACTTTACCATATATTTACTTCAAAATGAATGTTGGAGTATTTTCGATCTAACGGAGGATCGTGCTAGGCAATTTGAGGTGTTGTAGACTCTAGGGTGGAGAAATGGAGAAAATTGTGAAATTGTTTTTTTTTTGCTACTATGGACGCATTTTTCTATTTTTACATGGTCCTCACATTCAGTTATAAATTAAAAATTATTTATAGTACTAATCTTTATGTATCAATATAATTTAAAAGAGTGTCCATGGAGTTTCTTGGCCGTTCTTCTCCATAGGTACCTACTACGCTTTGGAATGGGCAACTAGCTTCATATTTCTAACTGACCGACCCCTTGACAATTCAAAAGTGCCTGTAAATGGTTTAATTGAAATAAATGCTTTGAGTTTGTGTTTGAGTTGTTCAGTTTGATTGCATGTAGGTACACCATCAAACTGAACAACTTTTCCATGGGACCAAAATCGTAATCTGTTGTCCCATACATTTGGGTTGAGTAGGTAAATTAAATTAAGTTACATTTTTTTGGTTCTCTGGTTTTTCTACCATGCCGCATACGATTTGTATAGAATCAAGTTTATCTAACTAAACAGACAGCTTTGCCGCTGGACAGTTTGTTGCGACACTTTTCCCCAGCTGCACTACTAGCGCACACTAGGAAGTGGTGAAGGGCGGGCGTGCCGGGGGACTGTCTTATGTTATTTTGACGTTCTAAAAGTGCTGATTCTTAGCCTAGTTTGAATAAATTACTTATGATTTGATTTTGTTAAATATGACCATACATGATTTCTGACACACGGTGTATATCTGATTCGCGAATCGATTTAGGTACGTCCCATAAGACTGCGTGATATATCCATGGAAAATGTTTTTAAACCACAAAAGCCCAAATCTGCTTTTGATGACATGGCCATGCATTAATCATGTCATGAATGGCGTCATACTATCAAAACAGGTCCAAAAAGGGATCGCCTTGCAATGCATACAAAAAAAATATGGTAGGTAGGTAAATGCTTTAAGTTCAATAAAAGCCCGCCGTGGATGTTTTATGTAGGTATTGACGAAAGACAATTTTTGTTCCACAGAAGGGACATTTGTGTTTTGGGTGTCCAGTGCCGAGTCGTGCTTCAAAGGTACGCACGATTGCCTTTTTCCTCTGGAGTTGCTTTTTATATATTTTTATATTGCTTTATATATATAAATAAAAGTAGTTTCTAGGTAAACACAAAAGCTAAAATGTGTTATCGGAGGATTTACAAAAATAACATAACACCACGCCATGTTTCCCCGAAGGGATGTGCAGAGTTGTACCTGTAGAGTACACCCACATTTCGCCAGTTATGTTTTTTAAGTCCCGTGTAATAGGGGGCACAAATCTAAATGGACAACAAAATTATCACTTTACCAGGTGCATCATCTTCTATAACATAATTAACTCTCTTCCTAAATAAAATATTTCCCGTGGTGTAGCCAATAATTTAAATCGTTAGATTCTCCAGAGCATATCAAAAGTTGGTCACTTTTCTGTTTCGTTATTTGCATACTCACTCACTCATACTGAAAATCGTATCTTTCGTTCTATACGGGATGTGTGAGCTCACTCTTCTCAGTATCGACACTTTTCCGCGCGAACTACGTACGATGAGCTGCTTTCGAGTTTAATCGTGAAAATGTACCGAGCATACAGAGACGATAAAAGAAAATCCACGCTTATCAGGGGGCCTACTCTCTAAGTCCGTCAACGAATATACGGGCCCGTCCGAAAGTAATTAACTTTTTAGAATGGGCAATAATACGCCGGGAGTCATCGGGGGACAACTGTCAAATCGTGGTGTCGTTCATTCTTAGGTCGGCCCCCAAACTAATTTTATGTCAGTAGGTAATACGGAGTAGGAATCGCTCGTAATTTCGGCCGAAACTATGGATTTTGTGCCTAGGAAGTAGACTTCCAAGGACGGGACAGGGTCGTGATACACACAAGGCAGGCACTGAAGCTCCATCGGCCTGGCCATGGACGTGTGTGAACGAGTTCATATAAAATGTACACACCAATATTATTTTTGAGCCCCTGAAGTAGCTCGGTCCGTCCACGTCCCGGGCACGGCCCTAATATATGAGAATAGACGATGATGATTTCAGCCAATTTTAAACCTAAAGCCTAAACTTTTTTATAAAGTACTCGTACTTGGGAAATTCCCCAGAATATCCAAGTTATTAAAATACCTTGAAGGCCCAAAAGTACCTAAAATATTTCCACATCGACTCATGCAATATGTATTTCAGCTCATGCAGAATGTTTCCACAATTTATGTCCTGCCATTGCTTTCAAAGTGTTTTTGTCTTAAAAGTGGTAATTAATTTCTGTCTATTACCCTGCCCCGCGTTTATACCCATAAACAAGTTGTGATACTCACTTGATTTTTATCAAGGCTTGCAAACGACCTGTCAAAAACACGTACGATACGTATGTATTGATGCTGTTTCAGACTTTTCCAGTTAACTATTTTGTTCGTCGTTTTAACATTTTTGACAAGTTTTGTACAAGTTTTGTGTACAACTAAAGTTCGTTTTTCTAATCCCAGAGACTAATTTGACATTTCAAATTATTGTTGTTTGGTTTTACAATATGGAGTTTTACATTTACACCTGTCAAATTAGTCTCCGTGATTAAAAAACAGACTAGTCTTTACAACTTGTTTTAGGTGTAATCGTTAAACGGAAACAGTAGACAACCTTTTTTATACCTTGCTGTAAACGCGGGGTTTCAAATGCAATATATCTATTTTAACTAAGTCGATGCAGAACCCAATTTCCAATGACAACCCACGAATATTGAACACCCCAACGTTTTCATGTGCTGAAATGTGTCATTCCTCCCAAATTGGATGCTCAAACCCTTTGAACTCACGTCTTCATATCGCCCTTTCGAAGAATTATAAGTTGATGGAGTCCCAAAGATATCTATTAGGACTGACGGCGCAATTGTAGGTAGGCCTTCGACGTTCTCGTGTCTCGTGCCTTGAGGAACCCCCTTTAAATTCGCGTCTTTGTGTGGCTGTGTCGAAGATTTAGGTGTTGATCCCTCCGTCAGAAGTGAAGGTTTGATTGTAGGGACACCATCAACCTTCACGTTTCTAGTGCCTTGACGATCTCTCTTTGAGCCCGCGTCTTCATACCGCACTCTTGAAGAGTTAGCCGTTGGTGGAGTGCCAAAGACATCAGCTAGGAGTGAAGGTTTGATAGTAGGGACACCATCAACCTTCACGCTTCTCGTGGCTTGAGGATCTCTCTTTAAACTAGCTTCTTCACGCCGTTGTCCTGAAGAGTCAAGTGTTGGTTGAGTCCCAAAGACTTCAGTCAAGAGGAGTGACGGTTTGGTTGCTGGATGGCCTTCTAACTTCCCGCTTCTTGTGTTTCGAGGAACCTGATTAATTGTTTATAGTTATCACTTCTCCCCTCGCATCGGCACGAACTAAATCTATGAGAATAGCTCACGTTGTGATATGAATAATGACCTCCCGAAAAATAAATCAGTCAAAAATCATACATTTATGCTCGCGTAAGGCCGTATCCTATTTAGAAGCGATCGTCGCGTCCATAATTGATTTTATGTATATTCTAATTTTTAATTGATTTAATTATTTTACATTTTTAATTGACTCATTTATGTATTTTCTAATTTATAAATTTTGAAATATTAGTTGAATGTTATTTTTATTTTAATTTATTTCGGTGCAATGATTTTATGTAAATATATTGTAATTTGTAATGCTTATCTCTAATCTTTTTTATTCATTATGTGTTTGTGTTTAGTTTCTATGGGTGTAATTTATGGACCTGAAATAAAAGGATTTATTATTATTATTATTATTATAAGTAATTTTTTTTCGGTGAGCCTGAACGCGTGGTCGTGCCGACAGACGGCGCTTGCTGGTTTTGTAAATATATGGAGCAGTTGACTTTTCTTTCGCTATTTCAAGTTTGGTCCCATATTACAAGTACTTCATAATGTTGAGTAAAATGACCTGTTTTCAGTTATTTCAAATACATCTTTTGTAGTTTTAGGTAACGCAGAGATACATTTGTAATTCCTAATTTAAAGTCTTTAACGATCTGTTCTAGGAAATTGCAAAGGAATTCGATAATATGGAGCCTGAACTGACTACCTTATCTTTGTAAGACACACTTTTAGGTTATTATTTCTGGAAAATATGGAACATTTTTATTTGCTTATCCTATTGACCGCTACGTCAAACAAGCAAAAACGTGCCCTCGGCGCTAAACTAGGAATTATTCCTTAAAATCTGTCATGTAGTCGTGACCTTGGCGTGCTGGGCACATTTTGGTCTGTCTATACATGACTGTGGCGGTCAAAAGGTTAAAAGGAGGCTCCAAGGAAAACTTGTTAAAATATTATAACCATTTTTTATTATTATACGTAATTGTCCATTGTGCAATGCCATATGCATAAAAAGGTGTCATCTATATAAAGATAAAAATAACAATAAAGGTACCTAGCTAAGTCCATAACCATTATTTAAAATCTTGATAGCGATCTTATTAACTTCTTTACAGTCAAGATAATCAAGTCTCGCTACTTTCCGAGGCAGTGTATGTTAGTATTAGTACGTGTGTCGCCTCGTATAGTCTAATAGAGGCATGAGGAACAGGGTGTACAGTTCACTAATCCTCCACAGAAAAGGGAGAATCCTCCGACCAGACGGGTGTCGTGTCTAGTGGGTACTGCCCGACGGTTGATGTCGGGATGTTGTATATACAGAGTGGGTAAAAAATCGTGGATCAAACAAAACAGGGCGATAGTTGTACATTTGTGGTAGAATTCTTTTTTACAGTAAGGTTCTGAAGTTACAAATAATTTTTGCTGAGACATAAAATATATTGAAAAAGTGCCAATACTCATTTTTTAGTAATGATACATTTCCTAGAAGCAGCTAAATACCATTTATTGTTTTAAAATATGTACCTTCCCATTTTACTGTAATTGCTTATTTATTACAAATTTTAGTATTTTTGGTATTATTGTTTTAAAATAGGTACCCATTTTACTGTAATTGCTTATTTATTACAAACTGGTATTTTCTTTAAAAAAACACCCAAATTGTCACAATTTTTAAGGAGATCAAGTTAGGGCTCTGCCACAGAGATATTTTTTACTGCAAATACTATCGCAACTATCGCCCTATTTCGTTTGATCCACAATTTTTTACCCACCCTGTATATGCTGGTCGCGCCGGTAAACTTTGCTTGCGCGATGCAGGATTTGTGTGACGACAGGTCTTTGATGCGTAATTCGCATGAGGCGTTGGAGATGTGGCGCCGGCACAGTCTACTGAACCGATTTTAATAAAATATTACATATATATGTATCGTTGGATTATTATTGTTTGTCTGCCAGCAAGCACAATCAGCTTATAATATTCCCAATGCTGGGTCACAGGCCTCCTCTCTTCTCTACAGAGGGAGTGGGCTGTAATCTACCACGCGGGCCCAGTACGGGTTGGTAGATGCAGCGTCGGACTGGCCATACAGTCGAGGTGGCATTTGCCAGCCGGGCCCCAGCCTGCACGGGCCCCCTCACAGGCCTGGGTTGAGAGGCATGCGGCAACTTCAGCACAGGGGGGGGGGGGGGGCCCGCGCAGCGTGCCCCCTGTGCTACGGTTGCCCGCGTGCATGTCTCGTAAACTATGCGTCTTACAAAAAATTTGAAAGACAAAATAATTTGCTACAAATTATGACTTGACGAATTTTTTGTAAGATGCATAGTTTACGAGATATCGCGAAAAAAGTGTTTTCACCCCTTTTTTCAAGATGGCGGCCGGGGGACCTGGGTGGCGACCCCACAAACTTGAGATTAAGCTTCTATTGACCCCCCACACATGTCCCAAAAATAAAATTGCATCCTGTAATAAATGCAATACTCTGTCCTTAAATTGTAGGTAACATTTCAATGGGCTAAAATTGCCGGAAAATTATGGGAGTTTTATTTCGCTTTCTTTTATGTAAGTATTATAGTGGTTATTATTATTATCAATAATAATAGTGTTTATTCCGCCGTTTATAAAATAAACTAAAGCAAGAAACCCTACAGGAATCGGTCATGATTTCGAAGGACTGAGACATTTTTGCTGTTGTAAGGTCGCGGCAAAAACGCGTAAAATTCGCAATTTACGCGGTTTTCTAGATCTAGCTAGCAGGGCGCCAAGCATACACTAGGGCTATAGAGGTTAAAAACTCGATGAATTCGGAACTGCAACATTTATAAATAACAATTAAGAAACGTAACGTATTTATTCACTCTCATCTCATAATTTTGATGAAACGGAACGCATTACGCAAGTAAAGAGACTGTGGTTTGGGGAATCCCCGACGCGTGCGTTCGCTGCTCCTTGAATCGCATTCCATTGTTTAGTCGGTTTGTATTGCCCTTACCGCCGATACTCTAGTTCAATTATGTTGTTTTTAAATATTATACTGACTTACGTTACATCGAGAAACTGTTACAATGGAAAAGGTAAGTTGCATAATATTATTTTTATTGCTTTCTGAAAAAAAAGTCACTTTGGAGCATTTGTAATCTAATATTATATAGGTACCTAAGTATTACTCAAATTGATATATACTTCACGGTTTCAGTCACGTTCAGCGGCATATAAACCTAAATCTGGTTCGGAGAAACGGAAAAATAAAAGAAAGATAGAATTACAAACAGCGGCTTCGAACCCAAAGCAATCCAGGCTTTCCTTCACGTCTACATCTCAAGAGCTTGAAGATCCTCAAAATCGGAGCGAATCGCAACCAGGTAAATAGATTTAATTTAATACAGTTTTTTTTTCTAATTTAACAAATCTTTACATATTTGTTAGCTAGTTTTACCTGTAGTTTCGCTTTTTAATTCCTTCTTTACATAGAATTATAACGCCTAGGAGGCCAATTCTTAGTCAAATAGAGATAGAAATATGCCGAAAAAATTGAGGAATGTCGGATGAGATTGTATGGGGAACACACGACATCGGCCATTTTTTTTCGACATAAGCATATTTCTATCTCTATTTGACTGAGAATTGGCTTCCAGAAGGATAGCCTTACTACTGGCCGCTGCGTAAAATTTGAGGCACAAAACGCACACATCGTTTTGCTTGGTAGTCGCACGCAACACAAACGTAAAATAATGTTACCAGTCAAATGACATTTCCCCAAAAATATGGGAAATGGATATATACTTCTGTACAGTTTTAATAAGGCTTATTAACACAAACTTGTTTTTAGTTAACCAAAATGTACATGATATGCGCACGGGGTCGGTTGACTTTTGACACTACGGGGCTGTCGAGCGTATCACACCACGGTGGATGGTGGTGTGATTTGACTGGATGTGATTGCAGGGCGCAGAGACGGCTTCTGGGTGTTATAATTCTATGCTTCATTATAATCTACAAATTTGTCAAATTTATCTGTTCTAAGCCAAAATTACGTCTTTTTATATATTGACTTTGATGTATAAATTTTAAGCTACAGATAGGTACGGAATATTGTAGGGAATGCTACATTTTTAGAAATCTTAATGTTATTATAAACAAGAGTCTTGGCTGATTAACTCATTAGTGCCCCGGCCATACCCTTGAACGTAGATAGATGATTTTTGTAATGAAATGAAATCCCTTTACGCATATTGCAGACGAAAAACGGACTTTTAAAATTTCTGAAACCCCTCAACCGATTTCAATGATATTTTTTGAATGTGTATAGCTATTAAATATTTATACAATATTTTATTTTTATAGGACCCTCATCATCATCATCAATGTTAGACGAAAAATTGGATTCACTTTCGTATGCAAGTAATTCAGAAGAGAACATAGCAGCGGCGACTCTACCCATAATAATCACGCAAGACACAGCACCACAAGGAGCAAATGAATGTGTTTCTAATCCTAAAGACACAATTACTTCAATTACGTCCAGCGACACTGGATCTGGTGGAAATATTGATAACGTTGCGTTAAAGCCACTAACATTAACAGTCGATGATTGCAGTCAAATTCAAAAACTTTCTGAATTTGCTGCGCCAAGGAAAAATGCTACGACTGCCGAGAAATTAAGTATCTTATCTGTTCACCCTATCCAACCTTCGGGTGATAAAAACAGTTTGCCTTTCGATGCAAATCGGGTTTACTACCGAAAATTACCAACAGGAACTTTAATTCGACGAGAATCTGTCTCTTATTCTCTTGAATTAAACAAGCTATTTTGTACCACCTGCATGTGTTTTGCGTCTGACGCCACGAAAGAAGAAGGAGGAGGAAGAAGTCCATTTATTGATGGCGTTACTCCATCCAAAAAACATATTTATGAACAACTTGTCAAACACGAGGAAAGCCACAGTCATCAGTTAGCCGTAGTTGCCTTGCTTACAGCAAAAAAAAGAGGAAATGTGGAACAACATCTCACGCTAAAGAATATGCAAGAGATTTCCAATAGGCGTCTGGTCCTGAAAAGAATAATTGATATAATACTATTTATATCTAAACAAGGCATTGCTTATCGTGGAAAAAGTGAGGCCTTGTACTCGTTAGCGGATATCGCAGACGACAACCAGAATCACGGAAACTTTTTAAATTTAGTTGTCCTATTGTCGAAGTATGATCCAGTTCTTAAGGCGCACATGTCCGAGGCAATTACTGAAAGTAAAAAAAGAAAAGACTCAGGAAAAGGTAAGGGTCGAGGTGGGCTTGTTACCTTTTTATCAAAAACCACTATAAATAAATTAATAAATATATGTGCACGTCAAGTTAAACTAGAAATCGTTAAAGAAATCCAGGCGGCGAAATCTTTTAGCCTTAATGTGGATTCTTGCCAGGATGTTGGCGTTGTTGACCAGGCTGCAATTTGCGTGCGCTATGTTAAGAGTGGGATCCCACAAGAGCGGATGCTCAGCATGGTCCCTGTCCGGAAATCAACAGGAGAAGATTACCGAGCTCTTGTAAGCAATGAACTAGCCCAGTTAGGCTTAAATTTGCAAGATATTATTAGCGTGTCATTTGATGGCGCCGGAAATATGGCGGGAAGGTATAATGGTCTTCAAGCAAAACTGAAGGAAGAAGTGCCAAAATTAATTTTCACACATTGTTATGCACATGTTTTAAATTTAGTGCTGGGAGGCGCGACGTCAAGCTGTACTGAAGCCAAGAATTTGTTTGGGCTCTTGGAGTCTACCAGTGTATTTATTCATGAATCATTTAAGCGCACATCTCTATGGGTGGAGAAAATTTCAGAATTAACAGCTGGACAAGACAAATTGAGACGATTACAGAATATCGGAAAAACAAGATGGTGGGCTAAAGACAAAGCCTTGACCACTGTTATGGAGAAAACTCGATATGTGGCGTTGATAAAAACTTTAAGTGCCATATCTTCAAGCACGGAGTTCGAGCCAAAGGTTTCGTTCCAAGCAAAAGCTTTGATGGATTCTTTTTTGAAATTCGAAACTATCCTGACAGCCTTCACGTTCAAGAAAATATTTGACCTATCAACCCCAGTAAGCCAATATCTCCAAACCCCTACATTGGATTATCTTAAAGCTTGGGGATTCATCAAATGTTTAGACATGGATTTACGAAGACATTTAGATACTTTTGATGATGTTTTCAAAGCTGCAAGTTTATTTGCATCCGATGTTCAAGACTTGATGCACGCTGAAAACATTGATCTCGACGTACAAACCACGTTACCGTTACGAAGAATTTCTAAAAAACCGAAGAAACATGAGCAGTTATGTGAAGATGAAGTAGCATTATTGGCTACAGACCCAAAGAGATTTTATTCTATTTCTGTCTACAAAGTCATTATTAATACAGCTTTAGTTAAAATAAACGAAAAATTCATGTGCAACGAAGATTTAATGAAAGATGCCGCTTGTTTGGACCCGAAAAACTTCAATAAAATCAAAGAAAATGGAATTCCTAATGACGCGCTGAAGTCTATCGCATCAATTGCAAATGTCGATCGAGAGTTGCTGTCAAAAGAACTGGAATCTTTTGCAAATAAGTTTAGTGAACTGTCTAAAACTCTTTGGGATGAGCACATTTCTCCTAGGCAGCATAAGCAAGATTCAGATTTCACAGGTTTGGACGTCTGTCAAAGTTGCATACCATGTGCATGTAAACTTTTATCACAGTATAATATGCATATCAGCACGTACACCACCTTATATGTTGCATATTGTGTAATTCTCACAATTTCATTCACGCAAGTGACTTGTGAGAGACGATTTTCAGCATTGAAGCGCATTAAAACGAGACTTCGTTCTTTACTGGGGCAAGAACTGTTGGATTCGTTGATTATATTAAATACAGAATCGGATCTAATCAAGGATGACGAAAACAACAGCTTTTACGATCGAGTCATTAACTGCTTAGCTGAAAGTTCTCCTCTTTTAAAAAAAATGTTGATTGGCTAGCTTTATATAATTTGTTCTAAGTAAATACCTACTTACTATTGTATTGTATTTTAGTATAGTAATAAATTTTTTATAGTTTGTTTATCTCAATTTGTGTATCTCAGTATTTTTCGATAGTATCCCATCACCATGGTCTAGTCTCGGGCCCCGGGATTGTGATCAGCCACCCGGGCCCTTCCGGCCCAGTCCGACCCTGGGTAGATGACACATGTCTTCGAATTTTTGGTTCTAGGTCATGCCGGTTTCCACAAGATGTTTTGTCTATTAGCAAGACAGTATATAACCAGGAGCCGTGATGAGGTTAAAGATGATAGGAAAATACAGGAAGCTTTTAAACTCTGATCACACTAAGTCCCGCGCGGGACGCGAGTACGCACTTCCATTGTTTTAGCGATTAAGAACTCACGCGACTCCTCGCGCCAATTTGAACACCACCAGTTAGTTGACATAATCGGCGTGAACGAATTCCGTCCCGCATCCCACGTGGGTTTCACCTCAGTTTCACCAAAGCTTAAAGAAGGTAGGAAGAGACAGGAAGCATTTAATGGACGATGCTGGAAAATAGTGATAAGGAATCGACGGGGCCTGCTTATAGGTTTTGTAAAGGTACTCCCTTAAACTCACTTCCTCAATCGATTTCGTAGTTCCGGTACGGTTGGGAGTTTCTGGGCCTCCGAATATGATGTCCAGCAAGTTCTGGTCTAGACCGGGGATCACCTGATTAAATTTAGATAGTACTATGTAGGTAGGGACGCTGTTCAGCACCCTAATTGCGTAACACCCTTTCAGTCATAATGCGAAAGATTTTGAGAGAAGTTGCTAAATATCCATAGCTTCATAAGCTTGAATAATTCATCTGCTCAACAAAGTAAGAATAAAATATAGAGGCCTTGGCAGAGAGTACAACTTTGTGCACTTTCGCTTCGAGACCCTCGGTCGATGGGGTCCCAGTGCGCATAAGTCATTTGCGGAAATCGCGAAACGTCTGGTTGATGTAACTGGTGACCGAAAAGCTGACGGCTTTCTCGCGCAACGCATCAGCATTGCAATTCAGCGAGAAAATGCCGCCAGCATTGCCATGGTAAGGGTGTTACGCAATTACCTCGCTAACCATAATTTATCAAACACCGCGTTAGCGATTTTTAGCCTTGCAAATGATAACTGATATTCTTTTCTGTGGTTTTAACAAACTCTTTGACCCTGCTTTGTAACCGAGAGCGTTTGTCGCGCGATTTTGCGATCATTCGATTGTTTACCTGAACAATACGCGACATGATTGATCGCGCGAGTATGTCGTAATCATATGAACGATCGACGATCGCTTCGGAGAAGACGCGGCCTTCCACATAAAAAAAAAACTAGGTTAAGTCGGTGTTCCATATCTGACTAATCTGAGAAGAAATACCGAATGTCGGTCACAGTCTCTTTTAAAGTCCAGACATAATCTTGGTCAGGTTAATGAAGATTATGCAGATCAGTGTCTGAGATGGTCTTTTGAGGAAAGAACTACGCAGATTTGAGTGGAGCTGTCCAGTCAGTGCTCGCATTTATCAGTAAGTAGATCCTTGCCGGTTTAGGATGGACAATTGGACATTCACTGAATGCACAAAAAATATAGTCAAAAGACAATAACCTAGCCAGCCAGCCTAGAAAACCAGGGCTCGCTTTGACGCAAAATATCCGAGAACCTTCTCGTATATTTTGCGTCAAGGCGATCACTGACACCCGAAGCCTGATAGTCTCCGATCTGAAGATCTGCTGGCAAGTCAAGTCAACGGTCGTGGCACGTAGACAGAAATACTTTAAATTTGAACGAATTATTCATATAGGTACTAATGTGGTGTATCTTTAAAGCAAGAGGACCACGTTAAAATTTTCATCCGTCCTTCCTATCACTTCTATGCGCCGTCTTTTCTGTGGACTAGGGTGACGGATCAGTAAAAGACTGTTACACTTATTTTCTGATGCATACTCACTTCTTCAAGCGGCTGCCTCGACGTGGGGGGTGTTCCAAATATATCGATGAGGACTGCTTGGTCGACGGTTGTCTGAGCTCCGGCCAGTGCCAGGATTCCGGCTATCATGAGGACATGCATTTTTTTCTGGAAGAGGTAAAGAAGAAAATTGTAAAAAAAAGACTGCATTCGCAAATTCGTTTCCAAAAATGTAAACAAGTACATAATATGTATGTGTAGGGCGCATAAGTTATTTGCGGAAATCGCGAAACGTCTAGTTGATGTAACTGGTGACCGAAAAGCTGGCGGCTTTCTCGCGCAACGCATCAGCATTGCAATTCAGCGAGGAAATGCAGAGTTGTAGGTCGTAGGTTCGAACCCAGACAGGCGCTTTACTTTGTGTAAATTATTTCATCACCACTGCTCTCAAAACGGTGAAGGAAAACATCGTGAGGAAACCGGCATGTCCTAGAACTAAAAATTCGAAGACATGTGACATCTACCAACCCGCACTGGGCCCGCGTGGTAGATTACGGCCCACTCCCTCTCACAGAGAGGAGGCCTGTGTCCCAGCAGTGGGAACATTATAGGCTGATTATGTGAGGAAATGCCGCCAGCTTCCTAGGTACAATGCCTCGAGGGCCTGTTTTAGGTTTAGCTTAGTTTTAATTTAATTTAGTTAATGTTAATAGCCATCTTGTATTTTGATTACGTAAATTACCAATAAGGCCATCGTATTACTATAAAATGTACAAAATTGTTTCAGGAGGATTTTTGCTATGCGACGTTATCCGCTTTTATATTCGCCAGGAGTTTTCTTTAACATTTGATAGGCTCTAGTTTGACAGTTTGACTAGATGGGAAACGATGGTGCGCGTTCACAAGTTATAGCTATCATCGGGAAACACAAACAAAGGAGTTCCACTTCTTAGAGACGCAAAATTAACGTGTTTTCGCTGGATATTCAATTGAAATTAATAATTATCGTTTGAATAAAGGTCAACAGCCTGATATTCAAGCAAAAAATCCAGCTTCTGACGTATTTCAATTCAATAAAAAGATATGACTAAATAGATATAATATGATAAAAGCTTATTATTAATGACTGTCTCGTGATAAACTTTGTGGGACTTGCCGGTGAACCAAATTTTAGTTTTTCTTTTAAATCAAAATATTTTATTTCACATAAACCTACATGGGCACTTGTGAGACGTCAGAAGCTAGGTGCACGGTTCCAATTAACAGAAGCGATTCATGCGGCTAATTTCGCTGATATGTTGATGTAGCCGATGCCGTGATTATAGTAATGTTGTTCATATTTGATGTACGGTGTAGCCATATACGTGAGCATTCATTTATTTGTTTTAATCGCACATGTGTCGCAGGTCGGGTCGCGGTCTAATGTAGCCTCAGCCTAAATTATTCCTCACCTTCCGCCTGACGCAGGTCCTCACCGGACACGGCAGCTTCGGGAGGTTCCTGTGTCGGATAAGGCGGGAGGAAACGCACGGGTGTCACCACTGTGTGGATCGCCCGGAGGACACGGTGGAGCATACGGTGGAGGTCTGCCCGGCTTGGGTAGAGCACCGCCGTGTCCTCGTCGAGGCGATCGGCGGCAGAGATCTCTCGCGTCCGGCCTTGGTTCAGGCCATGGTACGGAACGAGAGGGCATGGGCAGCCGTCACCTCCTTCTGCGAAGCAGTAATGCTCGCGAAGGAGGAGGCGGGACGGTTGAGGGAAAGGGAAATTTCGCGCCCTCTTGCCCCTAGCCTCCACAGGAGACGCCCTGGGCGTCGGGAATCCCGAGCGGATTTCCGGCCACCGTAAGCGCGGGCTTCCGGACGGTGAGCAATGGGTAGCTCACCGTCCCGTAAGGACCAGGCTTGGGTCGACGGAGCGTTGTGTTCCACGCGCGCCTCAAAGAGATGTCGTCAGCACAAGCGTAGGGGTCCACTAGGGCCGATACCTGCCGGGGTCGCGGGAAGGTACCAAAGGGTTATCGAGGCCCCTGGCAACACAGGCAATGGAAGTAATACGGGTGGGTTTTAGTCAGTAAGAGTCTGACACACCCTCCCGCTCCGCCCAGAGCAGGAGATATCTAATGATGGACTTCATTTATCATTTATATAAATAATTCGTAATTATAACATCCCGGGTTTAAAACGTCATTATAATTATTCCGGGATTTTAGAGGACGTATTATCTACTCTATGTTCCTTCCTCGAAGTTTAGGTTAATATAATACTCTACATATTCCGATCTCTGCTAATTATCGACTCTCGGTTGCACACACGCACAGCACACAAAAAATTATTTAAAAAACAAAAAACCCGACTGCAAAAACACACAACTGAAAAGGGAAAAATAAGCATAATAATCTATATAATTTTGATATCGCAGGCCAGGGACAATCAAAAGTTACACCATATTTCAGGTTATTCGACTGTCCCCGCCTGCAAGACCAAAATTATATAGATTATTATGCTTGTTTTTCCCTTTTCAGTTGTGTGTTTTTGCAGTCGGGTTTTTTGTTTTTTAAATAATTTATTTTATTTTAAACTTTTTAGTTTTATTAATATACATATTTGAAAATTACTCATAAAGTACTAGCTGTTATTTGATACCAATATTGTAGCAATTAATTAAAAAAAAACTTCCCCTCCTTTTTTTGTATTTGCAGATGCAATTTATAAATATTATATAGCCTACACTCCTACAATTAAGCCGAATCTAATGACACCTCATATGTTAAAATCCATCAAGCCGTTTAGGCTACAGAGCGTGCCAAAGAAATAGACATACATACATACATACATACATACATACATACATACTCTCGAAAAACATTACCCTCCTGAGGCCGTCGGGTAAAAAGTTGTCGTTGTGATTTTGTTCTCGTTGTTAGCTGAAGTCTTCATTTATTTTCGTTGCTTATATAGTTAGTATGTATGCATCTATTATATAGCATATAAGTCTGTGTGCCTATTATATTATATTATATTGTACTTATATACTTTTTATTTGCACCAAAGACAATCCCTGTCCACTCCATGGTTACCTGGAAGAGATCGCAGTAAGCGAAAAGGCCGCCCATTGTATATTTTGTAGTGTATATTCTTTTTTTTTTTGTAATGTGTAATCTGGTGTATTTAAAAAGTATATAAATATATACTTTTTAAATTAAATTAAATAATAATAATAATAATAAAACAAAAAATCATAAAATATTTTTCTTTCTCTCTCTCTTTCACACAATAAAATATTTATTCCTACCTGCTGCCCGTGGCTTTGCCCGCGTGGCTTTTTCTAAAATAAAAGTAGCCTTAGTTACTCCTTATAAGTTATAACATCAGCTATCTGCCAGTGAAAGTCCCGTAAAACCGTCCAAGTGCTTGTTGGACCATGCACAATGAAGGGCGCATACCACTTATGGTCTGTGAACTCACGAGGTAATTTTTGCCGTCCTAAAGTTAAATAAATACATAACTCAATAAATAAATAAATCCGTTATATAAAAGGCTATGTATATTTTAAAAAGCAAAACAAATAATTTTAAAATTATAAATGAAGTGTTTGGCTCGATTTAGGAGTCCGGGAGTGTATTTAGGCAATTATAGTCATTAAAATCACCAATACATCTTTCTAGGAGGACGCTGCGGCCCATCTTCTTGACTTATAGTGCCTTTTACGACACGCCCATGTATGTTTAACAAATTATAAGCGTCCACTGAACAGTGGCCGCTTATTTTTTACCAAACATACACATTTCAACTCTTTAAAAGTCATTTCAATGTTTTTTAATTTATGTTTTCCCCCTCAACACGGAATTGCAAGTTTTTTATTACAGCAGCCATTGTTAAATATTGGAAAAAACGTGATATCGTCCGACCACGAGTCATACCTCACAGAGCTATTATCCAATAAAATGGAAACAGGTTTTTAAAGTCATTATTGTCGTATTTATAACAGAAACTGGATACAAATGATGATTTTGTAATTAAATAGATGGTTATTTTATTTTATCGAAGTTGCACTTCAGATTACAAAATCAAAAAGTCTAATTATGTATAAATAGATATTATTTTACATAA
The DNA here is from genome assembly GCA_905333075.3 of Atethmia centrago. NCBI lineage: Eukaryota > Metazoa > Arthropoda > Insecta > Lepidoptera > Noctuidae > Atethmia > Atethmia centrago. The sequence continues at coordinate 13,654,850 of HG995396.1, read as the reverse complement.
ACCTACATGGGCACTTATGAAACGTCAGAAGCTAGGTGCACGGTTCCAATTGGTCGTTTCTTACGGAGAAGAGCCGGCAAGAAACTCCACGGTTACTCTTTTAAAAATAAGTATTTTTCAGGGTTCCGTAGTAAACAAGGAATCCTTATAGTTTCACCATGTCCGTCTGTCTGTCTGTCTGACCCCACTGTAGCTCAGAGACGCTTAGCACTAGAAAACTGTAATTTGGCATAGCTATACATATTGATCACGCCGACAAAGTGCTAAAATAAAATCTTGACGTTACTCCATGGTGTGGGGTATCGTTGGACAGGCCGTTCAAAAATATTGCAGGTCTGTGAACACAACCTTTCGATTCAATGATCCACTTGCGTAATATTAAGCATTAAAGTGCTAATTTTTGTTAGAGTGATGTGTCCCCCCCCCCCCCCCTGCCAGCTAAATGGTTGTTTATGGAGATGTGAAAAAAATCATGACAGTAGTACATATAATGAAATTAAAAGGAAAACTATCACAGCTAAGTGGGCTGTACAAGTTAACGAGTAATAGTCGACCAACTTAAATTTGCAGTTGGAGAATTGACCGTGGCATATATCGATGTATGGGAGAACAGGTTTTTCAACGACGGCGCGTCGTATTCCACGCGCGCCTCAAAGAGATGTCGTCAGCACAATGTGACCCCTACATTGTGCTGACGGGCATTGCCCGCGACCCCAGCAGGCATTGGCCTGCTGGGGTCGCGGGAAGGTACTAATGGGTCACCGAGGCCCCCGCAACATAGGCAACAGGACGGAATACGGGTGGGTTTTAGTCAGTAAGAGTCAGACACACCCTCCCGCTCCGCCCACAGCGGGAGAAGTTATTTGATGATTTCCCAACCAAAAAAAAAAAAAAGTACTCCCAATTACGGAACCCTTCATTGTGAGTGGTCCGACACGCACTTGGCCGGTTTTTTCTATCTGGAATTTCTCAACTAGCAGCCCGGAATCTGGATTTGTGCCCGGTTGATGGCAATAGGTTCACCTCTGTCTATCTCTTCGGGGAATACAGGCGTAGGTAATGTTATGTTATGACTTTATTACTTTGTAGTTTTCGCGTCGTGGAAACACAAATCACATAGGTACGAAGAGAGCTTGACAAGCACGAAAAAATCACGTGCTTTTCAAGCAATCTTGACCGTCTAGGGATCCCATTGGGAATCTACGACCGAATTCGGTCGAAAAGCGATCGATATCTATGTCGAGACTGCAGCCTCTGCACATTTATTATTTACAGTTATTCCACCTCTGATTTATATCACAGTGGTCTTAATTCGGATTTCCGGCCACCGTAGGCGCGGGCTTGCGGACGGAGAGCAATGGGTAGCTCACCGTCCGGTAAGGAGCAGGCCCGGGTCGACTGCGCGTTGTGTTCCACGCGCCCCTCAAAGAGATGTCAGCACAAGTGTAGGGGTCCACTAGGGCCGATGCCTGACGGCGTCGCGGGAAGGTACAAAAGGGTTACCGAGGCTCCTGGCATCACAGGCAACCGAAGGAATACGGGTGGGTTTTAGTCAGTAAGAGTCTGACACACCCTCCCGCTCCAGAAATTTTTCAATGAAGTCCTACACAAAAAAATGAGAACAGCAAGGGTCCATCGAAGGTTAAGTTACGCTTGCCAAGATCGGTCTGTGGATGCGTGGCCATCCATTACATATCCGAGACCCCTCGGTGCCTCAGAAAGCACGATATGCCGCTGGCTGTAATTCCCAATTTTCAAAATTCCCAAAGATCTATGAAATTCGTTACGGTAGTCAAAAAGTCTGCAAACCAGTCTTACCAAGGGGCATAGAGTTACCTAGTAACTGGATCGTGGAGGTTAGATAGGTAGTCGGTCCATGTAAACTACTGGTATTCTGTTGCATCCGGTTAGACTTGAAGTTGAGGTGACCCCAAAATTGTTGGGAAAAGGCAGGCAGATGAGTGATCTCTATTCTCATTGCTATAAGATTGTTGCCGACATAGCCTGCAGAGTCAGCAAGCTGAAGTGGCAGTGGGCACTTGGGCAGGCCATGTGTGTCGAAGGACCGATGGCCGGTGGAGCAGACGAGTCCTGGAGTGGAGACCGCGTATCGGCAAGCGTAGTGTGGGACGCCCCCCAGCCAGATGGACCGACGACCTTAAAAAGGTGGCTGGGACAGACTGGAAGGCGGAAGACAGGGTGTTCTGGCGCAGCCTGGGAGAGGCCTATGTCCAGCAGTGGACTGTTATAGGTTGAGTTGATTGATAAGATTGTTGTCAGAGAAAGTAAAAAAGAAAGATAGAATACGTTAATTTGTGGTAAAAATAACGTGAAGAAAGTACACAAACACGAAAGAACAAGTTGGAGGAAAACAGTGTTGCCATCCATACGAGGTTTCTCGTACATGTACGAGATTTAGTGGTCCTGGTACGAGGTACGAGCTTACATCCATCCTCGTGTGATTTTATACGAGATTCGTTGATACAAGTCATATTTTGGAACGCGCCTCTGACTATACGAAATGAATGAATGGTGTGTACGTACGAAAGGTTTCATTTCATTCATTTTACTTGTATTGTTTCTTTAAGATGTTAAGTTAACGTAGAAAATATGTCTATGATAATTCCACTCTACTCGACGTCCACTATAATAGTTACAGTTCGGATACTACATACAGTATCCAAAGCAAAATTCCGGTTGTACGACCTGCCACCTGCGACCACCTGCTTACGAAACTGCTTTGTAGAGTGCTTGGTTATGAGATAGTTGACAAGAAAATCAATAAATTTTAGGCAATTTATTAAATAAATGGTATGTACGAGGTTGTGTTGACAAAATACGAGATTTCAGACCATATCTGTACGAGGACATGCCTTCGGCGTCTGGCAACACTGGAGGAAAATATGCGTCATATCCACGCAAAACGGCCATCGCTCAGCATGACGCTGCTACCCTATGCGAGACAAGAGCCCCAGCGGTGGCAGCAGAGATGAATAACTCTGAAAGGACTCAGGGAGAATACTCTCTAAGTCCGTCAACGAAGACACAGGCCGTCCGAAAGTAGTTGATCCGTCAAAACAAGTGACAAATTCAATTTTTCGAACGGGCACAAACACATTGCGAGTAGGGAGAACTGTCAAATTGTCTTGTCATTCCATTCATTCTCAGTTCGGGCTCCGTTCGTAGGTGATACGGAGTAGGAAACGCCCGAAACTTCGGCCGAAACTACGGATTTAGTGCTTGGGCCCGCTAGACCGGAAACACCTACCTATACCATTATCGGTCTGTATCACTTTTGCGGAAAATACAACACGCGTCATGGTAAAAACTCAAACCAGATGGGAAAGTACGAGTTACCTGGGAAATAGTATGCTGCTTTCGCGATTCTGTTTCCAAGCTGTCATTGATGATTTTTATTTATGCAATGACATGAGTATTTACTCTGTGAAGTATTATATTATTTTAATTATTGTAAATGTGAAAACTATGTGGGTCATTGTTTAATTTTGTTTTATTCTCAGTTAGTTTTTAACATGGTCTGGCAGTTTGAGTATTTTTTGCGCCTAGCCAAATGTCCTTTCTTTGGTATTGTTCGTTGAATCGTTGAGCTCCTTAAGTTCTGAGTTGAGCTGCACGATTACTGACAAATGCGTGCACTGACTGGACAGGTCCACTCAATCTGTGTTCATTCATCAAAAGACCATTTCAGACACCAATCGACATGGTCTTCACATGATCTGACCAAGATTATGTCTGGACTTTAAAAGAGACTGTGACCTCTGAGTTTGTTTCAGCCTTTCTTCTCAGAGTAGTCAGATTGGAAACGCCGACGTCATGTAGTTTTAAAAAATATGATTGACGTGTAAAAGTGTTTGTACAAACCTACTTACTGAAATAAAATCATTTATCATTTAAGCCAATAAGTGTTTTTACAAAAGCAAGTTTAAAACCTACGCTTAAGTTCAATTTACACTAACTTCAAACTTTTTTATGACGTGTTCGATAGGTAGTAAGGGTTGGATCTAGTATCGTTTGGCAGGAGTTGGGGGTAAAAGGGGCTAAAGTTGGTAGAGATTGGGTCCCCGATTATAACGCTAACACTATTATTAAAAGGTAATGGTGCCGATTCCCTTGTTCACAAACTAAACTAAATTTAAGTTCAGTGCATCTTTTTCTTTCTATTTCATTAAGAAAAGGACAGAAGATAAATTTTAGTTTAGTCCTGTCAAATGAATCAGCGCCTGTCACTACTCCATACAAGTTTAGACGTGATTAAAAACTTGCCTACTAAAATTACGTCAATTTACGTCAAGCGCTGATTAATTTGACAGGACTAAACTAAAATTTATCTTCTGTCCTTTTCTTAATGTAATAGAAAGAAAAAGATGCACTGAACTTAAATTTAGATTAGTTTGTGAACAAGGGAATCGGCGCCAATGCATACTTTTCACGTTACAATGGGCGCTTGACAACCAAATCTGTCCAAGTAAAATTATTTGGAGAAATTTGACAGCTTGATGTGCTGTCGACTGTACACAATAAATAATCATAGTTTTATCTTAGAAAAAGCCACCCAGGCGGAGCCACAGGCAGCAGGTAGACTTCATTAAATCAACCGTCAACTTTAATGTTAAATTCATGGCTGAGAATCAGCATTTTTTGAACGTCAAAATTACATAAGACAGTCCCTCAAAACCCTTCACCACTTCTTTAGCTGGGAAGAATAATTGGCGTAACAATCTGTCCAGTAAAAAATATATAAAGTTAATAATTAAAGGGGGTCCTCATACAACAAACGTCTATTATTGTGGCGTCTTTTGCTTCATCTTAAAACGGTACAGAACCCTTCGTGTGCAAGTCTGACTTGCACTTGGCCGGTTTTTTTGGCTTTACTGCACACATACCTACTATGTATTATTTACAACAAAATCATTTTTCTCGGGACTACTTTATTTCCAAATGCAGATTAGACCAACAGTCTTCAACCATGACCTCTTGACACTTACACGACGCGTTATTATCTAGGTTTTGACCAACCGTTTAATAATAATTCACTTTTTAGTGTATCAAATAGAAACAAGTCTAAACTCCGCACTGACCACAATCATGAATACAAATTATCTTAACCACTAATCTGTACCTACATAGCTAAAAACCATATCAAAACAAGTCAATTAATAAAAAAAAATAAAAAAAAATATCATTAAAAAGGTCACTCGTACGTACCTTAGTATTAAAAATCACAGCACTTATTAAAAAAAACAAATAAAACACACTTTGCAGCGTTAAAATCTAAAGGTCATTTGGTAATAATGACTGTTTTTAATAAAATTAATAACTTTAGCGATGTCTGGTGTTCATAATGACATCTTTAAGGCGACTGACATTATGTGCTCGCAACGATTGAATAAGAAATATAGTAGACACACTGAGATTACGTCATGTGAAGGAAAACTTGTTATTCTGCAAGGTTGTGGGAACTGAGAAGACTTGTTGGGTTATTAACGTCTTCCCTGTTATGAAACTATAAAATATTAACGTGGATTTACGTGGCGTATGAGATGGCTGGAATTGCCAGAGGTAAACCGATCTCTAACAAGTGAACTTAGGTCACATAGATACGGTAGGTACCTACACCGAACGTCAGTGATAACAAAATTAGCACCCTAACTGAGTAACTCTATCAATCACAATTTTGAAGTATATTGCTTATCCATTGCTTCATGTGTTCGAAAAAATTGTCTGCTCATCAACCAAAATAACTCAATCAATGTTGTTGAACTGTCAAATTGAAACCCATTCCTACTGTAAGTGAATTACGAAATTACCCCGCTGTACCTTTAAGCTAATTTCTCATTCTATTGAACCTCTGTTCTTGACACTAGGTCAGCTCAAGGTCAAAATGTTACAATTGACCCTGCTGACTACACTAAAATCCTATATAAAAAATCTGCCTAAGAGTTGATTTTTTGATAAAACTGCACAAAAAAACACAAAAATCTTTGTCTACGTAGGATATTATGTGGAGGTTAGGAAAAAGTTTTTTTTTAAATAGGATCTTTATTTATTAGATTTATTATATCTGAACTAGGCAGATAATGGGGTAGGCAGAAACTACAGTGAGTTACAAGGTTTGTATTAGTTACAAGTTACAATATTTGAAGAATAAACATGAAAATATACATCACTATACTAAAATTAATAACTTGTACAAATCATACAGTGGTGCCGATTCCCTTGTTCACAAACTGAACTAAATTTAAGTTCAGTGCATCTTCTTCTTTCTATTTCATTAAGAAAAGGACAGAAGATACATTTTAGTTTAGTCCTGTCAAATTAATCAGCGGTTGACGTAAATTGACGTAATTTTAGTAGGCAAGTTTTTAATCACGTCTAATCTTGTATAGAGTAGTGACAGGCGCTGATTAATTTGACAGGACTAAACTAAAATTTATCTTCTGTCCTTTTCTTAATGAAATAGAAAGAAAAAGATGCACTGAACTTAAATTTAGTTTAGTTTGTGAACAAGGGAATCGGCACCAATGGCGCAGATATATGATTTTAGTGTCTTTTAAATCTGTTATTACACCTTCATATAATGCAAGAAAGTTATGCAAAAATATATGTTCAATCAGAACCATAACGCATACACATCAATTCTATAGGTGAATATTTAAGTATTGTAGTAAAATACTTTATGAAACAAATTCAGCAAGTAATGTGGTAGACATTACTTGCTGAATGCGAAGCATAAAAAACGATATTACTTTCAAACTACTTAAGATGTTTTCATGTTTTTTTTTTATAAACCGACTATTTTATTATCTATATTTCTATGTGTGATTTTTTCAAATGTTCATATTTTCGTTACTAAAAATAAAAATTCCCTATAAAACCGCACGGCGCGCAGTGCAGGCGTGAGAGCGACTCGTATTTGAATGGCCAAGGTCAACGGCGATTAACCGACCCCTAAGGTGATCTATTCTTAATACCAGGTGCCTGTAAAGCAACTTAGCATCCTCCAAAAGAGGAAAAGACATAATGCTATTTATTACTCCATCCAACATTGAAAGGGAACACCGCGTTTTGAATAAGTAACCAAATATCTAAAAGCATCGTCAAGGCTCCTGCATACAGGCGATATCGCGGGCGCGACAGGCAGTAATATGCCTGTCGCGTCCGCAATATCGCCTCAGTGTGTAGGAGCCTTTACGGACACATTATTCCATCAAGATGTGACATAAGTCCTCTATAACATCATTTTTGTTAGACAAGCGGTTTCTATTCAACAGTAGCGGGAAATAGAAAGCGTCATGCTTTTGTTTTTTTTTTTTTTGGATGAGGAATTATCAAATAACTTCTTCCGCTCTGGGCGGAGCGGGAGGGTGTGTCAGACTCTTAAGGCTCCTTCAAACAGGCGCGACACGCGACGCGATAGAAAGGCACCGCGTACCGTTGCACCGTTGCACCGCTACAAGCGGTGCCTTTGTGTCGCGTCGCGTGTCGCGCTTGTTTGTAAGAGTCTTTACTGACTAAAACCCACCCGTGTTCCTTCCGTTGCCTATGTTGCCAGGGGCCTCGGTATCTTTTTCGAACTTTCCCACGACCCCGGCAGAAAGCGTCATGCTACGAGTATGCCTCCTGTATAGTTATTTTTGTGGCTATATTCGGCATGGTTAAGCGTTGTAGTAGCATAAGCTAACAGTTTCCTCAAATCGCCTCATGATACAAAATAAATACACAAACTGGTTGTTCGGTTTTCCTTATGATTACCTTGTGTTGAATTGATCGGTGGTTTTATGGCAAACGTAGACGCACGAGCTTTTGACATGGGGCTAGGCAGAATGCAAAAGGAGTATGTAAGGATCGTAGCAAGTGTCGTTCTGTTGTTTATGCTTCGAGGAAGGCTTGAGTTTCTGCATGTGTACGTGGCTTAGTAATAACAGCCGCGCGGTAGATCTTCAAGGTTAAACGACGCGATGCTTGTCGAGATCGGTCCGCGGATGGGTGGTCCCATTACATACTGAGACCCCTCCAAGCATCGGTTGTCATTCGTAGATCTTTGACACTCATTGCGGGTAGTCAGAAGACCGAAAGTCTTACTGACGACCGGCCTTACCAAAAGTTGTCGTGTTATTCAGTATCTGGGTTGTGGAGATCAGATAGACAGTCGCTCCATGTAAAGTACTGGTATCCGGCTGCATCCGGGTAGACTGGAAGCTGACCTAGCACAGTTGTGAAAAGGCTGGGCAGGTGATGGGGTAGGCAGAAACTATACGAGTCTCGATCCTGGTTCCTCGTGCTTCGACCAATTCACACCTCCCACGGTTGTAAGGTCTGACCTTGTTAAAAGACTTAAGAATGTTCGCAGTTTTATTTTATTTTATTCTTTTACTTCGTTTAAAACGCTTAAAAAAGCGGCCAAGTGCGAATCGGTCTCGCACGCGAAGGGTTCTATTTTTATTTTTTATTGAAAGGAACAGCAAACAGTTACATTATAAGTAAATGATAAATGATTTTATTTCTGTAAGTAGGTTTTTACAAACACTTTTACACGTCAAAACATATTTTTTAAACTAGATGAGGCCGGCGTTTCCTATCTGACTACTCTGAGAAGAAAGGCCGAAACAAACTCAGAGGTCACAGTCTCTTTTAAAGTCCAGACATAATCTTGGTCAGATCATGATCATCATCAAAAGACCATTTCAGACACCAATCGACAAGACCATGTCGATTGGTGTCTGAAATGGTCTTTTGATGAAAGAACCACACATATTGAGTGGACCTGTCCAGTCAGTGCACGCATTTGTCAGTCGTTGTGCAGCTCAACTCATAACTAAAGGAGCTCAACGATTCAACGAACAATACCAAAGAAAGGACATTTGGCTAGGCCGAAAAAAATACTCAAAACTGCCAGACCATGTTAAAAACTAACTGAGAATAAAACAAAATTAAACAATGATCCACATAGTCTTCACATTTACAATAATTAAAAGAATATAATACTACACAGAGTAATTATTCATGTCATTGCATAAATAAAATTCATCAATGTCATTGGTGCCGATTCCCTTGTTCACAAACTAAATTAAATGTAAGTTCAGTGCGTCTTTTTCTTTCTATTTCATTATGAAAAGGACAGAAGATAAATTTTAGTTTACTCCTGTCAAATTAATCAGCGCTTGACGTAAATTGACGTAATTTTAGTAGGCAAGTTTTTAATCACGTCTAAACTTGTATGGAGTAGTGACAGGCGCTGATTAATTTGACAGGACTGAACTTAAATTTATCTTCTGTCCTCTTCTTATTGAAAGAGAAAGAAAGAGATGCACTGAACTTAAATTTAGTTTAGTTTGTGAACAAGGGAATCGGCACCAATGTGTATATTAAAACTTACAAAATTACATTATAAGAACTTACAAATGAACTTCTATACCGTACATACAATATTTATATAAATAAGTTGCCTGGAAGAGATAGCGTTAAGGCGTTGACAAGATCCAATTGACCAAAATAGGCATCTCTTAAGAAAAAAAATTGCCAAATCTGTATAGTTTGTGGTAGCGGAAAAAATACATGTTAATTTTCAACATATTTCCTAGAACTTGGTTGTTACCAAAGCACGTTTTAAAAAAAAATCTCGATTTAAACTAACCACTTACCTTGAGTTCTAATCCAAAATATCTGTATTAAATATCAACCTAAGTTACGTATTTAATTAAAAACAAGAACGTCTTATTTGAATGCAGAACTTGGTTGTTTTTTTATTTTCGATTACTCATTCAATTTTGAGTAAATAGATAATTGCTTCATATTTTGCAATAAATTACAAGCGTTGTATCGTCACGCTTCTCTTTCTTTTCTATGCAATCTGACAGTGACCGCGGTTTGGGTGTTGTCAGGGTCTTAAGCGAGAAGGCCGCCCATTGTATATTTTGTAGTGTATAATTTCTTTTTGTTATGTATAATCTGGTGTACAACCAAGTATATATAAATAAATATACTTATACGCTATTTAAACTTTTAATACATACATAACATCAAGCCTTGTTTCCCTGAAGGGTTGGGCAGAGATGCAGTGGCGTGCCTAGGGTTTCAAAATAACGCAAGCCCAACAAAATTTTAACCGATTTCAAAAAAAGAAAGTTCAGTTTTCGACTGAGTATGTAGGTACCTACGTATCTACGTATGTATCATCGCAATTTTCTCATAAACTACTGGTTAGGTACAATAAATTCTCTATCGAGCATTTTAGTAAGGCATGGCCGGGCTTTTGGGCTTATATGAAGGTACCGCCACTGCACAGATGTACCTATACTACACCCACATTTCCCTGTCAGTTACGTTTAAGTCCCATGTAATAGGGGGCGAGCCTATTTCTATCAACCGGCTACTAATCCAGACTCCGGCCTGCTACTGAGAAATTCCAAATAGAAAGACCCAATAACACTGCCCGACCTGGGAATTGAACCCAGGACCTCATGCTCAGCAGTAGCGCTTGCGACCACTAGACCGACGAAGCAGGCATATTTTTTAATACTTAAAAATGGGGATCCCATTTAATGTTTTACTATATTTTTTTTATATTTATTTATGTGTTGTTATAGCGGCCAAAACATTATACACTCACACAGTTTAAAAGATACAACCCTATGACAGACGGACTGACAGCGGAGCCTTAGTAATAGGGTCCCGTGGGCACCCTTTTAGCACGGAACCCTACAAATTAGGTGCCTAGTGATGACCGCTGTCAAAAACTACAATTTAATAATACCAATGTGACTTTTACAATGTCATTTTGTTATTTATTCTACGATGAATACAAAACAATATGGCGCACACGCATCGTGCTTCATGAACCGCTCAAATATCGAGCCTTGCTCCAACTATGTTGGGTCGGCTTCCAGTCTTACCGGATACAGCTGAATACCAGTATTTTACATGGAGCGACTGCCTATCTGACCTGCACAACACAGTTACTTACTGGGTAACAAAAAGTAAAAAAATAAAAATTGATTTACACATGTACGATAACTAGTGTCCGACCGAACGAATGGATTTTCAGCCGAAAACGAAAACAAAAATTATTTAGACATTAAAAAATATTAGGTAATAATTCTAATATTAGGTAATCTTTCTGTATGGGGAAGCACTTAAGAGAGTGTCTCAATTTAAATACCTAGGGCACGTTTTGAATGAGGATCTGAGTGATGATGATGATTTGGAAAGAGAGAGAAGAGCGTTGTCGGTTCGATGTAATATGTTGGCCCGCAGCACAGTGGAACGAATGTATGGGAGCGGTTGGACGTAGACATGTCCGAAAAAAAAGAGTAAAATTATGCCAAACTAATGATGCCATCTTATTCGATTACTTAATGCCTTCATAACTTGTGGTGATGAATTTCTTCATAACTCCCATATTTCGGGAGTAATTTGAGAAAATGTGAAATTTTACTATGAAAATGAGTGTATCGAGCTCTCTCCCTCCTGATTCCGGGCTTGTTTCAAGTAGCGGTCTCTAATATCATAATGCTAATACTAAGAGCTATATTTAATACTAAGACACATAGTGCGCCAAATGTGCACTTTCTGGGATAAAGAGTGATGTTTATTTTATAACACATTTTTTTTATTTTTTGTTTATTTTGTTGATTAAAACCGTTTTTCTAAAGGTTTACCTTATTACAATAACATTTCTGAGCAGCCAATTAGAGAAGATATAAGCTAATTAGGATATATAATTAGGGACTTAAGGTTTACATATAAAACTGATGCACTAATGATTACTGATAAGAACATTGCTATTATTTAATTACTAAATGGCTCTTAATACACTAATTTAGCATGCATCATTTACTAATTATCACAATAACTAATTACCTTGCAATATTTAACAAAGGATACCTGGGATACCTGGATTTTATATAAATAGGTCACTATTAGTAACTTTAAAATCAGTGTTGATTTACACCTCGTTGTATCCAAGCTAATCTCGCAATGTATTTTCCAAATTTTAATACAAATCTTGATATTCACGTTGCTTTATGCGCACGCGCACATAAAGATTTACGCGACTTTAACTATTTGTTCAGTGTTTTAAAAGATAACAGTTGTGTTCAGTTATGTGAAAGTGCTGAAACAAGTTTAAAAGACTGGTGTCGTCGATTTTGCTACCGCATTTATGCAAAATGGACACAGTCTGGAAGAAGCACAGATAAGTTTCGGAAGAAACATGAGATTTGGCTACAGGCTGCAATTCAATGGCCGGAATTACAGAATGAAAATATGGAACCTTCTACAGAAAATATAAGTGACGTCATCGAGCCCATAATTTCTCCTGCTAAATCTGATGCTTCAACTTGTACACATCCTAGTCCTCGTAAATCTTTTGAGGACCTTAGTAACCGGCAAAAAAGAAGACGCACTGAAGATAGTCTTTCATGCAGCAGTAGCAGCGCTGAAATTATGTTTTCGGCCGAAAGGGCGCTTCAAAAGGCAGGACAAAGCGATACAGCTTATGTTATGAAATACTTGACGGAGAATCCAGAAGAGGCCTCAAAAATCAAAGCCTTCATTGAAGGTAAATCAATTCAGGTACGGGAAATATCCCCTTTGAAGGCATTGGCTCTTTATGTATCGATGAACTTATCGAAATGGCGCTATAACACTCTTCGGGATTTCAACACTCAAGAAGGAGCTCTTCAATACCCGAGTTACTACATGTTGGTTAAAGAAAAAATTAAGTGCTATCCGGCCAAAGAAGATCTCACAGTTACAGAGAGCTCTGCAAAAATCAAATTACAAGCCTTGATGGATTTAACCTCAAGAAGACTTATTAGGTCGTTAGAAACCCCTGTTGATCCCAATCAACAGCTCGTATTGACCAGCAAATGGGGTTTTGACGGATCATCTAGCCAAAGCATTTATCATCAAAGGACGAGTGAAGATGAGCAAATCGATCTTGCTAGTAATTTTATGATTAGTCTTGTACCACTGCGGCTCGTCTCAAAAGGTGTAACAATTTGGGAAAACGAGCGACCATCTTCCACTTCATTTTGCCGGCCAATATTGTTTAAGTTTATAAAGGAAACCAAAGAAAATGTGCAGAGAGAGATGGCTGAAATCGAAGCAGAGATTGAAGCCTTAACTCCATCCACCATCACTGATGGAATTAGTGTCAAACACCAACTGCTGTTGACAATGATTGATGGTAAAATTCATTCCATTATATCCAATACAGCAGCTTCAGTGTGTGACATATGCAAGGCTTGTCCTAAAGAAATGAATAATTTAGAGTTAATCAAAGATAAACACGCAAACGAGGACATGTATAAATATAGCTTAAGCACCCTTCACGCTTGGATTCGCTCAATGGAATGCTTATTACACATTTCCTACAAATTAGACATAAAATCATGGCAAGTAAGGGGTGATATAGCAAAAAGGCAAGTTGATGACAGGAAGAAAAGAGTTCAAGAGGCTGTAAGAAGAGAAACGGGCTTACTTCTCGATGTTGTGAAACAAGGCAGTGGATCCACCAACAATGGCAACTCGGCAAGGAGATTTTTTGAAAACTACACTAAATCTGCTGAACTGACCGGAATAGATGCTATGCTTTTAAGAAAAATCTGTGTGATCTTGCAGTGTATTTCATCAGGAGAGAAGATCAACGTAACTAAATTCCGAGAGTTCTGCTTTGATACTGCTAAGCTTTACGTGGAGTTATACCCATGGTATTATATGCCTTCTTCACTTCATAAAATTTTAATGCATGGGCCAGACATAGTTCAGAACATGTCAATTGGTTTTCTATCCGAAGAGGCATCTGAGGCTAGAAATAAAGATTTTAGAAAATATAGAGAGGGGCATTCTCGAAAGCATAGCAGTATCTCATGCAATGAAGATATTATGCACAATCTTTTACTGTCTTCTGATCCACTTGTTACAAGTATCCGTCCAAAAGGAAATAAGTTTGTAAAAAAATCTTCTTTTAAGGAATTTTATGAGCTTACGGATTCTGAGAAAAGTGATATCGAATTTGTTAACATAAATGATTTAGCGGACATCGATTCTGAATTTGAATTAATTGATGATGATGATGATGACGAAGATAATTAAATGATGTTATTGTTTTAAAATGTGTAACTTAGTAAATTAGAGCTTACATCTTAATTATTTATTGTACTTTTAATGAAACTAGGTAATTTATTATCAACTTACTTAAAAGTCATACTCTCATCAGTTCTTGTGAATATTTTTGTTAATATATATTTCTGTATATATATAATATATTTATAGACCTCTTAATAAGTCTGTCTGCGGTTTAAAGTAAATACAAATGGGGAAAAAACGTGTTTTTTTAAATTTTCATTTCCTTTTATCCCAGAAAGTGCACATTTGGCGCACTATGTGTCTTAGTATTAAATATAGCTCTTAGTAATAGCATTACGATATTAGAGACCGCTACTTGAAACAAGCCCGGAATCAGGAGGGAGAGAGCTCGATACACTCATTTTCATAGTAAAATTTCACATTTTCTCAAATTACTCCCGAAATATGGGAGTTATGAAGAAATTCATCACCACAATTTATGAAGGCATTAAGTAATCGAATAAGATGGCATCATTAGTTTGGCATAATTTTACTCTTATTTTTCGGACATGTCTACGTCCAACCGCTCCCATACATTCGTTCCACTGTGCGCAGGTTTGCTTGGTGTACTAAAGAAGTGAAAATTACACTGTTTAAGGCCTACTGCCAGACTTTCTACACCTGCAGCCTGTGGATCAAGTATACGCAGAAGGCCTACAACGCTCTTCGAATTCAATATACCTAATAACGCCTTCCGGGTTTTGCTGGGGCTTCCACGGTTCTGTAGCGCGTCGGGCATGTTTGCTGAGGCAGGCACAGATAGTTTTGAGGCTATCATGCGTAAAAGGGCGGCCTCCTTGATGCGTGGGATACGTGGGAGTTCCAACAGCATCCTAAACGTTATTGCTGAAAGACCAGACTGCCCTTTCCTTGCGCACTGGTCCCGTAGGCATGCCTGCAGGTCTGTGCAGAGGGAAAGTTTTTGAATTAACCTTTTGTGATTGTGTTATTAATTAATTGATTTTGCTTAAGGTTACTAACATCACCGAGGCCCCCGCAACACAGGCAACAGGAAGGAATACGGGTGGGTTTTAGTCAGTAAGAGTCTGACACACCCTCCCGCTCTGCCCAGAGCGGGAGAAGTTATTTGATGATTTCCCACCCTCAAAAAAAAAAAAATAAAGTTTACTAACATAGTTGTAAGTACATAGTATTATTAATTCCGCTGTACACAGAAATCTTGTTTGTTTTTTGGAAGGACTGTGTATAGGGATTTTTGAAGGGGGAGCGGGTGGAGATCCCCTCTAGCCTAGGGGAAATTGGTAGGAAATGCATAGATTTTTTAAATGAATTTTTAAAAATCATATTTTGAGGTTATATTTTGTTAAGTTTTTTGATATCATCTACCCCATCTATTTGTGGGGAGAGGGAGCAGAAGGAAAAGGAGGAGCCTGGACCCGTGCCACTCGACGCGGTCGTAGTCGATGGAGCCCCGCTTTGCGGGACTCCTACAACTGAATAGTTTTGAATAAAATGCGGGCGGAGGGGTGCCGTGGGGTAACGTGATTTTCGGCTTGGCCGAAGCTTCGGCTAGTCTATGGCCGAAAACGAAAACGAAGTTTCGGTCGGTCACTAACGATAACCCTTGGTAAGACTGGTGTCTGGTTGTCAGACTTTCGGGCTTCTGACTACCAGTAACGACTGTCAAAGATCTACGAAGCCGCGACTAACGTGCTTTCCGAGGCACGGAGGGGTCTCGATATGTAATAGATGGGCACCCATCCCCGAACCGACCGCGGCAAGCGTAGCTTAACTTTCGATCTGATCTATTGCCATTAACCAGGTACTTTTAATGCAGACGAGGCAAAAGCTAGAGGCATAACCGCATAAGTGCCGCATGTCTATGGTATTAATAACTTATTGACTGGTAGTAAAAGTCTGTTCAAATCCTTGTGTCTACTCAAACAAATATCAACTTTAATCTAGTGTATATTATGATTATTTTAAAATTATTAGTACCTACTATTGAAAAAGTCCTAAAATTTATTACCATTAGAACCTTATGTGTAGGTATTAAAGTTTATTTTCCAAATACACATTAGTTTACATTTTTGAAAACTAAATTGCGAACTCAGTATAGGTACCTATGTACCTACTTTTTTGTTATTTTAGCTCCTGTGGAGACGAGGGGCACATCTAGTTTTGTGATAAATAAATAAAAACTTGTCTAAAGTTACAGCTTGAATTGGATTTGCTGATTAAAAAGAATCGATGTATTTCGATTCGATACAGACTTTGTTAAAGATTCAAATTTCAATGAACCTTAGAATGGTCTTCTAAAAATAAACAATCATGCAAGTTAATCTAATCTTGGATTACCTAATAAGCAGCACCGCCACCACCCGACTTCGTCCAGCCCCAGGAGCACCTGCCATCCGGACGTGACCTGCAGTGGCCTAGGTATATGAAAAGCAATGGCACAACCTAGCGAAATCGCCCTGCTGGCTTGCTTCTGGCAACGATCGTTTCCAATACTAAAACCTCGAACTTTGCTCTTGGCAACAATCGTTGCCAAAATTTAATTTCTGTTAAACGACTCTAAACTCTATTTTATTGCACGTAAAGTCCTTCCAAAACGTTTTTAAATCATAGGCTAATCTGATTATATAACATCTCGACGCAAGTTTGCAACATCAAAAAACCAATTTTTGTTTACAATGAGAAGTGAAGTTTGAAGTAGCCATTTTGTGAATTCTGTGCTCACCGGTATTGTGTGCTCCAAGAAATAAATGCCGTAAGTATTCTATTTTATTGGTTTTTACTAAAGTTAAGGTACCATATTAATCTAGAAAACCTGTTTTATGATATTTCAAAATTTTATTTAATAATAGGTACCTACTTCGAATGAAATGTGCTACAATCAAAAGAGTCGTATGCGTCTTTGTTGACGTTGTTAGTTTACGTATTTTAAAGTGGTAATTTATCGTAAATACATCCAGATGCGGGAAACTATGTGTGAAATACCTAATAAAGTTTAGACATCATTTTAATCATAAAAGGTAAAATGTCTTAACAATATCTTGTGGATGTGCTGGATTACATGAATATTGGCGACAAGTGAGTACGTTTTATTGTAACGAAATATTGCTCTGGCAGCAATAGTTTCCAGAAAGCAAAGTAAGTTTCACTGTCAGCGTGCGACTTTTTTACCCGACTACGGCAAAGACAAAAGGAAGGGTTTTTTTTTTTGAGGGTGGGAAATCATCAAATAACTTCTCCCGCTCTGGGCGGAGCGGGAGGGTGTGTCAGACTCTTACTGACTAAAACCCACCCGAATTCCTTCCTGTTGCCTGTGTTGCGGGGGCCTCGGTGCCAAACAAGTGCTCATTATTATAAAAATAAGTGAGACAAACTTAAAAAAAATACATATTTTGATTAGACTTCAGCATTTTCATTTCTTTACACACATATTTCTTATTTCTTTAATAAAAATTGAAAAAAAAAAACCGAAGAAACCGATTTAACCGGTTTCAGCGGTTTTGTAAACAAAAACCCGAAAAAAAAACGGTTTTTTAAAACAACCCGGTTTTTGCATGCCCTATCGGTGACCCATAAGTACCTTCCCGCGACCCCGGCAGGCATCGGCCCTAGTGGACCCCTACTATATGTGCTGACGACATCTCTTTGAGGCGCGCGTGGAATACAACGCGCCGTCGACCCGGGCCTGGTCCTTACCGGACGGTGAGCTACCCATTGCTCACCGTCCGCAAGCCCGCGCCTACGGTGGCCGGAAATCCGCCCGGGATTCCCGACGCCCTGGGCGTCTCCTGCGGCGGAAAAGGAAGGGTTATGATTCTATCATCGTTTGATTATGATGCACAAATAGGTGTTGGTTAGTGACTTGGTTTTGCATGAATTGTTTTTTTTTAGGTTTTTAAGAAAATTGCATTAGGTACAGCCGTACAGTAAGCGACAAGTTAACCAACCCAATTTTTTTTTTCTTTGTCGGCAACATCAATTAAAATCAAAATAATTATGTGGTGATTTGACAAGCGTTTAACTGTACCTATCTATTTAGATAGATAGATAAATAGAATACTCTTTATTATGTACACCAGGGATTCCCAAACTATTTTGGGCAAGAGACCCCTTTTCCAAAATGAACTGATACCTCAGACCCACATAGCCAATTTTTTTCATCTTGTACGAACTTGTGCACGCTTATCGACTTGTTGAGATTTTTCAAAAGTAGAGCTTTCTACTAAAATATTAGTCATTCTTATAACAAGTTGGTACACGAAACACAACTTAAACAGTATCTTAAAAGTTTCAAATAAGAACTTGTGTTAATTAATAGGGGTCGATTTTTAGACCTCGTCGACCCCCAAAATCAGTTTTCGTTTATGTCGACTCCTGGGAAACCGAGTTTAGTTTATGTCGACCCCTGGAAAAGTGGTCGATATCGACCCCTTGGGGTCGGGGTCGATATCGACCACTTTGGGAATCCCTGATGTAAACCATAAAAATTACAGCTATAAATGTAGAAATTTTACATAGGATGACACAATGGGCGGTCTTATCGCTAAAAGCGATCTTTTAAAGACAACCTTTGGATGGATTAGTGGAGAAAGGAGAGACAATACTGCAGGTAGTCTGTGGTGTACCATTCACATATATGTATACAATAAATACATATGTACATACATAAAATATATTAAAATAAAAAATAAAAAACTTTTTATTGTATTGCATTGCATATTATTGTATTTTAAAATGTATTTTATTTTCATGCTGCGGTGGTGTTGGAACTGTATTTTTTACTCATGGAAATGGTGGTGTGGGTGGTAGAGGAAGGGGACAAAGAGGAAGATGGGGCAGGGGAAATGAAAGAGGGGGAAGAGGGGTAAGTGGAAGAGCACAAGGAGTTGAAAGCAGCTGTGAATTAGAGCCTGTTGCAAGTCCAAGCTCAAGGTAATATTATTTTTCAAAAAATGTTTATAAGTGAAGTTTTATAAGCGTTATTCTTAAAATTAATCTTCCTCATTTATATTTTTAGAAACTATGAAGAAGAAATAGAGGTCATACGGAAATCCAAGGCAACCACTAAACAACTTTTAGCTAAGCTCGGCCCGGCAGTCAAAAAGGAACTCGACGCACGCAAACAAGTAAAGCAACTGTCGCGGTCGCTCCTCCCTGACGCACCGCCGCGAAAGCGACAAAGGTGAGTAGCGATATATGTGCGTAAGCTTAAAATTAAACATGTGCTATAAAAACTATAAAATTGTAGAAAACCATCTCCTGAGCGCGTCGAGTGCCGCTTGACTGCCGGAACTCCTTCTACGCCGCCAGCACCCAAGCTACAGCCTTGGCAAATACGGTAATATTTGACAAATTATTTTTAATGAAATAACTGCTGAACAATTGTTAATTGTTTATTTTTTACAGCAAACAGCAAGCCAATGCCGTAACAGCATCTGTAAGAGAGCAGGCAGAGCCAATGGCTACCGGCGACGATGTAGTGGAGAGGCAGGATTCATGTGTAACTCCAATTAGGTACCTTGTAACCTACTGATCCCCTGAACTTTTTTTACCTTTGCGATTATTATGACTTATAAAAAATAATTTTAGCACAATCAGCACTGCGGAAAGCTCAGCCGTGAGCGAGCTTTTGGTAGACTTCACCAGTAGCCTATTGAGTAAGTATACATAAATTAATAATTTATTTTTTATTTTTATAGACAATGTTTTGTCATATCCGTACTTATAACTTTCAGAAACTGACTTGGGGAATTGGCCATGCGTACCTGTTTCAGATATTGTGTCACACCAACAATCTGATAATGCTTTAATTTACCGTAATACTGAAATTTAATTTATTTTTGGGGAAATTTTTTCAGTGTCATAATTTATTTTAGATCCAGTTCCGACCTCGGCGGCAAAAATGGGTGAGGCACCACCGGCTCACGCAAAGAAGATAAACTTAGGTATGTGTATATTGTATGGTATATTGCTTATATTGTATCTTTTACTTTGGTACTCATAAAGTATATGTTTCAGGTTCTTATACGGATAAGACTGTCTCAGAGTTGGAAAATTGGCTTGATACTGCAGAGTCGGACGACGAGGTGGATGTGGCAGACGTACAAATGGACGAAAAGACGGACATACCACTTCAACATCAACTGACGCCAGCTCACATCTACGAGGATATTGCGACAGACTTACGTACATGGCTGACAAACGATGACAAGGACTCTGATCAATTACTTACTGAATTGATTCCGACTGACCATTTGACTTTCGACTGGGTACAAGACCACATCACTTTCCGAGGGAAGCGTGAAAGTTTTACAGGAATTGCGGGACCGACCTTCCCAGTGACTGACGACACAACCCCATTAGACATATTTTTGAAATTTTTTGACGACGAGCTCTTTGACTTGATAATAAAACAGACAAATAAATACGCGACCGGGCAGATTGACCAACATTTTACGCCTCATTCTAGACTCAACTGTTTCGTAAATGTTGACCGAGGTGAGATAGCCAGGTTTCTCGCAATTCTGATCCTGCAGGGTTTGTTACCAAATCCAGTCGAGAAAAGTTATTGGGGGGAAAATGGCTATCTAACTCTCAAATACTTCAGAGACATCATGACCTATAACAGATTCATTTTAATAAAACGTCTTCTTCATTTTAGCGACTCGACCGACTCTCAGACTTTGCAAGCAGACGAAAAAAAATTGCGGAAGATAAAGCCTGTGCTGGATCTCTTGCAAAAGAAATTCAGCTCGCTGTATCTTCCGCGACAGGAAATAGCTGTTGACGAATCACTCCTCAAATGGCGTGGGCGGTTGACGTTCGCACAGAGGATCGCTACGAAGGCTGCCAGAGTGGGAATTAAGTCCTACGAGCTGTGCGAATCAGATACTGGCTATTTGTGGAGAATTTTCGTCTACACTGGCAAGAAGGACGAACAGACAGACCAAACAGACGGACTGACAAAAGACCTGACTGATGCGCGAACAGACGGACCGACAGACACACTACTCTCCAAAGTGACGTCAAAAATTGTCCATGATCTAGTGAAGCCCTTATACAATCGAGGGCACACTTTGGTCATGGACAATTTTTATAACTCGCCCTTGCTCGCCCGGTATTTAAAATCTGAGGGGACTGACTGCTTCGGAACTCTCCGGGTGAACCGAGAGTTTGTGCCCGAAGCCATTAAGAAGGTTCAAAAGCACGAGCTGAGAGAGGGCGAGGTCATCCAAAGTTACACTGAGGATTTAAGTGTTGTCATGTGGCGCGATTCCAACGTGGTATCACTCTTGTCCACCTACCATGATGGTGTCGTTGGAGGAACTGAAAAATATGGCCGGTTTAAGTACAAGCCACAGGTTGTACTGGACTACAACCGTGCCATGGGAGGCGTCGATAGGAAGGATCAACTACTATCGGCATTTCCCATCGAGCGAGTCCGAAACATTGAGTGGTATAAGAAGGTGTTCCGACGCCTACTTAACATCACATTGATGAATGCCCACATAATTTTTCAGACTCGCCACAAGCAGTGCAGTCCGCGAGAGTTTAGGAGGCAGGTGGCAGAAAGTCTGATTAAAATGAGTCAACTACCCGCAATTGCACGGCCCGTCACAGTTGAGACCGTGAAAATGGCACTGGCCCGCAAACCAAAAAAATTACGGCCAATTTTAAAGGGCAATCATTTTATATGCTCGGGTCCCTGTAAGTTGGCACGGTGTGAGTGGTGCAAGAAAAGCCGCACAAGCTATATTTGTAAGCAGTGTGGCGTATCGCTCTGCTTAGAAATATGCTTCGTAGAATACCACACTGTGCCATAATAAGACCTACAGCAGCCCTACTTTTTTACTTTTGACCATATTAAAACGATCAGGTTAGTCTGTTTCAGTTATTTTCATAGTGTAATTGTCTGTTGATTTGTTGTTGTGGAGTTCAGCATGGCTGCTGAATAATAATAAATAAATAATATTGGCATATTGAAAATATTTTTGTGCTTCAGAAAAGAGCTATTCGCGCCTTATACAACCTTAGACCGAGAGGTTCTTTGAAATAATTGCTTTAATAATAAGTATGCATAATTCATAATTAATATGTTAACTGTGGCGGGCCAATACATTTTTGAGAATTTAGTTATTGTAAAACATTTTAAAAGAGTAACGGTGGAATTTCTTGCCCATTCTTCTCCATACGAAAATACCTTTTGTAAGGGGTGACTAGAATCAATTCTATTTTCACCCGACTGCCTCAGGAGGGTAATGATTTTCGAGAGTATGTATGTATGTATGTATGTATGTATGTATGTATGTCTAATTCTTTGGCACGCTCTGTAGCCTAAACGGCTTGATGGATTTTAACATATGAGGTGTCCTTAGATTCTTCTTAATTGTGGGAGTGACATAGGCTATATAATATTTATAAATTGCATGTGCAAATACAAAAAAGGAGGGAAAGGTTTTTTTTTAATTAATTGCAACAATATTGGTATAAAATAAAAGCTAGTAATCAGTAATTTTCAAA
The DNA here is from genome assembly GCA_905333075.3 of Atethmia centrago. Classification (NCBI taxonomy): domain Eukaryota; kingdom Metazoa; phylum Arthropoda; class Insecta; order Lepidoptera; family Noctuidae; genus Atethmia; species Atethmia centrago. The sequence continues at coordinate 13,632,200 of HG995396.1, read as the reverse complement.
TATATATATTAATAAAACTAAAATGCTTGAAATAAAATAAATTATTTAAAAAACAAAAAAACCCGACTGCAAAAACACATAACTGAAAAGGGAAAAACAAGCATTATAATCTATATAATTTTGGTCTTACAGGCGGGGACAGTCGAATAACCTGAAATATGGTGTAACATTTGTTTGTTCCCCGCCTGCGATACCAACATTCTATAGAATATAATGCTTGTTCTTCCCTTTTCAGTTGTGTTTTTGCAGTCGGGATTTTTGTTTTTTAAATAATTTATTTTATTCTGTAAATATTGACGTTCAAAAGTGCCTTATATGTGCCTATTTGAAATAATTTGACTTTTACTTTAGTATATGTAAATAAATATTAATATTCTTTTGTCAAGCATAGCGATATTTTATTCTACAACGTGGAAAGGTCTCGCCTGGTGTTTTAACACTAAAATAAGGTCGAATATACACCGGGATAAATTAAATTATCTAGCGAAACTCCACAGACGTGATGCGTCTGCGGAGTTTCGCTAGATAATTTAATTTGACCCTGTATTTAGTAAGGGATAGAAATAAAGAAAGCCATTGCCTAGTTTCGTCCGGTTATTTTCAGTACAACGTTTTCCGTCCTAAATACAAGCCTAAACGTTAATAATAGTTCTAAGAATAAAATTACGTAATGTTAATAAAATATATTATAAATGTGTGTATATTATTATATATATATATGTGTGTACATAAATGGTTAAATAAATAAATACTTTTAATGTTAAGTTTTATTCAAACCCGATATCATATGTAAAATAAATTTTGGTCAGAGGCACCCTAGCTTCTACAGCCAGCATCTTTTTTTTTTTGGATGGGATATCATCAAATAACTTCGCCCGTTCTGGGTGGAGCGGGAGGGTGTGTCAGACTCTTACTGACTAAAACCCACCCGTAATCCTTCCTGTTGCCTGTGTTGCCAGGGGCCTCGGTGACCCTTTTTAGTAACCTCTTTTTAGTAAAAGAGGTGAAAGACACAATTATATCACTAGAAATAGGGATCAATTAGTTCAACCAGGTTTTAGGCTGGCTAAAGTAGACTCATCTTTCATGGGGTACTGTTTAAAATGTTACAATAAAATACCTCCCCACATACTTCAACTGAATGAAACAAAATTTAAATCTAGTATAAAACGCACACTATGTAGCCAAGCATATTATAAATTGGGGGATTACATTGCTGATAAAAATGCTTGGCTCAACGCTGGTCCTGCTCCACAAGGGCGCAAAAACTAATTGATCAGGTATTGAAAATAGTGTTGGAGCTGCTGAAGATTTTAAAAACTCTCTTTGCATTGTATAAATTCAATCTCTTAGTATTGTATAGCTGCACATTGTTATGTGAGTACTATGTACTTTAAAGCTGCCATTTACTGGATACGGCTTTCATTGACTTGAATGTGCCCTGGCGGCTGGGAGTATGTCGTGCTCACTCTAATGTCTCGCTGATGGTGGCGCGTGTGTTGGATCATTTAACTCCCTTCAAAATGGTTGAGCTATTCAGCTCACAGGTGCTGATTCACGCGTCATGTTCGTGAACGGGCGCCGTCAGTAGAGACTGGTCATCTCTTAGCTGCCACGGCTTATTTTAACTTTAATTTTTGAATTGCTTTTGTTTTTGTTGTAATCTTTTTATTACGGACGCTTTTACGTTTTGCATCGTTCTCACATGTATAATTTCAAAATGAATGATGTAAACAATATTTTGTAACCATAATACGTTGATTTAAAAGAGTGTCTGTGGAGTTTCTTGTCCGTTCTTCTCCATAGGTACTTACTACGCTTTGGAATGGGCAACTAGCTTCATCTTTCTGACTGACTGACCGAACCCTTGACAATTCAAAAGTGCTTGTAATTGGTTTATTTGAAATAAATGCTTTGAGTTTGAGTTTGACCCTTTAGTACCTTCCCGCGACCCCGGCAGGCATCGGCCGCATGTCTATGGTATTAATAACTTATTGACTGGTAGTAAAAGTCTGTTCAAATCCTTGTCTACTCAAACAAATATCAACTTTAATCTAGTGTATATTATGATTATTTTAAAATTATTAGTACCTACTATTGAAAAAGTCCTAAAATTTATTACCATTAGAACCTTATGTGTAGGTATTAAAGTTTATTTTCCAAATACACATTACCTATGTACCTATGTACCTACTTTTTTGTTCTTTTAGCTCCTGTGGAGACGAGGGGCACATCTAGTTTTGTGATAAATAAATAAAAACTAGTCTAAAGTTACAGCTTGAATTGGATTTGCTGATTAAAAGAATCGATGTATTTCGATTCGATACAGACTTTGATAAAGATTCAAATTTCAATGAACCTTAGAATGGTCTTTAAAAATAAACAATCATGCAAGTTAGTCTAATCTTGGATTAATAAGCAGCACCGCCACCACCCGACTTCGTCCAGCCCCAGGAGCACCTGCCATCCGGACGCGCGGGAAGGTACTTATGGGTCACCGAGGCCCCCGCAACACAGGCAACAAGAAGGAATACGGGTGGGTTTTAGTCAGTAAGAGTCTGACACACCCTCCCGCTCCGCCCAGAGCGGGAGAAGTTATTTGATGATTTCCCACAGAAAAAAAAAAAAAAAACCTGCCATCCGGACGTGACCTGCAGTGGCCTAGGTATATGAAAAGCAATGGCACAACCTAGCGAAATGGCTTATTGACCCAACCGACGCGACACCCAGTGCGAATACGGTGCTCCTGACCAAATCATGCCCCATATATTGGACTGTCCAAAGTGTCCATACACCTGCACTTCTGAGGACTTAAAAAACGCCACTGATACCGCGATTGGTGTGGGCCCAACTGGGCCCAACTCATCTAACAATTTACCATTGACTCGAAAGAGGAAGAAGAAAACAACACCAAAGCATTGTTTTAATTCCATTATGGACATGTAGATGTACTTTCCACCTCGTAATCCTTCGGGCGTGTTGCCAGTGATGACCTATGGCACCGGAACGTCGTCGCTCACAATAGAATAGAAATCTATCTTTAATATATGTACTCGTCCATCATAAAAATTACAGATATAAATGTAGAAATTTTACATAGAATGACACAATGGGCGGTCGTAGCGCTAAAAGCGATCTTTTAAAGATAACCTTTGGATGGATTAAGGGGAAGGAAAGATGAGGAGAAAGGTGTACCATTTACATATACAGGGTGTAAAAAGACAGATCACAAAGCCGTCAACTACGCATGGTGTACATCTAACTAAGTAGCTTTGCGCAAAAATTATTGTTGGGAACCGATTTTTATTTTTAGGTATACAAAAATTGCTATTTTTTATTGCCGGCAATGTAACGCAAACCTAGGCAAACGAACTCAGTGCTGTTGTGTGAGGGAAGCCCCGCCCCTTCGCTCTAGTTCAGTTATTTGATATTCATTGCGTTTTTGTAACTTCAAATGCGTAATTTGTTAAGAAAAATCGAAAATTCAGGAAATGTTTGTTTGGAAAAAAAGTTTTGTAATAACGCTTGGAATTCGTTATCGTAAAAAAGTAAAATGTCACTTTCTATGGAAAAAGCCGTGTCTATTCTTCGAAGAAATAGAGAGTGTCATGCTAAGCCTGCTGAACCTTAGAGAACTCTACTCTCTCCCAGTCAGCTCCAAGCATTTTATATTTAGAATAGAATAGAATAGAATACTCTTTATTATGTACACCATAAAAATTACAGATACAAATGTTGAAATTTTACAAGGGGTGACACAATGGGCGGTCTTATCGCTAAAAGCGATCTTTTACAGACAACCTTTGGATGGATTAAAGGGGGAGGAGAGACAATACTGCAGGTAGTCAGTGGTGTACCAGTTACATATACAATAAATACTTATAATACATAAAGCATATACTATACATAACATATATCATACATACATACATACATATATATATATATATATATATATATATATATATATATATATATATATATATATATATATATATGCCATAAACATGAAACAAGATCAAGAACTATATAACTTTAGGTAATGATGATGTTTAGGGAGAGAGAAAGTGTTTTTTTACCTGAATTTTAAAAGTGGACAAAGTTTGTGCACGCCTTATCGACACGGGTAAGGCATTCCATAACCGTACTGCTTGAACTGTAAAAGATTTGTCATAAAAGCTGGTGGAATGCATCGGCATCTCTAGTCTTAAGTTTTCCGATGACCTCAGGTATCTATTATGTGTGTCATGAAGGAACTTGAAACGTTCTTTAAGATAAGAGGGGGTTGTAGGATTGAACAGAATACTGTATAGCTGAAATAAGATATGAGCATTCCGGCGAAGACGTATGGGAAGCCACTTGAGTTTTGTACGATATTCAGAAATATGATCATACTTGCGCAAGCCAAATATAAATCTTATGCAAAAGTTTTGAAGTCGCTCAAGTTTATCTAGTTGTGCCTCAGTGAGATCGAGATAACTGACATCAGCGTAGTCAAGGATGGGAAGTAAAAGGGATTGTGCAAGCGCAGTTTTAGTGGCAGTTGGAAGAAAGTTCCGCAATCGTCTCAGGGACTTACCAGATGCAAAAATTTTGCGACTTACGTCCTGTAGCTGGGGACCCCAAGAAAGATGTTTGTCGAGCCAAACTCCAAGGTTCTTAACCTTTTCGCTTACTGGAATAGCAGTTCCGTTAAATTGAACTTGGGGAAGTTGTGACCAGTTTATCTTGGGGGTCAACCTTGAGCTGCCAACAACAATGACCTGAGTCTTCGATGGATTAACCTGCAACCCATGTGCCTCACTCCATTCGCAAATTGAACCCAAATCCTTGTTTACAATATTAATTGCATCAACCAAATCTGCAGGGGTAGCTTGTTTATATATTTGTAAATCATCTGCATAAAGGTGGTAGGAAGAAAGAAGTTTTTTAGAAATTGAGTTTATAAATATTGCGAAGAGTAAAGGAGATAAAACGCCACCCTGTGGTACACCGGCAGAAGTATAACACCAAGAAGAGCAAGACTCTTCTATGCATATACGTTGCCGGCGGCCATACAGGTAACTACGAAACCAGTCAATCACCGTTGGAGATATATTAAGCGAGCGAAGCATGCCAAGCAGGATATCAAAATCGACAGTATTAAATGCGTTACTAAAATCCAGCAATATTTTCTGTTTTTACTTGTACAAATTGTCCATTTTCCTTATTGTTGTTTTGTACCTGTAATTGTTTAAGAAGTGCCGAGGTACTTACTTCAACTGAATGAAACAAAATTTAAATCTAGTATAAAACGCACACTATGCAGCCAAGCATATTATAAATTGGGGGATTACATTGCTGATAAAAATGCTTGGCTCAACGCTGGTCATGCTCCACAAGGGCGCAAAAACTAATTGATCAGGTATTGAAAATAGTGTTGGAGCTGCTGAAGATTTTAAAAACTCTCTTTGCATTGTATAAATTCAATCTCTTAGTATTGTATAGCTGCACATTGTAATGTGAGTACTATGTACTATAAAGCTGCCATTTACTGGATACGGCTTTCATTGACTTGAATGTGCTCTGGCGGCTGGGAGTATGTCGTGCTCACTCTAATGTCTCGCTGATGGTGGCGCGTGTGTTGGATTTAGCTCCCTTCAAAATGGTTGAGCTGAATTGTGCTGATCCACGCGTCATGTTCGTGAACGGGCGCCGTCAGTAGAGACTGGTCATCTCTTAGCTGCCACGGCTTATTTTAATTTTTGAATTGCTTTTTTTTTTTGTTGTAATTTTTTTTATTACGGACGCTTTTGCATCTTTCTCACATGCATAATTTCAAAATAAATGATGTAAACAATATTTTGTAACCATAATACGTTGATTTAAAAGAGTGTCCGTGGAGTTTCTTGCCCGTTCTTCTCCATAGGTACCTACTACGCTTTGGAATGGGCAACTAGCTTCATCTTTCTGACTGACTGACCGAACCCTTGACAATTCAAAAGTGCCTGTAATTGGTTTATTTGAAATAAATGCTTTGAGTTTGAGGTAGGAAGTAATACAAGCAGTTTTACTGAAATAGGAGTTTCTTATTTAATCTACCCCGTAACACTTCACTTATGTCCGTAGCTCACACGTAACTTTGGCCGACACTACGGATTTAGAGCTTAGGTAGTGTAGGCCTGGCTTGAGCAACAAGCCTCGTGTATCTCGGGCATTAATGAAGTGAACACTTATAGGTTCGCGTCACCGACATGCTGTAGTAAGTGAAGTTAAATTGACAACGTGGAAGTTTAATTTGTGTATACTGTGCATTGTTTAAATGGTGTTTTAGATAACCATTATTTTATTTTAGTGTCAACTTCTGTAGGCGTGTTGAGCGATATGTTGTCACTTGTGTCGGCAGTCCCCATGACTACCTGTCTTTTAGTCTGTACGTAACTGGTCGTCTAGCTAGCGGACGGTGTCCGTTTTATTTAATTTTATTGTAGTGCCATTTGGTTTATACTTATAATATAATAATCTTATCAGAAGGAGAGGTTACAAGACCAACGCGATTGGATGACCCATTTCTCTTCGTTGACTCACTATAACAACTTAAAATTATATTATACACGGTCAACTTAAGGGGACTACAGGACCTAAACGCAATTTTTATAAGTATTATATATAATGCCTTAAAGTATATGATTTACTGCAGTAAACAAAATCAGAAAACTATATGATATTTTTCAGGATATATGCTAGGTAGATAGTGTGCTGAAAACATAATATAACTAATTTGATACGATAGAAAAAATCAGGAAGATACCTCTAAAAATTTCTTTTAACGATTAAAAACCATACTAATATACATGCAATCATTCTGATTTTTTTGTCAGATTACTCTACAAGCAACATTTTTAGCATAATAGTGTTTTATTTTTTTTATACATTCTACAGATTTTTTGTAATTCGATAATTGCTTCATATTTTGCAATAAATTACCAGCGTTGTGTCATCGCGCTTCTCTTTCTTTTCTATGCAGTCCGACAGTGACGGCACTTTAGGTGTTGTCAGCCTCTTAAAATAATAGTATACAGGGTCAAATTAAGTTAGCTAGCGGAACTCCGCAGACGAAATGGGTATCGATATCTAAATACGACAAAATCAAAGTGAAAAAGATTATGAGTTTTTTTTTTTGAGATCATCGACCGCTGGTAATATTGTTAATAGAAGTTCAATTTCAATTTATTTATTTCATAACAGAAATACATTTGTGTAGAAATATTTGCACAGTAGGCACATCTACACAAAAAAAAAAAAACATAAAAATTATAACATAACCTCGTTCCTCACCCATCATCGAAGTTAGAATGTCTATCAAAATTCAAAATACTAAATGTCGAAACGTTTTAAAAAAAAACATTTATAAATAAAGTCAAAGAGCAATGAGTACACATATTTAATTTAAGTTTAATTTAATACTTACTAGTTTTTAGATTTTATTAGTTTAAGTTGAGAAAAACCGGGGGGGGATTAAGCTGCACTTGCCGCGGTTGGTCCGTGGATGGGTGACCATCTATATACCATAACCCCTCCGTGCCTCGGAAAGCACGTTAAGCCGTTGGTCCCGGCTGCCATTCGTGGATCTTTGACAGTCGTTACGGGTCGTCAGAAGCCCAAAAGTGTGACAACCAGTCTTACCAAGGGGTATCGTGTTACCCAGTAACTGGGTTGTGGAGAACAGATAGGCAGTCGCTCCATGTAAAATACTGGTATTCAACTACATCCCGTTAGACTGGTAGCCGACCCCAACATCGTTGGGAAAAGGCTAGGCAGATGATGATTGGCAGGTGTATACCTTCTCAGTTGTAGCCTGGCTTCTGGTTTTGTGCCAGGATGTTGGCAGTAGTCTCGCCGTCTGACAAGATGTGAGTGTTACTATATATATATGCTTCTACTTACCATTTCAGGGAAACGAAGCGTGATGTTGTGCTACAGAAAATACGCATGGTAGTATTGTCACTATGAGTATTTTAAATTCAAAAAGTATAATATATATACTCTGTGATTATATTGTAGTCTGTGGACGCGAGGCTTGCTACATATTAGTAATCTGTGCGCGACGCCGTCCATCACAAACAGAGTACATCATAAACGAAAAAGTAATAAAGGGCTCTAAGGAGTACATTTTTCGCCCGCGCACAGTGGAACGAATGTATGGGAGCGGTTGGACGTAGACATGTCCGAAAAATAAGAGTAAAATTATGCCAAACTAATGATGCCATCTTATTCGATTACTTAATGCCTTCATAAATTGTGGTGATGAATTTCTTCATAACTCCCATATTTCGGGAGTAATTTGAGAAAATGTGAAATTTTACTATGAAAATGAGTGTATCGAGCTCTCTCCCTCCTGATTCCGGGCTTGTTTCAAGTAGCGGTCTCTAATATCGTAATGCTATTACTAAGAGCTATATTTAATACTAAGACACATAGTGCGCCAAATGTGCACTTTCTGGGATAAAAGGAAATGAAAATTTAAAAAAAAAAAGGTTTTTTCCCCATTTGTATTTACTTTAAACCGCAGACAGACTTATTAAGAGGTCTATAAATATATTATATATATACAGAAATATATATTAACAAAAATATTCACAAGAACTGATGAGAGTATGACTTTTAAGTAAGTTGATAATAAATTACCTAGTTTCATTAAAAGTACAATAAATAATTAAGATGTAAGCTCTAATTTACTAAGTTACACATTTTAAAACAATAACATCATTTAATTATCTTCGTCATCATCATCATCATCAATTAATTCAAATTCAGAATCGATGTCCGCTAAATCATTTATGTTAACAAATTCGATATCACTTTTCTCAGAATCCGTAAGCTCATAAAATTCCTTAAAAGAAGATTTTTTTACAAACTTATTTCCTTTTGGACGGATACTTGTAACAAGTGGATCAGAAGACAGTAAAAGATTGTGCATAATATCTTCATTGCATGAGATACTGCTATGCTTTCGAGAATGCCCCTCTCTATATTTTCTAAAATCTTTATTTCTAGCCTCAGATGCCTCTTCGGATAGAAAACCAATGGGCACAATTGACATGTTCTGAACTATGTCTGGCCCATGCATTAAAATTTTATGAAGTGAAGAAGGCATATAATACCATGGGTATAACTCCACGTAAAGCTTAGCAGTATCAAAGCAGAACTCTCGGAATTTAGTTACGTTGATCTTCTCTCCTGATGAAATACACTGCAAGATCACACAGATTTTTCTTAAAAGCATAGCATCTATTCCGGTCAGTTCAGCAGATTTAGTGTAGTTTTCAAAAAATCTCCTTGCCGAGTTGCCATTGTTGGTGGATCCACTGCCTTGTTTCACAACATCGAGAAGTAAGCCCGTTTCTCTTCTTACAGCCTCTTGAACTCTTTTCTTCCTGTCATCAACTTGCCTTTTTGCTATATCACCCCTTACTTGCCATGATTTTATGTCTAATTTGTAGGAAATGTGTAATAAGCATTCCATTGAGCGAATCCAAGCGTGAAGGGTGCTTAAGCTATATTTATACATGTCCTCGTTTGCGTGTTTATCTTTGATTAACTCTAAATTATTCATTTCTTTAGGACAAGCCTTGCATATGTCACACACTGAAGCTGCTGTATTGGATATAATGGAATGAATTTTACCATCAATCATTGTCAACAGCAGTTGGTGTTTGACACTAATTCCATCAGTGATGGTGGATGGAGTTAAGGCTTCAATCTCTGCTTCGATTTCAGCCATCTCTCTCTGCACATTTTCTTTGGTTTCCTTTATAAACTTAAACAATATTGGCCGGCAAAATGAAGTGGAAGATGGTCGCTCGTTTTCCCAAATTGTTACACCTTTTGAGACGAGCCGCAGTGGTACAAGACTAATCATAAAATTACTAGCAAGATCGATTTGCTCATCTTCACTCGTCCTTTGATGATAAATGCTTTGGCTAGATGATCCGTCAAAACCCCATTTGCTAGTCAATACGAGCTGTTGATTGGGATCAACAGGGGTTTCTAACGACCTAATAAGTCTTCTTGAGGTTAAATCCATCAAGGCTTGTAATTTGATTTTTGCAGAGCTCTCTGTAACTGTGAGATCTTCTTTGGCCGGATAGCACTTAATTTTTTCTTTAACCAACATGTAGTAACTCGGGTATTGAAGAGCTCCTTCTTGAGTGTTGAAATCCCGAAGAGTGTTATAGCGCCATTTCGATAAGTTCATCGATACATAAAGAGCCAATGCCTTCAAAGGGGATATTTCCCGTACCTGAATTGATTTACCTTCAATGAAGGCTTTGATTTTTGAGGCCTCTTCTGGATTCTCCGTCAAGTATTTCATAACATAAGCTGTATCGCTTTGTCCTGCCTTTTGAAGCGCCCTTTCGGCCGAAAACATAATTTCAGCGCTGCTACTGCTGCATGAAAGACTATCTTCAGTGCGTCTTCTTTTTTGCCGGTTACTAAGGTCCTCAAAAGATTTACGAGGACTAGGATGTGTACAAGTTGAAGCATCAGATTTAGCAGGAGAAATTATGGGCTCGATGACGTCACTTATATTTTCTGTAGAAGGTTCCATATTTTCATTCTGTAATTCCGGCCATTGAATTGCAGCCTGTAGCCAAATCTCATGTTTCTTCCGAAACTTATCTGTGCTTCTTCCAGACTGTGTCCATTTTGCATAAATGCGGTAGCAAAATCGACGACACCAGTCTTTTAAACTTGTTTCAGCACTTTCACATAACTGAACACAACTGTTATCTTTTAAAACACTGAACAAATAGTTAAAGTCGCGTAAATCTTTATGTGCGCGTGCGCATAAAGCAACGTGAATATCAAGATTTGTATTAAAATTTGGAAAATACATTGCGAGATTAGCTTGGATACAACGAGGTGTAAATCAACACTGATTTTAAAGTTACTAATAGTGACCTATTTATATAAAATCCAGGTATCCCAGGTATCCTTTGTTAAATATTGCAAGGTAATTAGTTATTGTGATAATTAGTAAATGATGCATGCTAAATTAGTGTATTAAGAGCCATTTAGTAATTAAATAATAGCAATGTTCTTATCAGTAATCATTAGTGCATCAGTTTTATATGTAAACCTTAAGTCCCTAATTATATATCCTAATTAGCTTATATCTTCTCTAATTGGCTGCTCAGAAATGTTATTGTAATAAGGTAAACCTTTAGAAAAACGGTTTTAATCAACAAAATAAACAAAAAATAAAAAAATTGTGTTATAAAATAAACATCACTCTTTATCCCAGAAAGTGCACATTTGGCGCACTATGTGTCTTAGTATTAAATATAGCTCTTAGTATTAGCATTATGATATTAGAGACCGCTACTTGAAACAAGCCCGGAATCAGGAGGGAGAGAGCTCGATACACTCATTTTCATAGTAAAATTTCACATTTTCTCAAATTACTCCCGAAATATGGGAGTTATGAAGAAATTCATCACCACAAGTTATGAAGGCATTAAGTAATCGAATAAGATGGCATCATTAGTTTGGCATAATTTTACTCTTTTTTTTCGGACATGTCTACGTCCAACCGCTCCCATACATTCGTTCCACTGTGCCGCGTGGACGCTGCAGAATAGAATAGAATATTACACAGAGTACTTTTTTATCGTTTTGTTTATATATTTTTTTTAGTTACTTTTCTCTTTGCGCCCGACGCCGACGCCATACATACATACGCCATAATCGTCAAACAAAAGTTGTTGGGAACAGTTGTTCGTGTCCTTTGTGTGTGATACAAAAATGAACGGAAAAAGTAAACGGTGAGTAATTGAAATAATTTCGTATTGAGCGATAGTTTATCGAAGAGTGATAAATAATTAAGTGAAAAAGTAGGTAACAAAAGTTTTGTAATGTTTGTTTTGTAGTTTTGTGTTGTTTGTTTTTACGTTAAATGTTCTTGTACATTGTTTGAAGTACACATAAGTTGCTAGATTATTAATCTACGAACATGAAAGATACTGATAATATTGGGTATTGTCAAGAGTAAACTTCGGCAATATACCCGCCTACCATGACCGCAGGATTTAGAACAAAGTACTATAAAAAAAATATTTACATTTTTGTGCTAGATTCTTAGGATTTCACGTAAGTTTCTTACCTGTCATGTCTAATAAATTTCGAGATTATTGTTTATATTACTATTTCTAAGACTCCGCTGTCCGTCTGTCACCAGGCTGTATCTCATGAACCGTGACAGTTAAGACAGTTGAAATTTTCACAGATGATATATTTCTGTTGCCTCTATGACAACAAATACAAAAAAAAACAATAAAATAAATATTTAAGGGGGCTCCCATACAACAGACATGATTTTTTGCCTTTTTTATAGATAATGGTACGGAACCCTTGTCGAAACTACAATACAGTTGGATGTCCTCAAATATGATATTATGGTTTTTTAGTTTTTTTTTTTTTTTTTTATTTGTGATGGGTTTGCTCTTGACTTTAGTCTATGCCAGAGGCGACAGAAACAAAGTCGACGATGGAGCGAGCTTACCCAGAAGAAGCCTGTTCACTCTCACTTTGAAGAGATTAGGGTTACCTATATGCGTTCGGAAACACAGACGCAGGCAGAGAGTTCCATTCCTTTGCTGTGCGCATTATAAAAGAAGTTTGGAAACGCTTAGTGCGAGTTGGTGGGATAGCCTAGATAGTTTCATGGTATTTACCGGTAGGCCTTAACTTTAGTAAGTTATTGTTTTACAATATTTTTAGCAAGGCGAGGCAGTCCTCTACTTCCAGGTCGCGGAGCCGGAGCCGCTCTCCGTCTGAAAGGGGGCCGTCCAATCAGAGCGCCGCCCGTCGCGCACTTATGATGGGGTTAATTGACGCTGATCCTGAGCTATCCCCATCCTCATCGCCGCGGTTAGTATTTTAGTATAGCGTATTATTATATTTCTTTAATTTTAGTGGAGTAATTTGTGTTTCGTTATCTTTTTAGATGCCTCATTAAGTGTGAGGCTGCGGACGTGGAGCAGACTCCCGTGCCTCTCTGGTAAGTTAGCTCTCCTTCATAGAGTAATTTCTTGGTATTATAGTATGTGTCAACCTTTATGGTGGGTCTGAAGTGCACTACTGCACCCCTCACCCCCGCTGACACATGAATTAGTTACTACTCGTTCCATATACTGAATTTATGAGCTGCCATAGAGTTTGAATCAGTATGTATGTGTTTATATTTAGGTTATAGTTTTACCATTACTTTATAAATGCCTGAACAGATTTAGATGTATCGGGTATAGTTAGAATCCTTACACCATCCTGAGTGACAGGCTACAAATATTTTTTGAAATCAATATGGCTGCAGTATGGCTTCATTTGAAATGTGAAAAACAAACACAATAAATATGGGTATCAAATTGAAAGCCTTGATGAGCTCATGCCAAATCTATATACCTTATTGCCACACATTTTACATAGGGAGGGTATTGTTTTGCATGTACACCCAGTACATGCAAAACAAACATTTCATCCACACAGGCCACGCCATCCACGCCTCGACTCGCCATGAGAGTATAAAACCACATTAAGGTCCGTATTACAGCAGGTTCCTCAAGTCTAGTTTGAGCGTCAATCAGTCGATCACTGTTTATGTATAGAATCAGTACTCGAGCATTGGTCATATTCCAGAACGGTAATCAATCTCTATTCAGCTGAACCGAGACTCAAATCGAACCTCAAGCAGAGATGTGTATTGTCTATGTATCAGCCTGTTTTCGTTTACGATTTATTTTATTTACCAACTTTGTTTTAATCTTCATTGGATTAGAAATATCAAAATATATCATAAGCGCCCAATTATTTAGGAAATCTGCATAATAGCATAATAGTTCGGTTTAGTTCGGTCCCGAATACTCGTAGTACAATTCCTCATTTATTTAAATAAAGTATAGTAATATTATAAGCATAATTATTGTAAGGCTTAAAATACTAGTATCTATGGCCATAAATAGGTACGCTATTTAATAAAAATATCAGTATGTCAAACAATTTATGCAAATGAAAACATCGTAGATATTTTGATTAGTTTTGTTATTTGTTTTGCTGATTATTATTTATTCTTATAACTTTTTAAATGGCAGGACGAAAGAAAAATAAAACACAAGAATTTGCAATTCTGGGGCTAGGGGATGCCCACGGTTATGTGGTTTTCTTAAATCGTGGTCTATCATAGGTAGAATTAAATATTTTACCACGTCTTATGAAAACCTGTACCTCTTTATGAAGTTTTCACAATTATATGGGTCCTGTGTATCTCTTAAATATCTAAGAGGAACGCTAAAGTTCAACCTTCTATTTGTATCATCATTGAATAAATTATTGTAATGATCTACTTCTTCAAATATATCCATTTTGATATTAAAACTCGACAACTTGCGCTTGAAACAAAAATTGGCATGACAATTCTATGCTCAAGCACGGTCTCGACCACACTTGGGCGATTACAGATCAAATCACTGCTTGGGTTCGCTTTACGAACTGAGTAACGTTCTAAAATGAAGCGATACTCAGCTGAACTATGATCAATGAATCTATGCTTGAGGAACGTTCTAAAATTAAAACTTGACTTAAAACTAGTTTTAAACAGAGATCAATGCTTGAGTTTACTTCTGTAATACGGGCCTAAGTGCTTAAAATTAAAATAAAAAACAACCACCACTTAGCATTACATGTTTTGCAAATAAAACTTGTCACTAAAATGTATAAAAAAAATTAGAACACGACTGCCCTGCCAAAAAACGTAATAAAAACAAAAACACAAGTTGTAAACGTTGAATCTGTTTATACAAAGCGAAAGGTCACGGCCACGTGGGACCTGTTAGATTAAAAATTGTTCCACAAAAGGGTCCCCGACCGCAATGACAATTTTATTTGTTCCACAAAAGGGTCCCCGACAGCAATGACAATTTTATTTATCTGTTTAGTCAGCGAGTGACCTTTCGCTTTTACAAACTTATTTTTTTACTTTTTAGTTCGTTTTTTGGCAGGGCAGTTGTTTTTAATTTTTATTTTTTTACAATATTGTACTTGCTTGCAGTTGCGATGTAGTCGAGCGGCTGGAGGCATTAGACATGTCAGAGGAAGAAATAGAGGAGATGATGGCGGAGGCCCCCTGGCATGTCATGCGGTGGGTGCAGCACCTGCCGGAGCCAGCTGACAGTTTTGTGAAACCTGCGTTTCCTGTGCCACTCACACCTAGCGCCACATCAATGATAGCCGTCACCACCTCTCGTCGTCCATCAACTTCGGGGTTAACGACAGCGTCAACTCCAGGATTGACGACACCATCAAAAAGGCGCCTAGGCGCATGTTGGTTGACGGAAGTGATATTGACAGTGAGTTTGATGACAGTTCGACATCTCAGAGGCCATGCCAGGTGGAACTAAGGACATTCCGGACACTGAAGAGTTAGAAGAACCCATGCAAGAAATTGTAAACCAGTTAGACACTGGGATGGACGACGCAGCTGATCGCCTACTGGGTACGTCGCCTAGTTTCACGTGGGTGTCGGACTTTGAGTCGTTCAGGGATGTTCGTGAAAAATTCTCAGGACCTACCCCTGGGCCACTCAAAGATTACGATTCGCCTTATGATGTTTTTATCGACATATGGGATAAAGATATCATAGAGTTGATCGTCGTCGAGACTAACCGCTACGCCCAGCAGACGATCGAGACTACGCTTAGTAGAGGGACTTTGAAACCATCATCCCGCTTTCGTTCGTGGACTGACACAAATGCAGACGAGATAATGCTTCTTTTTGCGATGTACATGTATATGGCCATCGACCCGCGGACGTCGATAGCCGAATATTGGACAGTTAACGAGGTTCTCCAAATACCGGGGTTCAGGCGACTTATGACTTATAATCGGTATGTTTTGCTGAGTAAGTTTCTTCATTTTGTCGACAATACTGCTATAGTGAGTCTGCAATTACCGCAAAATGGACATTTTTCCTCAGTACAACAACTGTCGGATAAGCTGCGTAAGCTGTCACTGTCACCTATAATTGAACATCTCGGAAAGAAGTTCAAATCCCTCTATAACCTTGGGCCTGACGTATCCATTGACGAGTCTTTGACCTTGTTCAAGGGCCGTTTGTCTTGGGTCCAAACAATAAGGTCAAAGGCTGCCCGATTTGGAATAAAGTCGTATGAACTATGTGAGTCTAACACGGGTTATATGGCTGGGTTCCAGATCTACACTGGCAAGTTTGACAGGTCCAGTGGTGACCCTCCACTTGGTGTCAATCTGGGGGAGAGAAGCACGAAAGTGGTTCTTGAGCTCTTGCAAGGTCTGGAACATCGGGGGCATTGTGTAATGATGGACAATTTTTACAATTGTCCATCATTAGCACGATGTCTCAAAAGTTTGGGCTATGATTGCTTAGGGACCCTTCGTGGATGCCGTCGAAACGTCCCAAGTGAAATAGCTAAATTACCAAAGAAAGTGGAAAAGGGGACAATGTTATCATGTCATTGTGGAGATGTATCCATCATTACATGGATGGACCACAAAATGGTAAATATTATATCAACCTACCACAAACCCGATACTTTCAAAACCTCGAGGTCCGGTAAACCGATTGTGAAACCTGTGTGTGTAAGAGATTACAACGTATCCATGGGAGGAGTTGATCTCAAAGATCAAAAACTCTCCATGTATCTGTTAGAACGAAAGAGAGGCGTGAAATGGTACATAAAGATGTTTAAAAGGTTGCTAAATGTAAGTATTCACAATGCTCTTGTTATGTACGTCAGTTCGCTGAAGCGGCGCAATAAACTGTCTGTGACGCATCGTGAGTTTCGCTATATATAAGCTTGCTGAAGCTCTGGTTAGACGGCATCTCATCTGTCCCACAGAGGTCAGATAGCTAATTGTGGATCTCAGACTGAACCGGTCTATCGTGCACGAGCCAGTACTTATGAAAGGGCGGCAGTTTAGAAGATGTGTAATTTGTTATCGTAATAAGGTTAGTAAAATGGTTCACTCTAAATGCGCCCAGTGTGACGTCTATATTTGCTTTGTGGATTGCTGGAAAATTTGGCATTCCGCAGGAGTTCTCCCCGGCGAAGATATACGTGAGCGAAAACGCGTACGTAATGAATTAATCTTTTTGCGATGTTGATGTGGAGAATGAAAATGAGTGAATGCGTTTGAATGTGATGGCGGATATGAATGGGATCCGGAACCTCGCATGTAGGCCGCGTTTCGACGGTATGGGACGCCTACCGTTTAATAGATCTCACATTCATTTCCTGCATGGGTCCTTCTAACTTCTCAGTGTCAGGAATGTCCTAAAGTTAGAGTGAGCAGTCAATCCATAGCATTAGGCGGGATAAAACGATGGCTGGTCTCGTTATGCTTGAGAACCGGTGCTGCTTGTGGTGACTGGTCGTCTTGCTGACCATGGTTTTGTAGTTGTTATTAGTAATTGGCGCCGATTCCCTTGTTCACAAACTAAATTAAATTTAAGTTCAGTGCATCTTTTTCTTTCTATTTCATTAAGAAAAGGACAGAAGATAAATTTTAGTTCAGTCCTGTCAAATTAATCAGCGCTTGACGTAAATTGACGTAATTTTAGTAGGCAAGTTTTTAATCACGTTTATACTTGTATCGAGTAGTGACAGGCGCTGATTAATTTGACAGGACTAAACTAAAATTTATCTTCTGTCCTTTTCTTAATGAAATAGAAGGAAAAAGATGCACTGAACTTAAATTTAGTTTAGTTTGTGAACAAGGGAATCGGCACCATTGACTGTTTATTTTACTTCGATGGTGCTAGTTTATCATTTGTGACTTACGAGTTTTATGTAAGCGGGTACGCCCTTTATGTTTGGAAGCTTTTATTTAGGTATTAAGTTGTTTTTACGTTTTTAGTTTTTATTTCTGTTTGAGTATAGTTTTCGATGTTTTTTTGTTGGTATAGTGGTTTGTGCTAGCTGACATTTGTCAAGTAATTTAATTAAATGTTTTGTGTTGCGTAATGTAAATTATTTTGCATACTATTGTATAGAATCAATTTTTTCTAACTAAACAGACAGCTGTGCTACTGGGGAGTTTGTTACGCCACTTATTCACAGCTAAAGCACTTGAAGTGATGGAAGAGCGAGCGTTTTTGGTGGACTGTCATATGTAATTTTGACGTTTTCGAAAAGTGCTACTTCTCAGCCTAAAATGACTTTTAATTTTTGACAGTTCACGTCAAGCTCACCTATAAAATAGACCAGCTGCTTAGATAATAATTGGTTTGCGATATTTGTTTACGTCTGGAGCCGTTTCATGGCATCGTTTTCCAATATGAGAAAGTGCTGTGGGTCCCCGTAGCACAGCGTCATGCTGAGTGGAAGCCTTCTTGTCACAGTCATAGCAAACTTTGTTTAGCTTAAATGGCGCAAATAATTTTTATATTTTTATACAACACATTGTTTTGGTTGTAATATATTTATTGATATCAAAATGTATTTTATTTCAAACTTTTCCAAGCTTCTCTCTTACATGGAATTGGTATAACTATTCGTAAGTGTATGGGGTCATTTACAGCACCACAGGAGGTTGAAGGCAGTAACAGTTTCCACTTGAATGGTATAAAACATCTGAAAACCGTCTACTATTGATTAACCTTTTGACCGCCACAGGCATGTATAGATGACAAACCAAAATGTGCCCAGCACGCCACGGTCACGACTACACGACAGATTTTAAGTAATAATTCGTAGCTTGGCTCCGTGGGCACGTCTGCTTTTTTCATGTGGCGGTCAAAAGTTTAAAGGCTAAGTATACATTCAAACAGGCCGAGATGAATAAACACAATAATTTCTTAGGCATAATCGGACTATTATGTTCCCACTGTTGGGACACAGGTCTCCTGTCTGTGAGGGAGAAAGGGTGTTGGTAGAAGGATTTAGGTATAAGGAAATATAGATATAATAATAGTTTCATTACTGTATTGTCCGCCATATTGTTACACAGCTGTTAGTAAAAGTCGTTCGCTGTCTCGACCCGTCGCGACGACAACGCTTGGATCAAAATATTACCTACAACTTAAATATATTTTTTTATCTTTTAGAGGTTTGTGTCGGGTTTTTTTTTAATTTATCTTTTCTTAACAATGTTACCATGTTACACTTTTATTTAAATAATAAAAAGAATACATAAAATGCTCAAATGCCTCATTTACTTGTATTTTGAAGAATGAAGTGTTTTTTTATAATTTAATTTTTGATTTACCTTTCTACTTTAACACCTGTTACCTGTTGTGTGTGGAGTTTCCCTAACTAATTTAGTTACGTTAGTGTACGGATACAGGAAACTCCACAGATGTGATGGGTATCGTTGTCTAAACATAACAAAACGAAGAATATAAATTATTTGATGATTTTCTTATTGTTTTTTGGGGACCTCTTTTAACAGACTTCAAAAAAGGAGGAGATTCTCAATTCGTCTGTATATACTATAATTATATATATATTTTATAAATGTTCGGGTATAACTTCTTTTTTTATGAACCAATTTTACAAATTTCGTTTTTTGTTTGAAAGGGTATAAGTTAGAACTGTGACTAAGTGCGCGCGAGCCGAGCGAGCGCTACATCCAAGTTGGTCGTAGTTAACTGGCTATTTCGTATTTTAGCACGCCAAAATTGTAATTATTTGGGGATCACAAAAAGAGGCGCAATCATTTCGTGTTCCATAATATTTTTAGGAAAGTAAAATGGTAACTATTTCGTGTGACTGACACTGGCACGGCAACAATCAGGGATTTTAATTCTGATAAAACAAAAAATGAGTCGCTAATTAGTCGCCAAATATTAGAATTAGTCTGTTACTGGTTCAAAAGTTATAAGGGTGTATAGGTGGCCGATCTGGAAAGAGCTTACCCCAGCTTGGCCCATTGGAATATCATAAGCTAGTAAAGGCACCTAGCGAAGATCTGTTTTCTTCCAAATTTAGCTGGAATCAGTCGCCAAATATCAGAATCTGTCGGTTACTGGTTCAAAAGTTATTAGCGTTTCTAGGTGGCGGATCTGGAGAGAATCTCATCTCCAGCTTGTCCACATTTATATCTCAAAAACTAGGGCATCTAGCGAAGATCTGTTTTCTCCAAAATGTAGTGCTGAAAAATTGCGACTAATTGAGTCGCAAATTTTCAGCAGCTGTATGACTGACACTGGTCAGTCACACAACTATTTCAGGTTCGATTAAATACTTGCCAAAAATTGTCTTACTACAATAGGTAAAATAACTGGAGACGCGCACCTCTGTCTGTTGAGGTGTAGTGGAGCGCGTTGTCACTGCCAAATAAATATTTACCTTGCGTCCGTTGAAATAATATCCAAACTTCCACTGGCCCAAGAGCGCATCATGCGCGGCAGTGTCAACGTGCTCCACTACACCTCACCAGATCAGCGTTGACCCTTAAAGTACCTGTATCGTTTGAAAAAGGTTAAAAACAAACACAAAACATGGATTTTTAAAAACATATATTTTTATTAATGTTAAAAAATATTTACATTTTGTAATACATTTGCTAACACAGTACTATCTAATATATTTAACGCTATGCTCCTGCTATCTCCTCTTTGCTTAACGAGGATGAAGCTATCCTTACAGCTAAAGTGTGAGGGGGACAAACTTTAGAGAGATTTTGGTGAAGAAGACACTTTTTCTTCAACAAGAGGCAGTAGCAAATGTACAAGGTCATATTGAATTAGCTAGTGGTGCTCCGCAGACCTGGTGAGTATATATACCAAACAGTTAATTTAATTTTTTCTTTAAATACAATCACCTATAGGTTGGCCAAGTCTGGTGATTTGTGATTTAGGTGTCTTTCTTCAAAACGCCAGTCCGCTCGCTGCCCCTGCATTTTTGTTGGGAAATATGTAATTGATCCTCTTAAAACTTATTGACCTTCTAATGATATACGCTTTTTCAGATAAATAACCCTCTCAAAATGTTTTAGCCTTCTAATGATGTACGCTTTTTTAAATAAATGAGCCTCTTTTGAAGTTCTTGGTCTTTTCCCGCAGTCGGTCGCAGTGACTAAGCTATATTCCAGCTGCCGAGAGAATGTGTTCCTGACACCAGTTTCATACAAACGCAAATTTAAACTGACTGGAGTCAGAAACGCTCTCTCTTAGTCGCCGGAATATGGGGCACCTAATCTCGTTCTGAAGCTTGTCTCACTCACACAAATTCACCTATCCATATGTAAAAGTTCCATCCACATCGATCCAGTTGTTTACGAGAATGTACAAAGATTAACATAATTGTATCAGCTAGTTTAATATACATTGTATTTTATTTTGTATGGGGTGTTTATGGCGCGGTTTGGATTCGGATCGGTGGCATTTTTATGTGAACTTAGGGCTGATTTTTCAATAGTCTGATAGTTCTTTCACAGTTAGTTATAGCAGAAACCCAACAGCAACCTTATTGTAACGAGAATAAAGTTCACTATGATCATGACAGACTTGTCAATGACAGGAACCTTATGATATGGAGAATAAAGATCACTGTGATGTTGATACTGATGCTAAATCAGAGGTGAATAACTGTGTAACTTGTATCTAAAGAGTAGATGTGGCAGTTTGACATATTTTCAATACAAATGCTGTCAAATAGCCATCAAACGTTATCTGAAGATTTAAAAATCGGCCGTTAGGTTGGTATTAATAAATGACTTTCATTTGAGAGAACCACTCAAGTAACTGATGTACCAGTCAGGGAAAGTAATTGCTAATCAAATTGATACACTACGTTAATTCGCCGCGTTCTATTTATATTTTTAACTAGCTAAGTCTCAATCCCGTGGGAAAATCGGGATAAAAAGTCACCTATTTCCCAACTTAGATCATAGTCTACCCACGCACAGTGGAACGAATGTATGGGAGCGGTTGGACGTAGACATGTCCGAAAAAAAAGAGTAAAATTATGCCAAACTAATGATGCCATCTTATTCGATTACTTAATGCCTTCATAACTTGTGGTGATGAATTTCTTCATAACTCCCATATTTCGGGAGTAATTTGAGAAAATGTGAAATTTTACTATGAAAATGAGTGTATCGAGCTCTCTCCCTCCTGATTCCGGGCTTGTTTCAAGTAGCGGTCTCTAATATCATAATGCTAATACTAAGAGCTATATTTAATACTAAGACACATAGTGCGCCAAATGTGCACTTTCTGGGATAAAGAGTGATGTTTATTTTATAACACAATTTTTTTATTTTTTGTTTATTTTGTTGATTAAAACCGTTTTTCTAAAGGTTTACCTTATTACAATAACATTTCTGAGCAGCCAATTAGAGAAGATATAAGCTAATTAGGATATATAATTAGGGACTTAAGGTTTACATATAAAACTGATGCACTAATGATTACTGATAAGAACATTGCTATTATTTAATTACTAAATGGCTCTTAATACACTAATTTAGCATGCATCATTTACTAATTATCACAATAACTAATTACCTTGCAATATTTAACAAAGGATACCTGGGATACCTGGATTTTATATAAATAGGTCACTATTAGTAACTTTAAAATCAGTGTTGATTTACACCTCGTTGTATCCAAGCTAATCTCGCAATGTATTTTCCAAATTTTAATACAAATCTTGATATTCACGTTGCTTTATGCGCACGCGCACATAAAGATTTACGCGACTTTAACTATTTGTTCAGTGTTTTAAAAGATAACAGTTGTGTTCAGTTATGTGAAAGTGCTGAAACAAGTTTAAAAGACTGGTGTCGTCGATTTTGCTACCGCATTTATGCAAAATGGACACAGTCTGGAAGAAGCACAGATAAGTTTCGGAAGAAACATGAGATTTGGCTACAGGCTGCAATTCAATGGCCGGAATTACAGAATGAAAATATGGAACCTTCTACAGAAAATATAAGTGACGTCATCGAGCCCATAATTTCTCCTGCTAAATCTGATGCTTCAACTTGTACACATCCTAGTCCTCGTAAATCTTTTGAGGACCTTAGTAACCGGCAAAAAAGAAGACGCACTGAAGATAGTCTTTCATGCAGCAGTAGCAGCGCTGAAATTATGTTTTCGGCCGAAAGGGCGCTTCAAAAGGCAGGACAAAGCGATACAGCTTATGTTATGAAATACTTGACGGAGAATCCAGAAGAGGCCTCAAAAATCAAAGCCTTCATTGAAGGTAAATCAATTCAGGTACGGGAAATATCCCCTTTGAAGGCATTGGCTCTTTATGTATCGATGAACTTATCGAAATGGCGCTATAACACTCTTCGGGATTTCAACACTCAAGAAGGAGCTCTTCAATACCCGAGTTACTACATGTTGGTTAAAGAAAAAATTAAGTGCTATCCGGCCAAAGAAGATCTCACAGTTACAGAGAGCTCTGCAAAAATCAAATTACAAGCCTTGATGGATTTAACCTCAAGAAGACTTATTAGGTCGTTAGAAACCCCTGTTGATCCCAATCAACAGCTCGTATTGACCAGCAAATGGGGTTTTGACGGATCATCTAGCCAAAGCATTTATCATCAAAGGACGAGTGAAGATGAGCAAATCGATCTTGCTAGTAATTTTATGATTAGTCTTGTACCACTGCGGCTCGTCTCAAAAGGTGTAACAATTTGGGAAAACGAGCGACCATCTTCCACTTCATTTTGCCGGCCAATATTGTTTAAGTTTATAAAGGAAACCAAAGAAAATGTGCAGAGAGAGATGGCTGAAATCGAAGCAGAGATTGAAGCCTTAACTCCATCCACCATCACTGATGGAATTAGTGTCAAACACCAACTGCTGTTGACAATGATTGATGGTAAAATTCATTCCATTATATCCAATACAGCAGCTTCAGTGTGTGACATATGCAAGGCTTGTCCTAAAGAAATGAATAATTTAGAGTTAATCAAAGATAAACACGCAAACGAGGACATGTATAAATATAGCTTAAGCACCCTTCACGCTTGGATTCGCTCAATGGAATGCTTATTACACATTTCCTACAAATTAGACATAAAATCATGGCAAGTAAGGGGTGATATAGCAAAAAGGCAAGTTGTTGACAGGAAGAAAAGAGTTCAAGAGGCTGTAAGAAGAGAAACGGGCTTACTTCTCGATGTTGTGAAACAAGGCAGTGGATCCACCAACAATGGCAACTCGGCAAGGAGATTTTTTGAAAACTACACTAAATCTGCTGAACTGACCGGAATAGATGCTATGCTTTTAAGAAAAATCTGTGTGATCTTGCAGTGTATTTCATCAGGAGAGAAGATCAACGTAACTAAATTCCGAGAGTTCTGCTTTGATACTGCTAAGCTTTACGTGGAGTTATACCCATGGTATTATATGCCTTCTTCACTTCATAAAATTTTAATGCATGGGCCAGACATAGTTCAGAACATGTCAATTGTGCCCATTGGTTTTCTATCCGAAGAGGCATCTGAGGCTAGAAATAAAGATTTTAGAAAATATAGAGAGGGGCATTCTCGAAAGCATAGCAGTATCTCATGCAATGAAGATATTATGCACAATCTTTTACTGTCTTCTGATCCACTTGTTACAAGTATCCGTCCAAAAGGAAATAAGTTTGTAAAAAAATCTTCTTTTAAGGAATTTTATGAGCTTACGGATTCTGAGAAAAGTGATATCGAATTTGTTAACATAAATGATTTAGCGGACATCGATTCTGAATTTGAATTAATTGATGATGATGATGATGATGACGAAGATAATTAAATGATGTTATTGTTTTAAAATGTGTAACTTAGTAAATTAGAGCTTACATCTTAATTATTTATTGTACTTTTAATGAAACTAGGTAATTTATTATCAACTTACTTAAAAGTCATACTCTCATCAGTTCTTGTGAATATTTTTGTTAATATATATTTCTGTATATATATAATATATTTATAGACCTCTTAATAAGTCTGTCTGCGGTTTAAAGTAAATACAAATGGGGAAAAAACGTTTTTTTTTTTAAATTTTCATTTCCTTTTATCCCAGAAAGTGCACATTTGGCGCACTATGTGTCTTAGTATTAAATATAGCTCTTAGTAATAGCATTACGATATTAGAGACCGCTACTTGAAACAAGCCCGGAATCAGGAGGGAGAGAGCTCGATACACTCATTTTCATAGTAAAATTTCACATTTTCTCAAATTACTCCCGAAATATGGGAGTTATGAAGAAATTCATCACCACAATTTATGAAGGCATTAAGTAATCGAATAAGATGGCATCATTAGTTTGTCATAATTTTACTCTTATTTTTCGGACATGTCTACGTCCAACCGCTCCCATACATTCGTTCCACTGTGCCACGTGCCAAATTTCATCCAAATTCGTTCAGCCGTTTTAGCGTGAAAGCGAAACAAACAAACTCACTTTCGAATTGTCTAAAGTGAATTGGAAAAGCAGATGTACCTGATAAAAAGAAAATACAACAGCTGTAGACACAATAAAATTCTTCGAATGATACAGTTGAACACAATGTAGACCTCGTCAAATTTGCCCTGTTACGCGTAATTAAACTGTCAACAAAGGCAGTTATGATTTGAATATACGGACTATTTGAGTTGGTACTCAATTTGATGGGCTATTCATTTCACTGACTTTACATAATATTGAACCATAGTATAGCGTGTGAGAGCAATATCTAAATAATTGCACACTATTAATGTAAACTTCAGTGGAATTTTATATTATTTAAGAAATCAAATAAGTTCATGTCCTTGAATGTTGAATCAACATCTTTTACTGGAAGTTCATTTATGTGGGTAATACAAGATATATCTTATTGTATACAGGCTGGATATTTGAGACAGGGCAGTAAGGGTGGTTACCTTAACTGTAGTAGCTACAGGAAAACGGTCTTAGGCATTCACAGATTAAGAAAAAAATTGTACAGTCAGTAAGAAAATGGGCAGTTTTCACAAAAACTTTAAAGGCTTTTAAGGTAGCTGCCCTTACTGCCTTACCGTCCCTAAAATCCACTCTGTATAGAACAAAATTAAAAAAAAAGTAATAACGTGAATATTTTGCGCTAATACGCCAAATGATGGATTGTATTAGAAGTCTTAATTCCAACACTTAACAAGGAACTCTCAAATGAGAGCAATTTATGAAAACAGACTGATAAATGAATTAATAATAAAAGCAACAATAGCCCAACGGTTAAGACGTCGAACTGACGATCGCTGGTTCGATTCCTAACCGACCCTATCAACGTGAACCCACTCCCAGCATAGCTAGGAGGGGTAAACAGGAATACTAGTAATGTAAATAATTCATCATAACTTCATTAAAAATAAGGCTTTTTTATAATTAACAGTTTACTAGCTTTGCTCGCGACTTCGCCCGCGTTTTTTTCTACAGGGTCAAATTACATTAGTTAGCGAAACTTGTCAGACTTGATGGGTGCCGATTTCCATCTACGGAGGGTTAGGGTTTTTTGAAATGACGTTCACTAGGTGGCAACACTGAGTCGTCAGGTCCGGGCACCTGTCAAGTGTCAAAGCATCTATATTTCATTTAATCGTGACTGAATGATGAACGAATGATGAACGTCATCATATATTTTATATTCAATGCCGAAATGGAAGACCTCTTGCCAAAGTGGCGCCCACTGGTGGCGTGAATTTTCATTAAAACCCTCATTGTAAAGAAGGGACAGGTTGCTAATCACAAAACTCTTAGCAACACGGGCGGAGTCGCGAGCAAAAGCTAGATAATAATAATAAGTATTGCATTGATCTGGCAACTAAACAGCAATTATCGGGCGACAGTGGCGCAATATTCGTATAGAACGTTGATAAAGCGCGTTGCATCCTTGCATTATATTAAGCTCGGACTGATGCGAAACCCGCGGGATCTGCGCGAGTCGATTGTTTTAAGAAGTCAAGCGACTGTTCGCGCCAGATTGAACACCATCATACAAGTTAGATACACGATCGGCGCGAGCTAATTTCGTCCCGTATCCCGCGCGGGATTCGCCGCAATTTGACCGGAGCTTTACAATTGCATTGACTTTGCCTTAAAATTGCGAGACGATGTCTGTTACCTTAGCATAGGAATTAAATAATTCTTCGCATAGAAGAGAAACCAACCCGCACTGGGCCCGCGTGATGGATTACAGCCCACTCCCTCTCACAGAGAGGAGGTCTGTGTCCCAGCAGTGGGAACAGTATAGGCTTATTATAGAAGAGACAGGTCGTATATACGAACCGAATGTAATATTTTTAACGCACTTATAGCATATGATACGCCCTGAAACTGATATTACGCGATTTTGAACACTATTAATTCAATGCGAAGTGTTTTTTTTCATTATTCTATGCGTTGTAGTCATCTATTTATTTCATTACACCACGTTGCAAGTGAATTGTTTAAAGAGTGAAAGCTGGCAACGTCGTTAATTGCTGTCAAATATATCATTGTTTTGATTAATTTGTCATTCTGAATGTTATTTGAAATATACACATGTCTAAACACTTGATATTTATGCCAACTTTCTGAATACGTCTTACGGCCGATTCCTATAAATTACGGATCGTTATTGGTTAAAATTAAGACTCATATCTTTCTCCTCCCATATGGAAGTAGCTATCACAGGTAAAATTAGCTTACGAATCAATTTATACGCCCAGTTTGGCGACAAAAAACGCTACCATTGGTAAAAACGATTAATTTTTGTTTATAGGAACCGAGCATTAATGAAATAAATACTTACTAAACAACCGACTTGCACTGTATAAACACTTACAGCAAGTCGACTTTTTGACATTTTTATTCTGTAAATCTGTTATTGTAACTCTTTCTTCTCTGTGTTAGAAGAGGCCTGTGCCTTGCAGCGGGACTGTTATCGGCTGATACCTGTAGTTCAAGTCGTTACATGACTTCTTTTCCTGCCACTGCGTGGCGATTGCGTGGCAACTGCGGGGCGACCGCGTGACAACATATCGGCCGATTTAGTTGGGGGTTTTATATGACTTCATTATTGGCAACTGCGTGACGACTGCGGGGCAACTGCGGGGCGACTGCGTGACGACTGCGTGGCAACTTATCCTCAATTTGCTTGCATTGTTTCTTCTGTATCAGAAATACAACCCCATACAAATGTGTGTGTATTGCATGTACCGTGCGCGTACGGTTTGTTACAAGTTTTCGTGTAAGAAGTGTAGGAGCGTCGCTTCGTAATGTTTCGCCGCGTGCATCGCGCGGAGAGAGTGTCTCTCGCCGGGGTATACCTGGGAATAACGAACTTGACAGTTAATCCACTAGCAACTTTTTTATTTTAAATAAGCACACCACTAAAAAGTAAACTTTAATAAAGATGGAAAGTAGATGACCTATACCTATAAAAACTATCTCATGCAGTAGGCATACATGATCAGCCTATAATGTTCCCACTGCTGGGACACAGGGCTCCTCTCTGTGAGAGGGAGTGGGCCGTAATCCACCACTAGGGCCCAGTGCGGGTTGGTAGATGTCACATGTCTTCGATTGTTTGGTTCTAGGACATGCCGGTTTCCTCACGATGGTTTCCTTCACCGTTTTGTGAGCAGTGGTGATGGAATAATTTACACAAAGTAAAGCGCAGACGGTTCGAACCTACGACCTACAAGTCATAAGTAACGGCCGTTACCACTGGGCCACCACTGCGGTAGGCGGTGGTCTTTATTGTCAAATCTATGAAGTTGCCTTCGACTGCATGAGATTTTTTATAGTATTAAGTTATAGAAATCTTGTTTTCATCTTTTTTAAAGTTCATTTTTTACGCAGTCGCGTTTTTTGATTTTTTAAATTTACTTTTTTAAAGCGAAAACATTCGTTCATAATAACATAAACGAGATTTGAGATCGATAAGGGTTTTCTGAAATGATATCGTTCACTGACTGAATGATGAACGAATGCATGAAATTAATGATGAACGATATTTTACATTAATTGTCGAAATGGAAGTTTATAGATAGTTTATTTTATATTTTGTGAATCTGAGAAAGTTGTAAGCTTAATAGACTGTAGATTTGTAGACCATTTTCTATTTTGTTAAGTGCCTGGTACTTGTTGACAGGCCTACACTGTCCTCCCATACCCATTAACACTAATTTGAAACATTATAAATGCCAATTATTTTTAAAAGAGGAACCGTGGAGTTTCTTGCCGGCTGTTCTCCACAGGAAACGCCCAATTGGAACCGTGCACCTAGCGTCTGACGTTTCTTAAGTGCCCATGTAGGTTTATGTGAAATAAAATATTTTGATTTTATTTTAACCCATTACTTGTCACATCACAATTAATACAGGTTAGATATTTTGATTTGATTTGAAGACCTCTTGTCAAAGTGGCGCCAACTGGTGGCGTGAATTTTCATGATAACCCTCATTTACGTTTAGCCTTTGTATAAGAACAGCCGATTGTTCAGTAGTGCGGTAGTTTGTTAAATGATTTTATGTTGTAAATTGGCTGTAACTTTTACACGCAATTTTTTAATTGAAATTAAAACTAAACTCGGATTTTTGTATTTGCTAGACCAAAATAAAATGGCAACTGTGATCAATCTTATTTTTAAAATAACACGATAAATAATTAATATTACAGAGACAACAACGACAACAGGGTCCTCCTGTAGATAGTGATTCAGTGGTCTTAGGTGAGAGTCACTCGGTAACTAGATTATTTTTATCAACACCAAATGTCATATTAGTCCAGAAATTTAGAAATCAGTATAGATAAGGTTGGTGTTGATATCATGTCAAATTCAAATAATTTATATCAATTAGGCGCAGAAAAGGCACTTTTGTACGTCAAAATGTGCTAGAAAATAGAATTGATTCTAGTCGCCCCTTCCAAAAGGTAGTTTCGTATGGAGAAGAATGAGCAAAAAACTTCATAGTTTTAAAAATGTTTTATAATATTTTGTATACATGTATTACAGTCAGTATATTTAGAGTTTTGGTAGATGGGTGTATGAATGATGTCGAATGATTTTATATTTAACTAGGAAATGTGATTGGTCGATGGACGTTTTATATTAAGAATAAATATTTTAATTAATATAAATTAAATTAAATATGTTAGAAAGAGATTATATATTGTATGTAATAATACTTGCTGCGCCCTGACAGGGTCATGTACTCATACGTTTTAGCCTAGCCTGTAACTGAGTGTACATTATGCAAATAAATAAATATTATCTTACCTGTACTCGATGGGGTTTCCCGAGCCGCACAAGTTCCGCCGTCAGCGCAGCCGTGTGACAGAAGTGGACGTTCTCATCCGCTAGCCCGTGGATTATCAATAGCCTGCCTTCCCTGCAGGATTAGAACGATGTAGCATACAGGGTTTTATTAAATTAGCTGGCAAAACTTCACAGACTTGATGGGTTTCGATATCCCGAGAGTATAAAACAAAAAAGTTAACTAAGAGTCATCATCTGCCTGCCTTTTACCAGCTATGTTGGGGTCGGCTTCCAGTCTTACCGAAAACAGCTGCATACCAGTACTTTACATGGAGCGACTGCCAGTCTGACCTCCACAACCCAGTTACTGGGTAACACGATACCCCTTGGTAAGACTGGTTGTTAGACTTTCGAGCTTCTGACGACCCGTAACGACTGTCAAAGATCTACAAATGACAGCCGGGACCAGCGGCATAACGTGCTTTCCGAGGCACGGAGGGGTCTTGGTATGTAAAGATGGTCACCCATCTACGGACCAACCGCAGCAAGCGTAGCTTAACCTGATCGATCGACCCGTGCGGCTGTTATTACTTAGCCACAAGCCCCTACACACGGCTAAATATCAAGCTATATATATTATATATATTTCTAGTATAAGCTGACCTCTCATTGTACGGAAACCCTATACAATGCGAGATCAGCTTATAGTGGAAATGTATAGATCGATATGTATCCGTCTGTACAATACCACCAGCCGGAACTCCGTAATTGGCAGAAAATGTCACGAAACTCATTACGTCTGTTACGTTTCCCCAGCTCATTAAAATTCTGAACTTATCTGCCTATCCCCCTGGGAGAAAGGCGACAGTTTATGTATGTATAACATGACGATACTATTGGAGAAACGGTGAATATAACAAAAAATGGCTGTTAAACAAAAAACAACTCGAACCAACATTTTTGCACAACTTGCCTCAGGGTGAAGCACTGAAATATGAATTTTATATCGCGTCGCGTAGAGTAACTTTTCTAAAATTAAGTTAAAGTAGTTGATTGCTCGCACTTTAGATTACCAAAAATATTACTGTATACAGGGTGCAATTTTGTAATGCCACCTGAAGGGAAAGTACTCTTAATACTGTAGATAGAAAATTTTACTCAAAGAAAACATTCCTTTATTTTTTAATAGAAGGAAAACTGCATTCAAAGATTTTCAAAAATTCGCTTGCCACACCCGGGAATTGAACCGACTAAAATCTGTAAAAATTACACTTTGTATTTTTATGGATTGATCGTTAGGATCAATAATTATAAGGATGAAATCTCTCTAACAAACTTGATTGCTTAAATGATTAAAGAATAAAAAACGAAATGTAATTTTCTTTCTATTTAAAAATAAAGGAATGTTTTCTTTGAGTTACATTTCCTATCTACAGTATTAAGAGTACTTTCCCTTCAGGTGGCATTACAAAATTCCACCCTGATCACTTAAAATAAAGCTAACATTTATATGCGTTTATTTTGACTTGAGTTGACGTAGACTCGTTATGATATGTACCTAACGAACAATAGACTCCCTCGTAAGTCTAAGCAATTACAAGTTGAAACCTTTTAAATACAGATAAATGTGTTAAAGGGATTTTTTAGCGAGTGATAGTGTAAGAATTGAACCGCTAGTCGGCACGTTCCGGGCTGTTTTTCGTTAATCTTTGACAGAAGCCTGAAAGTCTGACAAGCGGTCTTACCAAGGGGTATCGTGGTACCCAGTAACTGGGTTGTAGAGGACAGATAGGCAGTCACTCCATGTAAAATGATGGAAAAAGGTTAGGCAGATGATGTTGAGGGTTTATCAGATAGTTTTGGAATTATGGCGTGTGAAACTTACTGGTCGGGGAAGAAGGGCGCATGCGCGAGCACGCTGGCGCGCGTGTAGGCGTGCGGCGCGCGCGCGGGCGCGCCCATGTAGCGCTCGGTGTAGGCGGTGTCGTACAGGCGCCAGCACGTCACGGGCGCGCCCGCCACGCACGCGCGGAACACGGCCGGCCGCGTGGCCAGCGCCAGCAGCGACAGGTAGCCGCCTGCGGGCGCACGCGGCATTACGGACCGACATCGTTTGGGCGTATGCAGAGTCAAACGACGACATTATTATCCACCACGTTTGTTTATCCCAATAACAAACTTGACATTAGAGTTGAAAAACATGTTTTTCGGTACATTCTAACTGCAAATGTAAGTTCGTACGCACAATATTGAGAAATTTGCCATTTTATTTTATCACCACAGACTTCTTATAGGTTTAACTGTAACCTATAAGCATAGAACTACTTTTTGTAATTATTTTTTTTTCAAAATTTTCATTTATTTACTCAAATAACTTTAAAACTATTTATTTTAAAATAATTTAAATATATATTTCAGACCCTTACAACAAGCCCTTTCATTCGATATGTCATACGGTACAGTTTGCAAAACTTCTTTTGTTTTTTTTCTAATTGGCCCGAAAAGTGACTCTCTTATTCAAAATTAATTTATTTGCGTTACACGCTCATGTTTGGGACACAGAAATTCACATGTGCACCAAATTTCAACTTAATCGGTCCGGTAGATTCGGAACAAATCGGCTGAGACACACAGACACACGAATGATCCTATAAGGGTCCCATTTTTCCTTTTGAGATACCGAACCCTAAAAACTAACTGAACTTAAGGGCTGGCAGCACTGATTTTTTTTCTTTTCTTTTTTTTTTGTTGGTATAGTGGTATGCTAGCTGACATTTGGCTAATAATTTAATGTTTTGTGTTGCACGTGGTGTAAATTATTTTGCATACTGTTGTATAGAATCCATTTTTTTTTTCTCAAACTGAACAGTCAGCTGTGCTGCTGGGGAGTTTGTTGGCTACTCCTTCTTCCCAGCTAAAGCACTAGGAAGTGGTGAAGGGTGGGCGTTTTGGGGGACGGTCTTATGTAATTTTGACGTTCGAAAAGTGCTGATTCTCAGCCTTGTTTGAATAAATGACTTTTGATTGATTGATTTAATTGTTGAAGCAATTTAGACTCGAGTTTCTCAAAACTTACCGTAACTCCATCCGTGAATGGCGACCCTCTCCATGTCAATGCAGCCGGTCTCTTTAGCCAGCCACTGTAATACCTCAACCTGTTGAAATACTTAAGTATTATTTTAAACATACATAATATGACGCCTTGTTTCCCCGAAAAGTTGGGCAGAGGTGAACCTGCAGTACACCCACATTTCGCCAGTTATGTTTAAGTCCCATGTAATAGGGGGCGAGCCTATTGCCATCAACCGGGCACAAATCCAGACTCCGGGCTGCTACTGAGAAATTCCATTCCATTTTATATATTATTTTATTTCAATAAAAATACCGTCCATTTAAGAAGCGTTTAGTCGACGGAAGAGTAGACAAAAATGACGATTCCATGTAGACAACTGACACTTTTCTACCGAGAAATGTAGACAAGCGATTTTTATTCTACAGTAGAAATATAAAGTGTCATGCTAAGCCTGCAGGTATTTTGCGGAGTTGAGAGTCGTCGTCGTCGGGTTCGGTTCCCTCCCCGTGTTCGTCCTCGGGGATTTCAATGCCAAGAATTTGGCTTGGGGTTCCCGGTTAACGGACACACAGGGCAGGATGGTGGAGGACTGGGCTCTGGAGACAGGCCTGGTCATCCTAAATCGGGGTTCTGTCCCCACGTGTGTGCGGATGCGGGGTGAATCAGAGGTGTGCATCTCGTTCGCTAGCCCCGCTCTGCCGCAGCCTGTAGTTGACTGGCGCGTCATGGAGGGGGTGGAGACCTATTCCGATCACCGGTATATCCGGTTTGATGTCTCCGCCCAGACCTCGAACGCACCGGTCCGACGGGCGCCAAGTGGTCCGCGGTGGGCGCTGAAGCAGCTGGACCGGGAGCTCCTCCTGGAAGCCTCGATCGTGCAGGCCTGGGTGTCGCCACCGGACAGGCCTGCTGACATCAACGACGAGGCGGAGTGGTTCCGGGAGGCCATGTCCGAAATATGTGAAGTAGCAATGCCCCGGGTCCAGCCTGGACGTGCCTGCCCGTGGGGACGCCCGTACAAAGTGGTACGGGATAAACTCCGCCCATGGGCTCCCCCGCTGACGCAGTCTCCGGCCCCAGCTTGTGGAGAACGTGGTGAGCGCTCTGTTCCCTTCGCGAGGGGAACACATCGCCCCGCCCATGGTTCCGCCTACTGCGGTGCCCGATGCAGATCACACCGCCAACGACGACGACGGCGACGACGACGACGAAGCTCCGGAGGTGACTGAGGTAGAGATGAGAGTGGCGGTACGTAGGCTGAACGCCAAAAATACCGCCCCAGGACCCGACGGCTTACCTGGGAAAGCCTGGGTCCTGGCCTTGGAGGCTCTCGGGCCTCGACTAAGCGTATGCATGGAGGGGCCAGTTCCCGTTTCGTTGGAAGACGGGGAAACTGGTCCTCATAAAGAATACGGCGGCCTGCGGACTCTCCGTCCGCTTATCGAACCATCGTGCTGCTCGACGAGGTGGGCAAGCTCTTTGAAAGAGTCATTGCAGACCGCCTCGTCAGCCAGCTGGTGCGGGTGGGGCCAGATTTGGCGGAAAGCCAGTTTGGTTTCCGCAGAGGGCACTCTACCGTGGACGCCATCATGCGCGTGCGAGCCCTCACGACGGGGAATGCTGTTGCCCAGGGTGGGGTCGTCTTGGCGGTGTCTCTAGACACCGCCAATGCCTTCAATACCCTGGAGTTGCATCAGGGAGGCACTCCGGTACCACCGGATGCCAACCTACCTCTGTCGTGTGGTCGAGGCCTATCTGACGGACAGAGCCGTCATTTACCCCGGTCACCAGGTAGTGTGGAACCGGCAAGACGTCGTGCGGTGTCCCACAGGGATCGGTCGGATACGACTGGGTGCCTTCCGCTTGACACAGGTCCTCACCGGACACGGCAGCTTCGGGAGGTTCCTGTGTCGGATAAGGCGGGAGAAAACGCCCGGGTGTCACCACTGTGTGGATCGCCCGGAGAACACGGTGGAGCATACGGTGGAGGTCTGCCCGGCTTGGGCAGAGCACCGCCGTGTCCTCGTGGAATCGGCAATCGGCGGCAGAGATCTCTTGCGTCCGGCCCACAGTGGTGCAGGTAGTACGGGCATGCGGAAAATATTATTTTTAAATGAAAAGACGTTGCGTTTCTTCATAATACTTTATTAAAATGATATAATGGATGTACCAGTTTACAAAGAGAAAGATATAACACGTATTTTTTTTTTATTAACATGAAAATATTCATCAAATTTTTTCACATGAATTTCATATAATTAAATCAGCATTTTTAAATAAATAAATATTAATAAACTAAATATTAAATAGAGAAGACATTGATTTAGAGATGGGTGCTATCCACTAATAAAGCTTTGGCATCATCGTGAAGATGATAGTATTTTTTATTCGGTACTGCACGTAAACTGTTGATAAGGGGATCTGAGGTAGCTAAGAGCATATTCATAACATCTTCATTACATGATAGACGAGAACATTTTCTTGAATGACCTAACCTATAATTGCGGTAATCTTTATTTCGCGCTTCTTGAGCTTCCTCAGATAACATCCCAATAGGTAAGGCAGCAACACTTATTATTTCTTTGCCATGCAACAAGATTTTATGCACAGTATTTGGCATATTATACCAGCTGTACAGGCTTACGTATAGTTCAGCAGTCTCGTAACAATAACTACCAAACTTATCCGAATCAACTAATGCACTAGAATTAATTGTTTGCAATATTATACCAAACCGATGAATAAGTTCTTTATCGACTCTTGTGACTTCAGCTACAATGTCTGCATTATTGAAAAATCTTCTAGACGTATTTCCATCGTTAGATGTTCCCATTCCTTGCTTTACAAAATCCACTTTTAGACCTAAACGTTGAAACAGCTCACTTTGGATTATTTTCTTCTCTTCATCTTTTTGTTGTTTGGTAGTTGCGTTCGTTCTCCAACTGGTAAATGACATATTGTACGCAATATGTAATATGCATTCCATAAATTTAATCCATGCGTGAAGCGGGGATAAACCGACCTTGAGAGCCTCCGTATCCACAGTTTTATTTCGCACTTGGTCAAGGTTATTCATTTCTGATGGCTTTGACTTGCATATAAAACACACTGCACATGATGATGTGTGCGTAACTGTCTGCGCTATTTTGCCATCTATCATTGTGAACACAAGTTTATGGTAGACTTTGTAAGTCTTTTCCTTTAAACTAATAACAGTTTCATTTAAGTTTGCTATTTCAGACTCCATTCTAGCAATTTCATTTTTCGTAGATTCTGTAGTTTCTTTTTGAAATTGGAATTGTACCGGGCGACAACACCTTGTAGAAGAAGGAGTTGCATTTGTCCAATACACAACAGATTTATTTTCCTTTTCATACAGACGCAGTGGAACTAATGATGTCAAAAACATATATGAATCTGACACATTTTCGTCGATAAATGACTGTTTGTACTCAGCATGACCTGATGATCCGTCACATCCCCACTTGTGTAAAAACGTTGAATTTACACTAATCTGTGTAAGGTCGTCTTCAGACATTACTTCAAATAATCTTCTGGTTGTGTGATCCAGTAATGACTGCAAACTTACACAAGCGTAGCTTTCCGTTACATCAATATCCGTGGGGTAGCATTGCCTTTTTACTTCAAGTACTTTATGATAATCGGGAAAAATATCACAACCAATACTTTTTGCTGCATTTCTCAGTACTTGATATTGATGTTTCGAAAGTGATGCATCAAGTAATAATGCCAACGCTTTTTCTGGAGTAAACTTGATAATATCCGATGATTCTTCTTGTACGAGTACCTTAGAGGCAGCTTTCTTAATCATTTCTTCAGGAACGCTTTCACACAATCTTTTGACTTTATATCGCTTTGTTCGATCGCAACATTCATCAAATGATTTTTCTGGTCGTCCTCTATGAGAGCGTTTTGATGGCCCTGGAACATTACTGTCACAATTCACCACATCAGTCTGCACCGAAGATGTCTCAACGGTAAAAATATTTTTCAGCCACTGTTCATTTTTTGCCATAAAAGCATTTTTATTTCTCGCTGCAGTTTGCCACTTTTTTGTAAATACGGGTAGAAAATTACGACTTAACTTTTCATAAACTTGATTCCAAACACTTTCTGTAAGCTGTGGATACATAAGTTTTAAATTTTCGAGGCATTTATGTATCTCACGATTACTTGTTATTATGATTTCCACTAAATCGGCATAGACAATAGTAAAGCTATCCATCACTATAATAACACTGTTATCGTAAGAGAAAATAATTGTAAGTGAAGTTAAAACTACCATTCAATGCTATTTATACTTACACGATATGATAAAATGTTAATTACCCTCATTAGAAACACTTATTAATATAATGCACTTTTTCTTAATTACAGAGCGTCATTAGTTAAGGACCTGGTATTTCCAAGATCGCAGGTTATCGCAGCCAAAACTAATGTATTCTTAATCTATAGGGTCTAATTAATCTCCGAAAGTATATTATTACGTATCGGTCGATAACGGAGATTAGTTATGATCTCATGATTGAAAACAAAAGGTTCCAAATGACCTTCTTCACTAAAAATGTAATAGTAAGTAATTATTAATTATATTATAACATTATGTTCACTATTTTATTAATACACACAATAAACTTATGACTAAACTAAAAATGAAAGTTGATAATTATAGTATTTTGGTTCTATTCATACTTGAAATAACAATATTTTTTGCACGAAATTTGTAAATTCTCGATCACCCTACTTTGGCATCATATAATTAAATACTGTATAATTATTTATCCGTATTAATTTTAGGACTTGTTTCTACTAACATTCTAGTATGTGTGTACCAAATTGTAGACATTTTAAACAAGGTTGAAACAAAGGACTTTTTTCCGCCCTTGAACCACGCGGCCCTGGTTCAGGCCATGGTACGGAGTGAGAGGGCATGGGCAGCCATTACCTCCTCCTGCGAAGCAGTAATGCTCGCGAAGGAGGAGGCGGGACGGTTGAGGGAAAGGCAAATTTGGAGCCCTCTCGCCCCTAACCGCCGGAGGAACCGCCCTGGCCGTTGGGAATTCCGAGCGGATTTCCGGCCACCGCAGGCGCGGGCTTGCGGACGGTGAGCAATGGGCAGCTCACCGTCCGGTAAGGACCAGGCCCGGGTCGACGGCACGTTGTATTCCACGGGCGCCTCAAAGAGATGTCGTCAGCACAAGTGTAGGGGTCCACTAGGGCCGATGCCTGCCGGGGTCGCGGTAAGGTACTTATGGGTCACCGAGGCCCCCGCAACACAGGAATACGGGTGGGTTTTAGTCAGTAAGAGTCTGACACACCCTCCCGCTCCACCCAGAGCGGGAGAAGTTATTTGATGATTTCCCGCCCAAAAAAAAAAATCGTTCCGATTCAGGTTAATTTATTTGCCAACAATTTAGGTAAAAGATTCACTCAAGTAATCTGACTTGTGCTAGCTGTCACGTGTAATAAAATGGTCATATTTATTGTAATGGTGATCGTTTAGTTTAATCGAATTATATGAGTAAAATAAATGTATAATAATCTGGTAAAAGTCTAGAGTACAATAAATACACTAAATATGACCATTTTATTACACGAAGTGACAGCTAGCATGTGCTAGCTGGCACTTTGTGTAATAATATAGACTTTAACGGAAACGGTACGGAACCCTTTGTGTGCGAGCCCTACTCGCACTTAGCTTTTTTTTTTGGGTGGTAAATCATCAAATAACTTCTCCCGCTCTGGGTGGAGCGGGAGGGTGTGTCAGACTCTTACTGACTAAAACCCACCCGTATTCCTTCCTGTTGCCTGTATTGCGGAGGCCTCGGTGACCCATAAGTACCTTCCCGCGACCCCTGGAATCGGAACGATGCGGCATAGAGTTTCCGCTACTTTCTACCTTACGGCATGCAAAGTCATAAAAATTAAAAGATACATTTAACACATAAGATGCTCACACTTCTGAAAACTGATTTAACATCATCAACTGATCAATAGATGAAATTAATTGATCAGAATTGCAATTCAGCGAGGAAATGCCGCCAGCATCCTCGGTACAATGCCTCGAGGGTTTTTTTTGGTTTAACTTAGTTTTAGTTTAATTTAGTTAATGTTAATAACCATCTTCTAATTTGGTTATGTAAATAAACGATTTTACCCAGAACTGATCAATGTTCACTTGAAAATAAGATTTTCAGGCGGTTTGCTATGAGTTTTTTTTATGTCTCATTTTTAATTTTTCACAAATGGCCTCCTGAGTACGTGGGTACGTACTGGTATCTGAAAAATTAGTTTTTGTAGTGAAATCTTTAGGCACGTTGGGCACTTTTGAGATGGGGAAACGGATACAAGTATACAGATGTTAACAAAGTTTGTGAAGCTAAGCAGTCCTACGACTGACAGTTTTTTTGGTATCTAAAATCTATCGTACAACTACATTCTGAACATCAGACATTGCTATAAAACAGTTCAGTATTTTTTTTACATATTTGAAAATGCAGTCAGGTTAGACGTGATAAGATAATTTCAGAAATTAGGTTTTATGAATTCAGAATAACCAAACCTGTTGATTTTATGCGGTTGTGGTCCTAAAAATAAAAATGTTGGTCGTGGGCTCTCGTACTATATTGGTTAATACCAATAGGATTTTTTTTTGGGTGGGAACTCATCAAATAATTTCTCCCGCTCTGGGCGGAGCGGGAGGGTGTGACAGACTCTTACTGACTAAAACCCACCCGTATTCCTTCCTGTTGCCTGTGTTGCGGGGGCCTCGGTGACCCATAAGTACCTTCCCGCGACCCCGGGAATCGGAACGATGCGGCATGGTTTTGGTCGTGGGCTCTCGTACTATTATGACAAACTAACAAGAGTAACCATAGACACGAAAATAAGAAGACCGTCTGTTGGCCCTATCGGACCAGCCCATGCAGTAGAAGGAGGCGCAGGTTGTGATGCATAGCATTATCAGCCTATAATATTCCCACTGCTGGGATACACGCCTCGTCTCTTCAAGTGGGAGTGAGCTGTAATCCACCACGCGGGCCCAGTGACAGTTGGTAGACGTCACATGTCTTTGAATTTTTGTTTCTAAGACATGCCGGTTTCCTCACGATGTTTTCCTTCACCGTTTTGAGAGCAGTGGTGATGAAATTATGTACACAAAGTAATGCGCCTGTCTGGGTTCGAACGACGTACCACTCGTAAATGAGGGCCGTTACCACTGGGGCACCACTGCTCTCAAAAGGTTGATAAAAACAGTAAAATCAGCCGGTTTACCGATCTTTAGTGAATGCTGACGCTAAGCCAAAATGTAACAAAGAATTTAAATTAAATAAACTTGAAAGAGTTCGACTTTTGAGACTACGTTCGAAGGCTTTAATTTTTTTTCCCAAAACATTAAGAGCCATTTCACGTTTTCGCGCGAATATCGAAGATTTCAGTCGCCTAATTTATCATCTTAGGTAATACTCTGACATTGGTGAATACATGTAAAAAATAGACTAATCCTTCGTTTTGACACTTCATGTAACACATTTACAAAAACTTATTTGTTTACTTTATGGTGATTAATCTCCCACAACCAGTTTACTGAAATATCATCGCAGAGTCAATTTCAAACTCCTATATCTATCATTAATATTTATAAATTTAACTGAAAAAAATACATAAAGCATCAGAAATATAATTTGATCGACACATACAGTACTAGAATATCGATTATTAATAACATTAATTAGTAAAAAAATAAAGTCTTAAGCCAATTTTTA
Source organism: Atethmia centrago (assembly GCA_905333075.3). Taxonomy (NCBI): domain Eukaryota; kingdom Metazoa; phylum Arthropoda; class Insecta; order Lepidoptera; family Noctuidae; genus Atethmia; species Atethmia centrago. Next base: position 13,591,121 of record HG995396.1, on the reverse strand, counting down.
GGTTTTATATCGCTAATAAATCGTGATTTTTTGGTTTAAATAAAGCGTAATTACATTTTTTTTTATTGGCGAAATAAACTATGGTTTTTAACAAACCGAATTCTAAAGTTTTATTAAAATCCCTTCATTTAATTAGACATAATATCGTTATTAAAATCACTCTAAATTAGAATAAATTCCGATGCTAAACGGGCACCGTTTAGTACGGCGTGAGAGCCGATCGAGGTAGGACCTGTGCCAAATTTTCCCGCGTCTCGATTTTCGACCGCACGTATTGTGAACGAATTGTTATACTACGACTACAACATTTTGATTCACTTCGTATTTTTTTTGCATAAGGTAAGAGTTTAATTTATTATCAAGTAAAGTAATAGTTTAGTAGTTTGAGAATAATTACATATTTTTGTTTTATTAGTTTTAGCAATGGAGCGAAAGGGTTGTGTATACCATTGTGTCAAAAAAGGAAAAATAAAAATTCTGCAGCCTTAAAGAAAGCAACAGAAGCGAGATATATATAATTTGCGATTCATATTATGTACACAGTAATCGATCAAATAAGTACATATCGACATGAACTATAAAACCGTAATTACAATTTTAAGGATTTGTATACACTGACACTTCGACATATAAAAATATTTATGTTTTTAATAATCATTTATTGATAAAAAAAATATTTATTCGTAGATATTGAAACTTGACAGCTATTTTGTTTTCATTTCAGAATGAGAAATCGCATGAATCGAGTAGAGGAGGCTTTAGAAGACACGCCACCACCGTACCGGGTACAAGTGGAACGTCAGATTCGATAACAGAAATTGTATGTTTGTAACTTGCTACTTCAAAAAGATACAGCTATACCTCTAAAAGAACGTAAACTTTTAAATTTCGACCGACTGAAAAGGTTTTACCAAAGTTTTACCAAGATTGTGTATTGCTAGAAATCATAGACCCTAGAAAGGAAAAATCAATGCCTTTACGAATTCATATAATGTAAATGATATGTGATTTTTCCCTGTTCATTTTTATTACATACTTTACATAACATATATTTGTGTTTTTTTTATTAGTCTAGAAGCTTTAGTAGACTGAATAAATAAAATAACTTTTTTCATAAATCTCTAACCATGGTGCATTACGATTATAAAGGCTCAAGACTGTTTAGTCCATCTCAACACTCGCGCTACACTGCTTGCATTGTGTATGTGTGGATAGCTGCGCACACATACACAATACTGCCGTCTTTTACCTAAACTCGAGCGCAATAATTTTGTGAAATGGCTCTTAAGCTATTGTTCATTAAAACCCTGACCTTTGTAATGCTTTATAATATCTATTTATCCTTAAAATTTGAATAAGGTACGAGAGGTTTTCAAACACCAAAAGACAATTGTGTCACCCCTTGTAAAATTTCAACGTTTGTATCTGTAATTTTTATGGTGTACATAATAAAGAGTATTCTATCAATTCACGATGCCCTGTATACATTATTTTTATTACGACAGTTGTATCATGTTCTGCCGTCTAGCATCCATATAGATGGACAAGTAACTCCACTGTTGGACCACTAACCTGGTCATCCAGTTCGATCTGCCCCAGCTTGCCCTTGATGGCTGCCTCCCACGCTCGGCCTCTGTGTTTAGAACCTCGCGAGTCCACCGCTACGACGTTGAAACCTCGCGCCGCTAGCATATGCATGCGGAGTTGACGGATACCCTGCAAAAACCTAACATTTGACTGATTTTTCCAATGTCAGATATTTTTATCTCTGGAATAAAATTTACGTCTGAGTTTCTGTGTGAAAAAAATATTCCACGAATAAAGATGTCTGGCGATGGAAAAGTCAGCCCTCAACTTAAAAAAATAATACGTTTACGAGTTAAGACTTTAGTGTGAAGGTAAGGATCGATTGTCAAAACATCCATTTCCTTAGAGGCTATTCAAATAGACAATCAATCACAACAGCGAACGTGATATTTTTCATTTGATTAATTGATCAGAAACTTGGTCGGCCTTTCAGAAAAAGTTGTAAGATAACATGAAATAATGAGACTAGCAACCCTGGCTTCGCACGGAAAGCAATATGTCAACTTTATTTTTCTGTCGTAGTGTCGTATCTGGGTGTTGCGTCAAGCATGTGGGTTACATTTAAATGTAACTGATGCCCATCCTACTTGGAGTATTTAACATCGTCATATTTCAGACATTTTACACAAAACCTTAATGAATCACCTAAACCTTTCTCATGAATCACTCCGTCCATTGATTGGTGAAACCCGTATGAAAATCCGTTTGGTAGTTCAGTTTATCGCGTTCAGACAGACAGACAGACGCGGGGGGGAAACTTTGTTTTAAAATATGCAGTAAAAAGTAATATGGAAATATTTTTTGGAAAGCTTTCAAAAACCGACGTCGCGTTTGATTATTCAAGTACTTCATTTGTCGAACGTACCTTATAACTATTAGTAACAGTCTGTACTTCAGGCCCCCCGTACACATGCAGCACAGTAGGGCTCCGCCCCGGCCGCCCGCAGCGCCACAGCGTGCAGTAGGCCGTCGCCCCGCAAGAGAGACGCGTCTCGTATATTTGGGGCGGAGGTATGTCTGATATGCTGACTGAACGTTCTGGAAAGAAGTTGAAATTTCATGAGCCTGTAATGTTACTGGTACCCTTCAACCCAGAGGCTCTAGAGACCTTTAAACCGACATTTACTAGAACCGAAAATCCAAAGACATCTGACATCCACCAACCCGCACTGGGCCCGCGTGGTGGATTATGGCCCACTCTCTCTCACAGAGAGGAGGGCCACTATGTCCTTCCAAGGAAGTCTTGATTATTAATTAGGTGTACATTGCGCGAGACGTCGAAGTATGTATTCTATCCAGTTTTTTGGCGGTTTCAATCCAAGACGGCGGAAAGAGAAAAATTGCATTCAATTAGATCCCCTGAACATGAAATGTGTATAAAATTATGAACTTTTCGTGATCTATGATGTCAACTACAAATCTACCATGGCTTGTGTAGACACTAAACAAATATAATAACATACCTCTAACTAAGGACCCCGTTTCACTATCTGTGTCGTCTCCGTCACCGGACCGGCTGTCCCAAGAACCGTTGAAGCTTCGAACCTCCAGAGATTCTGTCAAAGATATTCGAGTTCTGATTCTCAGCCTTTATTCTATCTACACGATAGAACTTTAAACATGCGCTTTCATAAGCAACTTACAACGAAAACTATAAATCTACCAAATGGTAATTTTGTAATAAATGGTAATTTTCACCCAATTGATAATTATTTAACATTTCTACAAAATAACAACTTCCTAACGGATTCTACCAAAAATAACTTTTCTACCATTTTCTACCAAATGGTAGTTCCACTAAATAACATCTTGCATACACGTTTATTTGTCATAAGTCCAAAATAACTCTAAATCAACGTTACTACTATACCATGCTGATATTATGGTGATTATCACTTACCTGAAGGTGGTCTATCGGTGATGGTCCCCTGGACTAATAACCGAGGCGGCGATGTGGTGATCCTGTACACCCTCGTCACAGGTACACTGCTTATGTTAGATGATGTTATTACTGCCATTGTGCAGTCCTGGGTAAGAAATTAATTAATTTATAATTATTTCAGTAATTTTGTGTTTTTCACAGGCAATTATGAGGCAACAACGTCGCAATTAAATTAAATGGCAATTAATCGCGCACTGGATTTTCTTTCAGTTCTTGGTATTGAGAATTATTTGTTTTTATATTTTTATTTTTTATTATTTGCACGCACGGGTCAATTGATCAGATTAAGCTACGCTCACCGCATTTGGTCTGTAGATGGGTGACCATCTTTACATACCAAGACCCCTCCGTGCCTCGGAAAGCACGTTAAGCCGTTGGTCCCGGCTGTCATTTGTAGTTCTTTGACAGTCGTTACGGGTCGTCAGAAGCCAGAAAGTCTGACAACCAGTCTTACCAAGGGGTATCGTTTTACCCAATAGTTGTGGTGATCAGATAGGCAGTCGCTCCATGTAAAATACTGGTATTCAGCTGCATCCGGGTAGATAGGCAGCCAACCTCAATATAGTTGGGTAAAGGCTAGGTAGATTATGCTGAGCTCCTACAGTCGTTTGAGACTAACCTCGTCAATATCGACAGCACAAGAGTGTCCCACGGTAGTCAACAGTTGCACCGCATGAGGCCTGGGCGGCGACAGCGGTGCGACGTAAAGATGGCGCTCCAGTGGCGTCTCGCGGAGCCCTACGAAGTATACTAGCTGGCGGGCTGTGTCTACCTGCGGAGAAAATAAAAATGAGTAATATTATTCCTGGTTTTGTGTGCTGTTACTGACAATTAATCTGTAATCAGAAGCCAAAAGTCTCATCTATACAGGAAAAAAAATAACCAGTGCGCAAATTTATTTGGTGGTTCAGTGTCAGTAATAGAATACATTTTCATTATTTGTTCAATACATTTTTTTCCCGACTAACATCACGCCTTGTTTCCCCGAAGGGTTGGGCAGAGGAGTACCTGCAGAACACCCACATTTCGACAGTTATGTTTAAGTCCCATGTAATGGGGGGCGAGCCTATTGCCATCAACCGGGCACAAATCCAGACTCCGGGTGTCTACTGAAAAATTCCAGATGAAACAATCCGTTTGCTGCCAGCTAAACGGTTGTTTATGGAGATGTGAAAAATGTAATGTAATGAAATTAAAAGGAAAACTATCACGGCTAAGTAGGCTTTACAAGTTAACGAGTTATAGTCGACCAACTTAAATTTGCAGTTGGAGAATTGACTGAGGCATATATCGATGTATGGGAGAACAGGGATTTCAACTACAATGTTAAGTTTGTTTTTAGAATAAATTCGTCCCAAGTACAGACCATTCATTGTGCGTGGTCCGACACGCACTTGGCCGGTTTTATATATATATATATATATATATATATATAGATGATATGTTGTTCTTTGCCAACGACAATATTCACGTGATATTCATAGAATACTCACCCATATCTTTCTCGCCATGACCTCCCATTCACCAGCAGTGATGGGCTCTTTACTGATCATGTTGGGTCCTACGGCGTTGCTTTCATCCTCATTTATCATTTCTATTACGGCTGTGGACAATTTAGAAAATAGACGTTAAAAGGAGAAACGAATGTAAGGGTACAATATTGAATTTCTACGTAGACAGATCCCCTTAAGACGCTGACAACACCTAAACCGCGGTCACTGTCAGATTGCATAGAAAAGAAAAAGAAGCGCGATGACACAACGCTTGTAATTTATTGCAAAATATGAAGCAATTATCTATAATATATACTCAAAGTTGAGTGGAGTAATCGAAAATAAAAAACAACCAAGTTCTGCATTCAAATAAGACGTTCTTGTTATTAAGACGCTGACAACGCCTAAACCGCGGTCACAGTCAGATTGCATAGAAAAGAAAGAGAAGCGCGATGACACAATGCTTGTAATTTATTGCAAAATATGAAGCAATTATCTATAATATATACTCAAAGTTGAGTGGAGTAATCGAAAATAAAAAACAACCAAGTTCTGCATTCAAATAAGACGTTCTTGTTATTAAGACGCTGACAACGCCTAAACCGCGGTCACAGTCAGATTGCATAGAAAAGAAAGAGAAGCGCGATGACACAATGCTTGTAATTTATTGCAAAATATGAAGCAATTATCTATTTACTCAAAATTGAGTTGAGTAATCGAAAATAAAAAACAACCAAGTTCTGCATTCAAATAAGACGTTCTTGTTATTAATTAAATACGTAACGTATATTGATATTTAATGCAGATATTTTGGATTAGAACTCAAGGTAAGAGGTTAGTTTAACGTTAGTTGGTATCGAGATTTTTTTTCAAAACGTGTTTTGGTAACAACCAGGTTCTTGGAAATATGTTCAAAATTAACATATATTTTTTCCACTACCACAAACTATACAGATTTGGCTTTTTTTTTTCTTAAGAGAAGCCTATTTTGGACAATTGGGTCTTGTCAGCGCCTTAAATTAAATTAAATACGTAATGTATGTTGATATTTAATTCAGATATTTAGGATTAGAACTCAAGGTAAGAGATTAGGTTAACGTTAGTTTGTATCGAGATTTTTTTTCAAAACGTGATTTGGTGACAACCAAGTTCTGGGAAATATGTTCAAAATTAATATATATTTTTTCCGCTACTACAAACTATACAGAATTGGCTTTTTTTTCTAAAGACAAGCCTATTTTGGTCAATTAGGTCTTGTCAGCGCCTTAAGAAACTACACTATGGTAAGGGGATTTGTAGATTAGTATCAGTAGATTTTTCTTAATTTTCTTGCAAATTGCAGTTCTGCTGAATTGTATGTTGATCATAATCAGCTTATCTTTGCATTATGATCATGAACGGGTACTTGTGGTGACTGGTCGTCTTGCTGACCATGGTTTTGTTTTTGTTATTAAGTAATTAACTGTTTATTTATTTTACTTCGATGGTGCTAGTTTATTATTTCTCACTTCGGGACGCCCTAGGACATAATATAGTGACCTCATTGGTGATGTTCTTCAGAAAGGTCAGGTGCGTAGTACTCGCGACCGGCGTGCGTGTATGACCAGATGTATGAACGAAGGCGAAGCAAAAGGAGTATGTAAGGAGTGGAACAGGTTCTACGGTTTCTGCCTACCTCCGTGGGAAGAAGGCGTGAGTTTATGTTAATAATAAGGATATACTGGTTCGTATAGACTTGAAAGTGGAGTAAACAAGTGGCCCTGTGGTATACAAGAGACGGGACTAGAAAATGGCGCCCAAAAACAAGATGGGAAGACGATATCGATCTAACCTTGGAGCCATACTGGAGTAGACTTGCAGAGGAGAGAGCACAATGGAGACAGTTGCAGGGGGCCTATGCCAAAAGGCACACCGAGCTGCGGGACATATTATATTGCCTTTGGCCCATATAGTTACCACAAACTGTCAGATTTCCTCATTCGATTATGAACTTAACCATCAGCAATTTAAAGTTTAAAATCATTTGGAGAAATTTAACAGTTTGTTTTAACTAGATGTACTGGCGATTGTACCCAAAGTTCGGAAACAAACGGCTTTATTATTAATTATGCTATCATAATTGCCGCGAGTTGAATTTTCATCAATATACCGTACAACAGCACTGCAATTTGAAAAACTTTTTTATTGAAGGAATTACCTTGGGTAAATGGTAGTTTTCAACAAAATAGAAACTTGGGTACATAAAAACTTTTTTTGCCAATTTCCAACGAGAAAATATTTCTACCATTGATTACAAAATGGTAGTTCCTTAATAGACATGAATTTACCACCAAATAACAACTTAGCTATCCATCAACCACATTCTACCATCACTTAGTATTTCTACCATTTTCTACCAAACCTTTTTTTCATACTCACTTCGATTCTGCACGTTACTCTTCTGTATAATCGCACAAGTAACTAGATACAGATGTAAATGACCGCTCTCCTCGCTCGCCCAGATAAAGTTCAGCTCCGTACCGCTGGAGGGCAGAAAATATAGTATGTCGTGCACGTTGATCCAGGCGTCTGGCGCTGTTTCCGAGACTAGAATTTGTATGTCTTGAATTGGCTGTGAACAAAATGGTAACTTAGTTGTGTATTGTTGACAAAATGACCCCTAAAAATTGAAAACAGTATTTTTGTAGATGGTTTGGTCATGTTGAGAGGATGAATGAAAGGCTACTAACAAAAGGTATTTACAAGGAAGAAGGAGAAGAAGAAGAGAGAGAAGAGAGGGACGCCCCAGAAAGACATAGTGACCTCATTAATGATGTTCTTCAAAAAGGTCAGGTGCGTAGTACTCGCAACCGGCGTGCGTGTATGACCAGATGTATGAACGTAAACGAAGCAAAAGTATTACGTAAGGATCGTAGCAGGTGGCGTTCTGTAATTTCTGCCTACCTCCATGGGAAAAAGGCGATTGAATCAATTTTATCTAACCAAGATTATATCTGGACTTTAAAAGAGACTGTGACCTCTGAGTTTGTTTTGGCCTTTCTTCTCAGAGTAGTCAGACAGGAAACGCCGATTTCATCTAGTTATTAAAATATGATTGACGTGTAAAAGTGTTTTTACAGTCGCCAGAACATTAAAATTGCGTGGAAGTCCAAAAGGGTTACCGAGGCCCCTGGCAACACAGGCAACGGAAGGAACACGGTTGGGTTTTAGTCAGTAAGAGTCTGACACACCCTCCCGCTCCGCCCAGAGCGGGAGAAGTTATTAGATCAAATTACCACAAACTGTCAAGTATCTCCAAATGATTTTAAACCTAAAAATGATGATGGTTAAGTTCGAAATCGAATGAGAAAATTTTGCTGTATAAACATACTTACAGAAATGAAATCATTTATCATTGAATGCTTACCTGTTCACTCCTAGACGCGTTGTGTTCGACTCTGCCACACATGCCGTCGTTGGCCTGTTCATAATACGAGGGTGTCGTGAACTGCGCCAGCGGGATCAGGACCAGCTCTAAACGCTGCTGTTTGCGGTCCAATAGTTGTACCCATACGCTGAGGACAAAGAAAATATAAGTTGGTTGAAAAAGATTTTTTTTTTTCTGCTTGAGTATAGTTTTTGATGTTTTTAGGGTTCCGTACTCAAAGGGTAAAACGGGACTTGAAATTTTCTGTTGCCGCTAAAACAACAAATACTAAAAAACAGGATAAAATAAATATTTAGAGGGCTCACATACAACAGACATGATTTTGTTTGCCGTTTTCATAGATAACGTTACGGCTCGCACTTGGCCGGTTATTTTTTGTTGGTATAGTGGCGTGAGCTAACTGACATGGCAAGTAATTTAATTTTTTATGTTCCGTAATGTAAATTATTTTGCATTGTACACAATCAAGTACTTCTAACTGAACAGACAGCTGTGCTGCTGGACAGTTTGTGAAGGGCGCGCGTGCGGGGGGGACTGTCTTATGTAATTTTGACGTTCGAGAAGTGTTGATTCTGTGCCTAGTTTGAATAAATGACTTTTGATTTGACTAATATCAAAATATTAAAGACTAGCTGCGCCCCGGCGCCCCGCGGTTTCACCCGCATAAGTTTTGACCCCGTGGGTATATCGGGATAAAAAGTATCCTATGTGTTATTCCTGGTTATAAACTATCTGTGTGCCAGATTTCATCCAAATCCGTTCAGTACTTTTTGCGTGAAAGAGTAACAAACATCCATCCATCGCATTCATAATATTGGTAGGATTTTATAGAAATTACATTTATGGAAAAAAAATTAAAAATCAGTGGACATATTGGGAAGTTACGCGCATTATTAATTCTTCTATACTTGTAACAAAAAACGGTAATTGTACGAAATGGCGCGAAGTTCCTACGGCGCTCCTATCGTGTGACGTCAGATGGAAGTAGTGATGTATGAAACGCTTAAACTTATGACTTTTTCAGGGTTCCGCTATTCAAAAAGAAATAACGGAACCCTTATCGTTCACAGCCGATTTGCTCCGAATCTACTGGACAGATTAAGTTGAAATTTGGTACACACATGACTACTTTACGCAAAGAGCATATAGTGGCTTGCGCACACAATATAATAATACGTTCGGGGTGTTGATGGGGCTGCCGCGTTTTTGTAGCGCGTCCGGCATGTTTGCCGACGCGGATTAGATAGTTTTTCGGCCATCATGCGCAACAGATGCACATCTCTGCTAGGTCCTGTTCGCGCCAGCCCCAACACCATTCTTAGAACGTTGGCTGATAGGTGAGACTCTTCGATCTTGGGGAGGTGGGTACGACCGCATGCGGTCAAGTAGACATTCCCCAGGATCGGGTGCCTCACGCAGCTTAGAATAAATGTTTTATAAGTACACTAACACTATAAGTTTACATTGTTACTAACAAATATGGAAGTGATTCTGAAATAAATGTTTTATTATTATTATACATTTCTGTGACCCAAACACGAACGTGTAACATAAATAAATGAATTTTGAATATAGGGTTCACTTTTAGGGAAAAAATTGTAACTAAATAAAAAGCGTTTAACAAACTGTACCGTCTGACATATCAAATGAAAAGACTTGTTATAAGGACTTGAAAGATATTTTTAATTAATTAGATTTAATTGGTCAAGGACAGCTAATGAGACAATTGATGTTCTATTGTTTGACTCCGAATCGGTGTCGCGCGGGGCTTAACAGGTTAAAGTTATGTAAGAAAATAAATGAAAATTCACCATTCTCCGAAACTGCTGAGCCAAAAAAAATTAACAACATACAGAGAATAGTTACGTATATCATCATCTGCCTAGCCTGTTCCCAACTACGTTGGGGTCGGTCTAACCGAATGCAGCTGAATACCAGTATTTTACATGGAGTGACTGCCTATCTGACCTCCACAACCCAGTTACAGGGTAATACGATACCCCTTGGTAAGACTGGTTGTCAGACTTTCGGGCTTCTGACGACTCGTAACGACTGTCAAAGATCTACAAATGACAGCCAGGACCAACGGCTTTCTGAGGCACGGAGGGGTCTTGGTATGTAAAGATGTACACCCATCTACGGACCAACCGCGGCAAGCGTAGCTTAACCTGATCGATTGACCCGTGGGGCTGTTATTACTTAGCCACAAGCCCCTCTAGTTACATATTTATGACGCATATTTTACCTCAACATTTTATTTTGTGTTTTTTCTTTACGAGTCAAGTTTAGTCCAAATTAATTTATTTTCTTTGTTTCTGATGCTGTATACTCACTGCTGCCCATCCGGCGTCCAGCCGACCCGCGCGAGGTACTCGAACCACGGGAAGCTGTCCTTCAGCGGCTGGCGCAGCTCGTACCACCGGATGTCTGTGACCTCCATGCAGCCATTTGTTGATTCACCAGCTGGTATGAAAAAACAAAACAGTAATTATCATGTTTATTGTAAGTTTTACCGCTAACTAAACGTCACACCAGTGGATATGAAGTTGTGTGCAAAACTGTGCAACTGTGCAAAACTGTGCAACTGTGCAAAACTATGTAACTGTGCAAAACTGTGCAACTGTGCAAAATGTACAGTGCAAAAACGTTTTGCCAGTCATGTTTAAGTTCTTGCTACATAACTAAATGCTTTTTAAATCTGACAACCTCCAAACCAAGATTATGCATGTAAGTATATTATTTTATTGTATGTTTATAATTAAATTAGTGAATAGTTTTTTTGTTTTTATGTATTTTGTTTACGGAAATCCGCTGACAACATTTCTGGCAAAGTTTTCAAATCAGCCTATAGTGTTCCCACTGCCGGGACACAGGCCTCCTCCCTGTAAGAGGGAATGGGCCGTAATCCACCACGCGGGCCCAGTGCGGGTTGGTAGATGTCACATGTCTTCGAATTTTCGGTTCTAGGACATGCTGGCTTCCTCACTATGTTTTTCTTCACTGTTTTGAAAGCTGGAAATATTATTTACACACTGTACATACTAATTAATGAACTCACAATGTTCGGCCGCGCCCTCCTGGTAGTAGTCTAGCACGGTGGTGGACGCCACCGCCTTCTGCAGCCTGAAAGTCACCATCTTCAGGGACGACTTCGCGTTCGGAGTACCGGCGCGAGGGAATCTGAGGGACGAGGGAAATTTAAAGAGTATTGTTGCAGCAGTACAAAACCAGCTAATTGAGATACGGTCTCAAAAAGGCTGATCTATTTAAGAGGTGCTTTTAATAAGGAGCACAATAAAATGTTAATTCATTCATTGTTTATCTCTTTTTTCAACCACTCCTTCAGCCATTTTGTATATAAATAATAAAAAAAAAATCATTAAAATTAAAATAAAATAAAACTTGTTAATACATGGCAACACCGAAAAAAGTAATATTCTTTTTCGGAGTCTGATTTCATTTTTCTACTACTTCACCATACGTCTGTATGCCCCGTCCGATCAACTGGGCATACAGACGTATGGTGAAGTAGTAGAAAAATTGATTAAAGTCATTTGAACTGAAGTCGTGAGTGGCCTAAACTCGCTCCCGTCAAAACTCTGCCTCTATGTCGGGGTCGGCTTCCAGTCTCCCCAGATACAGCTGAATACCAGTATTTGACATGGAGCGACTCTTCTACAACCATTAACTGGGTAATACGATACCCCTTGGTAAGACTTGGCGTCCATCCATTTGATTTAATCTAAATGGACTGACCGCGAATGGCCCAGCTTTAAGACGCTGACAACATCTAAACCGCGGTCACTGTCAGATTGTATACAATCTGACAGTTGTATACAATTTTCTATAGAAAAGAAAGAGAAGCGCGATGACACAACGAGTACCTAATAAAAATAAAAAACAACCAAGTTCTATATTCAAATAAGACGTTCTTGTTATTAATTAAAATTTTTAATATCATTTATTTACATAACCAAATTACAAGATGATTATTAACATTAACTAAATTAAATTAAAACTAAGTTAGGCTTAAAAAAGGCCCTCGGGGCATTGTACCGAGGATGCTGGCGGCATTTCCTCGCTGAATTGCAATGCTGATGCGTTGCGCGAGAAAGCCGCCAGCTTTTCGGTCACCAGTTACATCAACAATTAAATACGTAACGTATGTTGATATTTAAGACAGATATTTTGGATTAGAACTCAAGGTAAAAGGTTAGTTTAACGTTAGTTTGTATCGAGATTTTTTTTCAAAACGCGTTTTAGTAACAACCAAGTTCTGGGAAATATGTTCAAAATTAACATATATTTTTTCCGCTACCACAAACTATACAGATTTGGCCATTTTTTTCTTAAGAGAAGCCTATTTTGGTCAATTGGGTCTTGTCAGCGCCTTAAGCACAGTTCTTACTGTGATTTATTAATTTAGAATAATTATTATTGTCACAAAATTTGCATGCCCAATTTAGTAGCCGGAATATAAAGTTAACTATTGCGTATGTGTTATAAAATCTGTAAAATACCAGGCAAATAAATGAATCTATCTATCTATCTGTGTCGTACCGATTTTTTTATTGTGAGAAGACCGTCATTACTGCGATCCCCGTCAAAAATGTGTTGATGGCTATAGTATTTTCCTAAACTTTCGTGCTTCGATTACAGCTCGCAGTAAGTCTATGTATACAGAGTGGAATTTTGAGACCTGGCAATAAGGATAGCTAGAAGACAACGGTCTAAGGAGACTGACATTATCCTTTTGAGAAATTTTGATATGCATTCACAGATTTTGGAAAATAGTAATTTTTTCGTTTTATTTTTATAATGGCAGGAAGAAGATTCTTCTGGACCAACAAGGTTAAAATACAAAGATAAAGAAAAGCCACAAATCGCAGAAAACTTTTCCCAGACGCCCTTACTGCCACGACTCAAAACCACCCCGTATATCAGCGTCATTCCTGAGGTATTCTTAACCGTAGTTTTTATTTTGGACAGTTCTGTTGGTTTGATACTTTGACTCATTACGTTTCGGCACACTCTGTCTTGATAACTTTGCCGAAGTCAAAGTCAAATTATTTAATTCAAATAGGCACACACAGGGCACTTTTGTACGTCAAAATTTACAAAAAATATAATTAATTCTAGTCGCACCTTCCAAAAGGTAGTTTCGTATGGAGAAGAATGTGCAAGAAACTCCACCGTTACTCTTTTAAAAATGTTTTACAATTATATGTATAGGTACATTAATTATATGTGAAGACGGTGCACCTAGAATAAAATTACTATGGTGGTATAGTAATTTTATTCTAGATGCATTGTCTTAAAAACGTAGGTAAAAATAATTATATAAATAATATGATATATAAAAAAATAACTACATTAAATTAAAACTAAGTTAAAGTTGTACCGAGGATGCTGCGTTGCGCGAGAAAGCCGCCAGCTTTTCGGTCACCAGTTACATTAACTAGACGTTTCGCGATTTCCGCAAATAACTTATTAAACCTATATAATTATAATTAAAAATGAAGCACTGACAGATTAATTAATTCTGTGTAAAAGTACTCATACGTATTCCTAAACAAACAAAAAAAATCATAACAAAGGATATATCAATAACGTCTATGAAATTTCAGTAGTTAGTTTACTTCGACCCTGTACAGCTCATACCGACAGGAGAAAATAAACAAGATATCTGCTAACCTGAACTCCTCAACTTCCCCGCTGCTGCTCTGAGAGGAAGGGAAGCTGTAGATCTTCACTTCGCTCTCGTCCACTTCCTCGTAAACTATCCTGAATACGTCATCTGTAACAAAATTAAACATTATGATCACTTATAGTAAGGTCTTTAAGAAGGAACTTGTCCAGGTGATTGTGTTACTACACGATCCAAGATTTTCTTAATAATTAAGTAGTACCTACTACCATCTGTCACCATACACCTAATTCTTATTATGTAAGATTTGCTTTATAAGTGATAACTAAATTTTTTATACTGCATGTTGACTTAATTTATTATTGTATGCCTAATATAGTTCGTTTTTTTAATCCCAGAAACTAATTTGACATTTCAAATGATTGTTGTTCGTTTTTTCAATTTGGAATTTGACATTTGCATGTGTCAATTTAGTCTCCGAGATTAAAAAACAGACTTTAGGCAGGACATAATGGATCTGTAACTAACATCTGTCTGTATAACCTATGCCCACAATAAAAAGATTTGATTTGGAAGTCCTACCACGTATACAACATTCGTTTTTGTTGACCCTAAACCCGAAAAGGGGTCATTGTACTCATCATTTTGAACAAATTTTTCTATGGGACCAACCAAGAAATCGCGAAAAAAAAATCAGCTGTTCCATACATTTTGTCTATTTAAGTGAACACAAATGTATGGAACAACTGATTTCTTTTTCGCGATTTCAAGGTTGGTCCCATATTAAAAATTGGGCGGAGCGGGAGGGTGTGTCTCTTACTGACTAAAACCCACCCGTGTTCCTTCCGTTGCCAGTGTTGCCAGGGGCCTCGGTAACCCATTCGAACTTTCCCGCGACCCCGGCAGGATTTTCAATGACTTAAAGAGTAATTATTTGTGTATATTTTTATAAAGAAACATAACTCACTAGATTATGTAAAACATATTGTGTTTAAATACATTAATGAATAATTTAAACTAGATAAAGTTGAGACTATTATTAATTAGGTAAGGGAAGAGGCAGTGGTGGCCGCGCCTTATGAGTTGTAGGTCGTAGGTTCGAACCAAGACAGGCGATTTACTTTGTGTAAATTATTACATCACCACTGCTCTCAAAACGGTGAAGGAAAACATCGTGAGGAAACTGGCATGTCCTAGAACCAAAAATTCGAAGACATGTGACATCTACCAACCCGCACCGGGCCCGCGTGGTGGATTACGGCCCACTCCCCGTCCCAGAGAGGAGACCTGTGTCCCAGCAGTGGGAACATTATAGGCTGACTATGTAAGGGAAATGACTTATATTAGAGTAGGTAGATAGAAACTCTGTTTTAAAATTTCTAGTAGTTTTTGAATGCATTAAGCACACCGCTAAGTTAATAAAATAATGTGTTAACTTACCATCAGCTTTTGGTTGCCACCAGAATCCGGTGTACCTGGAGAATTCCTCCTGGGTCACGTAGCACGGAACGCCGGCTTGGCGAGGGTCGTCTGCTAACCTGAGAGGGCAAATTATTTATTTATAGTTAATTAAAACGGTACAACACCATTTATATTAACTAACATAGAAACATAAAAAAAATATTGCTAAAGAATATAAAATTTTACGAAACGTGGACACTGAAAGTCGGGCTAGTCTACAAATTCAAGGTCGCTCAGCACGCCATGGAGCGGGCTATGCTCGGAGTTTCTTTGAAGGATAAGATTAGAAATGAAGATATCCGGAAGAGAACCGGAGTTACCGACATAGCCTGCAGAGTCAGCAAGCTGAAGTGGCAGTGGGCTGGCCATGTTTGTCGAAGGACCGATGGCCGGTGGAGCAGACGAGTCCTGGGGTGGAGACCGCGTATCCGCAAGCGTAGTGTGGGACGCCCCCCAGCTAGATGGACCGACGACCTTAAAAAGGTGGCTGGGACAGACTGGATGCGGAAGGCGGAGGACAGGGTGTTGTGGCGCAGCCTGGGAGAGGCCTATGTCCAGCAGTGGACTGTTATGGGCTCAGTTGATAAAATTTGCAAAGAAATTAAGTAGTTTTTACTTGGCACACGACGTAATTGTTGTTATACTCAGTCGTAATGGCCAAAATGGTCTCATAGCTCTCGTTAAACAGTTGGGTCGGTTTTTATGAATACAACGTGTATTTACACTAACTTAATTACGTGGTTGGGATTACTTTGTCTCAAAAACAAACTTAACATTGTAATTGTACATACTTCAGCTGAATGAAACAAAATTTAAATCTAGTATAAAACGCACACTTTGCAGCCAAGCATATTATAAGTTGGGTTCACTCAACGCTGGTCGTGCTCCACAAGGGCGCAAAAACTAATTGATCAGGTATTGAAAATAGTGTTGGAGCTGCTGAAGATTTTAAAAACTCTCTTTGCATTGTATAAATTCAATCTCTTAGTATTGTATAGCTGCACAGCACATTGTTATGTGAGTACTATGTACTATAAAGCTGCCATTTACTGGATACGTCTTTCATTGACTTGAGTGTGCCCTGGTGGCTGGGAGTATGTCGTGCTCACTCTAATGTCTCGCTGATGGTGGCGCGTGTGTTGGATCATTTAGCTCCCTTCAAAATGGTTGAGCTGAATGGTGCTGATCCACGCGTCATGTTCGTGAACGGGCGCCGTCAGTAGAGACTGGTCATCTCTTAGCTGCCACGGCTTATTTTAATTTTTGAATTGCTTTTTTTTTGTTTTGTTATCTTTTTACTACGGACGCTTTTACGTTTTGCATCGTTCTCACATGTATAATTTCAAAATGAATGATGTAAACAATATTTTGTAACCATAATACGTTGATTTAAAAGAGTGTCCGTGGAGTTTCTTGCCCGTTCTTCTCCATAGGTACCTACTACGCTTTGGAATGGGCAACTAGCTTCATCTTTCTGACTGACCGACCGAACCCTTGACAATTTAAAAGTGCCTGTAATTGGTTTATTTGAAATAAATGCTTTGAGTTAGAGTTGAAAAACATGTTCTCCCATACATCGATATGCGATTCAATCTCCAAATCTCAATTCTCCAACTGCAAATGTAAGCTGGTCGTCTATTACTCGTTAACTTGCTAAGCTACAGCCGTGATAGTTTTCCTTTTAATTTCATTATATATTATGTAGGTACTACTGCCATGATTTTTTTCACATTTCCATAAACATCGACACTTGACTCTAACAAAAATTAGCACTTTAAATCTTAATATTACGCAAATGGATCCCTGCATCGAAAAATGGGTTTCACAGACCATCAATATTTTTGAACGGCCATCCCCATATTACATGTAAAGGCTCGTGCAGACTAGCGCGACTATCACCCCAGTCTGTAAGAGAGGTAGTACCCTAAACAAAATATTATTTTACCACTTTGTCGGCGTAATTAACATTTAAACCAATTCCAAATTATAGTCTTCTAGTACTGAGTCTCTGAGCTAAGCCGGGCACAGACAGACATGGCGAAACTTTAAGACAGAAGCCTAAAAATATACACATAAACTCACCGATCAGGCTCATGTCCTTTACAAGCGTACGTAAGACGAGTGGGTCTTCGTAACTGGCCGCCCGCGAGCCAGATGTCGCCCCGCGCGGCGTGCGCCACCAGCTCAGGGGCCCGCGGGCACATGGCCGGCGTCAGCGGGGCCCCGCCGCCCGTGCTCAGCGAGCGGGGCACTAGGGGCGGCGACTGGAAGTAAATGATAAATGTTTTTATTTCTGTAAGTAGGTTTGTACAAACACTTTTACATGTCAATCATATTTTTTAAACTAGATGATGTCGGCGTTTCCTATCTAACTACTCTGAGAAGAAAGGCCGAAACGAACTCAGAGGTCTCTTTTAAAGTCCAGACATAATCTTGGTCAGATCCTGTAAAGACCATGTCGATTGGTGTCTGAAATGGTATTTTGATGAAAGAACCACAGATTGAGGGGACCTGTCCAGTCAGTGCACGCATTTATCAGTAGTTGTGCAGCTCAACTCAGAACTAAAGGAGGTCAACGATTCAACGAACAATACCAAAGAAAGGACATTTGGCTAGGCCGCAAAAAAATACTCAAACTGCCAGACCATGTTAAAAACTAACTGAGAATTCAAACAAAATGAAACAATGATGTAGGATTCCTGTTATATTTGTAGGTTATAGACATAAATCTTATTTGTACTAAGACTTAAAATATCATATAAACTCAGGTAACAGGCATTAGGTACAATGGATGTTTTTACCAAATGATTAATGGCTCGTGCAGACTGGCGCAATATCGCGGGCGCGACACTTTCCATGTAGTTTTCATAGAAATTGTGCTACTAGGGTCGTGTCGGGCCTGTCTGCGGGAGCCTTGATGCGGCGAGGCCAATCAACTGTCAGTAACTGTTTTTTTTTTATTGCTACTTACCCAAAGGCGACTTAAAATTGATCATTTGCACAGAGGCTCACTTTAAGCAAATAACTTACACAAATAGAGCACTTTTTGACAGCAAATTTTTGGTAACACTGATACTTTGGCCTCCTTTTACTTATGCTTTTTGCCTAAAATGCTGCTTATAATCCAAAATCCTGCCTATACAGATTGAAATTGAAAACATGAGACAAACTGAAATGGGAGATTGTACTCATCATTATGAACAACTTTTACTAAGGGACCACAGCTGCATTCGCGAAAATAAAATCAGCTGTTTCCTACATTTTGTCGAATTATGCGGACATAAATGTAGGGAACAGCTGATTTTTTTTTTTCGCGATTTCAGTTGTGGTCCCTTAGTAAAAGTTGTTCATAATGATGAGTACAATCGCCCATTTAGATTTGTCGCATGTTTTCAATTTCACCCTGTATATATGCTTCCCTCACCGGACTGAGCCCCTCGTCATCCACGAACAGCAAGGAGGCGCACGGGAACATGAAGCGGCCGGTGCTGTACGAGGCGATGCCCCACGCGGCCAGGCGCCGCCTCTCCCACAGTTACTGTTCCTCACGGGACCATGTAGAGTCTCACCTGACTGAGCTCCTCGTCGGCTACGAACAGCGAAGAGGCGCACGATAACATGAAGCGGCCGGTGCTGTACGAGACGATGCCCCACGCAGCTACGCGCCGCCTCTCCCACAGTAACTGTTCCTCACGGTACCATGTAGTGTCTCACCTGACTGAGCCCCTCGTCGGCCACGAACAGCGATGAGGCGCACGGGAACATGATACGGCCGGTGCTTTGGTGCAGCTCGTATGAGGCGATGCCCCACGCGGCCACGCGCTGCCTCTCCCACAGTAACTGTTCCTCACGCGACCATTTTCCTGAAGTCACGCCGAGCGCCACGTTCGACTCTATTAGGGGTTTCCAGTCGAGTCTGTAGTAAAAAAAAACATGGTTTTTAGACTGGGACAAGTCGATGGATTTCAAAAACTAACGACCTTATTACAAAACAAAGTTTAACTTTGGAACCGGGTTTAAACCATCGAGCTATTATTGAATTTCGAACTCTATTTCGACAACGTTAAAGTTCGTATTACCTTACTCAAGACTCAAGCATTACTTAAAACTAGTTTACACTAATCAAATACAATACTACTCACACACTCACACGCAACTCCTCTTGCACACGTTTTGTTATTCTAAGTTAGGTAGACATAAATATTCGTATATACATAAACGTTCTCGAATAAATTCTTTTTATGATAGCGAAAACTACATAAAACTACATTGTGTATTTTAGAAGAACTAAGTGGTCATACAGCAAATAAATGCTATTCTAATTCTACAGACAGGCACGAAAAAGACTGTTTTATTACCTACTATATTATAGATTATTAAATGACTAACTGAAATACCTTTGCGATAAACTAGATAACAAATAAAAGAGAAAGTTAAAGTTTTTGTAAACATTCAGATATGTTTTATTATTTGGAATTTTTCTTTGTTTGTAAATAGTATTCTATCTTTTAATACCAGCTTGTAACTGTCTCACAGCAGGGCAATGGCCTCATCTCATATTGAGAAGGTACTAGCATTCATCAACATGCTTGGTCAAGGTGGAATGGCGATTTCAGACTTAGATTAATTACTAGCTGTTGCCCTGTGTTACTAAACTGCCTGGTGGTCAGCACATACAGGGCAAAGTACTACGGTAACCCAGGTACCCTCCGTGAGATTTTCAGTAACACCAAGGCGTTGCTGGCCTTCCTTGAGGAGCTGGAGTGGATCGAATAATCAGCTTCCCACCCGTACGCAAACTACACGCATTGACGTGGAGTTGGTGACACCAGCCCGTATTACCTATTGCCTGCGGCTTCGCCAGTGTTTTATTCTAAAATAAAAGTAGCCCAAGTTACTCCTTATAACATCAGCTGGCATCTGCCAGTGAAAGTCCTATCAAAATTGGCCCAGCAGATTAGCCGGAATAAACACAGACAACATTTAATAAATAGTATTTTTGTTGTAAGTACATAGCATTTTGTAAAAAGCTGATATTTTGACATTACAAACATACACTTCAATGTTATTTATTTATGTAAGTATGTATGTATATGATGAGTCCTGGTTTCCTCATTATATTTTCCTTTACCAATGTCTGTAATGTTTAGGATACATTTATAAGTACATTAACAATATTTTATGTAGTCAATAGTAAATGGAAGGAGTACACCTTCCCACCACCCTACTCATGAATATCTGACTCAGGTATTCATAGTAGGGTTGATTTTTTAAGGCATGTATTTAACACGGCGACATACTAATCTGATTTAGGTTTTTTTTAAATAATACAAATGGGTAGCAAAAATAATAGGTTGGCAGCTACAGTGAAGTAGCATTTTAAGTATAAAGTAGCAGCTTAATAATCAATTGTTAGCTTTGTTTTAATTTAAACTGGTATCAAGTTTTTGTTTTGGTAACTGAGAGTCACTAACAACCAAGGGGATCGCGTTAGTGGTCACTGTTCTAACCTAACGTAACCCAAATGATTTTATACTTAAAATGCTACTTCACTGTTACCCATTTTATTTTTTTTGTAGCAAATAACCTGGTAAATAATTAGCCATTTTTTAATCTTATGAGGAATGAATAAGGTTTGACAGCTTTTGCCAAACCCGGTATTTATTTAGATAAAAACTAGATTATTTCTCAAGTTCAAATAATATTTTGAAATGCAAAACAAATATAGTTAAGCAAAAGATAATACTTGTGCAAAGTTCACAAAAACTTGCAGTTATCGACCTAAGTCTGCACAAACATTTGTTGCTACACACATATATGATACATGTTTTTAATTATACAAAACAAACTGGATTTTGTTAAAGAATTAGACAATAATACTGAAAGAAAGAAAAATAGATTTATTTGTCAAAGAGAAACACGTGCACAAAAAAGCTATGGTAATTCTAATAAAACAAAACAGATTTATGCTTATGAACACAGAACGTATTATACATAATAGTCAGCAATTGCACCCTGTGATTGTGACAAGAAGGCTTCCACTCAGCATGATGCTGTGTTAGGGTCGGCACCCACAGCAAGGTATTTTTATGCGATGAAAAGAAATATAACTTAACTGTATGACAATAAACTTGAAATTCTAACAGCAACGGTGCCTCGGTATTAGTTGGTACACTCATAGTCGGCATACGTAAGGATACCGCGGCATAATTGCCAATTTCAATGATGATTCATTGAAATCTCAAGTTTATTGTCATACATAAAAGCTATATTTCTATTTGTCACATAAAAATCTCTTGCCATGCCTTGCCGCCTGTGGGCGCTGGCCCTATGGGGGACCCACAGCACAGCGCTGATTTTGCTGACCGGTCTGCTAACCTACACGAACGCCTGCATCAATGCATTAGTGAGGGTTAGCGGACCTTGAGGCATGAGAATAAAATTTAATTTTGTATTATGACAATCAGCTGATAAAAGATCATATAATTTCCGTTTTTAGATAAAAATTTAGCTAGCTTTGTGTGACTGTGAGCCTACAATATTATTTTATAATAAAACTACCTATTGCCTTGGTCAGAATCAATGGAGTAAGATTACATTTTGACCCAACTGCAGCGGGCCCCACAAGGAGGGTAATGTTTTTGAACTTATGTACATACTTAGCCTTGCCTATTACCTGATTTTGCATTTGCTGAATACTATGACTGTCTTTTTATAGAAATGGCAAGTAAATAATTATTATTCCTAACAAAAAAAAAAAACTTAATTATTCATTGCTAAGAGAATGAAACACTAACTAGAAGGAAAATAATTATGCATATCAAAAACATTTGAAAGAGTTAGAAACTAGAATGGAATGCTAATTAGATAACTATCTACATAGCCTGGGATTCTAACAGTACACTGTGTTCTCCAAAATTAATTATTTGAGTAAATATCTAACTAGTAAACTACAGTTTAATGCAACCAATCATGAAACAAAGGAATTTTAAACAGTTTTAATGAACAAAGACAACAAATATTTCATAAAGCTGTTTTTAATTTTTGTCTCAATTATCAACCCATACAGTCTCGTTTTTTTTTAAATCAAGGTAATTGAAAACAGCCATGGTCATGAGATGACAGATATGAAACTTACCTGGAGTTATTTGACTGCTGTGTTGGTGAGACATCAGTATAAAGCAGTGTGATTTCCCATCCATTCTGTGGGTTCCTCAAAAAATATATCCTCGTCTTTCCATTGCCTAATTTACGAAAACTTATAGCAATTGGAACCATAGTTGACAAACATGATAGTTCCTTTCGTAAATCGTGAACAGCTTGTCGAACCTCGGCCCAGGAATACCGTTGCGAAGGAGGACGTATGTATTCCACTGCTGCAGCCCCATCTCCAGCCTCTCTCACCTCCATTATATCAATTTCCATTAATTTTTACGCTACCGAAAATCAATTCTCTTTCCTCGATAAATTTTTATTCATGATGTAACAAAGAACAATATATGTGTGCACTCAGACACTTAATTCAACTAGTTAAATGAATATTTAAACGGTGATCTCATTATAATATTGAAATAACGTTGGTTTGATTTTTGTTTCACTAAAAATAGGGCCAACACACTCGTTTTTGACTTTTAGTTGTCTTGCCAAATGGTCGCTGACCGATCGTGGTTCTACCACCAGTGTTTTCATACTCACTCATTCTCATTTCACTTCAAAAGCCATTCTCTTCTCACTTCCCTGTAAATTTTTCGGGTAAATCAACTACATTCCTGACTCTTCAACATATTTCATTTGCTGGATAATATAAGTAGATAAATTCCTTTATTATTTGATTTCATTACTACTAATAAAAAGTGAAATTTCAGATATGATTTCTCTAAACTTACTAAAATATAACTTTTTTACTCTCCACTTGGAGTGAGTGAGTGGTGAGTTATAAATGAGTTTAGTTCGGATACACACTACTTTCGTGATTTAACCTTTTCAATCAGCAGAAAGTATTATTAAATTTGCACTTCTGTAGTTTGCATTCAACATGATAACGGAAAAATGCGAAAATAACTGTATTTGTTAATCATTCAAAGTGTGGCGTTCTGCTGGCTTAAAGATTTCTATAGACGAGGTTATTCCAAAAGATTTAGGTGTATCCGAAACAAACTAGCCAACCTTGTAAAAATTTGACTGCAACGTTCGGAAACTTTCTATGAAAGAGAAACAAAACAATCTCAAAAAACATTAATTATTAAAATTAAACATGTGAATTTAATTCATTTAACTTAAAGTATGTACTATTAGTTTGTTTCCAATTAAAATTAGTTTATAAGCGATATTTGTTCATAAATCAATAATAAATATAAACAGGATGTGACAACACTATTCTCAAATTACTGCAGTTCCGGCAACAATTGCCCGCCGAACTGCCAATCGAAAACATGTCGCTGTAGCGGTCGACGCGATCTCATATTTTCTTTACAATTTTGCACTCCGCGAAAATGGCACAAGTGCTGAATGTGGTGCGGACTTGTGGTTTATTGATGTATTTATTATTTTGTGTGAATGCCAATGAAAATAATGCCTCTGAACCACGGATAATATCGTTAAAACTGGACAGCAAAAAGTGTGATAATGTAAATTGTAAATATTTACTAAATATTAAGGGTGGTGAGTTTCTCGGGCATTATTCGTGGAGATTAACCCCAGTGGCAGGTTCAGGGGGTGGTGAATGTGACGTCATATTCCCTAATTACGAGTTGAAAGAGCTTTCTACTACGCAGTGGTTGACTAAACTTGAAATTATTTTGCCTGATATGGAGTCGAAAGTATATTTTTGTGTTTACAAAAATAATGTGAAGAACAGTCCGTTTGGAGGAAAGTGGGTGCACCAGGGTGCTGAACACTATTTGGATGTGACAACAGAGGATTCGTGAGTAACTTTTTCTATCATAACGAAAGAATATCGACTGCTTAAGCATTGTTTTTGGTGTACAGCTGAGGACACTATTGATGAGTTTTGGCGTAGATTTTTGACATGATAAGAACTAAATAAGGCACATTGTAAATGGCTTTCTACATGTAACAAATAACTTAACTAAGTAATCCTAATAACAATGTTGCAATTATATGATTTCTTTAAGGTATTTTAGGTCAAGAACCTTTAGCTTGATCCTACATTCCTTAAATTTTTAAATTCACTCTAAATCTAAAAATAACTTTTATTAGTTGGTTTTTGCAATTGTAATCAACTGAAATTCTTTATGTGCCTTGGCTACATACTAACCTGGCCATAAACAACCATTTAGCTGGCAGGGGGGGGGGACACTTGACTCTAACAAAAATTTGCACTTTAAAGCTTAATATTACGCAAACGGATCCCTGAATCGAAAAATGGTTTCACACACCCGCAATATTTTTGAACGGCCTATTCAACGATACCCCACACCATAGGATAGACCATAAAAAAATATCATCCCCACTTTTCTTTTTGGGTGGGAAATTATTAAATAACTTGTCCCGCTCTGGGTGGAGCGGGAGGTTGTGTCAGACTCTTACTGACTAAAACCCACCCCTGTTCCATCTGTTGCCTGTATTGCCAGGGGCCTCGGTAACCCTTTTGAACTTCCACGCGACTCTGGCAGGACTAATCTGGTCTTGGAAATTATATTAATGGACTATTATTTTTTTAATGCTTTGCTATATTAATAACCACCAAAACGGCCACCATGGCCCATGCACAATGGTCCACCTGAAGGACTAAGTGCGGAAACCAAACCCTCTAACATAGAATATGTTTTGCTATATTATTATTAAATAATCTCTTTAACTGCATTGTTCCAGTATTAGTGAATGAATGTACACTTATATATAATACTTTCTTCTGGTTTGTGAAAGCCTGTTTGAGCCTCTGATCAGACATTATTAGGCAAGCTATTAAGGCGCTGACAAGACCCAATTGACCTATTTTGGTCAATTGGGTCTTGTCAGCTTCTCTTAAGAAAACAAATTGCCAAATCTGTATAGTTTGTGGTAGCGGAAAAAAAATATGTTAATTTTGAACATATTTCCCAGAACTTGGTTGTTACCAAAACACATTTTGAAAAAAAATCTCGATACAAACTAACGTTAAACTAACCTCTTACCTTGAGTTCTAATCCAAAATATCTGCATTAAATATCAACATACGTTACGTATTTCATTAATAACAAGAACGTCTTATTTGAATGCAGAACTTGGTTGTTTTTTTTATTTTCGATTACTCAACTCAATTTTGAGTAAATTGAGAAGTGCTTCATATTTTGCAATAAATAGCAAGCGTTGTGTCATGGCGCTTCTCTTTCTTTTCTATGCAATCTGAGAGTGACCGCGGTTTTGGTGTTGTCAGCGTCTTAACTGCTGCCTGTGATTGTTAGTACGATTTTATTGGTGATTTACTTGAGTTTTTGACATAATTACATTGGCATATGTGTTACTATCACCAAATGCACTCATAATGACAATTTCCTCTGTGACCGCATGCTAGGTTTGTATTGAGTAATGTGATCATTAAATGAACATTTGGAATGATGCTGTAATCATTCCTAATGTTCATTTAATGATCATATCTCTAAAACGTTTGTGAGTACACTCTCATGCCAATAACATGTTGTTAATTAAAAGTCACCTTTGTTGATTCTGTGATGCTTAAGCATTGTTACAGCAAACAAAATACTTTAATAAGTTATTACATTTTTATTACTATGGGAACAAAGCCAGTTTCTATACTAAAACATAGGTTTTTATATTTTAGTCTGAAGTGTGGGACATTCATTTTATTGACTTCTTGCTTCTTAATTGTGTAGTCGCCGTAGAGTGGCAGCCAACCTCACGGTAAGTGGTCATCAGTCACCAACCCCTAGTACATCTGCATTACCTGGGGTACAGCCCGATTCAAACTTTATGGCGGCTCAGAATATGAGGTGAGTCGTTGCGCAGTAAAGCCTGCACTACATTACTCGCGAAGTTGATCGAAGTTATGCCAATATACGAGAGTGTAGAAGTGCACTTCTGTTCGCTTCGTGCAACCTCGTCTTGCCTCGGGCGACTTCCGATCGACGTCGGCTTCTGCGCCAGAGTCAAAGGACTTGAAGCGTCCGAGTAATTCTTTGCAAATAAAAAATGAAGAAAATACGTTTATTTGCGGTAAACATGACGCGAAGAAGGAACACAAAAACAAAAGAGAAACAATTTGGGGGAGAATATGCGTCACGTCCACGCAAAACGGCCAACGCTCAGCATAATGCTGCGACCCTATGCGAGACAGAGCCCCAGCGCCGGTTTTCAGCGATAGCCGGCGTTGACGTGATGACGTCGACCGGTGCAGCACGCACTGAGATTGTAATAAGAAAAAAAAAAAGAATAAAAATAAATACAAATATGGCAACATTCCGTACCGACGGGTTGCACGAGTGTACCGTCATTTCGACCACCAGGCTTAGCATTGCTTTAGCTTTAATTATTGTGAATGTGAGCACTATGTGGGTCATTTTTATTTATTTCTTGTTGTTTTTTTTTCTCTTAGTTTTAATGATGGTCTGGCATTTTGAGTACTTTATGCGGCCAACCCAATTGTCCTTTCCTTGGTATTGTTCGTCGAGTCGTTGAGCTCCTTATGTTTTGAGTTGAGCTACACGATTACTGACAAATGCACTGACTGCACAGGTCCACTCAAATTTGTGTGGTTCTTTCCTCAAAAGACCATTTCAGACATGGATCTACATGGTCCTCACATGATATGACCAAGATTATGTCTGGACTTTAAAAGAGACTTTGACCCTTGAGTTTGTTTCGCCATTTCTTCTCAGCGGTAGTCAGATAGGAAAAGTCGACTCCATCTAGCTTATTTTTTAATATGACGTGTAAAAGTGATTGTCATATCCTATTTACAGAATAAACAATTTCATTTCATTAGCATGAATTCACGCTTTTTATTTCTACTCTACCGCAGAATAAAATACATACCCTTCATTGTGCGTGGTCCGACACGCACTTGGCGGGTTTTCAATAACTACACAACAAAATGATGTGAAAGAGTATCTACGCAATATGGGCAGGAGAAAAATGAGCACGTGAAAGAATAAAATAAATAAGTTTTTATTTGTTGTTAGTAGTCGAAAGGAATCTACACTGGCCACAATGGCCACTGCTACCGTCAGCATCTGACTGCCTTTTCCAACTATGTTGGGGTCGGCTTCCAGTCTATGCAGCTGAATACCAGTATTTTACATGGAGCGACTGCCTATCTGACCTCCACAAACAGTTACTGGGTAATACGATACCTGTAGATATAACTGCTTGCTTCTGACGACCCTTACCGACTGTCAAAGATCTACGAATAACAGCCGGAACCGACGGCTTAACGTGCTTTCCGAGACACGGAGGGGTCGTGGTATGTAAAGATGGTCACTAATCCACGGACCAACCGCGGCAAGCGTGGCTTTACCTGATCGATTGACCTATTTAACAGATGATATCATTCAATCCTGCAGTGATAAGTACCCTATTACATAGTACTGCCTCAACGCGTTATTATCAGCATTTTATCAGCGTTGATTCATCGTTGTGATCATAGAATACGGAATCGCCGCGCTGCCAGCGTCTCTAGACAGCAGTACGTATACTAATAAAATTCGTATGTCTGTGTCATTAAATCAACAATTAATCAAAGTCATTTATTGAAACACTTTTCGAAAGTCAAAGTTACATAAGACAGTCCCCCAAAGCGCCCGCCCTTCACCAATTCATAGGGCTTTAGCTGGGAAGAAGTGGCGCAGCAAACTCCCCAGCAACACAACTATCTGTCCAGTTAGAAAAACTTGATTCTTATAATAGTATGTAAAAAAAAATACACTACGGCAACACAAAACATTAAATTAAATTATTTGCCATATGTCAGCTAGCTCACGCCACAATACCAATAAAAAAAATCATCGAAAACTATATTCAAGCAGAAATAAAAACGTAAACAGAATATATACCTAAATAAAAGCCTCCAGATATAAAGGGCGTGCCCGTTTACATATTAGCTATAGCTGCAACTCGAAGTCACAAGTGATAACGATAACCAATGACAATGATAACAAATGATAACAATGAGCACCATCGAAGTAAAATAAATAAACCATTGTCAGCAAGACGACCAGTCACCAGAAACAGCACCCGTTCACGAGCATAACGCAAAGATCAGCCATTACCCCTTCGCCATATTTGAGGAAAGGAGGCAACCCGACCGCCGACGCTACCGCAAGCAGTGACATCTAAGGGAGCATGACGAACTTGCTGCCGGTTGCACAGGCAAGAATAGTATGAATAATTGCTGAGCTAACCACATATTGCAATACATCCATGGGACCTATTGTCTGAATCGGGCGCTTGAGTCGCCCTGTCTAGGCTAGGTCAGCTAGTCCACGCGCTCACGCTTGAAAATACTTCGCCGACCATTTATGTGAAGAAATTCATAAGAAGTATATGTATTGTATTGTATATTGGGCTGGTGCTGCAACTACAAGCGCGTATTTTGCGTAAGGATGGAAAATTGATTATTCAATCCACCCCAACTCCTCCAGAAAGGCCAGCAACGCTTTGGACCCTTGGTGTTACTGGCGATCTCACTGAAGGTTACTGAAGAACTTTGCCCTGTATGTGGCGACCTCTGGGCAGTTTAGAAACACATGAGCTGCTGTCTCGTCTTCATAAAAAGTAGCTAACACTATTAAAAACGGCTGGCCGTTACCTGCTGGTCATTCGCACGATAGTTTGAGCGGAAAAAGTGTGAACTTTAGGAAGATGCCGCTAAGCGATGTTAAACGGCTTCAAGCTTAGAGTGCCAGTAGGCCTTGACACCCGAACTGAACACTGCGCAAATCTTTTTGACTACGACCAAACATTGCATTGTATTGCACTAGCATTAGGTTTAATAAAACAAAATTATTTAGTTAAACATAAAACCCGACTGCAAAAACATAACTGAAAAGGGAAAAACAAGCATTATAATCTATAGAATTTTGGTCTTGCAGGCAGGGACAAACGAATAACCTGAAATATGGTGTAACTTTTGATTGTCCCGCCTGCGATACCAAAATTCCATATATTTTAGAGCTTGTTTTTCCTTTTTCAGTTATGTTTTTGCAGTCGGGTTTTATGTTTTATTAAATAATTTTGTGCCTAGAGGTCGCCACATACAGGGCAAAGTTCTTCAGTAACCTTACATTAATATGTTGTTTTGAGGGTTCCGTACCTCAAAAAGAAAAAAAAACGGAACCGTTATCCGGACACTCGTGTGTCTGTCTGTCCGTCTGTTACAGCCGATTTGCTCCGAATCTACTGGCCCGATTATGTTGAAACACATATTATGATATTTTGTGATCCAAACACGGACGTGTAACGTAAATAAATGAATTTTGCATACGGGGCGAAAATTAGGAAATTAAAAAAAAAAGTTGCCTTGTTGTAAGGATTTCAAATATTTTTTTTTATAAGTTTACAGTAAATACTTTTAAAATTATTTAAGAAAATAGATGAATTTACGATCCCCCCTCCCCGTATCTCCGAAACTACCGAACCTAATATTTTGAAATAAACAATACAGAAAATAGTGCTTTAGTTATAGACTACAGGAAAACCTGGTAAATCTCTCAATATTGTGCGTACAAACTTACATTTGCAGTTGGAATGTATCAGGGAACATGTTTTTTAACTACAATGTTAAGTTTGTTCTTAGGATAAATTAATCCTCACAAAGGGACCCTTTATTGTGCGTGATACGACACACACTTGGTCAGTTTTTTTTTGTTGTCGTAAATGACATTCTTTACGCAATCTTCCAAGACAAACGCCGCCTGCGACATTATTATATTTATCAGCGTACTGCAATATATTAACTTAGTTTTGATGGCAGCATATTATCGGGCGTCTGTGGGGTGGTGAACTACACCCCCTCGACCCCCCTTGACCTTTGAGCTACGCATAAATGTGGCCTAGATATTTTAGTTTTACTGGCATAGTATATGTAAGCACAGAAGTTCGGTTCCATACAATGAGAGAAAAAGCACACACATGTAGTCTATTCAAATCCTTGTTTCCAAGTCATGTCTTTTCCACTTGATCAAATATCAACTTTATGTTAGTGTATCAAAAAAATTGATTTTAGAATTAATAAAACTGCTGCGTAAATTGAACCGAGTAATCGTTCCAAATACACATAAGTATTTGTTTAAACTCAAACTCAAAGCATTTATTTCAAATAAACCGATTACAGGCACTTTTGAATTGTCAAGGGGTCGGCCGGTCACTAAGAAAGATGAAGCTAGTTGCCCATTCCAAAGCGTAGTAGGTACCTATGGAGAAGAACGGTCAAGAAACTCCACGGACACTCTTTTAAATCAACGTATCGTTCATTCATTTTGAAATTATACATGTGAGAACGATGGAAAACGTAATAGCGTCCGTAATAAAAAGATTAACAAAAAAAATCAAAAATTAAAATAAGTCGTGGCAGCTAAAAGATGACCAGTCTCTACTGACGGCGCCCGTTCATGAACATGATGCATGGATTAGCACCATTCAGCTCACCATTTTGAAGGGAGCTAAATGATCCAACACACGCGCCACCATCAGCGAGACATTAGAGTGAGCACGACATACTTCCAGCCGCCAGGGCACATTCAAGTCAATGAAAGACGTATCCAGTAAATGGCAGCTTTATAGTACATAGTACTCACATAACAATGTGCTGTGCAACTATACAATGCTAAGTGATTGAATTTATACAATGCAAAGATAGTTTTTGAAATCTTCAGCGTCTCCAACACTATTTTCAAATGCTAATCAATTAGTTTTTGCGCCCTTGTGGAGCAGGACCAGCATTGAGCCAAGCAACATTAACATAATCAGCCTTTAATGTTCCCACTGTTGGGGCACAGACCTCTCTGTGAGAGGGAGCGGGCCGTAATCCACCACGCGAGCCCAGTGTGGGTTGGTAGATGTCACATTTCTTCGAATTTTTTGGTTCTAGGACATGCCGGTTTCCTCACGATGTTATCCTTCACCGTTTTGAGAGCAGTGGCGACGAAATAATTTATACAAAATAAAGCGCCTGTCTGGATTCAAACCTACGACCTACAACTCGTAAGTCGCGCCCGTTACAAAATCAAAATCAAAAGTCATTTATTCAAACTAGGCTGAGGATCAGCACTTTTTGAACGTCAAAATTACATAAGACAGTCCCGCAAAATGCCCACCCTTCGCCACTTCCTAGTGCTTTAGCTTTCCGTCCGCAATATCTCGCACCGTGGAAAGCCAGCTGAATGGCAATGGTCGACCGCCTGCTTTATTCCCAGCCATACTAACGCTGCTTCCCTGTGACATGAAAAAGGACTTTTACAAGCATTTCCTTAACCTTTTAACCGCCACAGTCATGTATAGATGACAAACCAAAATGTGCCCAGCACGCCACGATCACGACTACATGACGGATTTTAAGGAATAATTCGTAGCTTGACACCGTGGGCACGTTTTTGCTTTTTTGACGTGGCGGTCAAAGGGGATATTAAGGGCTTTAGCTGGGAAGAAGAAGTGGCCAACAAACTCCCCAGCAACACAGCCGTCTGTTCAGTTAGGCATCCACTGCTCTATGTATTTGTTTACATTTTTGGAAACTAAATTGCGAACACAAAATACGCACATTCACTTCATGTATACAGCGAAGTGCACTCGCGATTTGAATTCGGAAGAGATATGAGACTCTTCTTCTCGTTGTATGGAGCCGACCTTCTGTTTTCTTCTGAGGTATTACATGGTAGCAAGTTGCCTTGACTAAGTGCTTTAGGCAACTGCCTTCGGCTAGACCTCTCAATCACTTTAGTAAAAGTTTTTTTCGTCGCCGCTGAGCTAAAGTCAGCTATTCTATTTTGCGAGCGCTATATTGAAGAATTTCTTACGTCTGTTATTTTCATATACTTTTAACATTATATCAAATTTCCCCTAATAATAATATAGTAGGTTGTCCATCGCTATCGGGACCAGAGACCAAACTAGCCAGAATTAATATTTCTGTGTCTAGATGTCGTTGACTAATCTAAATAACGAGACGTCCTAAAATACGAGGCGTGACCGTTTTCTAAATGAAGCCCTTGAGCCAATGATGCAATCTCAAACTCAAAGCATTTATTTCAAATAAACCAAATACACTTTTGAATGGCCAAGGGGTTGCTCAGTCAGAAAGATGAAGCTAGTTGCCCATTCCAAAGCGTAGTAGGTTCCTATGGAGACGAAGGGGCAAGAAACTCCACGGACACTCTTTTAAATTAAAATATTATTACAAAATGTTGGTTACTTTATTCATTTTAAGATTATACATGTGAGAACAATGTAGAAAGACGTGCACGTTAAAAGTGTCCTTAATAAAAAGATAAAAACAATTGTAAAATTAAAATATCCGATTATCCTTTATCCTTTAAAGTCAAAGTTCGCGAGCATATTCGTAAGAAGCTGGCAGTATCATCACAATGGTAATGTTTTCTCATTG
This sequence comes from Atethmia centrago, assembly GCA_905333075.3. Classification (NCBI taxonomy): domain Eukaryota; kingdom Metazoa; phylum Arthropoda; class Insecta; order Lepidoptera; family Noctuidae; genus Atethmia; species Atethmia centrago. The sequence goes on along the minus strand of HG995396.1, from coordinate 13,558,007 downwards.
TTTGTCTTATCTGTTTTAGTATATTCGTGTATTTATGTGTATTTATTCGGTCTTATATTTATGTATAATTAGGTATATATATTTAAAGTTTTTAATAGGTATATTTATGTATATCCTTATATTTAAATAAATATTTATTCCACAGTTTTCGCTATTGCACCTACCACTGTTTGTCTCTGCATCACCCAAAGGTTGACTGGTAGAAAATGCCTACGGCATTAAGTCCGCCTCTGTACATTATTTTGTGTGCTTAAAGTATTAAATCAATAAATAAATAAGCTGTGGCAGCTAAGAAATGACCAGTCCCTACTGACGGCGTCCGTTCACGAATATGACGCATGGATCAGCACCATTCAGCTCAACCTGGGTAATGACCTCGCCACTATCTTGTGATTTGACTAGCCCTAGAACCCTAAGTAGCCGGTGTCTGGAGATGGCCGAGTTGTTCTCATGATTCGTGCTGATTCGAGAGAACGTTCGTGTCCTTCACCACACAATCCTCACCTTTGAAAACTTAATGAAAATCAATTTTGGAAAGCCAAAAAATAGTCATAAATAGTCACAAAGGTTAAAAAAATAGTCGCATTATGATTCCGAAGTTATAGCTATAAGTTAGTGAGGATTGTGAGGTGAACGTCTCCACACAATCCTCACCTCAGTGCAAGCAAACGGTTGGGACTATCGACTTGTGATCAATTCCACAAAATAGTCAAGGAATGGTCGTAACGGTATGCCAAATCTCGAAAATAGTCATTAGGGGATTCCAATGGATTATAAGTCATTAATTTCAAGTCAATATCATTATGTATATAATAGGCCTGTGTCCCAGCAGTGGGGACATTATAGGCTGATTATGCAATATCATTAAATTAAAGTGAATTCAGCAAAAAATGTCAACAGTAAATAAAAGATAATTCACGAAAACATAAAAAAATAAATTAAAATCTAAAAAACTATGTCAAAGTAAATGCTTCAGTCAGAATTTCGCTAACATTATAGTATAACTAACTATTTTAGAATGTCATCAAGTAGCACATACGACTTGTGAACGCCAGCTCGCACGCACGTACGCCCGCTTACAAAATAACTAATACAGATATTTAATAAATCAAGATTCGAAGACCTAAACTAGCCTCCAGCCAAGAAGAAGCAGCACCTGAACCACACCACCATCCAGGACTGCAGAGCGTCGCCAGGAATCACCGCCTTTCCCGCGCTTTCGTCGACGTCGGTTAGTTAGCTTAGTGTCCACGCATCGAAGCGTGACCGTTAGAAAAGGCGCGAAACCGGTTCGCGCTCGCGTAACTAAATTACTTGTGCGCGTAATTAATACAGTGATATATTTGTTCGTAGACATTGATCAAGTGACATTGTTTAGTGCTCCAGCGTAACAAAGAAGTGAAAATTCTGACTTTGTAAGCAGAGACCTTACGTGTTAATAATCAGTGATTGTGTATCTTCCGGCTCCAGCTGCTGCTCAGGGATTGAGTAGACGCGTGAGTAGGGGGTATAATACTCGACCAAGTGCCACCCGATCCATAGCCCTTAGGGTTACTTAATCCCTCATCACTGACGTACTTACGACTACCACCCACCTCCCTGTCGAACAGACAGGGAGGGTTGTACAACCCTCACATTCCCAGGCCCCATCCTGGGGCCGATTTTTAATCATTGTTCGCTAATATAGCACACCGATTTTTACTGGAAAACTCAGTATGGATCACCATGCCATACTGTTTTTAGTCCAAGAGATCCTATTCAATGAACCATACATCCTTAAAAAGTATGCGATCGAAATAGCCGATTGCAATCTGCCTCCCTTACCCGATTGCCCTGCCAGCCGCACCGGCTCACCAGGCCCAAGCAACACCCAGAAGACCTCTACGCGCCCCCGTTCCCCATCTCCTTCAGCACCAACCGGTGACTGTGAGATGGAACAATGGGAAGACGTCTCTAATTCCGATAACGAACTGGACACCCCAGTTCACAATGCTAAAGCTCACGAAGCTGCCCGCTCTTCTTCCTCCGACGACTACACCATAGTCGAAGGAAAAAGGAAGCGCAATGCCGCCGCCCGAAAGGCCAAGGCCAAGGCCGCCAAAAAGCTGGCCGTCGCCCCACCATCCCTCGCTGCCTGGAGACGCCCTGTCTCCTCCAAGGCAGGACCATTACCGACCCCAGTCGTGGCCCCCAAGGCCCCCATTCCACCACCGCTCTACATTCACGACAAAGACCTGTGGACCACAGTGTCCAAGGCCTGCGCCGATGAACGTATCGCTTACACCCACGCCCGCCCTACGGCAGTGGGTATCAAGGTCCAAGTACCTACCTCAGCGGACTTTCGTTCGCTGACCAAACTCCTCAAGGAGCGTAAGGTGGCATTCCACACCTACGCCCTCGGAGAAGACCGTCTATTTAGGGTCGTCTTAAAACGAATCCCCAAAGAACTCAAAATCGATGAAATTTCTGCGGACCTCCGAGCCCAGAAATACCCCATCGTCGAAGTTCACCGCATGCACCGCGGTCGAAACGGAGCCCCATACGATATGATTCTAGTCGCACTAGAACATACCAAGGCCGGTACCGCTATCGTCGACATTGAGTCGATTTGTAACTTAACCGGGATTCAGGTTGAAAAACCATATCCAAACAGACTACCCGGGCAGTGTCACAACTGCCAACTCTACGGGCATGCACAGCGAAACTGTTTCGCGCGAGCTAGGTGCGTAAAGTGCCTAGGCGACCACGCAACGGCTGACTGTGCACGACCCAAGGACTTGGCCGCGTGCACCGAGCCCCCTAGCTGCGTCCTTTGCGGCCAGTCCGGACACCCCGCGAACTACCGCGGGTGCCCCCGAGCCCCGCGCGCTAAACCCCATCAGCTACCCAAATTCCCACCGGGTAGCGCTCTCCCCGATGAGCTAAGACCGCAGCGTCCCACGCCGTGGAACCGCCTGAACCACGAGCAAGCGTTCCCAGCTCTTAGGCCCACCCAGGCAGCCCCATCAGTCATCCCCCAGGCGTTGAACTACCCCACACCACCCCCAATGGGTATGTTTGCAAACCAGCAAACAAAACCCCTCAGCGCCCCCGCGCCGCCATTAAAACAGGCCCCCAAGCCAGTTACTAATATCCCCAGAGCGTCCGCGCCATCATTCGCGCCTACTCCGGCCCCCTATAGCCCTAGCACTTTTGACGTGCTAGCGCGATTTTTCGATCCAAACATCATTGCTCGAAGCAATGAATTACATGCCAAGCTCATCGCAGCTAAGGGCAATCTCCAGACAAATATGGCCCTTATGGCCCAATACTCCGACCTATCTTCATTCTATCGAGAATTTGTACTAAAACTAAGCGTGAACTGAAATACCTATCCAGTCGCAGATTAACAGAGTTCGGAGTTGCACAGGGCAGTGTACTCGGTCCATTACTGTTTCTACTTTATATTAATGACCTACCCTGTCAAATTCAACAGCCAATGACATTATTTGCCGATGACAGCACTGCTATAGTCGAATGTATGAATGAGACGAACTACGAAGATGACATAAACAACACACTTAAAGCAATAATAGAATGGCTTAATAAAAATAATCTAGTCATAAATTTACAAAAAACTAAAGTCATGCATTTTCACCAGAGGTTACAGCCAAAAAAAGTAATTACTGAATATAATGGCCAAATCGTAGACACAACTTCAGTGAATAAATTCTTAGGAGTGCAGATTGACGACAAATTGACATGGAAATCTCATGCTGAAAATGTATGCCAAAAACTTAGTAAATCTTCATATGTACTCTAGAACCTCTCAAATAAAGTAAACATAAATACATTAGTTACAGCCTATCATGGATTAGTTGCTTCGTTATTAAGATACGGTGTCATATTTTGGGGCAACTGCAGTGAGAGGGAAAGAATATTTAAGGCCCAAAAACGATGTCTTAGATCAATGACAGGTCTTAAGTTTACTGAAAGTTGTCAACCTGTATTTATATCCCTAAAAATTCTGACATTGCCTTGTTTATATATACTAGAAGTTGCCATATTCGTTAAATTAAATAAACACCTATTTACCTCAATGATTGACATAAGACAACGCACAGCACCAATGAGGTCCCAGTATAAAAACCAACTGTGCACAGGTGGTCATAAAACAGCCTTATTAAAAAATAGCATCCTTTCCATGGGACCGCTTATATATAATAAATTACCTAAAAATTTAAAAGACCTACCCATAAAAATGTTTAAAAAACAATTAACAAAACTATTGCTGGAGAAATGTTATTACACAATTAAAGACTTTCTAAGTGACAAAACTACATATATAGGAAAATGTGATTGTTAAATGTACGTTGTCTTTGCAATTTCGAATGTTTTAGATTACTCGTCTATTAATGACATTGTATTTATTTATAAGCGATTTTTTATTTATTTTTTATTTTTATGGTTGTTGTTTTAATGTAGTTTGACGTATCAGATTTTGACATTACCAGATAATCAGTTATATACCTAATAATAATTGTGATTGTTGTTAATGTTTTTGAATATTTTAATATTAAGCTTTTTGACATTACACATTACGACATATATTCTTCATTGTATAATATGCGAGAGATTTATATTTAATTAATTAATTATTTTGATTTATTTATTGTAGTCTGATCCGTAACAACCTATTAAATTCGACTATGGCTAATGATAAACGTAATAGCTGTATTTTTATTACTACTGGTTCAAACCTAATATTTTGCATGCCGTAAGGTAAAATGTATCGGGACACTTAATAAGTATACCTACATTATCAGCAAATAAATGATTTCTTTCTTTCTTTCTTACCTTAACTTCACACCGTAGAACACACCCACACAGACATCCCGTACTCGACGGCGAGTACCTCCGCGAAGTAGAGTAACTTAGTACTCCCCCCTGTCCCTTGAAACCACCCGCCCGTGCGGAGCAAGTAAACTAAATATCCCTAATAATAATAACTCACAGATATGACAAGTTCCCACTTGCTCAAAATCGGTAGCGCTCTAAGCCTAGGTTCGAGTCCCACTATGGGACGCCCTTAGCTGTACTACCTAACTTTTGCTAGGTGAGAGGCCCTTCTGGCCCCACCGAAGCCAGATGAAGCAGATAGAGTCCAGAAGGATACCTGCAAATAAGCCCATATCAAAAAAAAAAAAAAAAAGTCATCAAGTAGTCAAATTAGAATTATTTGAGACAATTTATATATATAATATTAAATATATTTAATGTCAAAATGTATCTGTTAAAAAATCTGAGATACTATAATAACATTTTTGACATAGCATTGTTTTAACTATCGACACTGTTGACAGCTCACTTCGCCTTAAAGGTGAACGGCAGATTTCGTACAGCTTACTTTTTTTGTTGTTTTGTTATAGAATTTGTACCACATATTAAGGCAACTAAGCCATTTATTTTCATGTAAGTGTACTATTTTTAGAAGTTCGGATTATTTAATAATATTTAAAAAAAGATTTTAATAACTACACGTAATTTAGTCGTAAACTAAACGCAGTTACGTTGGTATTTAAGCTATGCTCGCCATGAGGGTATTACCTGCCCCCTTCTTAGATGTTTACGAATTAATTAATTATAAATAAAATAAATGTACTTAAAAAAAACTATTAATTCTATTGTTTTATTTACCTACACTCAAAACCCCATCAGGACTTCATCGTTATCAAACTGTTGCAGTCAGCTGCTGGACATAGGTATCCCCTAATGCACTCCGCTGAGTAGTTACGATCCTCATCTCAATTTACCTACTTGATAGTAAGTAAAACACTACAAAAATAGCGACAAGCAATCTAGAACATATACTTTATTACCGAAACAATGTTTATGTGCCTTTAAGTAACAATCTACATTGGTACACTAGTACTTAACCTTAAAAAATAAAACTGGTTATAACTTTTACGTCCCAAGTTCTAAAAATCCAAGAATTTAAAAAAGGCTTGTCTAGCGTATTAAATACCAATTAAAACAAAAAATATCCCAAAACACGAAATTTTATTAGCTGTACGAGTCCCATACAAGCCTGCCGTTCGCCTTTCACGGTGAGATTTTGATAGAATCGATCTGCTGATTTATTTAGTTGTTATTCACAAACTTGCGTCTAGTCTTGACTCCCACGACTGTAAATATGACTCCTTGGAGGGTTCGTCGAGCTTTGGATGTTTTGCCTTTTTCTAATTACATGAATTTTAATCAATGACTATTTTATTTCAAACGGTTATTTCAAACGTTTATTTTATTTTTTATTTATACCTGTATCTATCCGTGACATCACAGTGGGGCCCAATCAGAATACCAGCGCTGCGACGCTTATTTCATAAGTACTGCAGCATTATGCTGAGATAGGAGCCTTTTGGCTTCATACAGGACTTTTTGTTTTTATTTTAATTTTACTTTGCTTTTGTTTTCTTTTTATGTTTCTATGAATGTTTTTTAGCGCTTGATGGCGCACTTCTCCCAGTCTGTTCTGACTTTCGGTATCTCGGTTCACTCGTGCAAAGCGATGGCGAAGTAGATCGGACGGTTAAGCATAGAGTTAACACTGGATGGATGAAATGGCAGCAGGTCACGGGAACAATCTGCGACTCCCGCATTCCCCTTAAACTTAAGGGGAAGATATATAAAACAATGGTAAGACCTGCTGTCTTGTATGGATAAGAATGTTGGGCCACAAACGGGATGAATGAAAGGCAATTGCATGCAGCTGAGATGAGAATGCTAAGAGCGATGTGTGGTGTAACACGAATGGATAGAGTAAGAAATGAGTACATAAGAGAAAGTCTGAAAGTGGCACCGGTGACTGAAAAGTTGTGCGGAAATCGATTGTCATGGTATGGGCATGGATGCGGAGGAATGAGGAAAATGTCGTGAGGAAAGTCTTGAGTATGAATGTCGATGGCTATAAGAGTAGAGGAAGACCAAAGAAACGATGGATGGACTGTGTGAAAGATGATATGACTAGAAAGGGAGTGACTACCGAGATGACAACTAAAAGAGAAGTATGGAAGAAAGCGACATGTTGCGCCGACCACAAATAAATTGGGATAAGGGCAGGAGAATGATGATGATGATGATGATGATGATGATTAATGTTTTTTAGTTTAATGTGTGATCTCCTGTGCGAGTCCCAAAAAATACTTTTTCTTTCTTTCTTTCTTTCTTTCGCGTTCACAAGTTCATAACAATGAGTTTACCTACAACTGCCTGCGCATAAGTCCCTGAAGTAAATTCATAAAAAGTAATTAATTATACACCACAAATTCGTGTCTCAATTTCGTTTCGCGACTGTTGGGCGAGCCTTAGCTCGCGCCACGATGGTTGCGCAAAAGTACATGGATACTTTCTTTTAGAAGCTCTAATAATATCAGGTTTTTGCGGAATCTTAACAATAATCTCCACTAGCCAAAGCAAAGCCCCTCAAATTCAAAAATAAAAACGAAACTTTGACAAATGCCAGCCCCAGTATGGCTTAAGGGAGATTTCGCAAGATATTTTCCTTGTGTAAATAACTTTTGTGTTTATTTGAATGCTTTAGTCCTTATTCATTTAACATACCACGTGAGTCGTAGTCACGTTGCCACACGATGACGGCAGATGAGGACTGAACTTGACACATTATTGTTACAAGTCGTTTGCAAGCCGCGCCATCATGGAAGGGGAAATATTTTCAGGTATTCCAATTAGAGCGCTGATTTGAACAGCACGTGAGCGAAGGTAGTACAGTTTTTGGTAGTAGTACAGAGAGAAAGAAAATACGTTTATTTGCGGAAAAAGTGTGAATGATAAATGATTTATTTTCTGTAAGTAGGTTTGTACAAACACTTTTACACGTCAATCATATTTTTAAAATAAAGCTTGATGAGGTCGGCGTTTCCTATCTGACTACTCTGAGAAGAAAGGCCGAAACAAACTCAAGAGGTCACATTCTCCTTTAAAGTCCAGACATAATCTTGGTCAGATCATGTGAAGGCCATGTAGATTGGTGTCTGAAATGGTCCTTGTGAGGAAAGAACCACACAGATTGAGTGGACCTGACCAGTCAGTGCACGCATTTGTCAGTAATCGTGCAGCTCAACTTAGAACTTAAGGAGCTCAACGATGCGACGAACAATACCAAAGAAAGAACATTGCGGTAGGCCGCATAAATTAAACTGCCAGACCATGATTAATACTAGTAAATGAGAAAACAAAAACAACAATGACCCACATAGGCTTCACATTCACAATAATTGAAAATAATATAATACTTTACAAGTAAATATTAAATTCCACACAATATATTGAACTCCACAAAGTAAATATGTCATTGTGATTTGAAAATCACTAAATGTCAAAAGTGTAATAATTGGAGCAGCTTAATCCCAAGCCTTTTTGTCTTCAATATAATCTTTAACGGTATAAAAGGCTTTCTGGCACAACTTACTTTTAATAAATGATTTCAATTTATTAAGGCTTATATCTTGAACGTGGCTTAGAAGTTTATTATAAAAACGTATACATGAAGCAGCTCGTCCAGGGAAATACTCGTATGCCGCTAGTGTACCTACAGGCACATTACAGGCGTTCTTGAAAGGTGGCTCCCCACGGTGTGTGATATTGCGGATAGACGCGGACCAGCCCGCACGGCCGACGACCACAGACAGCCACGCACCGCACAAAAAGGCTTTTCCAACGGCGCGTGTCAGTCTGTGTGGGTCCTGAGATTCGAAGCAATTTTCATTCCAAAATGCAAAGTTAAAGAGAACTCGTAAAGAGCTCTCATTGCATCCTTGAAGTTATCGCGGATCGGACGCATCGCTACGTGTCTGCGCTACCACGGACGATACTCTTCTCATGGTGCGTCGGTGCGGGCTGGTCCGCTTCCAATCAAAATCAAAAGTCATTTATTCAAACTAGGCTAAGAATCAGCACTTTTCGAACGTCAAAATTACATAAGACAGTCCCCCAAAACGCCCACCCTTCACCACTTCCTAGTGCTTTAGCTTTCCGTCCGCAATATCTCGCACCGTGGAAAGCCAGCTGAATGGCAATGGTCGACCGCCTGCTTTATTCCCAGCCATACTAACGCTGCTTCCCTGTGACATGAAAAAGGACTTTTACAAGCATTTCCTTAACCTTTTAACCGCCACAGTCATGTATAGATGACAAACCAAAATGTGCCCAGCACGCCACGATCACGACTACATGACGGATTTTAAGGAATAATTCGTAGCTTGACACCGTGGGCACGTTTTTGCTTTTTTGACGTGGCGGTCAAAGGGGATATAATAACAAGATAGGTAAACTAACGAACCAGTGGGAATATTCCACAGAAACAAGCCAGGAATTAAAATAAATAAACATTCACTCACCTGTCAAAGTACCTTCCTGTAAATAAATTACGTTCTGAGATTTAACAGCTGTTTGGTAGATAGAAAGCCAAAGGTAACGAATAGGTATGTATTTGTATCCTTAAAGGTGAGTCTACGCTCAACGAGCCAAGCATCTATGTAAAATATTAATAAAATAATAAAAATAAAAACCTATTTAAATTAAATGACATGTTTGCCATTACAACAAGTCTGAATTAATATCTTGTCCACAGTGCTCGCCAATTAATACATGATACTTCTTACAGAGGTTGAGGTAATCTTCAGACCGGTAGGGCACTTTCTGATGATAACACAAATACTTGATGAACCTTTTCTGGATGCTCTCTATACGATCAATGTACTTGTGATAACATGGATTCCAGATTTCAGACGCGTATTCCAAGTGGCTTCTAACAAAAGTACAGTAAAGGATTTTTAAAGTTTTAGTTTGAATGAAGCACCTGCATTATTAAACCTACTGCTTTAGATGCTTTAGCGACTATGGCATCAACATGAAATCATCATCAAGTGTAAGCTTAGAATCGTTATATACCCCCAGATCTCGGATGGAATTCGTTCTAGGTAGTAGTCGTTCACCCAAGATATACGATAAGGTATAAAAGGCACATGAAAAAAAATTAAAGTTGATTGTATGATTTTATTGGTAGCAGCGCCGGCTTCACCCGTGTGTATTTTTCTTAAATAAAAGTAAGCCTAAGTTACTCCTTATAACATCAGGTATCTACCAGTGAAAGTCCCGTCAAAATCGGTCCAGCAGTTTCGGAGATTAGCCGTAACAAACAGACAGACAAAAATATGCAAAATTGTTTTTTTTTTGTTACAAGTACCGTTTCTATTTTCATATGCGTGTAGTAAAAAGCTGTTATTTTACCATTACAAACTTCAATTTAATTGTATAGATGTACCTACTTCCCCCCTATCTTATGCCCTATCCATTAATCCAGCTGTCTATACCAATTAAACCAGCTATCACTAATAATTTTCATTAACCTAATTAATATTTAAAACAAAACAAACAAAAAACAAAATATTATATTTCACATGGGCATTTATGAAACGAGGAGGACAGTGTAGGCCTGTCAAGAAGTACCAGGTACTTAACAAAAAAAAAATGATCTAAAAATCTAGTCTATTAAGCCTACAACGTTCTCACATTCACAAAATATAAAAGAATCTATGTAAAATATTAATAAAAATCTATTTAAACCAAATGACATGTTTGCCATTACAACTGTAACAAGTCTGAATTAATATCCTGTCCACAAAAGCCACTAATAAATAGTTTGAAATCAAAATTGTAGGTCAAGGTAGTATGTATATTTTTTTAAAATTAATTATAAACACCGTAATTTGGGAGTAGTTAATAGACATTTACATATTTATGCCGTTTATGAGGTACCAGGGAAACCACATGTGCAGAAGGAACTATTGCCAAACTTCCTTGTTTTCAACGTAGTCTTTAATATTTAAATAATATACATTTTTGATAAGGACACGTTTGATGTGGGTTTTGAACTTTCCATCGTTAATTTCTGGAGACTTTGACAACTTGTTATAAAAGCGGGTACTGTTGATAACAAATGATTCTATGACATACTTCCCATCATCTCTCAGGTATGATTATGGCAGATCGCCAATGTCGCCATAAGTAGCGGCTAGAACAGCACGTGTTTTATGCACGTGCTGGTGATAGACGGCACATGTGTGTTTGTGTGTATTTGTAGAGTACAATGCACATGTTGAATTTCGCTTTGGCAAGTTGAAGACTGGGACCTGCTTGTGATAAGAGCCTACTGAATTCATAATTTGTAATAGAGACGGATAATCTATACATAAATAAAATTAAAGTGTCTGTTTGTAATGTCAAAATAACAGCTTTTTACTAAATGCTATGTAAGCAACTTAAAAAAGAAATGTGTTTGTCTGTCTGTTTGTTCCGGCTAATCTCCGAAACGGCTGGACCGATTTTGACGGGACTTTCACTGGGAGTTTACGGATGTTATAACTTAGGCTACATTTAACAGCTAGTTAAAAATAAAAGCGGTGACCAAAAAGGCGTCTTCTATTTAAACAACTTAACGGATATCTTGGTGAAGATGTTTCTCTTCATCTGTAAAAGGATCGTTGACGCCAAGCGTGAGATTTAAAAAAAAAAGACACGTTGACAATTTTATGAGTCTTGATTATTCATAGGTATACAAGGTGTCGTTTTGCATCCTCGTCAAATTTCAGGAGGCTGCTATAAAAGACACATATAATAAAAAAAAAATACGATACCTGCTCAATAATTAATACATACTTGTTTTTTTAGTTATTTAAATTTGACAGTATTTTAAAATACACCACTTTCACAGAACAGAACAACCCCGTTGCGTATGCGGTAGTGTGGGTGTGAAAGGGCAGTTACAGTGCGGTATCACACGGGCCGCGTTTTTACATGCGTGTCCCACACATGCCGATTTCCGAAAATTAGAAAAGCAAAAAAAAAACCTACTTATTATATTATTGATTCGTGTCGAGAATCATTACCATAGCCTCGTAAGGCCCAACGACCTAATTTAATGACAAAAAAATTTTGACACTCCGGCCCGAGACACTATTTAAAATCATTTAAATTATATATCTAATCATAAAAATATATATCGACCTAAATTTGGGTTGGGCCTTACGAGGATAGCATAGTTACCTCCTTGAATTTGACGAGGATGCAAAACGACACTTTGTATATACCAGAAAGAATGTCGCGCTGCAAAAGATCTAATGCTGGCTTCGCACTATAGTCCAACAGTCCAATTGTTCGTCCAACCTTCCACGTGTAGAGTGGTAGTTCGTGCATTTTTCGCTATGTTGGAGAGTCTGTTTTGATCGATCGTGAGTTGGGACAGATTGGGGTAATGTTGGAATGTTGGACGATAAAAGCAACTTTGCCAACTTTGTTGTGCTGGTGTGCGTGACAGCTACGTCTTACTCGCGCCACGTCATTATGTTATTCTAGCGTGCGTGCAATTTGCGGCCAACAGTTGTACGCAAATTTTTTCGACGAGCTCACAGCTTTGACTGTCTCTTTGTGTGGTTCTTTCCTCAAAAGACCATTTCAGACATGGATCTACATGGTCCTCACATGATCTGACCAAGATTGGACTTTAACAGAGACTTTGATCCTTGAGTTTGTTTCGCCATTTCTTCTCAGGGGTAGTCAGATAGGAAATGTCGACTCCATCTAGCTTATTTATTAATTTTTTTTTTAATATGACATGTAAAAGTGATTCTCATATCCTATTTACAGAATAAACAATTTCATTTCATTTCTCTAGACATGTTTATATCTTTGCTCATGAGCTCAATCTGCCTATCTTTTCTCAACGCAGCTGAATATTATCAATATTTTACACGGGCACAGTGCCATGTGATCTCAACAATGAAATGAGTGAGTGGACCTGTCCAGTCAGTGCAAGCATTTGTCAGTAATCATGTAGCTCAACTCAAAACTTAAGGAGCTCAACGACTCGACTAACTATACTAAGGAAAGGACATTTGTGTAGGCCGCATAAAGTACTAAAAAATGCCAGACTATCATTAAAACTAAGAGAAAAAAAAAACAACAAGAAATAAATATAAATTACCCACATAGTGCTCACATTCACAATTATTAAAGTAATATAATACTTTTCAAGGTACATAAATATTGACGTAATTTTGTTTATAATATTCATCAATGTCAATATGTGCATGTAATGATGATTTTGCATAATTAAAATGTCAAGTTTTACGGTTTTATCACAAGGCTTATCAGAGCGAGCAGCTCAATCCCAAGCTTTTTTTTCAAAATAATCAGAAATTTTATAGTACCCTTTTTTACTACCCTGTTTTATACAGCTTTTAATTCTTTTAATGGGTAAATTTCGAATACATATAATTACTGGGCAATGCCAATATTCCAAAGTTAAACCCGAGTCCCGCAGTTTACCTGCTCCGATTTTGCAACGCAGCTTGTGTCAAAACAGTATGCACTAGCGTCCTTCTCTTTGTTTACAGAAAATAGCCTGTGTAAATCATAACCCTCCTTTGGCTTTGCCGTAGTCGGGTAAATAGCGATTGCTCGTTATTATGACACAGCTCTTCGCCCCAAACCATACAGTTAGATCGTATTACCTACCCAACCTATGATTTGATAAGTTTATTTAAGGCGCAGATATATGATTTTAGTGACTTTTAAATCTGTTATTACGCCTTCATATAATGCAAGGAAGTTCTGCAAAAAATGTATGTTAAACTTCGTTACCATGGTCCTCCTTTATATCGAAAATACGCAGCAATATTTTTTTAATAAATATATGTATGGTAAAGTAGAGGATTATTGTTAAGTACTACTATTGTGACGAAAACACGATTCCATGTAATTTACTCAACAAAAAAAATACAAAGTTACCTCCAAACCGAACAATAAACCGCTAGTAATAAAAAAAATACTTTAAATTAGACCGTGAAAATTTGCATAATAACTGAACTAAATATAAAGCAGATACTATGTTTTTTTTTTTAATTAACGTTATTTGCACCGTAATAAGAATTTACCTAAACTACCGGAGCCTCGGAGCCTTCTCTTTGCCGCTCTGTCTCGTTTGCTCGCGTGACCGCGGGTTGTAGTGAGCGAGCGAGATAAAGAGTGAGGTGACGCTGAAGTATTATGGACTCCATCCAACTAATGTAACAGACGAATTTTGCTTTCGATTTTCCATCCTGCCCTTGCGTCTGGCAGTTTGTGTAATTTATGCGGCCTACCCAAAAGTCCCTTCTTTGGTATTCTTCGTCGAATCGTTAAGCTCCTTAAGTTCTGAGTTGAGCTGCACGATTACTCTTTCTTTGATATTGTTCGTCGAATCGTTGAGCTCCTTAAGTTCTGAGTTGAGCTGCACTATTACTGAAAAATGCGTGCACTTACTGGACAGGTCCGCTCAATCTGTGTGGTTCTTTCTTCAAAAGACCATTTCAAACACATGGATCTACATGGTCTTCACATGATTTGACCAAGATGTTGTCTGGACTTTAAGAGGGACTGTGACCTCTGAGTTTGTTTCGACCTTTCTTCTCAGAGTAGTCAGTTTCCCTTGTGGTCAAAGCAGCAGTCGTGGCCAACGTGGATGGCGTATCCCGATTCTCGTGGTAATGGCTGCGACTTACGAGTTGTAGGTCGTGGGTTCGAACCAAGACAGGCGTTTTACTTTGTGTAAATTATTTCATCACCACTGCTCTCAAAACAGTGAAGGCAAACATCGTGCGGAAACCGGCATGTCCTAGAACCAAAAATTCGAAGACATGTGACATCTACACATACATACATACACACACATACATACACATACATAAACTCACGCCTTCTTCCCATGGGGGTAGGCAGAAACTATAGAACGCCACCGCTATACACTCCTTAAATACTCGTTTTGGTGGTGAAAAAAAAAAAATATTATTGTGACATCTACCAACCCGCACTGGGCCCGCGTGGTGTATTACGGCCCACTCTCTCTCACGTGTCCCATCAGTGGGAACATTTTTGGCTGATCATGCTTATATTTTTTCTCCTCAGATTTCTAAGAAAATTTTATTGAATACGAATCCAGTTAAAGAACAAACATTTTCAATAGGCAATCAAGTGTGGATTTTACGACTATTGACTGAAGTTTTCGAAGGTCTTCTGTCTGCGTCAATCATCGCAATAATAAGAAAACTATAAAACTAGCACACTTTTTATAGTATCCACTTCTGTAAAACCAACCTCGTAAATATACCTGGACTATTTTTGTCTGTTTGCTCTGCATACATTGCCCGTTGCCCAGTTATATATTTCTGAAGGGTTAAAAAAAAACTCTGTTCTGGTACGTTTCATTACCAGAAAATAATTATTTTCCCAGGAATCCTCTTGGAAGGTCGCAAAGGTGTAGAGTAGGATATTTTATTAACTCAATAATATTATTTATTCAATAACAATACAAATTGTGTTTGAATGTGTTACATAAAAAAAGTTTAAATTAGTAAAATAAAATAAGGTCATAAAAAAAAAAAAAAACGCAACCCGACTAATAATAAATACAAAAATATACCATCACCAAATTAAATTGTCCACGAGGTGAATAAAAAAACCCAGCAACTCAATATCAATAACAATAGGAAACACTTTGACATAATTTCATTCCATTACAATCCATTAATTCGTACTAGTATATTTATTTTACTGAACAGTTTACATGTCAGAGATATAATAGAATCACAAATTTATTGGGTATTTTAATAAGATGTCAAATTAACCAATATAATAATGTTATGTCCACTAAAGGCAATTAAGATGTCAAAGAAATTAGAAAGTCAAAAGAAATTTGAATGTCAAAAGAAATTAGAGTGTCAAGTTATAATTCATCAATGGAGTAGAGGCATTTATTCAAGAGAAAATCTCTAAGCTTGGGCGTAAACGAGGACGTATATATCGAACTTTTAAGGTCGAGTGGCAATTTGTTAAAAATTTGTAGTGCCTGGTATCGTGCATTATGTTTTGTGATCAGAAGGTGTGGGCTTATTATATTGCTGAGGTCCTTCCTACGTGTGCTCTCTCTGATGAATCTTTCCTCTTCAGTCTCATATTCATGCAGATACTTTTTTAGGTTAGTCAGGAGTACTAGAATATAAAGGCTGGGTATTGTTAGAATCCCTGAAACTGCAAAAAGGGGACGGCAACTCTCTCTTTGCGAGATTCTAAACATGGTGCGTACAGCTCTTTTTTGAAGTACAAAAGCTCTTTGGCAATTGTAATTTTAACTATTGTCCCATAATTGGACGCTGTACTTACATCAATTTGGACTCTATGAGTGCGTAGTACACCATCTTTAATTGTTTGAGTTCAACCTCGTACCTTAGGGTTCTATAGGGGCTATAGAGGTAGATAGGGGCATATATAGAGGTATGAGGACCTGCCGGGGTCGCGGGAAAGTACGAAAGGGTTACCGAGGCCTCTGGCAACACAGGCAACGGAAGGAACACGGGTGGGTTTTAGTCAGTAAGAGTCTGACACAGAGGCGGGCGGGACAAGTTATTTGATGATTTCCAAACAAAAAAAAAAGGCAGGTGTTAGTGGAAATGCCGGGAGGAGGGGAGACTTTTCCGAAAAAGTTATAAAACAAATTCTGAACGGGAAGAAATCTACTATTGACTATATCATTATCATCATCTCATTCTCCTTCCTGCCCTTATCGCAATTTATTCAAGGTCGGCGCAACATGTCTTTTTCTTCAATAATTCTCTGTTGATTGTCATCTTGGTAGTTACTACCGTTTTAGCCATGTGTAATGTATATTACCTACTAATGAGTATATCATTAATAGATACTTACATAATTAATTTTAACTTTGTCTTCATCGTGTTCGTAAATAGTCGATGAGCGTACCGTCACGAGTTAATTTCCTTCCTTTTTAAATACACATAAACTCACGCCTTCTTCCCATGGGGGTAGGCAGAAACTATAGAACGCCACCTGCTACGCTCTTTACATACTCCTTTTGCTTCGTTTACGATCATACATCTGGTCATACACGCACCGGTTATGTCGGGCATGCCACCGTCCGGGAGAATCAATCCGACACATTATCTCCGGGTGTTCTCGTCTAGCTAACGAAGAGTACTTGCATAGACACAACCTTGTAGCCGGGATTATCCGTCAGCAACTTTAATAATAATAATAATAATATAGCTAGAGCGGTCCGTCCGTTACCGAATTGGAAATCACCGGGACCGGACGGACTGCACAACTTTTGGCTGAAATGGCTAACTAGTTCACACACTTGCCTGGCATCTCAGTTCCAGTCATCCTTAGAGTCTGGGTCACTACCGCAGTTTATGACGACAGGCATTACCCACCTGCTCCATAAGTCAGGTAGTCCCGCGGAACCCAAGAATTATAGACCGATCACGTGTTTGTCGACGGTCTATAAACTTCTTACATCCATTTTGAGAGCGAAAATTAACACACACATTGATAGTAATTCCATTATGTCTGCCTCTCAAAATGGATGTAGGAACGGGTCTCGTGGCACTAAGGAGCTACTTCTCATCGACATGGCCATTAGCCAACAGGTTCGTCGATCCCGCAAGGATCTGTCGACTTGCTGGATAGATTATAAGAAGGCCTACGACTCGGTGCCACATACATGGCTCATGAGGGTGCTGGAGTTGTACAAAATAGATACGACTCTACGCACCTTCCTTGAATCGTGTATGGGGCAATGGAGGACAGTCCTTCGCTATCCGGGGTGTCGACAGATCCAGGGGAATGATGAGCCTGTATGGATTAAACGGGGAATATTTCAGGGCGACAGTTTAAGTCCACTTTGGTTCTGCTTAGCCCTGAATCCTCTAAGCATGCAGCTGGAGGATTCAGGTCTAGGCTATCGGTTGAGGAGAGGTGGTCAGGTCATATCTCACCTCCTCTACATGGATGACTTGAAAATCTTTGCCCCCAACAAATTGCAACTGATGAAGCTACTGAAGGTAACTGAAACTTTCAGTAGCGCCATCAGAATGGAGTTTGGTGTGGACAAATGTGCAGTCATGCATGTGAAGCGAGGGGAGATAATGGAATCCGAGGGAATTCAACTTTCGGATTCCATACACCTTAGATCCCTCTCCTCACCCGAAAGCTATAAGTATTTGGGAATGTCGGAAGCGTTAGGCATCAACGTTACTGACATGAAGCAATCGTTGAAGGAGCGCTTTTTTGGCCGCCTGAAGAAGGTATTGATTAGTCTTCTTTCAGGCGGTAACAAGGTGCGCGCCTTCAACGGTTGGGTCATGCCGGTTTTGATGTACTCTTTCGGCATACTCAAATGGACTCAGACCGAACTAGACGCCCTGGATAGGAGGGTCCGTACACTGTTGACCGCAAACCGGATGCATCACCCACGATCATCGGTGATGAGACTGTACATCCCGCGGAAGTGCGGGGGTCGAGGCTTTTTAAACGCGAAGACCCTCCACAACCGCGAGATATGCAGTCTCAGGGAATATTTTTTGAAAACCGAAGTGGGTATGCACCGTGATGTGGTCGCAGTGGACAAGGGGCTCACCCCACTTTCAATGGCTAAAGAGAACTGGTGCAAACCTGTAGTACTTACTACCGATGATCGCAAGGAGATATGGCAAAGCAAGGAGCTACACGGGCGCTTCTATCGGGCTCTTCATGAGCCCGATGTAGATTTCTTAGCGTCCGTGTCCTGGCTACGTTTTGGGGACTTTTTCGGGGAAACTGAAGGTTTTGTCTGTGCAATTATGGACGAAGTTATCTTGACGAATAACTACCGGAGACATATTATGAAGGACGGGACGGTTGACGTGTGTCGGGCATGCCACCGTCCGGGTGAGTCTATCAGACATATTATCTCTGGTTGTTCTCGTCTGGCTAACGGCGAGTACTTGCACAGACATAACCAAGTAGCTAGGATTATTCACCAGCAACTTGCTTTGAAATATAAACTTGTGAACTCTGAGGTACCGTATTACAAGTATGTGCCCGACCCAGTTCTCGAAAATGACCATGTCACGTTGTACTGGGATCGGTCTATCATTACTGACAGGACTATTGTCGCCAATAAGCCTGATATAGTGGTGATAGATCGATTAGCGCGCCGCGCAATGATAGTCGATGTTACCATTCCACATGACGATAACCTCGTGAAAGCTGAGAAAGAGAAACAAATAAAATATCTCGACTTAGCACACGAGGTTGTTGACATGTGGAATGTGAACTCGGCTGTCATTGTGCCGATTGTCGTTACGGCCAATGGCCTGATGGCCAGAAGCCTCAACCATCATCTCTCGAGGCTTGCGTTAGACGACTGGATTAAGGGCCTGATTCAGAAGGCAGTACTCCTCGATACGGCTCGCATCGTGAGGAGGTTCCTGTCTCTGGAGCCCTAACCACCGGTAGCTTGGACCCTGCTCCCGATACCGGCGGACCACTATTTTATATATTTTTAAATGTTTTTTAATATTTTTTCTAAGAAATATTTAAAAATGTATTTTATAAGATAAAAAATTTAATAAACGACATAATAATAATCTTTATTACTAGAACAAGGGGTACAGTAAATCTCCTTAAAACAAATTTGGTCGTATGCAATGTGTACTTAGTCGTCAAAGGAGTGCTTTGGCACTCGTACTAGGATTACCCTGTATCACGAATGCCATCACCTTCCTCCGGACCAACATGGATAGTTCTTTAAACAATTATTAAATTTTGAATAAAAAATTGAATAAATTCTAATCAATACAAAATTACAATTAACATAAACAAATAAAGATATAAACAAACGGAGTAAGTGTGTGTGTGTGTGTGTGTATATGTGTGTTGGGTGTGTGTGTGTGTATATGTGTGTTGGGTGGGTATGTATATATATGTGTGTTGGGTGTGTGTGTATGTATGTATGTATGTATGTATGTGTGTTGTGTGTGTGTGTGTGTGTGTGTGTGTGTGTGTGTGTGTGTGTGTGTGTGTGTGTGTGTGTGTGTGTGAATACAGCCTTGTAGAATCGGAAGTGCCGTACTAAAGGTATGTGCCCGACCCAGTTCTCGAAAATGTATCACTGACGGGACTATTGTTGCCAATAAGCCTGATATAATGGTGGTGAACCTCGTGAAAGCCGAAAAAGATAAACAAATCAAGTATCTTGACTTGGCTCGCGAGGTTGTCCAAATGTGGGATGTGGATTCAGCAATCATTGTGCCGATAGTCATATCAGCCAATGACTTAATTGCCAAGAGCCTCGACCAACACCTAAGGAGGCTCTCGCTGAGCAGCTGGATAAGGGCTTGATTCAGAAAGCAGTTATTCTGGACACGGTTCGCATTGTTAGGAGGTTCCTTTCTCTGGAGCTCTGACCGCCGGTAGCTTGGATCCTGTTCCCGATTCCGGTGGGCTACCATTTTTTACATTTTTAAATGTTTTTTTTTTAATATTCTAATATTTAAAAATATAGTTTTATGTGAATATAATGAAATAAAATGAGAATAATAATAATAATAATAATAATCTCATTTATTGCGGAACACATAAAAATACACATATTCCATAAAATATTAGTAACCATGACTTAAAAAAAACTATGACCTGTCGCTTTCACGATCAACTTCGTTGCATCTTGTTGTTTTGCTAGTATAGAGCGCCTTTGTATCTTGCATAAGAATAATGCATTTAAAAACCAGGGGGGCAACCATCACCTCATATAGCAGTATTATTTCAATATTATTCAGCGTGAGAAAGAGATGGAGCTATAAATCCCGTACAGCTCCATCACTTTCCCACGATGAAGTAATATTATAATATTACTGCTTTAAGGCTCCTACGCGACACAAAGACACCGCGTGTAGCGCTACAAGCGGTGCCTTTGTGTCGCGACGCGTCGCGCGACAAGTCGCGCCAGTATGTAGGAGCCTTTATGAGGTGATGGTTGGCCCCCAGACGTATCACCTGTTATCTTGAAGTGATTACTATGACAAGGAAAATAACATCATTAACAAACTAGGTAATTAATGGGCGAGCGGCAATACGCTTGATTAAATGAACAAGGTAATGAACACGTTTCATAGTTTATATTTACCTATAGCGACTGTGGATTTCCAATGTTTGTAAATAGTAATAGAGTTGGTGACTAAAAAAACAATAAAAGGATTTATTTTGGACTCGCACAGGAGATTAAAAGAAACTACAACAATTTACAAATAAAAGATAAATATGCGAAAAGAACCTGTAGTAAGCCAAAAAATGAGGTATTTCACTCAGAGCACTGATTTCAACAGCACTTGACTGAACCGCACCTAAGCACTTCCACTAAGCACACTGAAACAAAGTATTGATAAGTGCGGTTCGGTGGAACAGTTTATTAATATTATTTTATTTATTTATTTAAACTTCTCGCACACAATTAAGTACAAAGGCGGACTTAATGCCTTAGGCATTCTCTACCAGTCAACCAAGGGTGGTGAAGAGATAAGATGGCAGGTGCTCTGAGAGGAAATAAAAATAACGAAAAATATTAAAGATAACATAATAGATTATAAATAGAATAAGTACAGAAATACATAAATAGGTTACAAGCATAAAAAGCATATTTTTAGTCCCTGAATGGCACCTACGTAAAATAAAGTTTTTGTGTTACCTACATCTCAGTAAACAGCTCGGTATACTCGTGTTCTTCATTCCCTGTATACCTCTGCGCTGCTGAGATGATGGCATGCGAAAAAAAAACAGCCTCTCTATAAATTGCGGGGAAAAATCACGAAATTATCATGGAGGACATTCGAAGAAACCAACCAGGCCACTATTGATCTCGGCCTTGTCGTGGAGATGACGCGTGACGCCATCGAGTGCAAGGAAATATTGAGGGCACTAGACCACGAGAAGATTCTCGTGCGGATACAATCCCAATGCTATTGATTTTGACAACTATACAATATTCATTGCCTCAATGGATTACAAATTTCCTTTCAAATCCATTGGAATGTGATAAAAAAGTGTATGCTTGCATCGAGAAATCAACAGTTAGAGAGGTATTGCCAAGAGTCGACCAACTGTCATGTTTTTACGAATTCTTAAAAATATACGTATCTATACTTATAAGACAGTAAATGTCTTGGTCAAAGAGATAGCAAGGCTGGTTCTGAAAAGCGGGGCTGATTGGTCAGGTTGCGTCCCACGCACATAAGCTTCGTCATTCGGAAGGCTTGAGCAGATTAATTATTATTTCAATAAATTATTCTGAGAATATAATATTATTTGTCATCTCAACAGCAATTTCTGAGTAAATCAGTCATCCAAAGCAGATTATTCATTTCGCGAAATTTCAGAATCAATACCATTACCTACTGACGAATTCGATTCTTTGTAAAAATTTCTTGAAAGGACCCAAGGTCCAATGACTCATTTCACAAATAACATGCTTATTTATTTTTATTTTTAATGTTTTTATTAACTAATATTTTTTTTTAAATTGTGTTTTTATGGATATTTTGTTTGTTTTTTGTGTAAGTATGTTTTATAATAAGTGATGTTTTTATGTGATGTCACATAAGTATTGTTTCTGTGTTGATGTTTTGCTAACATAGTTTGTAAGTATTTTGTTACTTGAGTCTTGTTACTTGAACTAAATGAATTATTATTATATATTATTATTATTACTATCTTTAGTGCACCCACATTTTTTTTTGTTTCAGTCCTATATAATAGGAGGGCAAGTCTATTGACATCAGGGAGGGGCTTGTGGCTAAGTAATAACAGCCGCACGGGTCGATCGATAAGGTTAAGCTACGCTTGCCGCGGTTGGTCCGTGGATGGGTGACCATCTTTACATACCAAGACCTCTCCGTGCTTCGGAAAGCACGTTAAGTCGTTGGTCCCGGCTGTCATTTGTAGATCTTTGCCAGTCGTTACGGGTCGTCAGAAGCCCGAAAGTCTGACAACCAGTCTTAGCAAGGGCTATCGCGTTACCCAGTAACTGGGTTATGGAGGTCAGATAGGCAGTCGCTCCATGTAATATATTGGTATTCAGCTGTATCCAGTTAGACTGGAAGTCGACTCCAACATAGTTGGGAAAAGGCTAGGCAGATGATGAAGTCTATTGACATCAACCGGGCATAAAGGCTCCTTCTAACAGGCGCGACACAAAGAAACCGCGTGTAGCGCTACAAGCGGTGCCTTTGTGTCGTGCTTGTTTGTAAAGGCTCCTACATACTGGCAGGACTTGTCGCGCGACGCGTCGCGACACAAAGGCACCGCTAGTAGCGATACACGCAGTGTCTTCGTGTCGCGTCGCGTCGCGCGACAAGTCGCGCCAGTATGTAGGAGCCTTGAGAGTCTTAAACCGAAACTTTAATTATTTCATCAAATATTTTTATAACTGACGCTAAATCAGTCATATATTCCTACAATATTTTCGGGCTGAAAATGTACACGCTTCGGCGTAGCCATTCTCGAATAATTCTTTGTGTTTCATAATAAAAACAAGGAATTTTAATTGCATGAATGCCGGAAATACGTTTTTACTTCAGCGACCAGCCGGCCGGATAATATTTTTTATTAAGGCGCTGACAAGACCCAAAAAAATACCAAATCTATATAGTTTGTGGTAGCGGAAAAAATATATGTTAATTTTGAACATATTTCCCAGAACATGGTTGTTACCAAAACACGATTTGAAAAAAAAATCTCGATACAAACTAACGTTAAACTAACCTCTTACCTTGAGTTCTAATCCAAAATAACTGTTTTGAATATCAACATACGTTCCGTATTTAATGAATAACAAGAACGTCTTATTTGAATGCAAAACTTGGTCGTTTTTTATTTTATATTACTTAACTCAATTTTGAGTAAATAGATACATGATACAAGATACAAGATATTTATTTTGTAAAACATGAGTGCAGAATTATACAGGTCTTAAAAAATAATAAGAGGTAGCTACATGTTTTGCCAATCATGGCGTACAAAATTAGTCGCATTAAGACAACTATTACAAATGATAATTATAAAATCGTTAATAATAAATTAAAACAATGACTCACAAAAAAAAAAAAAAACATAGATTTAATTAAAATGTCAACAATTTAAATTCAATTTAAGTAAAATACAGATTAAAAAAATGACTAACACAGGAAAAAAAAAAACAGGATTAAATTAAAATGTCAACAATTTAAATTCAAGTAAACTACAGATTAGAAAAAATAATAACACAGGTACACATTCCAAATTCTATTGCAGAAGATTATCATTCAAAAAGTCATCTACGCTGTAATAGCACTTTTCCAGTAAAAACCCCTGAACGGACTTTTTAAATTTAATTAAAGGTAAACATTTAACAACATCAGGTATTTTATTATAGATAATGGGTGCCCTACCAAAGAAGCTCTTTTTCAGTAAGGCAGTAGGTAATTGCTTTATATTTTGCAATAAATTACAAACGTTGTGTCATCGCGCTTCTCTTTTTAGGTGTTGTCGTCTTAGTGTTTCAGTCCGTCGCAGTAGAATATAATGCGCTAGCCTAGGTTAATAAAAATACACAGAAAAAATCAAATAGAATCAAACTTAAGGCGATACTAAAATAAATTGAGTGTTTTTTCGTAACCATTTATTTCACTATTACAGCATGTTTTTTTTTTTTTGGTGTGAACTTCTCCCGTTCTGGGCGGAGTGGGAGGGTGTATCAGACTCTTACTGACTAAAACCCACCCGTGTTTCTTCCGTTGCCTGTGTTGCCAGGGGCCTCGGTATCCCTTTCGGACTTTCCCACGACCCCGGCAGGCATCGGCCCTAGATGGGTGTGTGTGCGATCTAGTTTAATATACATTTTAGCATAACTTCTTGCATTATATGAAGGCGTAATAATAGATTTAAAAGACACTAAACTCATTTATCTGCGCCTTAAGTGGACTCTATACAGTTTGAAATTCTCTCGTCTGAGGGAAGAATTTTTGTATCTTTGTGTATGTTTCTAAGTAGCCTATAATCAACGGAAGTTACTAAAAATAAATATTCCCTATGAAAGCGAACGGCGCAGGCGCGGCGGTGCGGCGTGAGCGTGAAGTATATTAAAATTTGTATGGCCAAGGTCAACGGCGATTACCCGACCCTTAAGTTCTCGAGTCGGCTTCGATGCTATCCAAAGGCATTTGAATATTAAGTAATTTATGCGAAACTATTTGACCTTTCCATCTGTCTAATACCATTCTTCAGAAATCTTCCTAGGATTTATTTATTTATTTACTTAGGTTTACCAACGTTCATAAACACTACAGAAATTATAGGAAGCAACAGAAAATGAGGAACTAAATGTAACAAACAATTATAGGTTAATACAGCATTTCCTTATTATTACCTCCTTGTTGAACTATCTTAAAACAAGCAGTTTAATTACATTCATTTACATTTAAATCCAGGTATTTAAAAAAAAAAACAAATATATCTAATTAATTAATAAAAATAACTAAAACTATTGACAAACTAAAATAGGGCGTCGAAAAATTCATCCACATCGCTGTCGACTGGTAATGTACCCAAGAGACTGGCGGCCAAGGTAAAACCCAGCCTTTGGGTCACGGGAAGTGTCAACCAGCCGTCTGTAGATTTTAAAAAGGCTATGAGCACTCGGACCCCACGGCCCGAGGGTTTTAACCCCAAACGGCTCGAAAATATAATTACCAACTAGGTCATTATACTTACGCCGCTTGAGGTTCTCTGCAGCCGCAGTAGCAGCGCCAGCAGTTTAATAATTTGTATATAATAATAATAATAATAAATCTTTATTTTCAGATCAGAGATCCATAATACACGAAAACACTTACTAACTAAACCAAAAACTACAACTAAAAACTAAAAACACACTTAAATAAACTTAATTACTTCACTTTAATAACGGTTTGTGAGCCGCCATCCAGTGACTTATTATTAGGCTATCCACTCTGCCGGCTACAGAAGCCACGAGGCTGTTGGGGCTGTCGCGCACCCGACGCATCAGTGATGCGGGCGCAGCAGCGAGCCAAAGTCCGGAACGCGTGCGGCCGCAAACATCCCCGACGCGCTACAGAAGCGCGGCAACCCCAGCATTACCCGGAACGCATTGTTATATTGGACTCGTAGCGCATTGTACGAGCCCTGTGTATAACTGACCCACAGGGCGCACGTATACAGCGACTGGCAGTAGGCCCTGAACAATGTTATTTTAACCTCTCGCGTACACCGTGCGAACCTGCGGGCCAGCATGTTACACCTGACAGACAACGCTCTACGTTCCCTCTCTAAATCGTCGTCATCCGACAGCCTAGCGGTGACCCAGTGCCCCAGGTATTTAAAACGAGTGACTCTTTTTAGCGGAACGCTGCCCAAGGTAACCGGTGGAACAATGTCACATATTTTGTTTTGCGCCCTAAACACTAAGAGTTCGCTTTTCGTTGAGTTGTACCTGAGACCATGACTCACCGCATAGTCTTCACAGATTCGGAGAAGCTTTCTCAATGCACTGATCGATGGGCTCAGCAACACCATATCATCCGTGTAACTAATATTATTGACACATTGTCCGTCAATGGAACAACCGACTTGGGTGTTGCTGAGCTCACATATCAGCCGGTCGACATACAGGTTGAAGAGCCTGGGCGAGCTAAGCCCCCCCTGCCTCACCCCGCACTCCAACTCGTACGCACCTGACATGGTACCTGCCCATCTAACGTAGTTGGACTGATTGCTGTACCAGTACTTCAGTACAGCAATCAGTCCACCAAGAAGGTTAGTCTCATGGGAGAGTTTCCTCCAAAGGCAGTCATAAGATACTAGGTCGAATGCCTTGGAGAGGTCCAAAAAACACGCGTAAACTGGTGTTTTCCTTGCTGCATAATATTGGACAGTATGCTTGAGACAGGATCGCTGCTTCAGTCGACAAATGTGGCCTAAATCCAAATTGGGCGTCATGTAGAGTGATATGTTTATCCAGCTGTCGGTCAATCAGACCATCCAACACCTTCGCAACAATGGTCGCCAAGGAGATAGGCCTGTAATTGTACTTGTCACTCGTATCTCCAGTCTTGTTCTTTATTATAGGAACGACAATCGTTTTTATAAGGTCGTCTGGAAGATACGAGTGACTCATACACAAGTTGAACAAGAGAGCTAATACACGTGGTAAATGCTTACCTGCATATCGTAGGTGTTCCACACATAAGCCGTCGTGTCCAGGAGACTTACCCCGCTTCAGGTCCCTCAAGACGGACGTATATGACGGAGAAGGTACGTCTCTCTGACATATATAACAAAACAAAGAGAGCTACAGCCAATCTCATATATTAATAACAAAAAAAAATAATTATGATAAAAATAAATACAAATTAAGCGTATTAAAATTGCTATTTCTTGCGACACAAATGATCAAGAAGTTATAAGCATTAAGACGCTGACAACACCTAAACCGCGGTCACTGTCAAATTCCATAGAAAAGAAAGAGAAGCGCGATGACACAACGCTTGTAATTTATTGCAAAATATGAAGTAATTATCTATTTACTCAAAACTGAGTTGAGTAATCGAAAATAAAAAACAACCAAGTTCTGCATTCAAATAAGACGTTCTTGTTATTAATTAAATAAGTAACGTATGTTGATATTTGATACAGATATTTTGGATTAGAACTCAAAGTAAGAGGTTAGTTTAACGTTAGTTTGTATCGAGATTTTGTTTTCAAAACGTGTTTTGGTAACAACCAAGTTCTGGAAAATATGTTTAAAATTAACATATATTTTTTCCGCTACCCCAAACTATACAGATTTGGCAGTTTTTTTTCTTAAGCGAAGCCTATTTTGGTCAATTCTGTCTTGTCAGCGCCTTAAGTATAAGTAGTAGTATTTCAGCCTGATTAGTTGGTTTAGTGGTTCCTGGTTCGATTCCCAGGTCTGGCAGTGTTATTGGGTTATCCATCTAGAATTTCTCAGTAGCAGCCCGGAGTCTGGATTTGTGTCCGGTTGATGGCAATAGGCTCGCCCCCTATTACATGGGATTTAAACATAACTGGCGAAAAGTGGGTGTATTACAGGTACACCTCTGCCCAACCCATCGGAGAATAGAGGTGTGATGTTATAGATAGATAGATAGATAGATAGATAGATAGAATGTATAGTATTGAATCAAGAGAAATTAGAATTCGTCGATAAAACTGTTTTCCTGGGGATTACGCTCAACTCAAGGCTTCAATGGGGCCTCATTTAACTTCCCTTGCAGGACGGCTAAGTTCAGCAGCATATGCTGAACTTAGCTAATAATCCGTCAATTTACTGATGTAGATACCGCACGGCTAGTATATTTTAGTTACTTTCATAGTATTATGTCGTACTGTATTTTACTTTGGGGACGGGCTGCAGACATCGAGTCTATTTTATTCTGCAGAAAAGAGCCATCAGAGCCATTTATGGCCTCCGCAGGTGCGACTCTCCAAGGGAACTGTTTAAAGAAATTAACATCATGACGGTACCTTGTCAATATATATCTATGAAAACATCATGTACGTAAGGAAAAATCTACATCTTTTTAGTAAAAGAGGTGAAAGACACAATTATATCACTAGAAATAGGGACCAATTAGTTCAACCAGGTTTCAGGCTGGCTAAAGTAGACTCATCTTTCATGGGGTACTGTTTAAAATGTTACAATAAAATACCTCCCCACATACTTCAACTGAATGAAACAAAATTTAAATCTAGTATAAAACGCACACTATGTAGCCAAGCATATTATAAATTGGGGGATTACATTGCTGATAAAAATGCTTGGCTCAACGCTGGTCCTGCTCCACAAGGGCGCAAAAACTAATTGATCAGGTATTGAAAATAGTATTGGAGCTGCTGAAGATTTTAAAACTCTCTTTGCATTGTATAACTTCAATCTCTTAGTATTGTATAGCTGCACAGCACATTGTTATGTGAGTACTATGTACTATAAAGCTGCCATTTACTGGATACGTCTTTCATTGACTTGAATGTGCCCTGGCGGCTGGAAGTATGTCGTGCTCACTCTAATGTCTCGCTGATGGTGGCGCGTGTGTTGGATCAATTAGCTCCCAATTCAAAATGGTTGAGCTGAATGGTGCTGATCCACGCGTCATGTTCGTGAACGGGCGCCGTCAGTAGAGACTGGTCATCTCTTAGCTGCCACGGCTTATTTTAACTTTAATTTTTGAATTGCTTTTGTTTTTGTTGTAATCTTTTTATTACGGACGCTTTTACGTTTTGCATCGTTCTCACATGTATAATTTCAAAATGAATGATGTAAACAATATTTTGTAACCATACGTTGATTTAAAAGAGTGTCCGTGGAGTTTCTTGCCCGTTCTTCTCCATAGGTACCTACTACGCTTTGGAATGGGCAACTAGCTTCATCTTTCTGACTGACTGACCGAACCCTTGACAGTTCAAAAGTGCCTGTAATTGGTTTATTTGAAATAAATGCTTTGAGTTTGAGTTATGTATTTCAGCCTTTTCAGCTGATGATTTCACTTTAGTGGCCACTCGTTCGGAAAACATTTTGTGTTAAATTAAGTAAGTATGGCATTCTGTCACGCGACTGACGCTGCTGGATAGAATAACGGCACATGTTGGATTAAGTTTTAAATGAATGAACTCAATATCTATTATATAAGGTGTCGTTTTGCATTGATTGATTTGATTCTGGACACGAATCAATAATAAAATAAGTAGGCTTTTTTTTCTAATTTTCGGAAATCGGCATGTGTGGGACACCCATGTTAAGAGGCCGACAATACCTAAAGCGCGGTCACTGTCGGACTGCATAGAAAAGAAAGAGAAGCGCGATGACACAACGCTGGTAATTTATTGCAAAATATGAAGCAATTATCGATTTACAAAAAAGCTATAGATTGTATAAAAAATAAAACAGTATTATGCTAATATGTTGCTTGTAGAATAATCTGACAAAAAATCAGGATGATTGCATGTGTATTAGTATGGTTTTTAATAGTTAAAAGAAATTTTTAGAGGTATCTTCGTGATATTTTTCTATCGTATCAAATTACTTATATTATGTTTTCATCACACTATCTACCTAGCATACATCCTTAATAATATCATATATTTTTCTGATGTTTACTGCAGTGGATCATATACTTAAGGCATCATAAAACTTATAAAATTTGCGTTTAGTTCCTGTAGTCCCCTTAAATTAAGTAAGTATGGCATTCTGTCACGCGACTGACACTGGATACAATTACGTCACATGTTGGATTAAGTTTTTCATAAATGACCTGAATATCTATTGATATACAACATTAGTTTTAGTATATGCGAAACCCGAAACACGTGTCTAGTATATTTATGTAAAGAATCTGTGTACCAAATTTCAAAACTAGCATGAAAAATCACAAAGTTATAAGCTTGTTATGTTACTTGGTTGTCCGTACAAAAACATGCTCACTACGCGGCGCCCCCGCCGCCCGCCCCCCGCCCCTTTAGCGTCGTCTGGCGCTCATTGATAATACTTCGGAAGTAGACTGTACCTAACCGTACGGCGATTGTATTGTAATTAACCGGTGGTAACATTTTCCATCACACTTGCAGGCTTTGGACTGTCGTAATGTTCAAGTGTAGGTAGATATTATTATGTACTTTATTCGTAAATGCAGCCGTAAGTGACAAAATGTAGTCAATGCGATTGTTGCAACTTATGCCAACCACTTAAAGTTCAAATTGGATGACAAGTGTTAAACATCGCTTAACCACAGCAGGCTGTATGTGCGCAGGAGTGTGCCGTCCATAGAGGCAATTAGGCCTAGCCTACCCTACAAACAACGCCAAATGCATTTATTTTAACTATGTAATACAATAATACAAAATATTAAAAAAGAAGTTAAACTCCTGTTATAACATTAAAAGCAACTTGTCGCAACCACCGTGTGACGTAGGTTAGGCAGGCACTCGGCCGGCCTAAATCCCATTCATAAATTTACTCACACTGGTGTATATTTTCGTGAGCATGAACGGCACACACTATTGAAATGGTTTAAATTATGGGCATAACTACAGAGACTGGACCTGGCAATCCCGTGCTGTGATTGGCTCTGTGTAGTCAAGATTTAATTAATGAAAAGTTGAAGACCACGGTTCCGATTTTTTGGACAATTCCCCGATTTGCGGGGTATTTGAGAATCAGACTATACACGGACAAGGTAGTTTCCTTAACCCTTTGACCGCCACGTCAAAAAAGCAAAGACGTGCCCACGGCGCCAAGCTACGAATTATTACTTAAAATCTGTCATGTAGTAGTGACCGTGGCGTGCTGGGCACATTTTGGTTTGTCATCTATACATGACTGTGGCGGTCAAAAAGTTAATGCCTACTAGAGACAATTATAAAAGGGTGGTATTGTCGAATTTATACCTTCCAAAAAAAAAATATAAATTGTAAGGAATAGCAAAAGCCAAGCCAAGCCAAGCCAAGTTGAAAGTGTTATATTGAGTTAGTAAGTATTGTGGCATTCCATCATGCGACTGACGTTGAAATACTGGTATTCAGCTGCATCCGATTAGACTGGAGGCCAACCCCGACAAGTTGGAAAAAGACTACGCAGATGATGATGAACTTGATCTAAGTCAATTCTTTCGTTCCTCTGTGGAGTGCCCTTTCCTATGCAACTGGCCTGGTTTGCCAACCATTTGTTTATTTAAAAGAATGTGTATACAGAGTAAAAATAAACTGAACCTATACAATATGTAACAAAAACCCTGTTGTTCCTTCTACCTACGTTTTAAGAATCGGTTTACTAAGCGATAAAGCAAGTCATTTAGAAAAAAAAACTGTTCAATAAAAAAAAAAAATATATTTTGTTATTAATATTTGTAATGTTTAATCGATTTGTTACCTCTGCAATTCTGCATGAAGCGATGACGCGAAACCAGAAGTAGATAGCACGTTCCCGCCCTCTCTTTGATCGGATCCGCCGCGCCGCCGATTATCTACCTATTTTTCTACACAAGATGTACTTGTAAAATCAGATAATCTAAACATTTTTTTGAATGTGTCGATTTTAATAGTTATTTGATTTTGACCTCTCGACTAGCCAATGCTTAATTTTTTTAAATTATAATTTCATCAATGTTCTGCTTATAGGTGTAAATGTATACGTTCCTAAAAGGAACAACAGGGTTTTTGTTACATATTGTATTTATATCGTGTGGCGTCACGTCACGCGATCAACTTGACACGCCATTCAATGAATGAGAGTCTATTTTAAAATCCATTAGTACATTGAGTAGTTGAAGTAATCCGTGGTTGAAACTTTAAACTTTAAGGTACCGACACACATGCTTTTATAAAAGTGTGCTCAAAACTAGCATGCTCCGCAGCTGTTCACATTTGCAAGTAATAAGCATGCTAGTTTTAAGCATACTCCTAAATAAGGGCGAACACATAAGTGCGATGTGATGCGATACGACACAACGCCGCATCGAATAACAACATAATAAAAGAACATCGAGGTCGCCGATTTTTTTATTGCGATGCGAATTCGCAGTTTTGTGTAGGAGCCCTAAGAGTGCTAAAAGCAAACAATTGGAACACATACTATTTAAGCACTGGTTCTCAGGCAAAATGGAAGCTTTGCAATAAAATACAAATCAAAACAGTGGTTCTCAAAACTTACAAAGATGTATAATAGCGACATATTTTTTTTTAGAGGACGCATCACACACAGCAGTCGCGGAGTGGATCAAATCGATACTAGCATGCATGCAAACCTTTTCAGACTCGCTCAGAGCATGCCGTTCCACCAGGTACTATGCTCGAAAATCAAACGACTATATTCGAAATAAGCAATGTTTCACTTTCGACACACATGCTACTAAGTACAAATTGCTCAATACTGCCATGCTTTCGTGCTAGTAATGGGCATGTCTGTCCGCACCTTTAAGCAAGGCAAAGCAAAGCTGCCGAAACTTCCCCTTTGTCATTATTTTCATTTATTTAGTGGATCTCGATCGTAACGATATCGTGTATTCGACAGCCAGCTTTTGTTAAGGCTGCGTTTCCGCTGACGCCGAGCTGGGTGGAGTGGAGAGGAGCGGACCGTGAATTCGCCAATCACAGTGCTCGAAATCTCCACTCAGAGATTTTGAGCACTTTGATTGGTAATGAAAGATTAAGATATTATATATAAGATTCAAACTGCGGAATGGAGAGGTCCATTCCGCCCAGCTCCGCGTCAGCCTAATACTGGGATTCAGCTGCGTCCGATGAGACTAGACGCCGACCCGAACATTATAAGTTTGTAAAAGGCTAGGCAGATGATGTTATAATTAAGCTTTTGTTAAATGTGATATTTTGCCAAAAACTTCGTGCTATTATGCCAAAAACTTCGTGCTATCTTTTCCCACTAGTAGTTTTATTAAGTTTATTATAGTTCAAGTTGTCTGGCGATATTTTCATTTATTGAAGTCACGATTCACTAAAAAGTAAAAAGTTATTATGTGGGTTGCTGTACCCACATACATCAGCAACTTCCTTCGGAAATAAGTAATAGTAATTGCACACGCTTCCCATTTATAACCCCACATTAGGATTCCGTGTATATATTTTTCGCGATTACGGTGTTGGTTCCATGGAGAAAGTGGTTCAGTTTGATGATCAGTACCACAGCCTTCAATATGACTACAGCTTTCTGATACATGGCTTTTATTTTTTGGTTGGGAAGTTATCAAATAACTTCTCTAGCTCTGGGCGGAGCGGGAGGGTGTGTCAGACTCTTGTAATTTATTGCAAATTATGAAGCAATTATCTATTTACTCAAAATTGAGTTGAGTAATCGAAAATAAAAAACAACCAAGTTCTGCATTCAAATAAGACGTTCTTGTTATTAATTAAATACGTAACGTGTGTTGTGTGTAACATATTTAATGCAGATATTTTGATTAGAAAAACTGAAAACGTTGAATGGAATTGAAATTTTTTTTTTTGTTATTTTATCAACTAAAACTAACATTTTCCGACTCCTTTTTGCCTAAACTATCTCAATAATATATTTATAGATTTTTTCTCGTATATAGTAAAATACCCTATTGGGCATTTTTTTTTCTTAAGAGAAGCCTTTTTTTTCCAAGGCACCGAGGGGTAAGACCCCTCGGTATTTGGAGATTGTCACCCATCCACGGACCGGCAAGCGAAGCTTGACCTGATCGATCGACCCGTGCAATTATTATTACTTAGCCACAGGCCCCGAATAATCTGCCATATAAGTTGGTGAAACTGCAGGCAGAAGGACCAACAGGCAGTGACCCACGCTTCCCTTCGCTGTATTCGAAGAGGCCATAACCTTCACTGGAATAATTACAGGACATTGCTTGCCCATAAACGAGAACTAAGCCTAAAACATTTATTTGGCTTCAAGCCAACTATCCGACCAAATATCTACTCAATACAGATTCAAGACTAGACTTCTAGGCGCCTGTAGGCTGTTACCCGTAATATCCAGGTCTCCTAAGATAGTTCATTGCCTGTCTGACTACTGAGGTCAATCTCTGACAACTTTTACCTACTCTTGCCGATCGTCAATCTCTTGACTCTAGTCTAGGATTTTCGACTAATCGCAATGGTTGTTTTTATGGCCTATAAGACTAGGGGAAGACCGAAGAAACGATGGAGGGACTTTGAGAAAGATATGGCTAGAAGAGAGTGAAGCGAGTGACTACTTATCAGTGACTTGATCAGCCTTTTAAAATGTGGTACAGTATTTACCATTGTTTGTTACAACGGTTTTACGGAAATCCGAAGTGGGTATGCACCGTGATGTAGTCGCAGTGGACAAGGGGCTCACCCCACTTTCCATGGCTAAAGAGAACTGGCGCAAACCTGTAGTACTTCTACCGATGACCACAAGAAGATATGACAAAGCAAGGAGCTAAACGGGCGCTTCTATCGGGCTCTTCATGAGCCTGATGTAGATTTCTTCAGGGGCGTGCCGTCCATAGAGGCAATTAGGCCTAGCCTACCCTACCAACAACGCCAAATGCATTTATTTTAACTATGTAATACAATAATACAAACTATTAAAAAAAAAGTTAAACTCCTGTTAAACTCTTATAGCAACTTGTCGCAGACGCCACGTGACTCACAGTTCGACGGAGCTTACGTACGCAAGGCAAAGGTTTGTTTCGCCTACATTTCGTTCATCAATTTACGCACACTCGTGTATATTTTCGTGTGTATGAACGGCACACAATAGTGAAATGGTTTAAATTAGGGGCGTAACTCCGGCGGCAGGAGCTTGGTCCTCATTGGTTGTGTGTAAATGAAAATTTAATGAATGAAAAATATTGAAGACCAGGGTTCCCAATTTCTGGACAATTCCCCGAATTGCGGGGAAGTTTCCTTCATGACCACCAGACTACTAGAGACAATTAAAAAAAAAAAGGGTGGTATTGTTGAATTTATACCTTCCAAAAAATTATAAATTGTAAGGAATAGCAAAAGCCCTATAAAAGTAATTAAAAACTTCATAATTTTTTATTTTTATTCTCATATTTGGGAAATTTCGCTTGGTTTGTAGGGAGTTAGGAAAATAAGTTTCGACAACACAGTCCAGTATGTCAGTGTTATCCGGCAAAATATGATAGTCCCTTTTGTGGAAGAACACTGTATTACAGTGATACAATTTCAATTGGTAGTGTTTGTTTCATGTGACAGTGACACGTAATTTATATGTGATCTTGAATGTTTTGCTGTTTTAGATCTTATTAAGTTATAAGTAATTGGTTATTTACCTAAGAATGGTGTTCTGTTGTGAAGTTTGCGCCGATAAAGTGTTGGTTAGGTTAAGTTAGTCGCACTTGTCGTTTAATGATAAGATTCAAGTTGTGTCTAAAGGTAGATGTGTGCCCGAATTACGAGAATTCATCCAAAAATATGATAATTCATGACTTCGGATATCTTGCAAGTGACGTGTTCTGTAATTATCATCTACCCACTTGGTTATGATATTTGATGTGGCCGAATCTTTCTTCTGTTTGCATCGTTAGAAAATCGTCCTTGAATAATGTGGTGAGTTCTTGTATGTAGAGCCACGCTGTGATGTTACGCGAATTAGTTTTTTTTGTTGGTGTCAGTATGCATGGCCTACCCTCTGTGGAGAACCACTGCACGCCACTGGATTTCTTAGCGTCCGTGTCCTGGCTACGTTTCGGGGACCTTTTCGGGGAAACTGAAGGTTCTGTCTTCCCAATTATGGACGATGTTATATTGACGAATAACTACCGGAGACATATTATGAAGGACGGGACGGTTGACGTGTGTCGGGCATTCCACCGTCCGGGTGAGTCTATCAGACATATTATCTCTGGTTGTTCTCGTCTGGCTAACGGCGAGTACTTGTACAGATATAACCAAGAGGCTAGGATTATTCACCAGCAACTTGCTTTGAAATATTAACTTGTGAACTCTGAGGTACCGTATTACAAGTATGTGCCCGGCCCAGTTTTCGAAAATGATCATGTCAAGTTGTACTGGGATCGGTCTATCAATTCTGACAGGACTATTGTCTCCAATAGGCCGGATATAGTGGTGATAGATCGATTAGCGCGCCGGGTAATGATAGTCGATGTTACCATGACGAGAACCTCGTGAAGGCTGAGAAAGAGAAACAAATAAAATATCTCGACTTAGCACACGAGGTTGTTAACATGTGGAATGTGAACTCGACTGTCATTGTGCCAATTGTTGTAACGGCCAATGGCTTGATGGCCAAAAGCCTAGACAAACATCTCTCGAGGCTCTCGTTAGGCGGGTTTCAAAATCAAAATCAAAAGTCATTTATTCAAACTACGCTGAAAATCAGCACTTTTCGAACGTCAAAGTTACATAATACAGTCCCCCAAAAATGCCCGCCCGTCACCACTTCCTAGTGCTTTAGCTGGGAAGAAGAAGTGGTGGAACAAACTCCCCAGCAGCACGTCTGTCTGTTTAGTTTTATAAACTTGATTCTATACAAATCGTAAGCAAAGTAATAAACATTGGATTAAATTACACACTTGCCATACGTTAGCTAGCACGCGCCAGTATGGAACAAGGGTGTGGAACAAGGGCCTGATTCAGAAGGCAGTACTCCTCGATACAGCTCGCATCGTGAGGAGGTTCCTGTCTCTGGAGCCCTATGCACCGGTAGCTTGGACCCTGCTCCCGACACCGGCGGACCACTATTTTTTTATATTTTTAAATGTTTTTTATATCTCTTTAAGATATATTTAAAAATGTATTTTATATGGAAAACCAAATGAAATAAACGAAATAATAGTAAAGGTTTATTAACAAAAATGGTTGGACAATCAAACACAAACAACACCATGCGTGTACAATAATAGCGTACCTAAAACAATTATATACCCATTAGTGTTATCACCAGTCTTTGTATGAACTCTGGTATCCAAAGAAAGATTTAATGTGTTATGGATACCAGCATTCTCACATAAATGAAATTCATATGTAGGTTACATTGGTTGCATTAGAAGACGATGTCAACAGTGGCGCAGTATACAAGAGAGGAAGCCTTTAGTAGAATGTGTGTAAATGTAGTGAAATGTGAAATTATAGTTCATGAGTGAGGAAAGAGTGTGTGTTCGTGTCTGAAGGATCATCCATCGTACCAGGTTAGCTTGTGTCTATAGAAGATTGTGGCTACACATACGTATAACGGCGCAGGTTAGTCTTTACCAGAACTGGTATTTATGTTATGTCCTCTTCAATCTAGCTAAGAAAGTGAACATGTCTACAACTTTGATTGTATACGAAGGTCATTCAATAAATACTTAGCCTACAAAAAGTAAACGAAAATTTTGGAAAAGTGGCAATTTATTTTTCAACAAAGTCTCCTTTTAGTTCGATACACTTAGCCCAGCGATGCTCCAACTTTTTTAACCCGTCCGAAAAATAGTTTTTGTCAAACTCTGCAAAATAGGCCTCCGTGGCGGCGATGACCTCCTCATTCGATCCATATCTATTCCCGGCGAGTGATTTTTTCAGATTAGGAAACAGAAAGAAGTCACAAGGGGCCAAATCTGGAGAATACGGTGGATGGGGCAACAATTCGTAGCGTAATTCGACCAATTTGGCCATGGCAACGGCAGACGTGTGAACCGGTGCGTTGTCGTGGTGAAACAGCACTTTTTTCTTCGCCAGATGGGGTCGTTTTTTCTTTAATTCGGCGTCAAATCGGCCCAATAAATCGGGATAGTAAAGCCCTGTAATTGTTTTACCCTTCTCGAGGTAATCGATGTAGATCACACCTTGTGAATCCCAGAAAACGGTGGCCATAACTTTTCCGGCCGATTTTACAGTTTTCGCCTTCTTTGGAGCACGTTCCCCGGTCTGGATCCATTGTTTTGATTGCTCCTTGGTCTCTGGTGTGTACCAGTGGATCCAGGTTTCATCGACGGTCACAAAACGACGCAAAAACTCCGCTGGATTCCGCTTAAACAGCGCCAAACACGTCTCCGATGTGGTCTCACGGTTGCGCTTGTTTTCTGGTGTGAGTAAACGCGGCACCCATCGCGCCGACAGCTTTCTCATGCCGAGTTCCTCGTGAAGAATATGATGCACTGTTCCTTCTCAGTTAGCTCCCGAACCTTCAATCGGCGATCTGCCAATACGAAATCATGGATTTTTTTAATGTTTTCCTCCGTAGCAGCTGTTTTCGGTGCACCTGGACGTGGTTCATCAAAAACCGACGTACGGCCACGTGCAAACTCGTTGAACCAATTCTTGACGGTGGCCATCGATGGAGAAGAGTCACCGTACACAGCATCCAAGCGCTCTTTGATTTCGATGCGCGTTTTCCCTTCCAAAAATAGGAATCGAATCACCGAACGATATTGCTCTTTTTCCATTTTTGTAAAACCGATCGACACGTTCGCTTCCATAAGTTGTCAAATTAAAACAAATGAAGGGATTGGAATGAAAATTTGAAAAAAGAATTAAAAAAGAATGTGCTACACTGTGGTAAAACTCTTTTGAAACTACAGCGCCCTCTGGCGATGAGGCTAGGTACTTATTGAATGCACCTCGTATCATGGGATCGTGGCATCTACTCTGAGATACAGTTAATTTTCTGGGGAAATTCTTGTCTGAGGGAACAGGTATTCAAAGCCCAAAAACGTTGCTTGAGGTCAATTATGAACATGAAGACAACAGATAGCTGCGTTCCGGTGTTTAAATCCCTAAAACTGTTAACCTTTCCGGCAATTTATGTTCTAGAAATGGCAATGTTCGTTAAACGGAACATGCACCTTTTCACTACAGTACAACAAATGAGGCAAAGACCAGTCAGGAGTCAGTATAAAAATCTTTTATATGTTGAGAGCTGTAATACTGCTTTACTTAAAAAAAAACATGACTTGCATGGGTCCTACGATTTATAATAAAATACCTGACATAATAAAGATGGACACAATACACAACTTTAAAAAAAGATTAACAACACTACTTATTGAGAAATGTTATTATTGTATTAACGAATTTTTAAATGATGATGACATAAACTAATTATTCTTGATTACCAACAATTATAGAAGCAAATAACCTAATTTAATAAAGTCTTCGTTTTGACAATATATTCGTGTAATTGTGTTCGTTCTTTCAATTGTATTTTTTATTTGATATATTTTTTTTTTTGAGTTGCCTAATTTAGTTAATTTGTATTCAATATTCATGTTCAATAATAGTACTTGCATGATCATTATATTATTATGAGATATAAACAACAATTTTTGCATGCCTATTTTAAGGTAAATTGTACAAGGATCACAACTTATTTTAATATCTTATGTCATGTACCTACAATTTATGCAAATAAAGCTTTCTTTCTTTCTTCTTTCTTTCTTTCTTTCTTTGGTCCTCGTATTAGTGGTTCAGCAGCTTCAATATCATCAGGATTGTGCCGGAATATAGCATTTCGTTCTGCACGTGGTACGACAGCGGCTCTCCTGAACTCATCTTCTGTCCGTTAGAAGACAGCTGCCACACAATCATCGATGCGAAGCTCTGCTAAACTATTACCAGCCAGTGTTACTCTTATCCAACCTTTTTGGTGGTTCCAGTAACTCCGTAACAACACGAGGCGGCGGCGGTGCTGGCGCCACTTGCTGCGCCGTCAAATACATAAATTCTTCCCTTCCTATGGGGGTAGGCAGAACAGATTGTAGCTATCTGCTACGATCCTTACATACTCCTTTAGCTTCGTTTACGTTCATACATCTGGTCATACACGCACGCCGTTTGCGACTACTACGCACCTGACCTTTCTGAAGCATTATAATTGTTTCCTTCTAGGGCGTCCCTCCCGGCGTTTCCAATCACATCTTTCTTGTAAATACCTTTTGTTAGTCGCCTTTCATTCATCCTCTCAACATGACCAAACCATCTAGGTATACACTTTTTAATTTTGGTCACTACATCTTTTAAACCGCAACGTTGGCTTATCATATCATTCCTCGGCCCATCATTCATAGTTACACCACAAATGCATCGCAAGGAACGCATTTCCATAAACAAAAGAAGAAATTTCGAAACAAACTCAAGGGTCAAAGTCTCCTTTAAAGACTTTGACCCTTGAGTTTGTTTCGCCATTTCTTCTCACAGGTAGTCAGATAGGAAAGTGACTCCAATATCCTATTTACAGTATAAACTATTTCATTTCATTTTACATTGGTACAATATTATGGAACAAAGATTATACAGGGTGACATTGAAAACATGCGACAAATCGAAATGGGAGATTGTACTCATCATTATGAACAACTTTTACTAAGGGACCAAAGCTACAATCCCAAAAAAAAAACTGCTGTCCCCTACATTTATGTTCGCAATACCTCATCAAAATGTAGGAAAAGCAGATTTTTTTTTTTTGGGATTACAGCTTTGGTCCCTTAGTAAAAGTTGTTAATAATGATGTATACAATGTCCCATTTCAGTTTGTCGCAAGTTTTCAATTTCAACCTGTATACAATGAAATTAATCATCTTTTTGAAACTGACTGTACTACCTAGGCAAATACAATTAGAATAAGCCACACGACCAACGTGCCCCAATAGAGGTGTTAAAACAACTGTAGCACTTACGAAACTCACTACAATGAATTCTTTTAAATTGGTATAATGTGCTAAAACGTGAACTTGTGGGTAAAATGGACATGGCTATATTCCTTGGGAGTTTTTCATTAAGCTAATGGTATAGTATACTGCACCTTTTACAATTCGCTACGCTATAGGAACATATGCGTGAATGTTTTTGTAACGCAAAGGCTTTCCTCATACAGAGGGGTCGCAGAGGTACTCACAAACTATAGAGATTTGGCAATTTTTTTTCTTAAGACAGGCCTTACTTTGGTTATTTGCCTCTTTTCAGAGCCTTAATTATGGATTGGTAGAATTTGCTAAAATGTGCTAAAACGCGAACTTGTGTGTCATATGGAAATAGTTATATTCCATGGGAGTTTTTGTTTATGGTTTCAAAAGTCTATTCGACGACACTTTTAACAATTCGCTATGCTATACAAACATATGCTTGTATAAATGATAAATGATTTTATTTCTGTAAGTAGGTTTGCACAAACACTTTTACACGTCAATCATATTTTTTTTTAAAGTAGATGATGTCGGCCTATCTGACTACTCTGAGAAGAAAGGCCGAAACAAACTCAGAGGTCACAGTCTCTTTTAAAGTCCAGACATAATCTTGGTCAGATCATGTGAAGACCATGTGGATTGGTGTCTGAAATGGTCTTTTGATGAAAGAACCACACAGATTGAGTGGACCTGTCCAGTCAGTGCACGCATTTGTCGGTAGCTGTGCAGCTCAACTCAGAACTTAAGGAGCTCAACGAACAATACCAAAGAAAGGACATTTGGCTAGGCCGCAAAAAATACTCAAACTGCCAGACCATGTTAAAAACTAACTGAGAATAAAACAAAATTAAACAATGACCCACATAGTCTTCACATTTACAATCATTAAAATAATATAATACTTCACACAGTAAATATTTATGTCATTGCTTAAATAAAATTCATCAATGTCAATGTGTATATCCGGACATAATCTTGGTCAGATTATTTGAGGACCATGTAGGTTGGTGTCCAAAATGGTCTTTTGAGGAAAGAACCACACAGATTTGAGTGGACCATGTTGTTACCATGACCATGATGTTATCATGCAGCTCAACTTAAAACTTAATATCTGTCCGTCGGTGAATACTTCAGCAACGCACAGCATAAGCCTTTTCATAATGCGAAGTAGCATGCTTACCGTTGTTAGAAAATGTCCATGAAAATTGGAAATGGTCAAAGAGTCCAAGATTCTTTCTTCCACCTCAGCGTGCCTAACAAAGATTAACTTACACGGCTAGTACTACTTTTAACCCTTCCAAATTATCTAAATATGTTTGCGTTTAGCAAGGCTTACACCTAATCCGTTATCGGTCCAACTATGCTTGTACGTCGTCGGCCGCCAAACTCGGCCGATCGAACAAAACATATGTAAAAGAAAGTGTGTACACCTAGCTATTGGAAGATGTCGGTTGAAGTAGTGTAAGCACTCTTTCTTTAAAAAGAAAATGAGTGCTGAGTGTGTATACTAATTCTACTAGAGTTGCGCTTACGTCAATGCGACTGACGTTAGTGCAATGCAACTAATGCTTTGAAACAAACCAACCTAAGCTTATCTTCCTCATATTCAAAATACTCATATCAATATTTATTTTGTCCCCAGACACCAAGAGTACACAAAACCAACTCTCCTAACAGAAGATCAACAAACAAACTCAGAATGGGCAGACCTCTCCCACGATACAGACGTCAACCACCTTGAGAAGACTCCATCACTAACAAGAGAAGAGAGAGAAGATATAGAAGTGCTATTTAACAACGAATATGTGCCTTTAACAGAGATACAACATGCGAAAACGATTGATGTCCAAAAAGACACAGAGAATTCTATAAACGAGAATTCTATTGAAAGATACAAGAGAGATATCTCAGAAAAAACGACACCTGGACATCTAGAACCTTCTAGAACTGTTTCCGATAAATTTGATGGAATTTCCGAAGGCTTTGGTTTAAAATCTGTAGGAAGAAAACCACGGGATGTGACTATACCTGAACAGGAGTTTTTCAGCGTAAGAGCGGAAACGTTTGTCGTTAATATTGAGGGTTTGAGGATAGAGAACTCTGATAAAGAGCCTCACATTATTGAGGAGAGCATTCCTAGCGTATTGGCTGATTCTAGGGTCACTTTAAGGTGAGTATTTTTTGGGTCCATACCGTATATTACTGAGTAAATTGGTTAACTATGGTCTGCTCCAAAAATATCTTATGAAAATGTAAACAAATGGATTAGAAAATGTACCTGTGAATGCCAATTTATAGTGCCACTTACAAATTAAGTTTTGATTTGTTTATTTGAATACTTAAAACCAAAATTATAATTTGAAATCACCTTATAGATGTTTATCATACATTTGAAGTTAATTTTATATCATTTTTCGTCGATGATATTCCAATTACAGGAGCAGTGGTGGCCCAGTGGTAACGGCCGCAACTTACAAGTTTGTAGGTCGTGTGTTCGAACCCAAGCATGCACTTTACTTTGTGTAAATTATTTCATCACCACTGCTCTCAAAACGGTGAAGGAAAACATCGTGAGGAAACCTGTCCTAGAACCGAAAATTCGAAGACATGTGACATCTACCAACCCGCACTGGGCCCGCGTGGTGGATTACGGACCACTCCCTCTCACCGAGAGGAGGCCTGTGTCCCAGCAGTGGGAACATTATAGGCTGATTATGTATGTTTATTTAAATAACAATTGAATAATGTTATTCAAACTAATTGTTGATGAGATTTGAAGGTCCAACCTTCTTAATTAATTCCTGTTACTGAGTGATTGTGTCTGAATTTAACATGAGCAGGCTTTGTTTACACTTTCATAAGATACTGTTGCAACAGACATTACCTGTATGTAGGCTCAGTATCGAGATAAGAGACGCAGACTAGAGTGCATCCAAAATTAGCAATAGGTTTTAATCAACCCTACCCGTAATAGCTGGCGCTGTCTCATTGCATAATATAAAACTTGTTTCCAAAATCGTACGAAATGTTTGTATATGAATACAGTATTGCAAGTTCATTCAGTTGAGCCATCCATCTACGTAAGCTCGCTGAAATGATAATGAATGTAGTTATGTATAAATTATATTATGACAAAAGATGAAAAAATGTAAATTATATGACTCTTTTATTTGGGCAAGTAGTTTAAAGGCGCTTGACAAGTTTTATCAATTTTTTTAGCAAGGGGTATCGTATTACCCAGTAACTGGGTTGTGTAGTTCAGAGAGGCAGTTGCTTCATGTAAAATAGCTCTAATGTAATTCAGCTGCATCCTGTTAGACTGGAACGTCTAATCTCGTCACAAAAATAGATGGAAAAAGGCTAAGCAGATGATGAAATTTGAATTATCATAAAGTAGGCATCACTGTGTTGGCCAAATAAAGCGAATATTTGGACATTTCCGCTTAACGAAACTGGCCTAAATGAGGCAGTAGTAGCAGAGGACCATTCAACAAAATAAAAGCCTCTATACATCACTAAAGTAAAGACCTCGGCCTCGTCAACAGCGCTCGCCTTTTGTCTCGAAATAGATGGAATTGGTCAGGGCATTCTAGCTATTGTCCCTGGATTCCATAATTAAGACTATTGCGAACCGTAACGGCTAGGACACCCGAAATAGAGATCCTATACATGATTTACGGCTAATTGCAGAGTTGTAGAATATACGTAAATAATTTTACTGGACATTGAGACACAATTTTTGCTTAAAAGGTGAATTTTACTATCTAGATGACAGTTTATTTAATTAAACACTACTGTTTATTGAACA
Source organism: Atethmia centrago (assembly GCA_905333075.3). NCBI lineage: Eukaryota > Metazoa > Arthropoda > Insecta > Lepidoptera > Noctuidae > Atethmia > Atethmia centrago. Next base: position 13,513,100 of record HG995396.1, on the reverse strand, counting down.
TTATGTTTGTATGTATGTGTACGTCCTGGGTAAAGTTTGGGACTGAGTGCCTACGTATGTATTTTATTTTGCGAACTGTATTAAATATAAGTGGGGTTTTGGCAAATCTAGATTGGTTATCAAAATGGCCTAATACTTCTATCAAGGAAGTTAAGTAATATTCTTGCTGCAGCATCTGGAGATCAATACTTACTTAAAACCCTAGCTACCTATAGCGTTACGATGATCTTTTGGCGCGTGGCCAAAATCGGTACTAACGGCGCCATCTTGTTTTTTTATTACAATTTTCACAAATGTTTACCAACAACGCCCCCTTTTAAATGTCATTTAAGCGCCAAACGATCTTCGTAGCACTAGTGTCCCTGAAGCTACCCCTTCAGGCATAAAAACTGGGTAGGATTGTGATTTGTGATTGATGTTCTAGATTATTCGGCGATGGCATAACCTCAAGAACTGTGATAGCCTTCACGCATGAGATTCAACAATATGGGCAGCCTTGCAAGTTTCTCCTAAAAGGAGAATACATGGTAAGTGCATCATTAACATTGTAATGTAATGTTACTTGAAATTTATGAAAAGTTATTAATTAAACCTACACGAAACGTCAGGAGCTTGGTGCATGGTGCCAATTGGTTGTTTCCTATGGAGAAGAGCCGGCAAGAAACTCCGCGGTTACTCTTTTACAAATAATTGGCTTTTACAACGTGTTCAAATTACACTATTAATAGGTATTGGAGGACTGTGTAGGCCTGTTAACAAGTACCAAGTACTACTTAACAAAGTAGAATTTGGTCAACAAATCGAAGCATCTATGAATACAAGGCCTGCAACGTTTTCATTTTCACAAAATAGAAAAAAAATCCATATTGAAGAAAATTGTAATAAATCGAGATATGTATATGTCTCATAACCACAGTGTGACATGAACAGGAATGTCATCATAATTTTGTCGAAGACATACTTAAGTCAATTACATATTGTACTAGCTGATGCCTGTGGTTATACTAGTATTAAAAATATTTTAATAGCTGTTGCTTGTTGTTTCACTCATATCATAAGGAAACTACTTAATTTACCAGGATTTGTGTCCTATTTCTTTATCAGAGTGGTTTTGAAGCTCTGTGCCAGTTAACTATTCGATTTTGGTTTATATTTTACGCATAAAGAAGTAACAAACATTACCATACTTTTGGGTTTTAATATTGTGTATGAAAACAGTTAAAAAACTTCAGGAAATACCTAACTCATAATTATTATAAATTCAAATTAATTTATTAAACTTAGACGTAGTTCAGAAACAAACAATTAACATGCATACAATTTTAACCAACAGAAAACTTAGATAGATTTAACAGCGGGTCCCAAACTAGGTACAGCCTGTATCTTGGTGACCCAAATATATACATATGTATATAGAACAGCAATGACATTTTTAATGTACGGTGGTCGAAGGGTCGGCTCTGTTTCAATTGCTACTTTCGCGTAGGTTGACATAGTAGATAACTTCTCCGCCATTATAAATGGTTTCCACATTTATCGAAAGGTCACGTTGACATTTCAAACTATAACAAGAAGTACGAGTAGTCTTAATTAACCGGGAGCTCACCCCATATTTGGGAAAGTCAAAAATATCGCAATGAATGCGGGGAAGGAGGACCGACATAAAATCTTTGGAAACTTGTAACGGCTGAAAAATGATGTGATAAGGTAACGGTGGGGTTTAAAGGAAGATGTAGTGACAAAAATTGAAAAAAGTATGCTTAGATGGTTTGGTCATGTTGAGAGGATTAATGAAAGGCGACTAACAAAAGGTATTTACTAGGCAGATGTGAGTGGAAATTGAAAAGGAGAAAAAGGAGGGGACGCCCCAGAAAGACATAGTGACCTCATTGGTGATGTTCTTCAAAAAGGTCAGGTGCGTAGTACTCGCATCCGGCGTGCGTGTATGACCAGATGTATGAACGTAAATGAAGCAAAAGGAGTATGTAAGGAGCGTAGCAGGTGGCGTTCTATAGTTTCTGCCTACCCCCATGGGAAGAAGGCGTGAGTTTATGTATGTATGTAATTATATCTTCGGCTGAGCTGTAAGAAGTAATCCTTAATGAATCAATAACTATGAACGCAGATATTTTCGCGTTCATACTTTCGGTTCCTACTTAGACTACTTAGAGAAAGTGTGTCATGTGTAACGTGTGAAAGAGAAGAGACATTTAGAAATAATAATGGAAGAAGATGGTGAGCTAACGAGTAACGACGTTCAGTTTCCACAAATTTTATTTCAGACATCCTTTTCACACGATATGCGAATAGTCAAAATCCAAAATCATTTGTTCAATTAGGCTGAGAATCAGCACACTTTGAACGTTAAAATTACAGAAAACAGTCTCCTAAAACGTCCGCCCTTCACTCAGTTACTAGTATTTGAGCTGGGCTGAAGAAGTGGCGCAACAAACTTTCCAGCAACACATCTGCCCGTTAAAGCATGTACGCACGAACGAACAAAACCAAGTGAACACGAAAATCGAACACAGAACATTTGTTTCGGACGTAAATTAACAAAGCGAACACGAACACCATACGATAACAGTTCGACTTGTGTTTGCGCTCAACCGCCCCCGATCTCATTAGTGGCCATGGATTCGCTGTTGGAAGTGGTACACTATTGGACAGGTGGCTGAAAACTGTAGACCCCGCGCCGCCGCGCGCTCCCTCTTCGAGTACGGTACGAACAATGTTATATCAAATTTCTCCGAACACAGTCCACACAGAAAAACAAAATTGGTATGCACATGCGAACAAAGTGTTCGATGTTCGTGCTCAACATGTTCTTGTTCGTGCGTACACGCCTTTATAGTGTTGCTGTATAACAATGACATATTGCTTGTAGAATGAATACATATAGCAATTGGGCGACCAGAAAACGTGCTGGATGGCGCAGCGAGATGGACCTACCGTCTGTTCCAGAAGTATCTGATGGAACTGTAAACAAATCCTGTTCAGCTTAAATTCTTATGCAATCACTCACTAAAGGAAATATCTAACACATTCATACGTATTTAAAGGGTTTCAACTTTTATATCTCATCAGTTTTTCTAACAAATTTTGTTTGAATAACCTTATTAAATTGTAACTGAAAATTGAGGTTTTAAGGGGACTACAGGACCTAAACGCAAATTTTGTAAGTTTTATAATGCCTAAAAGTGTACGACCCACTGCAGTAAACAAAATCAGAATAATATATGATATTCTTCAGGATATATGCTAGGTAGATAGTGTGTTGAAAACATAATACGACTAATTTCATACTATAGAAAAAACACACGTAGATACCTCTAAAAAAATATTTTAACGATTAAAAACCATACTAATATACATGCGATCATTCTGATTTTAATCATATTATTCTAAAAGCAACATATTAGCATAATACTGTTTTATTTTTTTATCCAATCAATAGTTTTTTTTGTAAATTGCTTCATATTTTGCAATAAATTACCAGCGTTGTGTCATCGCGCTTCTCTTTCTTTTCTATGCAGTCCGACAGTGACCGCGCTTTAGGTGTTGTCGGCCTCTTAAGTATTCAAACAGCCAATACAAATTACCCCATTTTGTTAGTGACATTTCAAACTGGCATCCACGGTTACGTTTTGTGATCCATTTGTTTACATTGTCATCACATACCTACTTTTGAAACTGACACCCTAAAACAGAGGGCCTTGTGGCTAAATAATAAACAGCCACACGGGTTAATCGATCAGGTTAAGCTGCGCTTGCCGCGGTTGGTCCGTAGATGGGCGACCATCTTTACACACCAAGACGCCTCCGTGCTTCGGAAAGCACGTTGAATCGTTGGTCCGGCTGTCACTCGTGGATCTTTGACAGTCGTTACAGGTCGTCTGAAGCCCGAAAGTCTGACAACCAGTCTTACCAAGGGGTATCGTATTACCCAGGAACAGGGTTGTGGAGGTCAGATAGGCAGTCGTTCTATGTAAAATACTGGTATTCAACTGCATCCGGTTAGACTCGAAGCTAACCTCAACGTAGTTGGGGAAAGGCTAGGCTGATGATGACTTTTTAAACTGATAACGTGTGAATGTAGGCTGGGCTGAACTTATTGTAGAACAAAGTCAGCGACATTGAACAGGCACTTATAATCCAATCAATTATTGTCATGTTTGTCATCCGCTTACCTGGGGAACGCTACAATTTGCAGAATTACGGCCATTACAATTAGAGAGACCACGCATCCATTTGATGATTAGCTCCCTGAGCGAACGTAGTCAAGACACACCCAAAATGAGTACCATTTTCAGTTATATATATGTATATATATATATAGGTATGGTTTTAGAAGTCATGTGTAACTTTAAATATAGACATTTGTATTGTGGGGAAAATCTAAACCGAAAATTTATAATATTGATTGTTTTTGGGCCTTATTTTCCGGCCAGTTCTGGATTAAATTCTGCATTACAGGCTCAAGACAATTTTGTAACCTTGGAGGTAAAATACTGGTAATTGCTGCATCTGGGTAGACTAGAAGACGATTGCCGAAAAATATAGCCGAAAATTGCCTGTTAAGCCCCGCGCGACACCGATTCGGAGTCAAACAATAGAAATGCAATTGTGTCTCATTAGCTGTCCTTGACCAATTAACAAAACACAGTCCCCGAAAAAATATATCAAAGTCAAAGACAAAATATTTATTTCAAATAGGTACTTATAGGGCACTTTTAAACGTCAAAATTTACAACCAAATAGAATTGATTCTAGTCGCCCCTTCCAAAAGGTAGTTTCGTATGGAGAAGAATGGGCAATAAACTCCACCGTTACTCTTTTAAAAATGTTTTACAATATTTTGTATAATTATAATATAATTTTATTCTAGATGCATCGTCTTCACATGTTATGTGAAGACGATGCATCTAGAATAAAATTACTATAAGTATCACAATAGGTAAAAAGAAGTAAAAATGAAGAAAGAAAAAAAAAGAAAGAAAAATATTTTAGAAAAGAAAGAAAGCAAGAAATACAAAAAGTTAAAAAAATAGCATTTGAAACTAACAAAATGTGTATATTCGTTCGATTAAAAACAAAAAACAACAGAGAAAATAAATAAAAACGCCTTGTGCGACGCCAAAAAGGCTCCTATCTCAGCATAATGCTGCGATATTTAAAAAATAAATACCGCAGCGCTGGTATTCTGATAGGGCCCACTGTGAAGCAGTGACAGATATATTAATTGTGATAGATACAAGGTGTTCAAATATTTACATAAGTTTTCCTAAAAAAAAAAAAGATTTTAAGAATCAAGCTGGATCTAGTGTTACTGTTTAAGTAGTGTGTACCTAGTTTCGTTTTTTTTTTAATAACATGGTTGTAAAATTACTCTTGTCCTCAAATCTTCGGGTCTGGCATTTTTTTAAAGTTGGCATCTCTAGTCACACACCTAATCACACCCAAGGAACTTAATTATAACGACTACTCTCACACCCTTGTTACTTTGTGTGGACCCATCGTGACGCAAACTTTTACCATGAATTTAGTACATGACTTTCAACTCTGGGGTGTCCCAGAGTTGAAATTCGCAGGTAGTTTAATGAAATCGGCTGTCGGGTTTACTACAGGTACACTCTGCCTAACCCTTGGGGGATCACAGGCGAGTTTGTGTGTGTTTTATATGTTTTATATAAAACACACACAAACTCGCCTGTGATCTTTGCAGTTTTTGCAAAGCCAACACGGTTAAAATGTTTGACACAGCTGTTTTTTTTTTAATAACTAATATATCAACGCTCTGGATTCAGAATTTCAGACCCAAATCCATTGTCATAGTTTGTGTCACGAAAAATACAAGGTGGAAGTAATTCCACCGTATATTTTGCGATAGTTTGCGAGTTGCGACTGTTATTTCATTATTGTTCACAGGTGAAAGAAGGTTCTTTACGACCAAAAACGGCGCTATTCGACGTAGTAGCGCCTGCGCCGATTACCGACTCCAAACTGTACATATGCGCTAAAAACCTCAAGCTTGGAGTGGACGATCCTTTTAAAGACGAAGAGAAATACCTTCACCAAGGTATGGAAGTTTTTTATTTGAAATAGTTTCTTTTAATATCATTTTAAGTGTTTTTTTTTTCAAAACATTATGCCATTTTGTTTCTCTGATTGCTGATGATTTTCGTTGTGCTGAGCAGCGGAATTCCCGGCCAGTGTCTGTTTTTCCCTGTAGTTATAACCTGGGAGTCTTCAAGTTTCGCGGCAAAATGTTACCTATTTCTAGCGTGCACATCATCGCTTGCCTTTTGGTAAGTTAGGGTTAAACGAGAACCTATCCAATGTTAAAAAAACTTCCGAAATTCAATCGTATAATCTTATAGCTGATCGGATTAAGGCCTGTTCAAGCGATACCAAATCGGAACGCGATGTCACCGTCGCGTTAAATTTAAAAATAAATATCTGAGGTCTAAGGTGTTTAAATTATAATTATGATTTAAATAAATGATAAATCGATTGTTGCGAGGCTCCCGGGGGAGCCTAGAGTTTCTTTGTATATCAATTTGTTTGTTTTGTTGTCGGAAATACGTTAGTCACTCGTTTGACTAATCGGGACGCCAGCGCCACCAGGCGGCGCTCCACAGAGTCTACAACATAAAAGCTTGACCGGACTGACCGGAGTTAAGTGCAGTATTGTCGGAGGCGGTCAAGGAGTCAACACGTTTAGAAACTCACGCGTTCCGTGTAGTTGTGTCGTGTCCCTACAGTGTGTGAATAGCCAGTGTGATTATTTTGATCGTAAATTATAATTTGATTTAAACTGCAAACGGTTTTTCTAGTGTGCAATAACCAACACTTCTCATTGTACGCCCACAGTAGTTAAAATATGGCTGATGATAACGAGAGAGACGTACGTTCTCCGTCATATATATTTTCTTTTTATTTAGCAAGACAAAGAAGTACAGTGAGGATTCCATAATTATAAAATTAAATTAAATCTGAGGATGGTAACAGTACAATCCACTACGCTATATCCAGTACATTGTTAATATTCTTTTTAGGCACGGAAGTCTACAAGATGTTCGCATCACACAACAAACTGCTCCCTCTGTGGGTGACGATGCTCCTGATCATGACGTGTCTGACGTTCTCCGCATTATTCTCTGGACTGAACCTGGGGTTGATGTCCCTGGATAGGACTGAGCTGAAGATTATTTCGAATACAGGTAATTTAAGAGTTGCAACTGCTGAATGAGTTCCTGGGTTTAATTTCCTACATTGACACTACAAACACCACTTTTTTTTTGGGTGCGAAATTTTCAAATAACTTCTCCCGCTCTGGATGGAGCGGGAGGGTGTGTTTGACTCTTACTGACTAAAACCCACCCGTGTTCCTTCCGTTGCCTGTGTTGCCAGGGGCCTCGGTAACCCTTGCCTTACAAACACCTTTAACTTATTTGAGAACAAACTTTTGAGAACACCTGCATGTCAAAACGTCAAACAAATAGTTTTCTGACAGCTGCGCGCACAGATTAATTTAGGCCGGCGGCGCGTACGTCGTTCTCGTCGGTACGAAATGTAGCCATTTTAAATATTTGTATTTATGTAATTCATTTTTTTTTTTTTTTTTAATATTTGTATTTATGTTATTCAAATTACAATCTCACTGTATGCTGCACCGGTCGACGTCTTAACGTCAACGCTGGCTATCGCTGAAAACCAGCGCTGGGGCTCTGTCTCGCATAGGGTCGCAGCATTATGCTGAGCGTTGGCCGTTTTGCGTGGACGTGACGCATATTCTCCCCCAAATTGTTTCTTTTTTGTATTTGTGTTCCTTCCTTGCGTCATGTTTACCGCAAATAAATGTATTTTCTTTCTTTCTTCTTTTCTTTAATCATTTTGCTACCCAAAAAATCCCTCTTACAGGCACAGAACAAGAACGCAAATACGCGCGAGCAATAATGCCAGTCCGCGACCACGGCAACTACCTCCTCTGCAGCATACTCCTCGGCAACGTAGCCGTCAACTCCACCTTCACCATTCTCCTGGATGAGCTGACCTCTGGTCTCTTTGCTGTCATATTCTCCACCCTGGCTATTGTTCTGTTGGGCGAGATCACCCCTCAGGCGATTTGCTCGAGACATGGATTGATGGTTGGCGCGAAGAGTATAGTGATAACCAAGGTATGTTTTGAGTGAAATGAAATGAAATATAAATGGTTACCGACATAGCCCGAAGAATTGCCAAACTTAAGTGACAGTGGGCAGGGCATCTTGCTCCTAGAACAGATGGTCGATGGGGCCGAAAGTTTCTGGAGTGGCGACCGCGTACCGGAAGACGCAGCGTTGGAAGGCCCTTGTAGGAGAGGTGGACCGATGACCTTGTGAAGGCAGCAGGAATCCGCTGGATGCGGGAAGCACAGAACCGGTTGAAGTGGCGGTGCTTGGGGGAGGCCTATGTCCAGCAGTGGACGTCTTTCGGCTGAAATGATGATGATGATGAAGAAATGAAATTGTTTATTTTGTAACTTTTACACGTCATATTAAAAAATAAGCTAGGTGGAAATGGCGAAACAAAGACAAGGGTCAAAGTCTCTTTTAAAGTTCGGACATAATCTTCAGTCAGTCAGATCATGTGAGGACCATGTAGATCCATGTCTGAAATGGTCTTTTGAGGAAACAACTACACAAATTTGAGTGGACCTGTCCAGTCAGTGCAAGCATTTGTCAGTAATCGTAAATCGTAAGCGGGCCTTAGAATTGTAAAATGTTGGTCAAACACAAAACTGTTTATAATTTTGTTGCAAATGTTTTAGATTTAGAAATTGGGTTTTACAATTTTTGTTAAATAAATGTGTATGTAAATTAAATATAAATATCGTAATTTGAGAGTTAATAGAAATTTACCTAGAGGTACCAGGGAAGTCGAGTTTCAGAGACAAAATTGATACACTAATACCTTTCCTCCACAGGCAGTAATGGCCCTCACAGCACCCCTAGCGTTTCCAGTAAGCAAGCTCCTAGACTACTTCCTAGGCGAGGAGATAGGCAGCGTGTACAACAGAGAGAGACTCAAGGAGCTCGTGAAGGTGAGAGAGACTCTGTCTCTTTTTGCGTTCCGTACAAAAAACGTGAGGAAGGTATGTACCGTTCCTAAGTGCGTAAATGTCGGTATAATTACACTAAGCAAATTTAGTGGATGGTAGTCCTGATTTTGAGTATTTAGAAAAATTGGTATGGTGTGTGAATTTTTTTCCCCCGTTTGTTTTGATGATAGTACGAAGATTTTTTGATTATATTATGCATCGTGAAAATGTTTTTAATTTTTACACAAGTAATTTTTTTTGTCGATTACAGTTCAAAGGACATTGTCGAAAATGACCTATGAATCAACACGTTTGAAACCTTTATAATAATTATTAGTTTTTTTTATAATGTACGTTACAACTATTACAATAGAACGGACACTTCATAATTTCGAAAACATTTTAAAAAGTAATTCACTTTGTTATTCCCCGGCACCATTATTTTTTGTTTCAATTTGACTTTTTGAATAGGCAAAGGGTATTGTAGCTCATACAGCCAAGTTGTTATTCCCCGGCACCATTATTTTTTGTTTCAATTTGACGTTTTGAATAGGCAAAAGGTAGCTCATACAGCCAAGTCGGGCGACTCGGAACATGAGGCGAGTCTCTGCGCAATAACAAATTCATGTGTTAGCGGGGGTGAGGGGTGCGGTACCGCGCAGCGAGAGGCGCACTTCAGAGGCGCCATCAACTTTGAATCGAGCTCTAAAGTGTGCACCGTAATTACAAACCTTGGCACTCTCAGCGTTTGATCTATGAGTAAGGTTTTTAGTTACAAACAGAATATAGCGATTGAAAGCGCAGTGTGAAACGAGCAACATCGACACTGGCAGTCGATGAATTGACAGATGACACTTTGGCATTCTATATTAATGACAGTCCCGTTTATTTTGTCATTCGCATCCTGTGCTCGCATCGTGCGTTTGCGTTGGTTGTGTGTATTCGTTTGTGTTATTGTATTTTCTTAGTATTCTGTTTCGATTTTATCTAACCACTTGGCGTGAACAAAGGACTGTGATTTCCTCTTGAAGTATCGACCTCTGGCTGTGATTGACTGATACGGACCGACTAAGAACGACGACTAGCATTTAATAAACGGACTTTACGGAGTTAACATGGAATTGGAAAGTGTTTCTGTATTTTGTGTTAACTGCGGATCAGCTTCTGGTTCCATGGTGTTGGACGATGAGCAAATTCTTCATTGTATTCAGCAATGGACTGCTCCGCGTTTGGTAAGTACAACCACTCTTTTTCTCCACTGATTCCTTTTTTGAAACAAAGATGCTGGCTGTTTTAAAACATATTGAACCATCCCGCACTGGGCCAGCACAGTGGGTTAAGGCCCCATCACTCTCAGAGAGAAGGCCATTGTCCCACAAGTGGGAGCATTAGTAGGTTGATGAAAATGATGACTGGTGGTGGTGGTTAAAATAGTGGTGACTGTTGAGTAAGTCCAAACTCTTTTCAGGTTCAAGCTCATGATCTTATTTGTACAATATGTTGGACGGAAGCCAGGGCTGCAGCAAAGACTCCAAATGTATGTCACATTGGTAAAGAATGTGCTCTTTGCCAAGCTATATTGCCACATCGTACACGTTCTCATCAAGTAATTGCACTGAGGACAGACACTGTACATCATGTGCATATTAGAAACATCATCTTGGAAAGACTTCTGCCATTGCAGGTAACCAACATACTTTTGTTTTTTTTTTCAATAATAGACCCATGCTGCGGCCCATGGGTGCAGTTTCAGACAGATAACCATACATGCATATACTTCCAATCTGGAATAAATATCTGCCATCCATAAAAATATTTATACCATGCAGGAATAAAACCTGCAACTAGTAACAGCCAATCACTCAACCTCTGCACCAATTGTGTTTATTAAATATTTGTGTAAAATACTGTATCACTTTCAGGTTCGTGCATCACATTATATTTGCCATCCTTGCTGGCAAAGGGTTGATCGTACTGCCAAGCATTTTTCAACACCGTCAACTTCATCATCGGCTACTCCATCTACCAGCAATCCGTTAAGATGTGCAAATTGCCACATTGATTTAACGAGATTGAGGCGACACATTTTAAATAATGATACTATTCTATCACAAATACAACAACATGTTGCGCCACAAGTGGTGAGTGTTTTCTTATATTTTGTGTTGATGTCCTCTTATTGATTAGTAATTAATTTATTTTTAGTACTTTATTCGTAAAAAATAAAGTAATGCTTTTCATCACTCAAATAAAATTAAATGTTACAGGTGAGCGCAACTGACTACATTTGTGACGCATGCCACACATTATTTGGTAATGATACACCAATGGCTTTAGAAGATTCTGCATTGTTTATAGGTCATCAAAATGTGTGCATAAAATGTGGTCACTCTGTGGCACAATTGCGATACTCCATTGTACAAGCCGAGCAGAACCAGCATATCTTAAATGTTGTGCAAAACTGGATTCACCCACGAGAGGTTAGAGACTCTTATCAGTAAAAAATAAAATAAAAAAGGATCATATAAATATAATTATGCAATACGATCGACTTTCTGTGTAATATCATCATGTAATAATTATATATATTTTTTAGATTCAACCGTCAAATGTCATTTGCCACAGATGTTTTCAAAGAGCTGAAGCAGCTGTTCGTGCAGATGCAGTTAGAGCAAGTAACCAAGTACCACAGGGACCTGAAAGAATCAGTTTACCAAATTATTCAAGGGCACCTGATACACATTCTCGGTGCTTATTTCCAGCTTGCAACAGTACCTCACAGCAATTGATTCCATTTACAATCAGGGTGAGACTTTTTAGTGACCACAAATATGACATACCACCAAACTGCAGGATATGCAGTTTTCATCTAGAAAGCCAATTGTGATCACTATTATATGAGGCTGAAAATACCCAACATAGTTTTACAGCTGCTCACATAGAGGATTTTTGTGAGCTACTCAAAAATGATACAAACAGTCTAGATTTTGAAAAAAATGACCAAATGGAAGACAATATTGTGTGGTATTGGCTGGGACGCACAAAACAACAATTTAGAGAATTGGAAGCCGAATTGCCGATTTTCATAAACGTGCCATTGCACCCGGAGCATATTTAATGAAACTTCGTACAGGAGACTCCGATGAAAGGATTTCAACATTATTAAAAATAAGTAGAAGCACATTGAGCAAATATATTAATAAAGCAAGAGATGTAATGGTGGCACAGGCTTTCCACAAATGGAATATAATGATTTAGTTTTAATACCACTAGGAGTATATCAAATTAAACAGGCTCGCTCATACTATGGTGAACATGTGAGACAAGACGGTTCATATATTATTGAAGTATGCAGGGAGGTCGACGAGGAGTTATTACACGAATTACAAGTAACAAATCCAGGAAATACATGGCTACTTCGAGGTAAAATACGTAGCCGCCATATAAGCCAAAAAACATACTTTGTTTATGTGTTAGTAGACGCTAATCAAATTGGCAGAGATGCCATTAAACAGTACTGTTGCAACTGTATTGTTGGGCGCAGAACTATTGGTTGCTGCGCCCATGTTATGACAATAATATGGTACTTGAGCTGGGCAAGACATCAAAACTCTATCGTCGACCCCCCTGCACAGTTTTTGGACGATATTTTAGTAGACAATATAGATGACCATCCTGATGTGACCAGATAGGTAATTTAATGTCGGCATTATTCAATAAACATGTTCTGAAGCAAAACATTTTTGTTTTATTTTATGGAGTACCTAGGTATTTAGATTGATCCCATATTATTTTAATTCTGAAGTCAAAAAGGCTGTTTATTTCCACTTGGCTGCCGGTGTTAACATATAATGGTCGTAAGCGCGGCTGCTAATCGTCCTAGTTTCGATCACTGGGTCGAGTAGTGTTATTGGGATTTTCGAAATTCTCGGTTGTAGTAGCAGCCTGGAGTCTGGATGTGCACCCATAATATGGTGATAAATTGCCCCCTATAAATATTACCTACACGGGACCCAGGCAAACTGGGTGTATTACAGTATCTACATAAATATATCTTCGGTGCTCTGCTTAACCCTTTTGGGTAAACAAGCGACATTTTATGTGATTATGGAGTATTGTAGTAAAATGCAATACCTACTTCTAAGTCACACAAAAACGAAACAGTCCAAAGCCCTAAACTAGTCATAACTACAAATAAAAGAAGGAATAGTTCATCAATCTATTGAAAGATAACATCCAACGTATTTTCACTAATAGCGGCAGTTATTAGTGTTATTGCCGTATGTTTCTGTTGGCCTAATTATAACCTCAAAATACAAAAGTTTTTTGGATTTTTTACAATTATCAGAAGTGTCCGTGATTTTAATTTAGTTTCAATCGAATATATGCATTATTTAGAACACAGAAGGTAAATTCACGCCTCTGTTGGTTCTTAGGCGAACGATGTATGGACGGCGAACAATGTCCTTTACAATAAAATCGAATGTAATTGAAAATTATACCAACGAGAGAAAAATCAGCAGCGGTTCTTTCGGATTTCAACGAACTGGAAATTAGTTGTATCTAGTATTGCAATAATAATACGAGCCTATTATTGTCGAACAACAGAACAAAGACGTCTTCTCAGCATTGATCACCACGCTTGCTCAAGACCGGTTGGCGATTTCAGACTTGTTTCAAAGCCTTATAAAAGTGAATGACTAAGAACTTCGTAAGAGACAGGTTTTTTTTGTATTCCGAACTAAGGCCCATCGTCCACGACGTTACTCAAAAGAAACATGTATTAAGCTCAAATCACCAACTAGTAACCAGAAAGTATTTCAAGGGCGGTCCGTACACGACGCAAATCAGGGGTGTACACGACGCAAATGTTCGGGTCGGCGAGTTGAGCAACAAAACTGATCCCCTCGCTGAATCGTATTTGGGTCGATCCCGATACAATAAGGAATATGCATGTATTTTTTTTTTCACTATATCTATAATAGACAGGAATATGAACCCAAGAAAAGTATTAAAAGATAAATTCACCTACTGCTTGTTGCTCAAAAAAACATGAAACTCCCAACACTACTATAGTTTAAACGACCGTTTCTGTCGCGGGCATGATGTGACGTCATTTGCCACAAAACTTCTTTGTTTACATCTGTTTGTAGTCCTAAATCATATAAATTAAATTATTTGTCGTGCTTTATTCAAGTTGAAATCGCACTTATTTATTTACCTTAGTGAGATTTCAAGCACTTTGCTAAGACTAGATTTTTATTAACATAGTTTCTTTCGTCACTTCCGGCATTGTCGAAGACGACGCGTTTTGAGTTTGCGTTCCGTTCCACAAAAAAAAAACGCAACATAAATGAATGAATTGTAAAATAGGTAATGCATTAAAAAAATTAAAAAAGATAGGAATTTGTTTTTGGCTCCTACACAATGTATATTTAATTAATGGATAAGTTTTGAATTACTTGCATATTCCATATTGCGATCTAAGGCCCATCGTCCACGACGTTCCTCAAAAGAAACGTGTACCAAGCTCAAATCACCAACGAGTAGCCAGAATGTCACACCACTAGTATTTCAATGGTGGTCCGTACACGACGCAAATGTTCGGGTCGGCAGATTCGATTTGGCAGTACTAGTTGAACAACAAAACTGATCACCTCTCTGAATCATGTTTGGGTCGGCCCGGTACAACAGAGAATATGCATGTAATGTTTTTTTTTCACGATATCTATAAAAGGCAGCAATATAAACGCAAGAAAATCATTAAAAGTTAAATTCAACTACTGATTGTTGCTCAAAAAAAAAAAAAAGAAACTACTTACATCATTTTTTTGCTACAGTTCGTTGTGAGCTGTGACATTTATTGGTGTCTTGAGTTTGTAACTGGTTATTTTTGAGTAGCGTCGTGGATGATGGGCCTAACTGCACCGCTGTACTCGGATTTCTGAACGAATTGGCCAAAATTTCACGATATTATTATATTATAATTTCTTGTATATCCACAGTTCTCGTAGAAGTTAGTGGCCCTACGGTCCGATCTTCCTACTAGCAAGCCTTTCGCTACCAGCTACCTTATAGCGCTTTGCTCAACCTGGGAACCGAACCGAGACCTCACCACTCCGTAGACGCATTTGTCCACAACACTTATGTTCTGACTTATACAGGGTGTAACCGGAATGTAATGTATACATAAATTGAGGTTTAAACTCACTTCAAATATACAAGGTGGAAACGATAATACGACAAAAAATTAAACTTCGTGTGTCTAATGACTATCTAATGACGAATTAATTCACTGGTGTAATGAGATATGTGCTTAGCTGTCACTTTGTTGTAATAAAATGGTCATATTTATTGGTAATCGTTTAGTGTAATCGATTTATGTAAGTGTAAAATAAATGTATAATAATAAGTGTAAGAGTCGCAGTGGTGGCCCAGTGGTAACGGCCGCTACTTACGAGTTGTAGGTCGAAGGTTCGACTCCAGGCAGGCACTTTACTTTGTGTAAATTATTACATGACCACTGCTCTCAAAACGGTGAAGGAAAACATCGTGAGGAAACCGGCATGTCCTAGAAGCAAAAATTCGAAGACATGTGACATCTACCAACCCGCACTGGGCCCGCGTGGTGGATTACGGCCCACTCCCTCCCACATAGAGGAGCCTGTGTCCCAACAGTGGGAACGTTATAGGCTGATTATTTAAGTGTAAAAGTCAGTACAATAAATACAATATACAAGGTGTCGTTTTGCATCCTCGTCAAATTCAAGGAGGTAACTATGCTGATCATTCTCGACACGAATCAATAATAAAATAAATAGGTCTTTTTTTCTAATTTTCGGAAATCAGCATGTTTGGGACACGCATGTTAAAAAGCGGCCCGTTTGATACCGCACTGTAACTGCCCTTTTACACACACACTACCGCATACGAAACAGGATGATTATGTTCTGTGAAAGTGGTGTATTCTAAAATACTGTCAAACTTATGTAACTAAAAAAAACAAGTATGTATTACTTATTGAACAGGTATAGTAATTATATTTGATTATATACGTCTTTCATAGCAGGAGGGGCTTGTGGCTAAGTAATAACAGCCGCACGGGTCAATCGATCAGGTTAAGCTACGCTTGCCGCGGTTGGTCCGTGGATGGGTGACCATCTTTACATACCAAGACCAATTCAATTTGGTAACTTATCTGCTATGAAATCGGTTAATGAATAATAACATTTATCCACAAGTAATTGTTTAAGGTAATTCTTAAATTTATGTAACGGTGTCTCTCTCTTACACTATGGGGTATTTTATTATAAACAGTGGGTGCCATACAAGTTACAATTTACCAAGGGGTATCGTGTTACCCAGTAACTGGGTTGTGGAGGTCAGATAGGCGGTCGCTTCATGTAAAATACTGGTATTCAGCTGTATCCGTTAAGACTGGAAGCCGACCCCAACATGGTTGGGAAAAGACAGGTAGATGACGTCTTTCATAGCAGCCTCCTGAAATTTGACGAGGATGTTAAATGATACCTTGTATTTAACCATTTTATTACACAGTGACAGCTAGCACATGTCAAATTACTCCAGTGAAGTAATAATTCGACTTTAATTCATTTAAAAAGCGTCGCGATGGCTGCTGTGTTTACTTGAAGCACAGTGCAAGCACGCATCCTGCACTCAATTACAGTACGAGTACAACTACAATTCAGGCTACTGATTGATTAAGACGCTGACAACACCTAAACCACGGTCACTGTCAGATTGCATAGTAAAGAAAGAGAAGCGCGATGACACAACGCTTGTAATTTATTGCAAAATATGAATTATCTATTCACTCAAAATTGAGTTGAGTAATCGAAAATAAAAAACAACCAAGTTCTGCATTCAATTAAGAGGTTCTTGTTATTAATTAAATACGTAACGTATGTTAATATTTAATACAGATATTTTGGATTAGAACTCAAGGTAAGAAGTTAGTTTAACGTTAGTTCGTATCGAGATTTTTTTTCAAAACGTGTTTTGGTACCAACCAAGTTCTGGGGAATATGTTCAAAATTAACATATATTTTTCCGCTACCACAAAATATACAGATTTGGCATTTTTTTTTGTTAAGAGAAGCCTATTTTGGTCAATTGGTTCTTGTCAGCGCCTTAATAAAACATTGTGAACAAACATTAAAATAACTAAGCAATAATTGTATTATACAGGTTTTAAAAAGGACATGTCAAATACGCAGTTGTTCCATGTAAAATAAAGAAATAAATATAATAAATTATTCAGCTATCCGGTAAGACTGGAAGCCGACCCCAACAAGTTGGGAAAAGGCTAGACAGATTGAAAAAGGACATGTCCAGTTCCTTCCTTATGGTTACGGGTAATGTTCAGGATATCCGGTTTTGCACTATGATTTAAAAATTAATTATATGTTCAAAATATTTCAACCGTATATTCGTCGTGCAGCTTCAAAAGATTGGTCGCGTTTCTGTTTCGTTTTGACAGCTCTGACGCACACAATGTCGCAGAGACTTGATTGTCATGGAACCGCCTGTATTATTGTGCGAGCGCACTCGTTTCGGTATAGACATTTTTTCGTGGGATTTAGTACGGTGAGGCCAAATCTAACGATTTCAATCTTTGCAAAATTACTATGGATTTATTAATCCTTTTGTTAATGCGGATTTAAAAAAAAAAACTAATTTAATAATAACTTCCGCCTTATCAAAACGAAGTGGTGAAATGTTTTTGACATTCCATTTTATCCTTTAAAATGTGTCAAAAATAATTATAATCCGTATTTTAGATCAAAGGAATATACAGTATTTTCCAAATAGTCACGTCACATATAAAAAATATTCCTCATGCCCAGGGGTATTCGATAATACCCTATATACTCGTATATTCCGTGTTTTTGATAGTTTTCGAGTTATAGTTTTTTTTTAATTCTTGAAACTTGATTGTTTTTTTGTAATGACATCACTATTTGGACCACACTGTATTAACGTAATTACTTGTAAAATACGCTAAGAATAGGTACAAAAAAAAAAATTGTGTGTTCACATCAAACTTCTTTTTTTTTGGGTTCCGTAGCCAAAGAGTGTCAACGGGACCCTATTTCAAAGGCTCTGCTGTCCGTCCGTCTGTCACGGGGCTGTATCTTTTGAACCGTAATAGGTAGACACTTGAACAAAAATTAAAGGGGGACAAGAAACGTGTTTTTAGAAAATAGTTAAATACTGTACTGTGGTACGGAACCCTTCGTATGTGAATCCGACTCGCACTTGGACGTTTCTTTTAAAACCCACTTTATAAATCAAACTTATTTGTTATTTCTTTGGCATGACATTTCTCTCACGTCTTTTGCGTAAGGCAATAATTTCCAAAATATGTGTATTTTATGTATATTGTATATGTATATTAACATTTATTATAAATTTAACCTACCCTAAAATATGTCCCAAAAATCAAGATCCATCAAAACAATTTATTATAATATATAATTTTTTTGTCAATATGAACTAACGCGTGGATCTTCCAGATGATAAAAGTAGGTATATATTGTGTTTTATGGATTATGTTGACGTTGACAATTTATTTTCTGCTTTGCTTACAATTGTGCTTGTATTACAGAACAAATTTGTTCGGCAATTAATACTTAGTTGTACTTACTTTAATCCTAATTCAGTTGGAACATTATCATCATCTCCCTGTCCTCGTCCCATGTTACTTGTGGTCGGTGCAATACGTTATCATCTTCTGTTCTCCCCTGTCAACCGTCAAGCTATCATTAACTTCCTTCTCATTCATATCATTCCTCACACCATCCATCTTCTCTTTCGCCTTCCTGTCCCTGTCCATCCATGACATGACATGACATGACATGACATTTATATTTATCATTCTTATGTGTTTCCTCACTCCTCATTACATGCTCATACCAAGCAAAACGGACCCACAAACTTCCCTTTATATACTCATTTCTCACTTTATCCATTCTCGTCACTCCACACATCCATCTCAACATTCTCATCTCCGCTACATGCAATCCTTCTTCACGGCCCAGCATTTCAATCCATACAGTACGACAGGCCTTATCACGGATTTGTAGATTTTCTCATTTAATCTGTGGGTCGCAAGTTGTTCCTGTGACCTGTCGCCATTTCATCCATCCTGAGTTGATCGGGCGAGTTACGTCTCGGTCTACTTCGCCATGCCCTTGGACAAGCGACCCGAGGTACCGAAAGTCGGAGCAGATCGGTAAGGGCGTTCCGGCAAGAGATATGGTCACAGGGCTGAAGAGGCCGCCAAATTAACAAAACAAGTACTCTGTTTTGGTTCTACTTAATCTCAGGCCAATGATCTCCACTCTTTCCCACCACTCCTTCAATCTGCTCTGGACCTCTAAGCCGGTTTCGGCAACTAGCACTATGTTTTCGGCGAACAGCATACACCAATGAGCCTCTTCCTGGATGTCCGTCGTAAGAGCGTCCATTATCACCAGGAAGAGGTAAGGGCTGAGTGACCACCCTTGGTGCAAGCCGACAGCCACATTGAAGCTGCCAGTAATGCCCAATGTAGACCGGACTTGGGTACTGCATCAACTGTACATCGCTCGAATCAACTGCACATACTTCTCAGGCACATTCTCCTTAAGGACCCACCATAAAACTTCACATGGCACTCAGTCGTATGCCTTTTCGAGGTCCATGAATACCGTGTGCAACTTTTTATGCGCACCTCTGTATTTCTCGCACAGCTGGCGAATGGCGAAGATGGCATCCATGTATAAAATGGAATTGTTTTTGGGAAATTTCACTCTCTTCTCTCAGTCGCCTTTCAATTACTTTCTCCCAAGCTTTCATACTATGTGACATTAGTTATATTCCTCCATAGTTGTTCCACTCCTACACATAATTTTAAAGATGGAACCAGCGAACTGGTACACCGTTCGTCAGGTATGGCTTCTTCCGCAACGACTTATTAAGGAATAAAGTTAACCACGCGAATCCATCTACCCATAATAACTTCCAGACTTCAACTGGTATTCCGTTCTGACCTATTCCTACCTCTTCATTCCATTCTGACCTATACCATTCTTCATTCCATGTACTGCTATTCTCACTTCATTCATACTTTCATTCATTTGCAACATTGAAATAAACCAAAATATTGTACTAAAGATGTCATTTTAAGTAAATACACAATAAAGAAAAAATGCTTTGTGATACAATAAGAAAATGTTAAGAAACAATTGTAAATTCTGATCAGGCCATCAAAATACAAAATGTTTTACTGATCTCGCACAGTAGTACCACCTGTTGTACCTGTGTTCAGTCACAGATGGCGTTATACTAAAAAACATACTAAAATCCTAGGAGTGCGATCCATATTTTGATCAATTTCAGCAAATTCCTGACTCCTAAAACTTATTCATTGATACACGAGAAAATATAGCGGTTGTAAAAATATAACAATCTTTACTGAACATTGTTTTTGACAACCTAGCCAATCCTGCATTATCCCACTGGACATGTCCTTTAAGTAAATGTTTTTTGGGGCATCCTACAGTGCCGAGTCTATAATACTTATACATACATGTATAAACAATATACCTACTTACATTCCTATAATGTATGATCCTTTGTAAGTATCGCGTAGTTCTTTTTTTGCAGGTTCTATATTTCTTAGCGATGCCAGTCTGTGCATGTTACATTATGATAAGTAGACCTCCACTGCAGATTCTCCTGCTCCAAAGAATGTAGATTAATTTCTATTACTCTCTTAGCGCATATCACACTCACAACTTCTATAGATTTTGTTTTGATAGATCACCAATATTTAGCTCTGGCTACACTGAGGTGAATCCCGCACGGGATGAAGGTCGCGACTGTTTTAATGTTTAGAAAGTAGACTATTTACGCCAGTAGGAATAGCTCCATACAGTTAGTTGACACAATCGGCGTGAGCCGATTTCGTTCCGCCTCCCGCGCGAAATTCCCTTCATTTGGCCAGAGATTTATTAAACAACACTCACGATTTCTATAGATTCTGTTTCGACAGTCTAACAATATTTATTTTCATACCATCAATCATCATGTATTTTAACCTTTTGACCGCCACGTCAAAAAAGCAAAAACGTGCCCTCGGCGCCAAGCCAGGAATTATTCCTTAAAATCGGTCATGTAGTCGTGACCGTGGCCTGCTGGGCACATTTTGGTCTGTCTATACATGACTGTGGCGGTCAAAAGGTAAATATTTTGTAACAAATTCATTGATCAAAACTACTGAATATTGTTGATTTGTCAAAGTCAAAAGGGCAATTATTACCTAATTGTGAGTGTTTTTACACGATTGCCAAAAAAATGTTATGATTTTTTTAAGACTGAAGTTTCCCCAATATAATAAGCCAAGATTGGTAGTGTATTTAAATACCATTGAATTGAATATTAATTATATGCATAGTTTATAAGAGAGTGAGTGTAGCTTGTTAGTGTAAAAATATGAATATGAGTAGACCAAAAATGCTGCCTTGTAGTACACCTAGATAACTTTTTCAATTAAATTCATTCTAATGATGAATTAATTTTATTTCTGTAAGTTGGTTTGTACAAACGCCAAAAAAATAAATTATGTTTTAAAACTAGATGAGGTCGGTGCTCCGACTATTCTCAGAAGAATGACCGAAACGAACTCGGAGGTCTCTTTTAAAGTCCAGACATAATCTTGGTCAGATCATGTGAGGACCATGTAGGTTAGTGTCTGGAATGGTCTTTTGAGGGAACCACTCAGATATGAGTGGACCTGTCCAGTTAGTGCAAGCATTTGTCAGTAATCGTATAGCTCAACTTAGAACTTAATGAGCTCAACGACTCGATGGACAATACCAAATATCTAAGGTTCGGCATATGCAAGTAGTGCCACTATTTTGAAATACATACCGAAAATAATGAAATATTTAGAATAAGTTAATGACTTGCAAAATAAACACGGCACCGACACGGCACATGTACAAGCTTTCGTTGAGACATAAATAATACAATTGCAAGCCTAATTTTTATTTACGTTGCTTATAATAAACTGACTACATTTATAATGATTTGTGTGACACATGCCAAAAGCTTAGGATTACTCCATAATATAAATCGAAAGTACATACATAGATTTTAATGAACTAATTATTATTATTGATATCGGGTAAAGGTGGATGCGTAAAGCTAGCCGTCGAAATTCAAATGACGTTTTTTGCAATCTGCAGCGTCAGGTTGTTGATCGAAATATGATTCGCGGCCATAACAAATATGTATTAACAGAATTATAATCATTTGAATCATTAATACATATTTCTAAGTTAGAATTGGTATATTGAATGACCTTTTCATGAAATCATGACATGTGCAATATGCACATACACCTAAAGATATGTATATCTGCGTAACAGACAGAAAGATGTACCTATTCAACTTTGGCAACAGCAGGCTTAGCACGAGCACCGTAGAGAAGCGTTTTGTCGACGAGAGATTAGACAAAAATGACGGTTCCGTGTAGACAGTAGAACATTTTCGGTAGACAAGCGATTGGTTTTCTACAGTAGGGTACAAATAGAATGCGTCACGCTTTTTTTTTTTTTTTTTTTGATGGGAAATCATCAAATAACTTCTCCCGCTCTGGGCGGAGCGGAAGGGTGTGTCAGACTCTTACTGACTAAAACCCACCCGTGTTCCTTCCGTTGCCTGTGTTGCCAGGGGCCTCGGTACCCCTTTAGTACCTTCCCGCGACCCCGACAGGGTCATGCTAAGCCTGCAGTTAAAACAAAATTGATAGTGTGTAAGATTATTGAGAAAATTTGGTTAAATATGTCACGCAAATCATTCTAAAATTATGAGTTTTAACTCCTGAACACTCAAATGCTACTGAATTTTAAGATCGAGATTGATAAATGTTAATTTGAATTTGCTTTGGATTAGTTATTTATGTTTCCGTCTGTTTCTTCCAATGGGGAAGGCAACTGTCAAAATGGCGCTGTTGTAGCTAGTTCTCAACACAAGCTAATAATACAAGGCGTGAGGTGGTTTTATTTGTATTTTGCGAAAATGACGCGTTTTTGTATTCCTAGATATGTACTCCGAAATTGAAGTCCACCATTTCTCGAAAGAACTCAAAAATTAGAAGATTGTGGGTTAAAGTTTTAACCCACAATCTTCTAATTTTTGAGTTCAGTCAGAGACAGCATAAGGCTTAGCAACTTAAAATTAGATTGCATTTGAGTATTCGAAGTAAAAATACTGACCGTGTCATGCTTTGATTTCCTAAGAAAACGGTGCCGTCATATGACGGCCGTTCCCAAAAACGGCGGTTTTTGAAACCGTGACATCCAAACACGGTTGAAAATTACGTATTATCATTGACAGCTGTCATTTTTCTGCCGTTGTAAGACTGTACAATTTCTTAGGAAACCCAAGCTTGAAATTAACATACAGCTGTATAAGGATTTTTTGGCGCGTGGCAAAAATAAAACAAATGCCGCCATTTTGGTTTTTCAATACAATTTCACAATTTTTTTACCATCAACCCTGTGAATGTCATGCAAGGGCCAAAGCTCTTTGTAGGGCTGTAGTAATTAATATAATTAACAAAATTTACTCACTCACCTATATTCCTCAATCTAACCCATCTGCGCGCCCCACAGATAACAACAGACGTAAACGACTTGGACAAAGACGAAGTCAATATCATCAGCGGAGCCCTGGAACTCCGCAAGAAGACGGTGTCGGACGTGATGACCAAGCTGGAGGACGTGTTCATGCTGCCCATCAGCTCTGTGCTGGACTTCGAGACTATGTCCGAAATTATAAAGTCTGGTGAGTCCATTTTTAGATTTATTTAGGTAGGTTGGGCCATCATGGGCCACTGCTAGGCCATCATGGGCCGAGGTGGTAGGCCATAATAAGCCAATGTGGTATGCCAACATGGGCCACTGTGGCAGGCCATCATGGGCCACTGTGCATGGTGAGACCAGCATCTTATGTGCTCGAGACGTAGGTCTCTTTAAATAGTCTTGTTCAAGCCTGTCAGCCAGTAAAGGTGAGTGGAGTAGAGTGTTATAGTTCGATATTAATTAGTTTTAGGATAAACTACAACCATGAGAACTAGATGCCACCATCATTTGGCATCATAATCGTCTTCTGGTAAGTGTCATTTATAGCCATTCGGTCTCGTATCTTCAACTACTGTGTGCATAATCAGCGCAGCCCTGTAGCTGCGCAACAAGTCAGTGTCGGACATGATGACCAAGCTGGAGGACGTGTTCATGCTGCCCATCAGCTCTGTGCTGGACTTCGAGACTATGTCCGAGATTATCAAGTCTGGTGAGTCCATTTTAGATTTATTTAGGTAGGCTGGGCCATCATGGACCACTATGGGAAACCATCATGGGCCATTGTGGGCCGCCGTCATGGGCCACTGGCAGGCTATCATGGTCCATTGTACTTAGTGAGACCAGTATCAAGTCTGGTAAGTACTCATCTACCCAGCCTTGTCCCAACTATTCGATTTCGCTTAGCGTTTTTTCTGACTTTTTCGTATGTTGGCTTGGCACCTTCCTCAAGAATTGGGCTATCAAATGCAAAAAGATTTTTTTATATCCGACTGGTAGTTCCAGAGATTAGCGCGTTCAAACAAAATCTTCAGCTTTCTAATATTGGTTTTGATAGATGCATGTAGATTCCTGGACGTCATCCAAGTGGGCGGCTCTTATGGTAAATATAAACATGCCATAGTTAGAACTAGTCGGTTATGAAATATTACAGCTTGAGGAAATGCGCAGTTTGATGTGTCTGCGATATTTTGGGATGTTAGTATTATGTTCATTTATGGTTATGTAAATAAGGGGCTTGTGGCTAAGTAATAACGTGCACACGGGTCAATCGATCAGGTTAAGCTACGCTTGCCGCGGTTGATCCGTGGATGGGTGACCATTTTTACATATGTATTGACCCCAAGACCCCTCCGTGCCTCGGAAAGCACGTTAAGCCGTTGGTCCCGGCTGTCATTTGTAGATATTTGTCAGTCATTACGGGTCGTCAGAAGCTCGAAAGTCTGACAACCAGTCTTACCAAGGGGTATCGTGTTACCCAGTAACTGGGTTGTAGGGGTCAGATAGGCATTTTAAAACAGTATCCGTGGAGTTTCTTGCCCGTTCTTCTCCATAGGTACCTAGTACGCTTTGGAATGGGCAACTAGCATGAAATAAATGCTTTGTGTTTGAGTTTACAGTCGCTCCATGTTAAATACTGGTGTTCAGCTGCACCCAGTTAGACTGGAAGCCGACCCCAGCATAGTTGGGGAAGGCAGTCAGATGATGTTGATGAGTTTTTCTTTTTATATTGTAACAAGCCTTTTGCCTGATGGAATTTGTCGGCAAAAATGACACATTCCCATCCCCTATTTAACGTGGGTTAAATAGGGGATGGCAATTTACCATTTTTGAGGGAGGGGGAAGACTTCGGTCTATCTGACCACACGCGACCGACGACGTGAAGCCGTCCGACACCGACGACGGTCGATTGCTATGTTGAACAAACAGAAATAAATAATTATAGATGTTGCATTTATATTTTTTTATTTATACGTAGTGGTTTGTGTATAATAATGTCTTTGGTAATACCTAGAGAGCGTATTTGCTCTGTGGGTAATCCGCGCTGTGATCTATGGAAATGCTTACCGAGAGCGAAGACCGAATAGAGCTATTAGAACTAATAGAATGAGCTAGTTCACTGTCCGAAATGAACTAGTACGGAGCGATCTTAAAAATGACCGAGCAGGCCCAAGACTACTATGTTCTTAAACACGCGCGCGGTCTCGCTCGCACGGCGCCCGCGACGGACAGTAGCGACGGCGGCAACGAACATTTTGACAACCGGTGGCGATATTTTCATGATTTTGTTTGTATGAACAGACTATTTTATTATTTATAATGACAACTGTGATTTTTTTCAAATATTCATATTTTCGATACTAAAAATAAATATTCCCTATGAAACCGAACAGAAGCGTGGCGTGAGCGTGACGCACATTTGTACGGCCAATGTCAAGCGCGATTACCCGACCCTTTTTTTTTTTGGGTGGGAAATCATCAAATACCTTCTCTCGCTCTAGGCGGAGCGGGAGGGTGTGTCAGACTCTTACTGACTAAAACCCACCCGTATTCCTTCCGTGGCCAGGGGCCTCGGTAACCCTTTAGTACCTTTCCGCGATCCCGAAGGGGATGAATTAAACAAAACCTTTGGTTCTCAATTTCGCTTCATAAGGAACTCTTGTTTAAAATTTGGTGATTCGAGACCAAATTGTTTAGCCTGTGCGTCAGTGAATGAATTAAATCCTAATCTTAACTAAAATTATTCATGCGAAAGTGAGTTTGTTTGTTTGTTACAATTTCACGCTAAAACAGCTGAATGGATTTGGATGAAATTTGGCGCATGAGTAGACCATCATGACCTGGATTCGGACATAGGATACTTTTTATCTCGCTATTCCTCCGGGATTGAGACTTACGCCGGGTGAAACCGCAGCGCGCAGCTAGTCTGCTGTTTTTGTAGTTGCTTTGTCCACGTTGCATATGCATGCACGTTGCCTGTTGCAGGTGCATGCAGAAAGTTAATTATCAAGAGTCCATAATACCTCATATTACTTAGAATAATCCTCCGTTATATAGAAAATACTCCAACATTAATAATTTTTAAATAAATATATGGTAAAGTTAAGGTTTAATGTTAAGGCGCTGACAAGAGGCATACATAATCAGCCTATAATGTTCCCACTGCTGGGACACAGGCCTCCTCTCTGTGAGAGGGAGTGGGCCGTAATCCACCACGCGGGCCCAGTGCGTGTTGGTAGATGTCACATGTCTTCGAATTTTTGGTTCTAGGACATGCCGGTTTCCTCACGATGTTTTCCTTCACCGTTTTGAGAGCAGTGGTGATGAAATAATTTACACAAAGTAAAGCGCGCCTGTCTGGGTTCGAACCTACGACCTACAACTCGTAAGTCGCGGCCGTTACCACTGGGTAAATCTGTATAGTTTGTGGTAGCGGAAAAAATAAATGTTAATTTTGAACATATTTCTCATAACTTAGTTGTCACCAAAACACGTTTTGAAAAAAATCTCGATGCAATCTAATGTTAAGCTGACCTCGTACTTTGAGTTCTAATCCAAAATATCTGTATTAAATATCAACATACGTTACGTATTTCATTAATAACAATAACGTCTTATTTGAATGTAGAACTTGGTTGTTTTCTATTTTCGATTACTCAACTCAATTTTGAGTAAATAGATAATTGCTTCATATTTTGCAATAAATTACAAGCGTTGTGTCATCGCGCTTCTCTTTCTTTTCTATCCAGTTTGACAGTGATAGTAGTTTAGGTGTTGTCAGCGTCTTAAGTACTATGTTTGACGAAAACACGATTCCATAAAATTATGTCGACAGAAAAAAATTACAAAGTTACCTCCAAACCAAACAATAATCTGCTAGTATAAACAAAACTCTCTTCCACCAGGTTATTCCCGCATACCGGTCTACGAAGGCGGTCGCGGCAATATAGTGACGGTGCTCTTCATCAAAGACCTGGCGTTCGTGGATCCTGACGACAACACGCCGCTGCGCACGCTGTGCCAGTACTACCAGAACCCCTGCAACTTTGTGTTCGAAGATGTCACGCTGGATGTTATATTTAAGCAGTTCAAAGAGGGTAAGTTAATCTTCATTTAGTCACTCTTTCGTTCATCATTTCACTCTTAGATTCGTTATCGTTCAGTCTTTCGTTCATTCGTTCGTTCGTGGATCCTGTTGACAACACGCCACTGCGCACCCTCTGCCAGTACTACCAGAACCCCTGCAACTTTGTGTTCGAAGATGTCACGCTGGATGTTATATTTAAGCAGTTCAAAGAGGGTAAGTTAATCTTCATTCACTTACTCTTTCGTTCATCATTTCTCTCTAGATTCGTTCATTCACTCATTCGTTCAGTCTCGTTCATTCGTGGATCCTGGCGATAATATGCAGTTGCGCACGCTCTGCCAGTACTACCAGAACCCCTGCAACTTTGTATTCGAAGATGTCACACTGGATGTTATATTTAAGCAGTTCAAAGAGGGTAAGTTAATCTTCATTCACTCTTTCGTTCATTCATCATTTCACTCTTAGATTCATTAATTCACTCATTCGTTCAGTCTCATTCATTCGTGGATCCTGACGATAATATACCGCTGCGCACGCTCTGCCTACTACCCTACTAGAGCCCCTACAACTTTGTATTTGAATATGTCACGCTGGATGTTATATTTAAGCAGTTCAAAGAGGGTAAGTTAATCTTCATTCACTTACTCTTTCGTTCATCATTTCACTCTAGATTCGTTCATTCACTCATTCGTTCAGTCTCATTCATTCGTGGATCCTGACGATAATATGCCGCTGCGCACGCTCTGCCTACTGCCCTACTAGAACCCCTACAACTTTGTATTCGAAGATATCACGCTGGATGTTATAGGTATTTAAGCAGTTTAAAGAGGGTAAGTTAATCTTCATTTACTCACTCTTTCGTTCATCATTTCACTCTTAGATTCGTTATCGTTCAGTCTTTCGTTCATTCGTTCGTGAATCCTGACGACAACACGCCGCTGCGCACGCTCTGCCAGTACTACCAGAACCCCTGCAACTTTGTGTTCGAAGATGTCACACTGGATGTTATATTTAAGCAGTTCAAAAAGGGTAAGTTAATCTCGATTTACTCACTCTTTCGTTCATCATTTCACTATTAGATTCGTTATCGTTCGGTCTTTCGTTCATTCGTTCGTTCGTGGACCCTGACGACAACACGCCGCTGCGCACGCTCTGCCAGTACTACCAGAACTCCTGCAACTTTGTATTCGAAGATGTCACACTGGATGTTATATTTAAGCAGTTCAAAGAGGGTAAGTTGATCTACATTCACTCTTTCGTTCATCATTTCGCTCTTTGATTCGTTCGTTCAGTCATTCGTTCAGTCTCTCGTTCATTTGTTCACTCGTCTGAAATAAAGTATTATTTAATTTATTTTACTTTTACTAATGCTCTAGTTACTTGTCTCTCAGTCGAGAGTCTAGTAGCTCTGACTGATGCATGAAGGACTTCATGTAAAGTGTACGCATTCATTTTTATGTGTGCCTACGACTATTGCTTTTTCTTCTTTCAATATGATTCGCTTTGTTCGGCGTTCAGTGCATAAATGTGTAAAAAAAGACTGGGTGTCTGTATCGCCTTGGCGGTCTGTCCATCATTGAAACTATTTCAACCAGATTTTAGAACCAATAGCTAACAAATCTATAATATATATAGAATTGAAGTAGGTAAATGGGTGCTATACTTACAACAACCTACCTTCGCTTCTGTTTATATTCCTGAATGGTTTCCTGGCATGTGGACACGATTAAGAATTAATTAACATTAAATTATTCTTTTGTACTCAGCGTTTGCAATAAATAAATTATTTTAGGTTAATCACACCCATTGCCAAACATAAATTCATAGATCTCATATAAAATCAAATAAAATAAAATAAATCAAATGTAATAAATATAATCAATACTTTTTCTCCGACACTGGTACAGCAACATGTCTGCTGGAACAATGCCGGATGAAGGGGAGTCCAGCCTTCCCGCAATCATCGTCAGCACGATGTTGGGGCTAACTCGTACACTCCGCACCAAGGTCGCGCAAACCTTCCACCGTTAATGTACCTCCGATTTTGCAAAACAGTGGTGTAGACTAATCTAATATTCTGTTCCCCAGGCCACAAAGGCCACATGGCTTTCGTCCACCGCATCAACAACGAGGGCGAAGGCGATCCGTTCTATGAGACCATGGGGCTGGTCACACTGGAAGACGTCATCGAGGAAATGATACAGGCCGAGATCGTTGATG
The DNA here is from genome assembly GCA_905333075.3 of Atethmia centrago. NCBI lineage: Eukaryota > Metazoa > Arthropoda > Insecta > Lepidoptera > Noctuidae > Atethmia > Atethmia centrago. The sequence continues at coordinate 13,483,060 of HG995396.1, read as the reverse complement.
AGACCGACGTCTTCTGTGAGTAGACGGGCTTTTTATTATAGCTTTTGTAGACATAAAACAGCATATCAGGGATGTCAGAAGTGAAATAAGCATTGAGGACTGTCGGTCTACTGGTCTTCTCGCGAAAAGACCAAATTGTAAGTGCATTTCTAGGTTGAACTTAGCTTGACATAATTATGCTTACGACATCAAAGTCCACTGTTGTTAAATTTGATGTCGTAAACATAAGTCAAGCTATGTCTAACCATTTGTCCAGAAGACCAGTAGGTCTTCTGGACAAATGGCAAAAGACCATTAGTTAGATTTACATATCCTGGCTATTTCTTTGTCAAATGCGTGCTACACACGTTTGTTTTACTGGTCTTCTAGTATTATCTTATTTGAGAGGTGGTGGCCCAGTGGTAACGGCCGCGACTTACGAGTTGTAGGCCGTAGGTCCGAACCCTGACAGGCGCTTTACTTTGTGTAAATTATTTCATCACTATTGCTCCCAAAACGGTGAAAGAAAACGTCGTGAGGAAACCAGCATGTCCTAAAACTAAAAATTCGAAGACATGTGACATCTACCAACCCGCACTGGGCCCGCGTGGTGGATTACGGCCCACTCCCTCTCATCGAGAGGAGGCCTGTGTCCCAGCAGTGGGAACATTGTAGGCTGATTATGACTTCTTATTAGTCTAAAACATACACGCACATGGCATGCGAGATGTTACATTATTCTTATTTTGTATTTATACAGGGTCAAAATAACTATAATTTTTCTCGCAACAGTGGACAACCGCTCCAAGCGTCGTCGCAACCGCCCCACGAACAAGCTGCAAGACTTCGCTGCGTTTGCAGAGCGACACGAGAACCAGCGCATACATATATCTCCACAGCTGACACTAGCTACCTTCCAGTTTTTGAGCTCCAGTGAGTATTATAATAGCGGTTTTTATTTGGAATGCGCTCCCTCTGAACCTCAGGATGGCAACCAGTCTATTATCATTTAAAGTGACGGCGCCGGAATATATTTGTAAGAAGTTGGCAGAATCATCCCAGTGCTGATTCGTTTTCTCCCCTACCAATCTTTAATTCTCCTTGTATTTTGTTTGTATGTATGTATGTATCTATCTATACACATTACGATACTTTATAGTATTTATTTGCACTACTTCCTTGCATGATCTTCTATTAATCACTCATTGTTCTATTTGCATCAATTTAAGTATCAATCAATATTATAATTTATTTTCATAAAACTTTTTACAAAAACATTGCCCGCCGAACGTATGCAACGCAATGCGCCAGATGCGCCTACGTCCCCTCGCTTGTCGTACACCATAGACAATAGTTTATGGCATGGACAAGTGAAGTACGACCGTCGGAGTCAATCTTAATATTTACTGTACATCTATTATATATACTATGCTTGCTATGCTTTTTACCAAATATGTCGGGGTTGGCTTCGAGTCTTAATTGGATGCAGTTCAATACCAGCATTTTACATGGAGCGACTGCCTATCTGACCTCCACGACCCAGTTACTGGGTAACACGATAGCCCTTGGTAAGACTGGTTGTCAGACTTTCGAGTTTCTGACGACCCGTACAACCTGTTAGTAGTACCAAATGCAATACATTAAAAAAAAAAACGGATTTTACAGTAGTCGCAAATGATGTGTAACATCTGACATCTCACCTTGGTAATATGCAACTGAGCAGCGACAGAAATTAACCTCAGAATTAAAAAAAAAGCCAAATACTGAAATATTTATTCGAATAATTAATTATTCATTACTAGTGCTCGTCCACTGGTCGAAATTCGACCCCCTCTACTTACAATCTATATAGTACTAACTAATTCCATGCTATTAAAAAGTACTTACTTATTCCATGCTCAAGCTGTCACTTCCTGTTACACTCTACTTCCGTCCCTTTTCACGAGATTACTCGCACAAAGAGCGAGAGGAAAGATGTCACACATAAAAAACAGTTGACGTCACACGTGTTACATATAGTGTGACGTTAACTGTTTTTTTTTTTTATTAGTTACAATTACAGGAACTAATGATAGCTACTGATAACGCTAAACTCGTAGCTCAGTTCAGTAGCTCTACCATGAGTTTACTCAGCCAAAACTCGCTAGCGTCTCCGTAAATTATATGTATGAAATATTCTACAGCGCCTCTAGCGGTCACAGAAAGAATTAAAATTCGTACCTTGAGCACTATAGATTTCGATAGGTAAGAAACCTAACGTAATCTATTCGATAGTCACTAACGTTTTTCAGTTGTCACCATACAAAACCATGAGTCACTAATTTGACAGAAGCTATCGAACAATGCGCTTGCGTAGCTCACTAGAATTTTGAGTTGTGAAACATATGTTTACATTAAAATTATATACGTTTTTGAGTCTATTAAAGTCAAAATAATGTCTGGAAGAGCTTATTTTGCGTGAAATATGTTAGTGACCAACTTTACAGACTCTAACGAGACAGACTCTCGACGCTAGCGAGTTTTGGCTGTGTAAACTCATGGTAGTGCTACAGGGCTGACATAATCTAGATCGCCATCGACACGCTAAGAAGAATAGTTACATTTGAAAAGGAAGTTATACATATGGTCCAGACGGGATTATGGACTATGAGGGTCATTGTTTTTTTCTCAGTTAATTTTAATCTTGGTCTGGCAGTTTGAGTAGGTAATTAATTCGGCCTACCCAAATGTCCTTTCTTTGGTATTGTTCGTCGCATCGTTGAGCTCCTTAAGTTCTGAGTTGGAGCTGCACGATTACTGAAAAATCGTGCACTGACTGGACAGCTCCACTCAATCTGTGTTCTGAATCAAAAGGCCATTTCAGACACCAATCTATATGGTCCGCACATGATCTGACTAAGATTATGTCTGGACTTTAAAAGAGACTGTGACCTCTGTGTTTATTTCGGCCTTTCTTCTCAGAGTAGTCAGATTGGAAACGCATCTGGATTTAAAATATGATTGACGTGTAAGTGTTTGTACAAATCTACTTACAGAAATAAAATCATTTATCATTTAGAGGATACACACATTCACGACATACCTCCCGTCTCCTCCCTCGTGGGTCTACTGGTCGCAAGCTCTACTGCTGAGCATGAGGTTCTGGGTTCGATTCCCGGGTCGGGCAAAGTGTAATTGGGTTTTTCCATCTGGATTTTCTTAGTAGGAGTTGAGTTTGGATTTGTGCCTAGTTGATGGCAATAGGCTCGCCCCCCCTATTACATGGGACTTAAACATGACTGGCGAAATGTGGGTGTACTACGGGTACATCTCTGCCCAACCCTTTGGGGAATATAGAAGGGATGTAAATGGAATTAAAAACAAATAGATATACATTGTTTTTGAAAGCTGGGTGCAAAGACTTTTTTTTTGGGTGGGAAATCATCAAATAACTTCTCCCGCTCTGGACGGAGCGGGAGGATGTGTCAGACTCTTACTGACTAAAACCCACCCGTGTTCCTTCCGTTGCCTGTGTTGCCAGGGGCCTCGGTAACCCTTTAGTACCTTCCCGTGACCCCGGCAGGCATCGGCTTTAGTGGACCCCTACACTTGTGCTGACGACATCTCTTTGAGGTGTGCGTGGAATACAACGCGCCGTCGACCCGGGCCTGGTCCTTACCGGACGGTGAGCTACCCATTGCTCATCGTCCGCAAGCCCGCGCCTACGGTGACCGGAAATCCGCCCGGGATTCCCGACGCCCAGGGCGTCTCCTGCGGCGGCTAGGGGCGAGAGGGCGCGAAACATGCCTTTCCCTCAACCGTCCCGCCTCCTCCTTCGCGAGCATTACTGCTTCGCAGAACGAGGTGACGGCTGCCCATGCCCTCTAGCTCCGTACCATGGCCTACACCAGGGCCGGACGTGAGAGATCTCTGCCGCCGATCGCCTCCACGAGGACATGGCGGTGCTCTGCCCAAGCCAGGCAGACCTCCACCGAATGCTCCACCGTGTTCTCCGGGCGAGGGTGCAAAGCCTTAAGAGGGTGGTAGTTGACACCATTTGGAGCACTTATTTTTGTATATGTATATTTTTGTATTTGAGACGCATATTTCCCCCCAAATTGTTATCTCGTGTTTGTGTTCTTTTTTGCTTTATGTTTGCCGCAATAAACGTATTTTCTTTAAAATAATCTAAACGATATTACTTCACCCCCAGGTGTAGACGCCTTTCGTCCCGACACCGTCTCGGAGACAGTCCTCCGCCGCCTCCTCAAACAGGACGTGATCCACCACATCAAGCTCAAAGGGAAGACCAAGAAGGACCCCAGCACCTTCGTGTTCCAGCAGGGGAAGCCGGTGAGTCATCACTTGCCCTAATCCCAATTTTTTTGGCGTCTTTGTCTTCCATACTTCTGGCTGTTATTACTTGCCACAAGTCCAAGAATATTCATGGGGTTGTGGCTAAGTAATAACAGCCGCACGGGTCGATCGAGCAGGTTAAGCTACGCTTGCCGCGGTTGGTCCGTGGATGGGTGACCATCTTTACATACCAAGACCTCTCTGTGCCTCGGAAAGTACGATAAGCCGTTGGTCCCGGCTGTTATTCATTTATCTTTGATAGTCGTTACTACGGGTCGTCAGAAGCCCGTAAGTCTTGACAACCAGTCTTCTTACCAAGAGGTATCGTATTACCTAGTTAATGAGTTGTGTAGGTCAGATAAGCAGTCGCTCCATGTAAAATACTGGTATTCAGTTGTATCCGGTTAGACTGGAAGCAGTTATTTAAACAATTTTTTTTTTTACTGTGGGTTAATTTTTTTTACTGTGGGTTAATTTTTTTACTGTGTCTTAATTTTTTTATAAGTTTCGAAAAATCGAATTTTAAAAGAACTGTCAAATACACTATATGCACATGAATTCGAAAAGTCAGAGGTGCGTGCCTTGGGTTCGAACTCGAGACCTGTGACTTGGCAGTCCGACGGTCACAGAACTGGGCTATCACTGTTGTTGACTGACACACTGCTATCACCCACATCCCAGGTGGACTACTTCGTGCTGATCCTGGAGGGGCGCGTGGAGGTGACGGTGGGGCGCGAGAACCTGGTGTTCGAGGCCGGGCCCTTCACCTACTTCGGCGTGCAGGCGCTCACGCAGAATGTGGGAGTCGGTACGTACAGAAGTAATCAAGAGGCTATTTGAATGGAAGAAGTTTAGTGCGTTCATCGCTAAACATAATTCTGTCTCAGTCATCTTCAAACGATAGACTGAAATAGAACGATGTTTTAAATTTGGTTAGCGTAAAACGTATTGATTGATTTGTTGTGCAGGCGGACTTATTTTATTTTATTTTTATTGAAAGGAACAGCAAACAGTTACATTATAAGAACTTACAACTAATTTAAAATAAACAATTTTAGTAATTATATAATCAACAACGCTATCCACAGGTAGACTTAAAGTAAAAAATTAGTGTAATCACTAGGAGTTAGATAAAGATTACATAATCTATACAAATAAAAATAATTGAAGCGTCTGTTTATAATGTCAAAATAACAGCTCTTTACTAAATGCCTATGAAAGTACTACAAAAAAAACAATATTAAAAATTTTTGTCTGTCTGTCTGTGTCTGTTTGTTCCGACTAAACTCCGAAACGGCTGAACCGATTTTGACAGGACTTTCACTGGCATAATAACTGATGTTGTAGGAGTAACTTAGTACTTTTATTTTAGAAAAGGCCACGCGGGCGAAGCCGTGAGCAGGAGGTAGTATAAAATATAACCTTATTAAGTCTGATGAGTTTCAGAAAGGGTACACACATTGGTTTTATTGAATAAAGAGGAGTGGGTGAGGCTTTTGAATCTACAGGACAATTGAAGATGTCAATATTTACAAAATTACTTAGACTTAAATACCAAAAGCAGGATATTTTCTGCCTGCCAGGGTCGCGGGAAGGTCCGAAAGGGATACCGTGACCTCTCACTGCATCGTACATGCAACGGAAGGGACACGGGTGGATTTTAGTTTATAGTCTGACAACCCACACTCGCGTACTTAAAGTGCGGAAAAAGTATAAGTATAAATGCTATCGTGAAGGTCGGCTCCCGCTCCGCCCAGAGCGGGAGAAGTTATTTGATAATTTCCCACCAAAAAAAAAGGTCTGGGAGGATTGCCGTCACAGGCATGGTGGTTATGTTATTTAAATTTTGTACCATTTTTTACAGCTGAATCCCCAACACCTTCGGCCATGGGTTCTCTGCAGAACATCAACATGGACTCCATGTTACGTCACACGTTCGTTCCAGATTACTCTGTGAGAGCCATCACAGAGCTCTTCTATTTAACTGTTAAACGGTAAGTTCTTCTTTGCCCATATCCAGTGTTGCCAACTTAGCAACTTTATAGCTAGATCTAGCTATTTTTCGGGGTCAGGCAGCTACAAGTTTTTATTAAATTGTAGCTGCTTTACCCAGAGAGCAGAGGTGGCCCAGTGGTAACGGCCGCGACTTACAGAGTTGTGGATCGTAGGTTCGAACCCAGACTGGCGCTTTACTTTGTGTAAATTATTTCATCACCACTGCTCTCAAAACGGTGAAGGAAAACAAACATCTTAAGACACCTTCAAGAACCAAGATAATTGTTACCAACATCTTAACAATGTTGTCAGAGCAAATTTATAGCAACAACTAAATTAAAATTGTGTATAGAGCCATCTATTGACCGTAAAGTAAAAACAATCACTCACATGAAACAATACGTGCCACTGTCACAATACGATCATCAATTTCAACAGTGTACTTACGTTTCGTTTGACCGGGAGGTACAACTGCCCGCTCGTACATGTGAACCACCGAGACGCAAGTTCGAATCTCACTAGCTACAAATTATTTTTGATTTGGGTCAAAGTTCGTAATTGCAATTAAAAATGAATTTCTTAGAAAATATTACATTCCGGCGAACCCGCACACGATCTGAGCCTAATGATGATGAAAGCGACATTATATCTCAAACATTAAACTGTACGACGAATAGTTTACCTGACATATCCGAAGACGAAGACGTTCCACAATTAAAAATATTAAAAGATGAGATCGCAATACTAACATCTCAGTTAACTAGTGCGCATAAAGAAATTGAATTATTATCACTGGAAAACAGTAATTTAAAGAAATTAAATGAATAATATAATAAAAGAAATGACATGTATAAAAAGATCGTTAGCAGTCCAGGAAAAATCAAAGCAAAAACAACATTAATGACGCCTAAAAAAAATACGAAGACGACACAAACACAGACTATCCAGGCCATTGGGAAAGGCCACTCATCATCTACGAACACAAATATAACTAAAAGCACCAGCAGCAACGTGAGCTCATTTAATACGACACTAAATATACAAGCCGCAACAACTGTAGAACAATCTTCCATAAAACACAAAATATGCCTGATAAGCAGTGAAACATCTAACAGGTTATATACAATTGCCGAAAGGACGAATTTACGTAACTGTGAAATCTGTCATTATAGGAAGCCCACGTGCGGATTGCGGCAAATACTTCACAAAATTGAAGGAAAGGTGCAAAACTTTACGCACTCAGACTATTGTGTTATTTACATTGGAGAGGAAGACTTTTGGAAAACACACAACTATTTGGAATTAGTCATGTTTGTTAGAGAAAAGTTAATAGAATTGAGTCATACTAATTTTATAATTTGTTTACCAACGTTTAAATATATGATAGATGCTAACATAATGTATAACAGCCGCGTAGAAACATTCAATAACTTAATTTACTTGGATATAAACACATGTAACTATGCATATTTACTTGACTCAAATCTGAATCTATCTTATGACTATGATACTCACAGCAAACGCTATGGTACATTGAATAACAGTGGTTTAAATATAGTTATATCAGATTTACAAGACCTGATTCTTTGCATAAGCAACCTGAATGCTACGCACTCAGAAGTGAACTGCCACCCTCAAATTAATAATAGCCACGATTTACACGATTTCTCTAATAATTCACAACAGTCAAATTCTCAGTTTTTTCGTTAACTACCTTAACATCTTACACCAAAACATAGCTGGTCTGATTAATAAATCTGATGCACTGACTATAAAATTAGTAGAATTAACGAACAAAGGAACTTTAATAGATGTTCTTTGTGTTACAGAACATTTCATACAAACAGGTTATGAAAATTTATTGCATATTCCGAATTTTTGTCCAGCTGCTTTCTTTTCTAGAAATGCAAAGAGAGGAGGAACAGGTATTTTCGTAAGAGTAGGATTGCAGTTTACAGAAATATCGGACATAGCAAAACAATCAGTTTCAGGCATCTTTGAATGCTGCGCTGTAGAAATTATACCCTATAAAATTATTATTATTTGTATTTATAGAATCCCAAAACATAACTACGAAATATATTATGATAAATTGGATTATATTTTAAATAAAACCTGTCTATCTTCAAATAAGAAAATCGTCTTGTGTGGAGATTTTAATATTGATGTTTTAAAAAGAAACAAAATTACATTTGAACTTGAATACTTTCTTATGAAGTACAATTTAAAACTAGCACTTTGTACTCCCACTAGGTTAAAAAGTCAAACCTGTATTGACAATTTTGCTCATAACTATCAAAAAGAATGTAAAGCTGAAGTTGTAGATCTGATCCTTTCTGATCATACATCTCAAATACTTAAAGTACCAATAAACAAAACTTGCAATTTAAAATATTGGAAAACAAGAAAACAGGACACATGTATGGAAAATATAATTACTTTTAAAAGACATCTCAGCTCTCTATCTTTTATGCGAGTATATGAAGCTAGGGATGCGAATAAAGCTTTTGACAATTTCATGGAAGATTTCATACTTCTGTATAGATTATGTTTTCCGGAGAGAATTATAACTATTAAAACTAGTAAGAAAACGAAATGGATATCACGCGGCATAAAAACATGTAGTAACAAGCAAAGGCAATTACTTTGGGCATATCGATTAAATTCGGATTCAAAAAATAAATTAGTCCTTAAACACTACACCAAACTTTATAGGAAAATCATAAACTTAACACAAAAAGCACAAAATAATCACTTCATAAATACCGCTCTAAATAAATCAAAAGCCTCCTGGCAAATTATAAATAAATCCAAATTTTGTCTGCCATTGGAACCTATAATATGCGTGAAAAGAGATAATTTGACATTTACAGACCCCGTGGACATTGCAAACGAATTTAACGACTACTTTATTGACACAATTGAGAATAATGTTAAAACTGACATCACATTAAATAATACAAATATAAACAATCAAACTTTAAACTCACTATTCATGCAACCTGTAACAATTGACGATATAATACAAATAATTTGCAGCCTTAAAAACACAAATACTGTTGGATATGATGGAGTTTCCACAAAAGTATTGAAGTTTACCAAAGAACTAGTAGCACCTCCATTAGTTCATATAATTAACTTGTGCATAGTTGATGGCTTTTTCCCGAACAAGCTCAAAAAAGTAATAATAAAACCCCTGTATAAAAAAGATGATAAAACAAATTTTAAAAATTATAGACCTATTGCAAAAATTCCAATTATTTCTAAAATTTTCGAGAAAGTAATCTATAACTCTTTATATGCCTATTTCGAAAAGTATAAATTACTTTGCACAGAACAAAATGGTTTCCGTAAGAACACTACGATTAATATGGCACTGTTTGACTTGCTAGCTAACATCTTGTCGTCTGTTGATAAAAGAAATCCAGTCTGTGCAATTTACACTGACATGACCAAGGCTTTTGAATATGTAGACCATAAGATTCTATTCCACAAATTAAATAGTTATGGTATAAGAGGGAACATCCTAAAGTTAATAAAATCATACCTAAGTAATAGGCTTCAATGCACTGAAATTTGTAGGATATGTCCTAAAACTAAATTAGAAACCATATACGTATCAAAACCAAGACATGTAAAATATGGCGTTCCGCAAGGTAGTGTATTGGGTCCGCTACTTTTTTTGATATATATTAATGATCTCCCGAAAGCAACAACCAACAAAATGGTTCTTTTTGCAGATGACAGTACAGCTATAATAAAATGTACTAATTCAAATAATTATAAGAGTGACATTAATACTTGCTTAAGTGACATTATAAATTGGTTAGATAATAATAATTTGGTTATAAACCTGAGCAAAACAAAAGTCATGCATTTTTATCAACGCCGTGAAAACCCAAACGTTAGCATTTCCTACAAGGGCTGTGATATTGAAGAAGCTAATAAGGCTAAGTTCTTAGGCATTATAATTGATAGTCAACTTACATGGAAACCTCATGTTGAAGAACTCTGTAAGAAACTTAGCAAATCCGCGTATGCTCTTTTTCAACTCTCAAAGAAAGTTAACAGTCAGACTCTTTTAACAGCGTACCATGGACTGGTTGCCTCTGTTTTGCGGTATGGCATTATTTTCTGGGGGCACTCTACTGATAGGGAGCTGGTATTTAGACTGCAGAAGCGATGCATCAGGTCAATGTGTGGTCTTAAGACAACTGATAGCTGTGTTCCCTATTTTAAATCGTTAAACATTCTAACTTTGCCTTGTTTATACATAATGGAAACGGCTTTGTTTGTGAAATATAACCCACATCTATTTAAAAAATTATCAGAGGTCAAGAAACATCCAATACGCACTCAATACATCAATCAATTATGTCAAGTAAAATGTAAAACCGCACTGATGCAAAAAAATTTTTTTGGTATTGCCCCACTCATATATAATAGAGTACCTAATATTATAAAAAATATGACTAAATTCAAATTTAAAAGGGAGCTAAAAGAAATTTTAATGATGAAAACTTATTACACGATTGACGATTTTCTTAATGATGATTCACTAACTGATTGACATACTCTTACTCGGATTGACATAATTATTGTGATACTGGCATCACTTACTTTTTATTTCCGTTTGACATTATATAATCTTTTTTTTTTTTTTGCTGTGACTACGCTGCCATTTTTTTGATTTTTTATATTCCTTTTATTTAATTGTAAACCTTTGCATGCCTATGTGACGGTAAAATATGGAGAACCTTATTATAAAAACACCTATGTACTATACCCATATTTGCAAAGAAATAAATGATTTGATTTGATTTGATTTGATTTGAAAACATCGTGAGGAAACCGGCATGTCCTAGAACTAAAAAGTTCGAAGATATGTGTCATCTACCAACCCGCACTGGGCCCGCGTGGTGGATTACGGCCCACTCCCTCTCACCAAGAGGAGGCCTGTGTCCCAGCAGTAGTATATAGGGGGATAATATAACATTATAGGCTGATTATGTATGTATGTATGTAATTAAGCTACGAATGATTCCTTAAAATCTGCCATGTAGTCGTGACCGGCTTTTCGGCCGCGCCCACTCCCCCTCACAGAGAGGAGGCCTGTGTCCCAGCAGTGGGAACATTATAGGCTGATTATGTATTTAAGTTTATATTTTAATAATAAAAATAATTACTAATTTTTGAATACTCTCGAGTTTGATTTAAAACATGATCGTAATTATTTGGCAATTTTGATTGTAACCTACTAAATAAGTAGCTTTTAGCTACTTCTAGCAACTTTTTTGAGTAACAAAATCTGACGATCTAGCAACATTTTACAAAATTTCGTATCGGCACGAAGCAGATGACAGTACCTCATAATGAGGCTGTATGCTCAGGGTGCGACCCACGTACGGTTCGTTACTTCTTGTGAAGTCAGTTCATTGGATTTTTTTAAACTGAAAACTTATTTAGCCTTAAATGTTTGGGTTCGCGTCACCGACATGCTAATGTGACGTGTTGCGCCAGACTGGCGACGCGCAGTGGCTTATGTACATGTATACGCATATATACAGGGTTATTTTAAATTGGCTAGCTAAACTTCGCAGACGCGATTGGTAAAACAAAAAAACAAAAAAGCTGTTGGTCTAGTGGTTGCAAGCGCTACTGCTGAGCATGAGGTCCTGGGTTCGATTCCCGGGTCGTGCGAAGTGATATTGGGTTTTTCTATCTGGAATTTCTCAGTAGCAGCCCGGAGTCTGGATTTGTGCCCGGTTGATGGCAATAGGCTCGCCCCCTATTACATGGGACTTAAACATAACTGTCGAAATGTGGGTGTTCTGCAGGTACAAATTTTTTTCGCTCTATGTATTTCCAGTCTTTGTCAAAGTCAATTATTTATTTCAAATAGGCATATAAAGGGCTCTTGAACGTCAAAATATACAAAAAAATAGAATTGATCCTAGTCGCTCCTTCCAAAAGGTAGTTTCGTATGGAGAAGAAAGGGAAAGAAACTCCACCGTTACTCTTCCTCCCAAATTGTACAATAAGCTACCCATTACAATAAAAGATGTTGGCGGCATACAGCATTTCAAAAATGCTCTTCTAAATTTATTAGTCGCAAAAACATACTATACAGTCAATGAGTTCTTAGAAGATGTATTTTAATTTCTTGACATTTCATTATTTTATTGTTATTTTAATCCATTTATTTGTAATTAATTGACATTGACATAATATTATAATTGAAAATTGACATATTAATATAATTAGAAATTGACATGGTAATAATTAGTAATTGAAAATTTACATAGTAATAATTAGTAATTGAAAATTGACATATTAATTAATTAGAGATTGACATAGTAATAATTCGTAATTGTAATTAGAATATTTTAGAATTAAAATTAGAATATTTGTACGCCGCTGACGGCAAGACATAGCGATAATTTTAAGAGCACTAACATCTGCATATATGTATTTTTTTTCACCTATGATCTACAAATAAAGTGATTTGATTTTGATTTTCTTTTAAAAATGTTTTACAATATTTTGTATAGGTACAGTCAGCGTCAAAAATATCGGGACGAACCGACTGTTCAAAATGATCTCAACAACTAAGAAAATTAAACTGTATCTTCATTTAATTCTTGTCAGGATGACAGTTGTCGTGTAAGTACACGATATTCTCATCTCATCTTCATTTTGAAACAGTTCTTGTGTTAATAGTTAATATTTAATTTTCATAGTTGTTTAGATCATTTTAAACAATCTGTTCGTCCCGATATTATTGACGCTGACTGTACATTAATTATATAATTATATGTGAAGACGATGCATCTAGAATAAAATTATTATACCACAATCGGTAAAAAGAATAAAAAATTAAGCAATTACAGATAAATGAATTATGTGATAAATACATGGTGTTCACATATTTAAAAACTTTGTAAAAGTACTTATACGTATTCCTAACAAAAAAGAAGAAGTTTGAAGAAGTTGTTCCATGAGTATCAACTTAATTTTGCTAAAAATATTTTTTGTCTGTGTATTTCCAGATCACTCCATCTAGCGGCCAAACGCGCTACCCTGATGGAAAAGGGCGCTCTTTCCAAAGGAGCTACCAACGAACAATTTGACACTGAAGTTGATAAGGTAACGTTAATTTAGCTGCGGCACGCGATTTCACCCGCATAGTCTCGATCCTGTGAGAATATCGGGACAAAAAGGATCTAATGTCCTAATCCTGGTCATGGTCTTCCCATTTGCCAAATTTCATCCAAATAAATTCAGCCGTTTTAGCGTGAAAGCGTAACAAACCAAGGTGGTCAGACATCTGTGATCATTGTAACAGAGTCTGAGAAAATTATTTAAACAAAATAAATATTTTTTTATTCGTCGACGCAAAAAGGGGCGGTAAACAGATGTGGTCCTCGTGAGCACGGGGTTTTCAAAGTGGTCCGATTAGAACAAACGCGATAGTACGGGTTATTCATACCTAATTAGTCGTGTCCGACCGAATACAGTTTATTTTTCGGCAGAAAACGTGAACGAAATTCGGCCTGATTTGCATTTTCGAACCGAATTTTTTAGAACCGAAAAAGAAAACAATTATTTTGATAAGTTTTTTTTTTTGGTGGAAGATAAATAAATACTGGTTCAATCTTTAACAGCGATGCGGACGAATTTTTTGACGCACTATGATATTTTGCCCTCCCTTTTTATATAATTGTACATATGATTATAATTATTTTAAGTTTGTTAGTTTTTAAATTATTTTTTTCAAAATAAACCTACAATAATATAATATAATAATAAATCTTTAACTCATTGAATTTAACCGTTTAAACTTAAGTCGAATATTATATTAATATTTGTCTCGAAAGCATAATTATTAGTTAACGATCTGATATTAGAGGCGATAAAAGCATTTTTTTTTTGCAATGTCTCGGTTAATGTATTATTGCGAGTATAAAATCATTATCTAAAAAAAATAATGTTTGAATTGATTTGTTCTTCGGCCGAAAATGGATATTTCCGAAACGAAACGAAAACGAAATTCGGTCGGACTCTACTAATTAGGTAATGGTGCCGATTCCCTTGTTCACAAACTAAACTTAATTTAAGTTCAGTGCATCTTTTTCTTTCTATTTCAATAAGAAAAGGACAGAAGTTAAATTTTAGTTTAGTCCTGTCAAATTAATCAGCGCTTGTCACTACTCTATACAAGTTTAGACGTGATTAAAAACTTGCCTACTAAAATTACGTCAATATATGTCAAGCTGATTAATTTGACAGGACTAAACTAAAATGTATCTTCTGTCCTTTTCTTATTGAAATAGAAAGAAAAAGATGCACTGAACTTAAATTTAGTTCAGTTTGTGAACAAGGGAATCGGCGCCAATATTCCGCAGAAAAGACTTAGAATTCGGGGATGAATGTCCTATCCTACACAGCCTGACTTATCCCATCCTGTTCCAGCACTTATGTAACTCAAGCAAGTCAAGTGGAAACCTTCCATTATCTCTAATGTCTAAGAAACTGATAAGTAAATCTGCCAGCACGGTATCTACCAGGAACATAGATGATTTAGGATCTACTTCCACTAATAAGGTTCGATTTTCCACTTTCTCTTTATTGATCGTCCACGGCCGCGGTAGTTGCTCGTTTGTGAGGGTGCAGTCATAAAGTTGTGGAGGTCAGATAGGCAGTCGCTCCATGTAAAATACTGGTATTCAGCTGCATCCGGTTAGTCTGATGATAGATGACGATGATTCTGAATGTTGGCAAAGTCGCAAATAGTTGTCAAATACTTTGTTCTTTGATTAATTTGTCAAAACGAAATTATGAAAAGGAAATATTGGATTGATCCTCTAAAAACATTTCGGGTTTCTAATGATGCACGCCTTTTACCCGACTGCCCCAGGAGGGTAATGTTTTTCGAGAGTATGTATGTATGTATGTATGTATGTATGTATGTATGTATGTATGTATGTATGTATGTATGTATGTATGTATGTATGTATGTATGTCTATTTCTTTGGCACGCTCTGTAGCCTAAACGGCTTGATGGATTTTAACATTGAAGGTGTCGTTAGATTTGTGTTAATTGTGGGAGTGACATGGGCTATGTAATATTTATATATTGCATCTGCAAATACAAAAAAAAGGAAGGGAAGCTTTTTTTAAAAATAAATTGCAACAATATTGGTATCAAATAAAAGCTAGTAATTTTCAAATATATATATGTATATATTAATAAAACTAAAAAGCTTGAAAAGAATTAAAAAAAAAAAGCAAAAAACCCGACTGCAGAAACACATAACTGAAAAGAGAAAAAGTTTTTCTCTTTTCAGTTATGCGTTTTTGCAGTCGGGTTTTTTGTTTTTTTAAATAAACTAGCTGCTTCCCGTTGCTTTGTCCGCCTGTCCTAAAATAAAAGTAACTAAAGTTACTCCTTATAACATCAGCTATTTTCCAATGAAAGTTCCGTCATATCGGTCCAGCTGTTTCGGAAATTAGCCGGAACAAACAGAAAAAAAAGATGTTACGAGTACCGTATGTATATTATATGCATTTAGTCCTACCAAGCGGTATCGTGTTACCCGGTAACTGTGTTGTGGAGGTCAGATAGGCAGCCGCTCCATATAAAATACTGGTATTCAGCTGCATCCGGTTTATACTGGAAGCAGACCCCAACGTATTTGGTAAAAGCTAGATAGATGATGATATTGCATTACAGAACGATATTTAATTTTGAAGTTCATTCAGTAATATTGACAAATTAATCAAAACAACGAAATATTTGACAGTTATTTCCGATGTTGCCAGCTTTCAAAATGCACCCTCTTAAATTGGATTTAAGGCTCGCTTTCATCCCAAATCATTAATTGTATTTAACGCCAAACTTTACAACATCGTTCTGTTTCTGTTCATCGTTTGAAGATGACAGAGACAGAATGATGGGAGCGTTAAGAGCGTGTCGCCGTACGGCATTTCATACAAATTTTTAAGTCCTTATTTTTCGATATATATGACTGAACCGATTTTAATGAAACTTCATACCCATAAGCAGGATAAATAGGTTTAAATTTTTTTTCCATACAAACAAAATCTTTATCACTTTTTTAAATAGACATTTCGGAAATGTTTTCTACTAAAATTTTAGATCTATGTATCCTGCTTATGTGTGTGAAGTTTAATTAAAATCGGTTCAGTCATTTCGAAAAATAAGAACTTGAAAATTTGTATGAAATACCGTACGGCGACACGCTCTTAAGGCGAAAGTGTCATGGCGTCCGAATTTCTTACGTTTTTTGCAAATTGCAAGTCAGGATCAGTTTGTATGATGATCTAAATATGATTCGCGACCGCATCAAATATTTATTTAAAGAAATAAAATCATAAAAATCATCAGTACAACTCTCTAAGTTCATATTACCTTTATTGAATGACTATTTCATGAAATCATGACATTTGAGGCCAATTCTATCTTATGGAGTTGTATTGTTGATTCTTATGATTATAATTCTGTAAAGCCATATTTGTTATGGCCGCGAAACAATGTTTTGATGAAGATACAACCTGACACTGACCTGCTTTTTTTTAAAGTTAGGTAATGATGATAGAATTATATAATTAATAAATTTTATAAATAATCAAGTTTTAATATTTGTAATAGTTAAATGAATGATGTTAGATATGTTTTTATTATAATAGATATTTGCATACCTGTTTGGGTAGGATATGGTTTAAAGAAATTTTGTTGTATGTATCACCTCATGTACCCATATTCAAACAAATAAATTGTTTGATTTGATTTGATTTGCAAATTTCAAAAAACGTAAGAAAATTTGAATTTTGCGGGCTACGTGAGCGCATCCCCCCTCACCTTTTGACCGCCACAGTTATTTATAGATGACAAACCAAACTGCCCAGCGCGCCACGGTCACGACTACATGGCAGATTATAAGGAATCATTCGTAGCTTAATTACATACATACATACATAATCAGCCTATAATGTTATATTATCCCCCTAATCCATCCAAAGGTTGTCTTTAAAAGATCGCTATTAGCGATAAGAACGCCCATTGTGTCAACCTATGTAAAATTTCTACATTTATAGCTGTAATTTTTATGGTGTACATAATAAAGAGTATTCTATCTATCTTATATAATACTGCTGGGACACAGGCCTCCTCTTGGTGAGAGGGGAGTGGGCCGTAATCCACCACGCGGGCCCAGTGCGCTTTGGTAGATGTCACATGTCTTCGAATTTTTGGTTCTAGGACATGCCGGTTTCCTCACGATGATTTCCTTCTGTTAAATATTGTGAAATATAAAATATAGAAATACAATATTTAGGACTGAAAGTACACAGTTCTTTTATTATAAGTGACAACATCAAAGTATAAACAACTGTATCTTAGCAACTACTGGTCTGCCATAGATACTTCACATCCTCGTAACTTTTTAGAAGAATATTAAGGTAATATATTCTTCAATCCCAATGCTGAACTTAAATTATGCAGCCTGGGGCCAAACAGTGGTTTGGTTAACATATCAGCCAACTGCTGCTCCGAAGGAACATGCGTTACGTTGAAGTCTCCGTTGCTAACACATTCTCTTACAAAAAAATGTTTTAGCTTGATGTGTTTAGTGCGCTTGTGATATTCATACTTTGGATTGTGCGCAAGTTTTACAGCTGATTCATTGTCCAGGTTCAGTACTGGTTTTTCAATTTTAATCAAGTTATTAATAAGGCGACTCAACCATAAAATCTCTTGCGCCGCTTCGCTTGCTGCTATAATCTCCGCTTCAGTCGAGGAGATGGAGACTGTCGTTTGTTTCTGGCTTCTCCAGCTAATAGCAGCTCCAGAGAATAAGCACACCATTCCAGATGTCGACTTTCCCGTAGTTTGGTCTCCTGCGTGATCTGCGTCGCTGTAGCAGACTAAGCGTGGAGGCGACTTTTCCGTATAGGTTAGCCCATTCTGTTGGGTCCCTTTCAAGTATCGGAAGATGCGTTTTACCAGCATGATATCTTTGTTAGTAGGTGCTCCGATGTTTCGAGATGCGACACCCAGAGCATATGAAATATCAGACCTTGTGCCTACTGATAAGTATGCCAAAGCACCCACGGCTTGTCTATATGGGAAGCTCGCGTTGACATCCTTTTCCTCTGCCGTCTCATTTTCTTTGATGATTGGCGTTGGTGCTGGTTTGCAATTGGACATCCTATATTTTTCTAACACTTTCTTTGTGTAGGCCTTTTGACAAAGTGAAATGGTCTTATCCTTACGGACATTGATTTCCATTCCAAGGAAGTATGTCGCAGGTTTCGTAGTTATCTTAAACCTTGTTTTCAATTCCTTGATAAATTCGTCTCCTGCTCTGGTTGTATTATATGCTACAAGTCCATCGTCAACATAAAGACCAATAAAGACTTTAGATTGTCCTCTGATTCGAACATATAAGCATGGATCCGCTTCACTCTGTTGGAAATCAGAATTTATTAAGAATTCGGCAATGCAGGTGTTCCAGCAGCGCGGTGCTTGTTTCAGACCATAGAGGCTGCGTTTCAGCTTGCAGACTCGTTTGGTGCCATCCTGATAGCCATCAGGCTGTTTCATATATATATCTTCCTTTATTGTGCCGTTTAGAAAGGCAGTTGAAACATCAAACTGATGTAGTTTCAGATTTTCTCGAGCAGCTATAGCAAGCAATGCTCGTACGGTGCTCAGACGAACCACTGGACTGAACGTTTTATCATAATCAACTCCAGGTTGTTGGGAGTAACCCTTGATAACCATTATTGCTTTATACCTATCGACGGTACAATCAGGATTCATTTTAACTTTATACACCCATTTGCAAGGGAGGGCTTTTCGTCCTTTGGGTAAATCAACCAGATCCCAGGTTTGGTTGTCATGCAGTGAACTTATTTCATTGTGCATGGCATCTAGCCATTTTGTTTTGTTGGGAGATTCCATCGCTTCTTTGAAAGTCTCAGGCTCTTTAGGCTTGTGAAGATTTTCGATTTCTTCAGCTGCTGCCAAAATAAAATCATCGTAGCGCTTAGGAACTGTGATTTTTGACCTGTCTCTTAAAACCTTCGTTTGAACGGTCGCATTTTCTTCAGCATCAGCATCAGGTTCATTATCATCGACAGCGGTAAAAGATCCGGAAAGAGATTCGTATTCACTTTCATTATTCGCTGGGTCCACTTGTCGAACGTCTTCAGTACTACCGACCAAACTTTGTTGCAGTGATTTATCTTGATCATCTGCGTCACTATCACTATCATGTTGCTGATCATCTCCTTCATTATTGTCAAGTTTAATATCCACTCGCTTGCGTGTTTCATTAGGTTGTTCGTGTGAAAACTCTAAATCGGTGAGAAGTCTGGAGATTGCATTTTTATTCGATTCATCATAGAACATAGTCTTCAATACCCTAACATCTTTTGAAGTTATGATGCTGTTCTTCGAGGGTATGAACACCCTGAAAGCTTTAGACGTTTCAGAGTATCCCGCGAACATGCCAGGAATTGCCTTTGGTGCAAATTTGTGACCGTTAGTGCCTTTCATCAGAACGTAAGTCTTGCTACCGAACACGTATAAATGATTAATACATGGCTTTCTCCCAACCCATCGCTCGAATGGCGTTTGGTTCTGAACGGCGCTGTTTATACTCCTGTTTGATAGGTAGTTAGCAGTGAATACTGCTTCGCCCCAAAATTTTAATGGTGCCTGTGCGTCAATCATCATTGCTCTCGCTTTCTCCACAAGGGTACGATTCTTTCTTTCAGCAACTCCGTTTTGGTTCGGGGTGTAGGGTGCGGTGAGACGTCTCTGTATCCCGCAACGTTTCAGATAAGCGTTGAACTCTTTGTTCACATACTCAGAACCATTATCTGATTGTATGAATTTGATTTTGTTCCCAGTGTGCGTCTCCGCTAACTCCTTGAACTCTCTAAACTTTTCTAATACTTCGTTCTTGCTTTTAATCATGTAAATTCGACTGTATCTGCTATAGTCATCTATAAAAGTAACAAAGTATTTGTTTCCGCTTATTGTGGGCGTTCTGATAGGTCCACATACATCGCTATGAACGATTTCTAAGCGTTCTGTTGTTCGTTGAGTTGTTTTCTCACGGGGGGCAGGAACACGATGGAGTTTTGCTTGGATACAGGTTTCACAGTCTGCCAAGGTTTCAGAAGCATCAAAGTTCAAGCCTAGCAAATTATTGTTTTTGAGTGCATGTTTCAGATCTTTGGCGTTCATGTGACCAAGCTTTCTGTGCCAGTCGTAGATGTTTGATGAGTTCCTTTCTTTTTAGCAATTGGAATCGGAACAGTGTCATCATTATGATTAGCCAGATTGTTGCGCTCGTGTTTAATTGGTTTGATGTAATAAAGACCATCTCCTTGTTTAAATGCGGTGAGAGTTATACCATCTTTTGGATTGTTGACCGTCGCTTTAGTGTCTGTGAAGAGGACAGAACAGCCAGCATCTGTCATCTTACTGACGGACATCAAGTTGGTGCACAGACTAGGTACATATAGAGTGTTTTGTAGCTGTGTAAGGGCTATACCATTACCATTTTTTGTTACAAAGGAGACAGTACCTTTTCCTTTAATCTCTGCAGTTTGTTTCTTAGTTGCAAAGTTTAGTTTTCCGGATGTTTTCTCTATAGTCCTAAATAAGTCTCGTTGATAAGTCATGTGAGACGTACATCCGCTATCCAAAACCCAAATGTTGTTTTCAGATTTTTCGTTATGGGTAAGAAGACACTGTATAGCAAAATTGTTCTTATGAGAACAGTTAGTATGTTTATTAGGCTTCTCACTGTTTTTCTTCCAGCAATTGGTACAAATTTTGTGATTCTTGCGTTTGAAGATGTTACCAGTACGTTTGCAAATTTTACAGGACGTGTATAGGGCTTCTTCTTGAAAAGAGGATTCAGGTTCGTCGTTATTGGTCATGTTTTGGCTATGACGTGCTTCACATTCTTCTATTATTTTAGTTTGAAGCTCCTCTGGCTTCGGAAGAGTGTCTCGCGATTCTATAGCGACTCTGAAATTCTCAAATTCATTTGAGAGACTGTACAACATCATGATTGTTAACAGATCCTCATTAATAGCTACGTCCATGTCTGCCAATTTGTCAACTATATCCATGAACTTGTTTAGATGAGTTCTTACATCGTGTCCTTCTAATTTCGTTAGGATAAGTTGCTTTAATAGGGATGCCTTTCGTGCAGGTCCCTTACTGGCGTACGTGTCTTTCAATTTTTCCCATAATGCTTTAGCAGTAGTGCAATTTTTTATTTGTTTAAGCTCAGAAGGAGCGATTATAAGTATGAGTTCAGATCTCGCCTGTCTATCGCCTTCTTTATCAACCACTGCAGTATCCGTCTCGATGTATTTCCATAATTTGTGTCGTACGAGAACAGCTTCAGCCTGTATCACCCAAGTGTCGTAGTTCTCTCTAGTTAGAGGGTCAATTTTAGTGCTCGACATTTCGGGTACTTAAAACTTTTTATTTCGTACACGCTCTGCTACCATGTTAAATATTGTGAAATATAAAATATAGATATACAATATTTAGGACTGAAAGTACACAGTTCTTTTATTATAAGTGACAACATCAAAGTATAAACAACTGTATCTTAGCAACTACTGGTCTGCCATAGATACTTCACACCTTCACCGTAGCTTAATTACTTAATTTAATTTACATTATTATTTAAATTACTTGATTTGGTGGATTACGGCCCACTCCCTCTCACAAAGAGGAGGCCGGTGTCCCAGTAGTGGGAACATTATAGGCTGATTATGTATTCGTATCTTGGCGCCGAGGGCACGTTTTTGCTTTTTTGACGTGGCGGTCAAAGGGTTAAATTCATTTAGTGATTTGAGGTACATGTCCGGCATAAATCTTAGTAATAAATAATATTTCAGAATTTACAGTTACCCCCAAGATTAAACTTCATCGAATTGATGCAAATACCGCAAAACTATTCAGCCTCCGAATTGGACGCCAACTCAGACATATATTTGCCCAAACCCAACCAATATTGGGCACAATCTGACCCCTCAAAAACCAATCTTGCAGTTGCAACCAAATCTCATAACGAATTGGCTATAATTGGTCCTTCGAAATCCTACGCCAACGCTTGCGACTCAGCCAAATGTTTGGCCAACTACGAAAAGTATAATATAGTGAACTGCGAAAGTTTGCCCAAACATTCTGCCAATGTTGTAGACGCAAATGATTGCGCTGAATGTGTGGAGAATAATTTTTGGTCCAAGAAAAATGTGTTGAGTAGAAATGGTGACGACATTAAAGTGCGTGGTTAGTGTTTTAAATAACTAAACTCACCGGCAGTAAATGTGGCCCAAACACGAAACTCGAATTTGTCTGTTTTGTTAGTTTGTTTGAACTCGAAACAGGCAGATGTGCCGCTGGGGAGTTTGTCCACCACTTCTTCTTCCCAGCTAAAGCACTAGGAAGTGGTGAAGGGCGGACATATTTGGGGGACTGTCTTATGTAACTTTGACGTTCAAAAAGTGCTGATTTTCAGCGTAGTTTGAATAAATGACTTTTGATTTTGATTTTGATTTTGTGGGTAAACGAAACCTATACAGTGTTATTTAAAATTGACTAGCTAAACTCCGCGGACGCGATGGTATTGATTTCTAAATACAATAAAGTAAAAAAAAAAAAAAAATCATGTATTATTTTGGGAGGTCAAGGACTACTGTTAGTGTTGTTACTCGTTTTTTTGGTGGGAAATTATCAAATAACTTCTCCCGCTCAGGGCGGAGCGGGAAGGTGTGTCAGATTCTGACTTACTTAAACCCACCCGTGTTCCTTCCGTTGCCTGTGTAGGCTTCGGTATCCCTTTCGGACTTTCCCGCGACTAGTGTTGTTACTTGCAGTATGAGTTGAAAAAAAAAAAACTTTTCTTATGTTTTATCGTGTTTAAACATCGATACCCAAACACATTTAGTTCGCAATAAAGAATTTGACAAAAAAAAACGTATTTTCTAAACTAATATTTCAAGTGACTATAATAACTGCGGAGGATGAGGTCGAGGGCGCCTTGTATTCCACGCGCGCCTCAAAGAGATGTCGTCAGCACAAGTGTAGGGGTCCACTAGGGCTGATGCCTGCCGGGGTCGCGGGAAGGTACAAAAGGGTTACCTAGGCCCCTGGCAACACAGGCAACGGAGGGAATACGGGTGGGTTTTAGTCAGTAACTGTCTGACACACCCTCCCGCTCCGCCCAGAGCGGGAGAAGATATTTGATGTTTTCCCGAGCAAAAAAAAGATAACCACAAAAATTTTTTTTTTTTTTTTTGTTTTTCATCTTTAGATATCGATATCTATCACGTCTGTGGAGTTTAGCTAGCCAATTTTAAATAACCCTGTATAATAGATAAATTAATTATTTTTTTGCTAGAAAATTATCATTTTTACATCAATAAATCAAAAAAAAATTAAACATCTTTCATTCCTGGGGAACCTGTCTAATACAGTTTTGGCATATTTTTTACACAAATCAATTCAACATTTAGCCAATGTGAAATTATTTACTTGAACCAACTAGAGACTATCAACAACTTGGCGTCTATTCCCATTCAGAAATCATCCGAAGAAAACGTTTCGTTTATTCACAAATTCGCATTTAATGTTTGGGCCACATTCACTGCCGGCTTATAGTGAACTTGTAGACAGAGGATACTCCAGTAGAACACTAGGACTTTTAATTAGGTGCAGTAAAATGAAATTCCTTACTGCCACTGTCATTTCGTCAATAACTTTACCTATAACGAAATAGAAACAAGAAAATCTTGTTTATTTTGCACAAACAAAACGCAAATTACAAAAAAAAATACATAAAATGCACACAAAGTAGCCAAATTGTGCACAAACAAAACGCAAATTACAAAAAATAAAAATACATAAAATGCACACAGACAAAGTAGCCAAAAGCATTCATTCATTCATTCATTTATATCTTTAGTTGCATTCCATAATGTTTTAAAGGTGTTACAAAGGCTTAGAGCTAATTGTACAGTTACAGTTAAAATAATTCTTAAAATAAAATAAAATTGGGAAAAAAATTAAGAATCAATATTTTTTAACATTTTAAATACTAGCCTCGTATTCAAGCAATAAAAGTTTGATAATGTTGTCCATTGCTTGATATCAGGGCCAGGGACCAAAGACAATTTACATTGCGTGATTTAATTAAAGTGCGTTCACTATAACTTGTCGTGGGACGCGATTGGTAGCACTGAATTGTTTTCGATTTAATAGAGTTCAAAATGGCGACTGACGAACAGAACTAAGTCAGTATTTAGAGTACATATTTTTCCTTTAGTTTTAAGTTGGCTTGTAGACTGTACATGTGTTCCAAATTAGCATAATTTTAGTTCATGTGGTGTTTACCTTTAAGTAATTGTTACACTGTTCAAAGTTTTTAAGATGTTATTTTTATCAAGATGTTAGTGTAAACAATTGTTGGTGAACCAAATAAACAAATAAACTATTGAAAACATGACTGCAACATTCAGTGCTACCTTTCGTGTGTCGCTTCAAATTATAGTGAACAAACAATAACTTTAAAGTCGAATTATTAATTCACTGCGAGTAATCTGACATGTGCTAGCTGTCACTTTGTGTATTAAAATGGTCCTATTTATTGTAACGGTGATCGATTAATTTAATCATAGACTGGACAGGTCCACTCAATCTGTGTGGTTCTTTCCTCAAAAGGACCATTTCAGACACCAATCTACATGGCCTTCACATGATCTGACCAAGATTATGTCTGGACTTTAAAGGAGACTGTGACCTCTGAGTTTGTTTCGGCTTTTTTTTCTCAGAGTAGTCAGATAGGAAACGCCGACCTCATCATTTATCAATCAATTTATATAAGTGTAAAATTTATGTATAATAATACGTGTGAAAGTCTAGAATACAATAAATATGACCATTTTATTTTAATTTGACTTTAGAACATTTTTTAACGAAATGACAGTAAGAAGTGTAATTTTACTGCAGCTTGTTAAAAGTCCGACTGTAGTAGAACTTTTTGTGAAGCAGTTCGTCCGGGGAAGAATTGCCAGCATAACTATTTATTATGTCGTGGCGAAGTATTAGCACCACGGTTCAATCAATCCAGGTTAAGGTGGATCCGTAGTGGTAGCTCGCGTCGCGGGAAGGTACTTATGGGTCACCGAGTCCCCTGGCAACACAGGCAACAGGAAGGAATACGGGTGGGTTTTAGTCAGTAAGAGTCTGACACACCCTCCCGCTCCGCCCAGAGCGGGAGAAGTTATTTGATGATTTCCCACCCTCAAAAAAAAAAAAAGTGGTAGCTCGCGAAATCCAAAACTACTACGTTATTTCGCAATTTGCTGAATATAATTACAGAATAAGCTTATTTAATATGAAGGCCTTGGCAGAGAGTACAACTTTGTGCCCTTTGGCGTCAAGACTCTCGGTCCGTGGGGTCCCAGTGCGCATAAGTTATTTGCGGAAATCGCGAAACGTCTAGTTGATGTAACTGGTGACCGAAGAGCTGGCGGCTTTCTCGCGCAACGCATCAGCATTGCAATTCAGCGAAGAAATGCCAATACAACTTTAACTTAGTTTTATTTTCTTATTTAATTTAGTTAATGTTAATAATCATCCTGTAATTTGGTTAAGTAAATAAACGATCGACGACGAGAACAAATCTCTTTTAGAAAAGTTCTCATGAAACAAATTTAACTTGGAGAGATGTAATAATGATTCTAATGATTAAAATTCTCGTTACGTTCGCGAATTATATTTTGATCAAGATACAACTTGACACTGACCTGAAAATTGCAAAAAATCTAAGATAATTTGAATTTGGGCTACCACTTTTTTTTTTTGTTTGGATAATCATCAAATAACTTCTCCCGCTCTGGGCGGAGCGGCAGGGTGTGTTAGACTCTTGCTGACTAAAACCCACCCGTGTTCCTTCCGTTGCCTGTGTTGCCCAGGGGCCTACCAGGGGTAACCCTTTTGTACCTTCCCGCGACGCGGGCTACCACAGCGGATCCACCTAAGCTACGCTTGCCGCGGTCGGCCCGTGGATGCGTGACCCTCCACACACGAACGGGAAGCTGCACACTTGTTTGGATCGGTACATTCTATTCAGCAGTATTTGCTGACCGACAGAGACAAACCGATGCAACTGCTTTACTAAAGCCAACGAGACGAGATAAATTTCATGCTTTGGGATTAAACACTTTAACTTAATTGCGTATGGTTAAGTTTCCATTGCAACTAAAATTATTTTATGTCGTTAAGCGGTAGTTTTTTCATTCAAAAATCAACTTTGATTACTTGAGTTTAAAGTTTATATTTGTATAAGTTGCAATTGAATGTATTTATCTCGTATCATTGGCATACATAATATTCGGTTTTGCCGCCCGGCTGTACCGATTAATGCCGTACCCGAATAAGTTTGGAGCCCGCCCAGTTCGTCTTAATAATTCATTTTAGAATCAGACCACTGCAAGAAAAAAAAGACAACCACATTCCACACAGATTCCTCTCTCCTTACAATCCACGACCTCTCCCCTCCAAATCCAGAAGAATCCCTCTTTGGAATCGATTACAAGACGAATGAAATCGATTACAAACCCAACGAAATCGATTTCAAATCAATTCAACAAGAAATCGAGTCCAACGACCGTCATTTAGAACATTTAGAGAGATATGAGAGGTTTATAGCGTTTGAGAGAGACTTAAATTGTGAGATAGAGTGGAGAGACGAGAGACTGCAGTTGGAGAAGAGGAGAGTTGAGCAGCTGATTTTGTTGCAGCTTTCTAGGATTATTAAGATGCTGGAGAGGAATCAGAATTGAGGTTTTTTTTTGTGTAATTTTATTAATTTATGTAAACCTTTAATACGTCTAGATAAGTAGTAGTAATAATGAATAAAGAAATAATTGAGGAGCTCGTGGCTACGTAATAACAGCCGCACGGGTCGATCGACGTTAAGCTACGCTTGCCGCGGTTGGTCCGTGGATGGGTGACCATCTTTACATACCGAGACTCCTCCGTGCCTCGGAAAGCACGTTAAGCCATTGGTCCCGCCTGTCATTCGTGGATCTTTGACAGTCGTTAGGGGTCGTCAGAAGCCTGAAAGTCTAACAACCAGTCTTTTCGTATTACCCAGTTACTGGGTTGTGGAGGTCAGATAGGCAGTCGCTCCATGTAAAATACTGGTATTCAGCTGTATCCGGTTACACTGGAACCTGACCCCGACATAGTTGGGAAAAGCTTAGGCAGATTGATTTTGATTTTAGTATAGAAAAATGTAATTTGAGTTTTTAAAATAGTAACTCGAATGGCTTGTACAGTAATATGTTCCGATGTTTGACAGACGTCAATCTCGGTCCATCATAGACCTCATCCATCGCTTTCCATCTGACGAGGTCGAGGTCAATAGTACGCCTATTTCGCAATATTTAAAAAAAAAAAACGAGCGAGCCTTTCAGTAGTCGCATATGATGTGTAATATCTGACATCTCACTTTGGTAATAAGCAACTGAAAAGCGACAGAAATTAACTTCAGAATTTAAAAAAGCTAAATACTGAAATATTTATTCGAATAATTATTCATTACCAGTGGTCGCCCACTGGTCGAAATTCGACCCCCTCTACTTACAATCCAAATACTTAGTACTTACAATTCCATGCTTATAAAAAGTACTTACTTATTCCATGCTCAAGCAGTAACTTCGTGTTACACACTTCCGTTCGAAGACAAGAGGAAAGTTACACATCAAAAAAGAATAAACGGGATTTGCATAAAAATAATGGTGTTTTTTTTTTCTATTACAGTTGTTACAATCAGTTGACGAAGATATAAGCATCAGTGGGGAACAAAAGACTCCCTCACGACAGGTAATACAAAATCAAAATAAAAACTAATTTATTCAAACTAGGCTTGGCTGGGGAGAAGAAGTGGCGCAACAAACTCCCCACATAAAAATACTTCGTACCATTTTTTTTTTTGTGAAAATTTCGTTGACACATTGGGCACTTTTGGAATGAGGAAGAAGTACTGAACTCGCGTGAGCGTCACGTTCAGATACATATGTATTATACAAGGTGTTGTTTTGGACCTGCAAAACATTTTAGGAGGTAATTATGTTAGTGATTCTCGACCCGAATCAACAAAAAAAATAAATTAAAAAAAAAGAAAAAGAAAAGATAAAATTTAAGGATCTAAAATAAAAAGTATTATTGATTATTGACTTGGTATCGTATTGTTATACGATTATTTACGAGTTTCATAACAACCTCCTGAAATGTTTTGCAGGTTCAAAACGACAGCTTGTATATACAGATGTTTAAATACAAGTTTGGGAAGCTCAGGAGTTTTCGCTTCTGACTTGGAGTCAGACGACTGACAGTGTCTTTTTTAAGCTGTGCATAAAGTTTAAATAAAAAAATGTGTATGTACATTTATTTGAAAAAAAAAAATATTTTGTTTGCAGTGGTATTACTTTTTTACGACGCACTTAAAGATTATAAAAAAAACGATCAATGTATAAAATGACAAAGAAATACGTCTTTCGTTAGGCTGTCCTATAAAAGTTCTCATTAATTTAGTTTGCTTGGATTTTGGCATCCTAATTGCGTAACACAGTTTGAATAACAATCAGAATTATTTTGAAATACATTGCTAATCCATTGCTTCCTATGTTCGAAAAAAATTGTCTGCTCTTCAACGTAATTAACGCAATGAATGTTGTTGATCTGTCAAAATAAAACTTGCCAAAATATTAAACGGCAATATCTCCATGAACCCCCAGGTGTCCCCGCACCCGCCGCCCGTGTCGGCGTGCGCGCACACCCGCGCCACGTTCGCGGCGCGCTCGCCCCCGGAGGCGCGCAACGGGGACGTGTACGCGCGCGCCGACGAACAGGAGAAACTGTTGAAATAACATCAACACCTCGCGGTGCCGATGTACAGCTGATGTCGAGACACCACGTACGTCTAGATGTATGTACTAGCTCCAGAAAGAAAAACGTATAGATAATAGCTGCAAACTGTAATACATAAATAAAAAGTGTTTATTTTGGACTCTGAAATAGCCAGTGAATAAAAAGAGTGACAAAAAAACTGTACGAGGCCAATAAGGCCCCTATCTCAGCATAATGCTGCGAAAAAAAACCAAATAAAATCTTAATTATCTAATCATCTCAGCAAAATGCTGCGACATTAATAAACAAACAAATAAATATTGCAGTGCTATTGTGGTACCAATATTCGCTTAAACTGAGCTAGTGAATAATCTATTAACAAATATCACGTTGGGAAATCGGGTATCGGTTCGCGAGTTATAACAATAAACATAGACTTTATACTATTGGAATACCATCAACATCTCTCATAAGAAAATAAATAAAAATAAGTATTTATTTAAGACACAAAAAACAAACGACACTAAAATAAACTATACGAGGCCAAAAAGGCCCCTATCTCAGCGAAATGCTACTAATATTAACTTAAACTTAATCTATAATCAAATTCATAAAACTAAAGTGTCTGTTTGTAATGTCAAAATAACAGCTTTTTACTTAATGCATAAGTATATACTACGGTACTTATAACAAAAAACAATTTATAATCATTTTGTCTGTTTGTTCAGCCTAATCTCCGAAACAGCTGAACCGATTTTGATGGGACTTTCGCTAGCAGATAGCTGATGTTATAAGGAGTAACGAGGGGTGGGGATTTTATTTTTGAAAAAACCAAGCGGGCGAAGCCGCGGGCAGCACTGCTAGTATAGAATAATCTCGTAAATCGAGTAAGTTGTTCATGAGTTATGAGCGAGCACACTTACAGATAAACGTTCTGTTTTAGGATAGTTATGTATCTAAGGAGAGTGACGATGAGTCGACGAACAGAAGATATTGTTGAAATAACATTAAAGTTACCTAAATTTGTCGAATCAGTAGCGACGGTATTTAGCGTTTGTTTGTTTTTCGGAAACCGGGCATAATACAGGGTTATTTTGCAACCACCATCCAAATTTTAAAATCGAGGACTTTTAATTAAATTATTTTCGTATGTGAAACATTATAATCAAATAATAACAAAAACAAAAACATACATTCAAAAGAAAATATCTGAAAAAAATCAGAATGTAGAGCCACACAACAAGGTTATTTACCTCGTTCGCTGCGACTGATGTAGGTACCTACGCGGTCTTACTTAAAAGGGTTGATTCCAATTTTCCCTTCATACTTTACGGGCTTAGGACCGACATAATAAAATTATGAATGTGAAATTACTGGTTTTTATTATGGCGTATTTAAAAAATTGGAATCAACTAGCTATTTACAATAATTAAACTTACCAAATAATCTCGATTAACCTACAAATCACATGTACTTCAGTAATTGTTCAAAATGGAGTCCGTTTCTCTCAATACACAAACGTGCACGTTTTTCTAAACTATTTTTTAATAAGTTTAAAGTATCTGTTTGATTTTTAATGTCATTAAACGCTATTGTTATTTTACTACGGAGGTCCTCAACACTTTGTGCTTCTTCAACGTAAACACGACTTTTGACTTCACCCCATAAAAAAAAATCAAGCGGAGTCAAGTCTGGTGACCTGGGAGGCCATGGTACAGGCCCTCCGCGACCAATCCATCTGTCGCCATACTTATTATTTAAAAAGTCACGCACGGCACTTGCGTAATGAGGTGGTGCACCGTCATGCTGATAATAATAATTGTTGTAGTATGAAAGTGGCACCTCGTCTAGTAAGTCTTCAATAACACCACGTAACATGCTTAAATAATTCGTACCCGTCAAGCGTCCTTCAATAAAAATCGGTCCCACGATAACATTACCAATAATACCCGCCCAAACATTTACACTAAAACGCATTTGATGGTAGTTATTTCTAATAACGTGGGGGTTGCTTAACGCCCAATAATGTTCGTTTCGGCTGTTATAAATTCCGATTCGCGTAAATAATGCTTCATCTGTCCACAAAATGTTAGAATTAATGTTTCTTAACAGCCATTCACAAAACTCGATTCTAGCGGGTCCATCGTTATCATGAAGAGATTGCACTGGTTGGTAATGGTATGGGTGATAACCAGAAGAGTTCAGCAGCTTCCACACGTAATACTGACTGACACCGAAACGCCGAGCAGCGTCGTTAGTGCTGGCGCAGGGGTCACGTTCGAAAAACTCGAGTACAGAATTTTCAACTGTTGGTGTTATTTCGTTATGACCGCCACGACTTGTTGCATGGGCTGGTGTGGTAAACTGCCCATAATCTAACAACCTTTGATTTGCTGCTAAAATTGTTTGTCTATTAGGCACTCGCGAATTAATTCCTCGTCTTTGTAAACGCGGTAAACTTTCTGTACGGTACATTATTTGCGCACCATTTAAACTTTTACCACTTAAAAGATAGCACCTGACCATTTCATAATACTCTGCATTAGAATAAGAAGTCGCCATGTCGTGCGATGATGATCGACCGGAATTCGGAAGCGAAAATGCAGGGAGAGCGACAAAAAAAATGGCACACGTTCACACGTAACTAGGTCACGGTCAACTAAACAAAACACCGCCGGCGCATGGCCGACCGGGGGCTGTGCGGGGTGCGACGTGTGAGGGAGGGGGGCGTAGTGCGTGCTGTTTGTGTGCGTTCCCGAGGTAAGCGCGTGTGCAGTCAAGTTCAATAATCTATTGTTGAACTGTATTTATTCCACACGTTGTGATTTTAGTAGCGGACAATGGTGAAAATTATGTAAATTATTTTTTTATTTATTTTTTATTTCATTAATTGATAAGGTTATCGATTCTAAACCATTTCTGAAAATTTGGATGGTGGTTGCAAAATAACCCGGTATAAAGTATACCTCTACGGGGTCAAATTAAATTAGCTAATAAACTCCACAGACGCGATGGGTATCCACAAATAAAAACGAAAAAAAAAAGGGTTTTTTGGGTCAACGACCGCTAGTAGTGTTGTTACTGCAGAAATCCTTCTACAATCTGTCATTTTGTCTTTCGTTTCTAACGATCTTTGTCTAGGTCCTTTTTAATGTAGAAGGATTTCTACGGTGGGATGTCAAAAATAGAGAAACGAAATGTCACTTTGTATAGAAAGAGCCGTGTCTATTCTTCGTAGAAATTGAGAGTGTCATGCTAAGCCTGCTGGAAGGATGAGTAGAGAAAATTGATTATTTTTATTTTATGGGGTTTTTGTTTTACCCATAATGTCCGCTGAGTTTCTCTAGGTAATTTAATTTGACCCTGTATACAATGTCTAACTGAATTAATGCACATTATGAAAGTAGTTTGTTCAGAATCGTTTACTGAATCGATTTCTGTAATTTTTAATATAAGTAATTTTTGTCCCAAAAATAATTAAAACTACCTAAATTACAATCACACTTGCTGTACACTCAAAACAAACCAAAATGGACGAAGTACCGACTACGTACACCCTTACACGTGTGCGACTGTGTGCGTGCGTACATTTGTAATGTGACCACAATTGTCTCCCACAATCAGTATAACTAATTTAATGAATAAACAATGTTTTATACATAATTGTGAAAGTTCTGTATGTATTAGGATTATAATATAATATTCTAATGAGGGTTTTCTGAAATGCCGTTCACTAGGTGGCAGCACTGAGACGTCAGGTCCACCTGTCAAAAGTGTCAAAGCAAAAAACTATATTACTAACATAAATATTAAATATTTTTATCTGTTTTACTCGTCAACAAGTTTCACACTAAATCCAATAATTAATTATTTTATCAAGAAATTAATAGGTTTTCTTTTTTTATTTCTGCACGTTTTCTCAACACATTGTCATTGGCAGAATTGTCGACATCGGCACCATTGCCATAGAGAAAAATAGAATAGAATCTTTAGTCGTGATTGAGTGATGAACGAATTAATGAAACTAATGGTGTCAGTCATCATAAATGTTATATTCACTGTCGAAATGGATGACCTCTTGTCAAAGTGGCGCCAACTGGTGGCGTAAATTGTCTTGAAAACCCCCGTGGGTGATTGTGTGCGTTAATTCCGGGACATGTAGAAGTACTGTCTAATATTAAAATTAACTGACAAGATATTTATAGGAACTAGATTGTTATAATATTCAAATAATTAGTCAGAATTAGTTGCCTTAACTAATTTTATAGTCGAATAGTCAGTTTTGAAGAACTATTTATTTTTCATTATTATTAGGTAGGTACTGCTTAAAACATAGCAGCGGTTAAGTGCGAGTCGGACTCCCACACAAAGGGTTCCGTATAAGTAAAACATTTTTTTGAATACCATGTAAAAATAGCTGAAAAAAAAAACACGTTTGTTGTATGGTATATAATATATTATTTGTTGTTATTGCGACCATAGCAGTACACACTCTGTGAATTCAAAGTGTCTACTAAGAGATACAGCTTTGTGCCAGATGGAAGAACGGAGAGACAGCGTAATACGAGTACGGAGGTCCCGTTGGCACCCGTTGCGTAAGGAACCCCGGAGTTATAACCGCATTTACGGACAAACAGACACAGAGGCACTGTGTTTTATAATTTATAATTATAATTCTATATTTTTTTTTTTGTAATAATGAAAAATAAATAAAAAGTCACAAAAAAATATGCACTATCTAGATTAGAACGTACACTGTCCAGTATTATTAATAAAAAAATATATTAACTTAATGTAAAGTAAGAAATAGAAAACCCTTTAAAACTAAACGTTTTCCTGGTGCAGTATGTGTTTTCCTCCATCTCCTTAAAAATGTAACCTTTAGCCCACAGACGCACGGACGTTGTTTTTTGCGCACTCGATTTTCAACGCTCTTTTAAGCGCTGAGAGTCGAAAATCTAACAGTGTGCTTTTTAAACCGCCAGGGATCAGTTCAGTTGGATTCGCAACGCTCAGATTAACACCGAAAGTTAAAAATCCAGTGCACGGTCAAAAAAGTGCGAATGTGGGCTTAGTATTAAAACCTTTTTTGTTAAGTTTAAATCCAAATTGGAGTAGTCAATATTGTACTGATTAATATTATTTTTAAAAGGCGAACGGCAGGCTTGTATGGGACTTTCGTACAGCTAATAAAATTTCGTGTTTTGGGATATTTTTTGTTTTAATTGGTAGTTAATACGATAGACAAGCCTTTTTTAAATTCTTGGATTTTTAGAACTTGGGACGTAAAAGTTATAACCAGTTTTATTTTTAAGGTTAAGGACTAGTGTACCAATGTAGATTGTTACTTATAGGCACATAAACATTGTTTCGGTAATAAAGTATATGTTCTAGATTGCTTGTCGCTATTTTTGTAGTGTTTTACTTACTGTCAAGTAGGTAAAATGAGATGAGGATCGTACCTACTCAGCGGAGTGCATTAGGAGATACCTATGTCCAGCAGCTGACTGCAACAGTTTGATAATGATGAAGTCCTGATGGGGTTTTGAGTGTAGGTAAATAAAACAATACAGTTAATATTTTTTTTTAAGTACATTATTTTATTTATAATTAATTAATTCGTAAATTACTTCATCTAAGAAGGGGGCAGGTCGGGAAATACCCTCATGGCAAGCATAGTTTAAATTCCAACATAACTGCGTTTAGTTTACGACTAAATTACGTGTAGTTATTAAAATTATATTTTTTAAATATTATAAATTAATCCGAACTTCTAAAAATGGTACACTTACATGAAAATAAATGGCTTAGTTGCCCTAATATGTGGTTCAAATTCTGTAACAAAACAACAAAAAAAGTAAGCTGTACGAAATCTGCCGTTCACCTTTGTAAACGAATTTATAAGTCCAGTCACATCCAAAATATATTTGTCACCTTAAGCGCTATTTTTGTCTGCTCATTGCACGATAGAATCTGCTTTACCGACTCAACAATATTTATTTATTGCGTAGTAATGTTGATACCGCAAAATGACATTCAACCATCTTTACATGTCAGATTGAATTAAAATGTGACACTGACAGACTCCAATATTTCATAAAATCGCCAGGCCATTAAGAGCGTGCATTCTGAAAGTGGGCAACGTCGCAAATAGCTGTTAAATATTTCGCTGTTTTGTTAATCGAATTTAAAATGTGACACTCTCAGACTCTGATCTTGATTTATATTTCATAAAATCGCCAGGCCATTAAGACGCTGACAACACCTAAACCGCGGTCACTGTCTGTTTGCATAGAAAAGAAAGAGAAGCACGATGACGCAACGCTTGTAATTTATTGCAAAATATGAAGCAATTATCTATTTACTCAAAATTGAGTTGAGTAATCGAAAATAAAAAACAACCAAGTTCTGCATTCAAATAAGACGCTCTTGTTATTAATTAAATACGTAACGTATGTTGATATTTAATACAGATATTTTGGATTAGAACTCAAGGTAAGAGGTTAGTTTAACGTTAGTTTGTATCGAGATTTTTCTTTCAAAACGTGTTTTGGTAGCAACCAAGTTCTGGGAAATATGTTCAAAATTAACATATATTTTTTCCGCTACCACAAACTATACAGATTTGCCAATTTTTTTCTTAAGAGAAGCCTATTTTGGTCAATTGGGTCTTGTCAGCGCCTTAAGAGCGTGCATTCTGAAAGTGGGCAACGTCGCAAATAACAAAACAGCGAAATGTTTGACAGCTATTTGCGACGTTGCCCACTTTCAGAATGCACGCTGCATTCTGAAAGTGGGCAACGTCACAAATAGCTGTTAAATATTTCGCTGTTTTGTTAATCGAATTAAAAATGTGACACTGACAGACTCTGATCTTGATTAATATTTCATAAAATCACCAGGCGATTAAGAGCGTGCATTATGAAAGTGGGCAAAGTTGCAAATAGCTGTCAAATATTTCGCTGTTTTGTTAATCGAATTCAAAATGTGACACTTTTTTTTTTGGATGGGAAATCATCAAATAACTTCTCCCGCTTTGGGCGGAGCGGGAGGGTGTGTCGGACTCTTACTGACTAAAACCCACCCGTATTCCTTCTGTTGCCTGTGTTGCCAGGGGCCTCGGTGACCTATTAGTACCTTCCCGCGACCCCGGCAGGCATCGGCGCTAGTGGATCCCTACAAAAATGTGACGCTGACAGACTGATCTTGATTAATATTTCATAAAATCGCCAAGCCATTAAGAGCGTCCATGCTGAAAGTGGGCAACGTCGCAAATAGCTGTCAAATATTTCGCTGTTTTGTTAATCGAATTAAAAATGTGACACTGACAGACTATTTGGAAAGTTTCCAAATAGAATACATGATATAATAGAATAGAATACTCTTTATTATGTACACCATAAAAATTACAGCTATAAATGTAGAAATGTTACATAGGGTGACACAATGGGCGGTTTTATCGCTAAAAGCGATCTTTTAAAGACTTCCTTTGGATGGATTAGGGGGAAAGGAGAGACAATACTGCAGGTAGTCTGTGGTGTACCATTTACATATATACAATATATACATAAAACATATTAAAATTGTCTATACAGTGGGTCTGTATACAGTGTAGCGAAAATTAAGGGTGTGGTACAGACCATCAAACTGAATAACTTTCTCCCGGGGACCAACGTCGTAATCGCGAAAAAATATCAGACATCCCATACATTTGGTCGAGTAGGTATCGGACGACAGATTTTTTGTTCAGGATTAAGATGTTGGTCCCCGGGAGAAATTTATTCAATTTGATGGTTTGTACCAAACCCTTAATTTTCGCCATACCGTGTACAGACACATTGTATTAATATATTCAATAATAAATCATAAAGCTAGTGTTAAGAACCAAAACAGGTAAGAACCAAATACGCTTTTTATTCCTAAAACGGTTACAACATCAAATTCAGTGTAATTGTTACAATCCATTATTAATATTTTAGGTCACCAGTTAGTGACATTTCATACTTCCATACAGTAATATTAATAAAAACAGGTAAATATTTGACAGCTATTTGCGAGGTTGCCAACTTTTAGAATGCGCGCTCTTAAAAAGATTTTAGGTTGGTGTCAACCCGACAGTGTTCAAAGGTGTATGCTATTATGATCTTTATTTTCAAGCAATTAAATATAGTTTTCTTTGCAGTAGTCTGCTCTGTACCGTAGCTTTAAAAAGTATTATGTGTCTTGACTTGATACAGGAAAAAATTGAAAACTTACGAATATATTAAAGACTTGACTTCCAGCCCATCCAGTTACCACAAACTCTCGAATTTTCTCATTCGATCTTAAACTTAACTATCAACATTTTAAGGTTTAAAATCATTTGGAGAAATTTGACAACTTTTGATGTGCTGATGACTGTACAAGAACAATGTTTTCAGATACTTAATTTCACAGTATTATGGTATAATTTATATAATTTAGTTCATAATTTTCTTTTAATTGGCTATTTTCGCGATTATTATTTTAATTTGAAGATCTGAAAAACTAGTCATTGTTATTTTGCTGGATGGATATCTGAAAATGGGTTATTCTAATGAAAAATGTATTTTCAAATTTATTATGTTTAAAAAGGCCTATTAGTACTTAAATAGTAATTTTACTTACTTTGAGTAGGACAATTAAACATGCTTTTTATCAATAAAAAAACTGTAATGTCTTAAATACTATTAAATTCTTGGCAAATAAAGGCCAAACTTAAATAACAAAAAAAAATGTTAAACTAAGCATTTTTTTATTTAATTTTTAAATTTTAATTTTCTTATCTAATTAAAATTTAAAATTGATGACAATAGTAATTTTGAAAGTGAAAATGAAAAGTATTGTATGTTTAACGAAAAAAGATACAAAAATTGACAAGAAATTCAGAATATTTTTTTAAATTCTGAATTACTTTAGAAGAGTAGGTACGTTTTTAATATTGTTTAAATATAAGTTGAAAAGAATAAATATGCGCGAATTGCGCTTACCTTACATATGGTACATAAGTAATAAGTACATTTTAATGAAAATAATTAAGAAACTATACTCGAAATTATCTACTTTTCTACTTTGTACATGCTTTGGCTAATCTGCGAAATAACTATTATCTAAGGCGATTCGCGATAGTTTAAAAAGGTAATCAAACAAAAAAAAATAACTTTACTCACCATGTATAATGTATACAGGGGGACAAAAAAAAAAGCTTCCTTACGACGTTCGTTTTTCTACCAAAAAATAAATATACCAACTTAATGTAATATTGTAAATATATGTGTTTTAGAGGATCTGGCATAGCGTAGCCATTCGGAGGACAAGTCGCGTGACGGTACGGTTTCCTGGGATATAACGGCCGTCATGAGAATCTGTCATTTTCCCCAGTATTTGACATTAAGTTGTCAAAAAACGTTCTGTATTTGGACAGCCGTTGTGACCGATCACCACTTTCTTAGGAAACGAAAGCTTTATCCCCTCGTCCTATATAAAAGCGATTGCCGCGTGAATACGTGATCGTCGCATGCATATGTCACTTTATTCGGAACTCCGAAAAGCGCCGCTTTTCGGAGTTCCGAATAAAGTCTGACGGCGCGACCACGCGTTCAGGTTCACCGAACAAAAGCGACATATGAGCGCGACGATGGCGTTTTTGCACGATGATCGCGACGATGGCGTGTTTGTACGATGATCGCGACGATGGCGTGTTTGCACGATGATCGCTATTAAATAGGACGTGGTTTTATGGCCTTGTCTTAATATAAACGATCAACGCGTCGTCGCGCCGATAGAGGGCGCCTTCCAAATAAAAAGTGACACGACGGTCGCTTTTAGTTAGGACGCGGCCATACACGCGATTATGCGAATAGTCGCAAGTCACAGTTACGATTAGAATTGAGGCATTTATATATTCGTTTTGTGTTGTTTAGTTCAGATTTCGAAGCGATAGCGTTGAGCGTAATCTTATGGAGCCAAGTACAACGAAAGCGATGGCCGCCACATGACTTCTGCAATTTACCTCCGGAATGAAGTCCTTAAAACGTTATCTATGAAAGTAAGTTGGTGTGTTGTCCCAGAAAGCGTTTTTTGACAACGTAAAGTCAAACCCTGCTGCCATTATTTTCATACAGCTCTCACACACGATGCGTTGCGGCGCCGCACCGCAAAGATTTCGCCGCATTGGCGGTCACACGGGCGTTGTGGTAAAGATTTCGCCCTTTTTTGCCGCACAAACAACTGAGTGATGTCGGTCCGGCATCGCAACGCGTATCTCCCGTCCCCGCCTCGTTTCACGGGTTGCAAGTCCGGTGTACGTGCGCAGCGACACCGTTCCGACGCCGCGTCGTCGCCGCAACGCATCGTGTGTACAGGCCCTTATGTGGCGGCCATCGCTCTTTTATGAAAACAAAACTTTGTTTTGTCGCAAAATCGCAATCGCATCGAATTCCTTCGATATTAGTGTAATTAAATGTTGAATGTTTTTAACAAAGTATGTACCTAATTTAAGAATTAACAGTATTTGTTTTCGGTTAAATAAATGCGGTTAGCAATATTTTTTTATTGTTTTATTTTACTATCCTCGAGTCAACCAGTCTTACCAAGGGGTAGGTATCGTGTTACCCAGTAACTGGGTTGTGGAGGTCAGATAGGCAGTCGCTTCATGTATAATACTGGTATTCAGCTGCATCCGGTTAGACTGGAAGCTGACTCCAATATAGTTGGGAAAACTACCCACAACGTCCAAATTCCTGTTATTATTTTTTCTTAACTCTGTGAATGCAGATTACTCCTAAAAGTTATTAATATATAAATGCATACAAATGGATATAAAAAATGTCGATTTAAGTCGTAGGTAACATTTAAAAAAAACCTGAAATTTTGCATGCTATGTTCTACCCTAGCTAAATATGTTTGTGCCATTATAATTATATTTTTCAACACACTTGCTCATAAAGTGGCTCTATGGTCACCGCAATTAGGCACAGAATGACACCCATAATCAAACTATGACTTTTTCATTGCTATAACTCACTAGTGAGTTATAGATTTTTTTTTAATTTTATTGGTTGAGTTGCTTTGTTCTTATAAAAGTTTTTATTCAAAAAGAAGATCGTGTTCAATAGAACAAATAAATTAGGAACCGGTACCGGCAGCGGAGGCACAGCCAATAAATGAATGTTCCTATTGCTTGCTCATTTCATGCAACTTCTTATTTAAATAGATAATTTTAACTCGTACGTGTTTAATAAATAAAACTTTCACTCAAATATAACTTTTGTTTTCTCTGTAATAAAAGAAAACTTTAAATTCTCCGTTTTGTACGTGGCAAAATAGGCGCAAACCCTATGCGCGGAAAATAAAAAAAAACTCATCTCTTTAGTCTGTGGTCGATCGCAATGCGCGCGCGTAGGAAAACTGATTAATTTTTCCCGCCATAGCGAAAAATTTTTCACAACTCGTTTTTACTGTTGAAATTATAGTTATTTATTAATTAAAATGTCTACAAGTAGGTACTACTTACGAAGAAAATGATTTATGTTGTTCACCGCCCGATATAAGATGTGAAGTCCTTAACGTTATGGAAAGTTTACTACCTGAAAACTCCAAGGAAAAATATCTAAAAGCGTACCAAAATTTCATAAAATGGCAAAACAGAAAATGTGTTCATGGCGTACTTTAAAGAATTATCTTCTAAGTACAAACCTAGCTTTTTGTGGTGTTTATACTCAATGTTAAAAAGTACAGTCCGAACAAAGAATGGAGTGGACTTAAAAACATACTCTAATTTGTCAGCTTATCTAAAGAGACTATCCGATGGATTTAGAAACAAGAAATCAAAGGTTTTATCGTCTGACGATATTAAAAAATTTATAAAAGGTGCTCCAGATAACCAATATCTGGCTACTAAGGTTAGTTAAATTAATTTTAAATATCTACGCGACTTCAGCCTGTGTTATGTGTTGAACTTAATTATTGTTTCTTTTTTTTCAGGTTGCTTTAATATTTGGTGTAACTGGTGCCTGTAGGATACAAGAATTAACAAATATAACCGTAAAAAACATAGAGAACCATGGCCAGATGCTTTTAGTGAAGATACCTATCACGAAAAATAAAATACCGAGGTCATTCACCATACACGGTCCATTCTATGAAATTGTTAAGAAGTATGAAAATTTGCTGTCACCAAAAGCAAAAACTGACCGTTTCTTTCTAAATTACCAGAATGGTAAATGTACCTGTCAGCCTATAGGTATAAACAAATTTGGATCTATGCCTAAAGAAATCGCTAAGTTTTTAGGTTTAGCAGATGCTGAGAGCTACTCACTGGACATAGTTTCAGAAGACCATCTGCTACATTGCTAGCTAGTTCAGGAGCTGATATAATGACTTTGAAGCGTCATGGTGGGTGGCAATCTAGCAATGTAGCAGAATCATACATGGAAGATTCCATACAAAACAAGAAGGAAATTTGTGCAAAAATCACAAAAAGAATTAAACTTGATTCTGAGGCGCTTCCTACTGA
Source organism: Atethmia centrago (assembly GCA_905333075.3). Taxonomy (NCBI): domain Eukaryota; kingdom Metazoa; phylum Arthropoda; class Insecta; order Lepidoptera; family Noctuidae; genus Atethmia; species Atethmia centrago. The sequence goes on along the minus strand of HG995396.1, from coordinate 13,441,238 downwards.
CGAAACACCAAGTACATCCAATAATTGGATTTCACCCACCTACACGGATAATGAGCCATCTCAAATTACAATAGAGCATGAAAATATTTCGATAAATAATCTATCTGATGAGACCGCTATGCCATCAAAAACAGTTAATTATAATTTTACTAACTGCACATTTACTAATTGTTTCTCTAAATAAACTTTTTACCTACTAAATAAAATGAGTTTTTTTTTGTTATTTTATTCACAAGTGTGTTAAAAAACGTCGTATGATACACGTGTGTATTGATGATTACCGTCCTCGGCTCTCTTAAGAGCAATGTCTATCTCAATGGCGCCTCAGCGGTAATCACCAATGTTACACACTAGTACCATAATGTACTATTATCACCATTGTATAATGTTTTATGAAAATAAGTGATTTGTTTATTTATCCGGTTTTCCAGAGAGCAGTGGTGGCCCAGTGGTAACGGCCACAGGTTTGAGTTGTAGGTCGTAGGTTTGAACCCAGACAAGCGGTTTACTTTTTACAAATTATTTCATCACTCGAAGACATGTGACATCTACCAACCCGCACTGGGCCCGCGTGGTGGATAACAGGCCACTCTCTCACCGAGAGACCTGTGACTGTCCCAGCAGTGGGAACATTATAGGCTGATTTCATCCGTTTTTCCGTAGACTGCCTCATTTGTCTAGTGGTGGTAAGCGCTACTGCTGACCATGAGGTCCCGGTTTTGAATCCCAAGTCTGCAATGTTACTGAGTTTTCCATCAGGAATTTTTCCGTAGCAGCACGGAGTCTGTATTTATTTGTGCCCGGTTGATGGCAATAGGCTCGCCGCCAATAACTTGGGACTTAAACATAACTGTCGAAATGTGGGTGTATTGGCGTGGTGGCGTCATGCTTTCCTGTAGCTGCAACGTTACGACAGCTGCCTTTAACCTATAGACCGCCACGTCAAAAAAGGAAAAGCGTGCCCTCGGCGCCAATCTTAGAGTTCAAAATGGCGACTGACGAACAGAACTAACCAATCACATGACAGCAAAATTCAGTGCTACCAATCGCGTCAAGTTAGTGAACGCACTATAGTTCTCTTCTCGTAGCTAAGAAAGTAAAAAAAATCGATTGATCATAGATCAGCAATGCTTGCCGAGGTTTGGACGGGCGGGGTATAGAATAGAAGAAATAAAACACACTTTAAACATGAAGAACTTTTTACTATCAGATTTAACGTGGACGTATTGACACAGCGACAAAGTATTATTATTTACAATAATGTATTACACTCCTCATTAAACGCCTAAGGGCACAACTGACCTTAAAAATAAATACACCATAGACATTTGTTATTGTAAAACGTGGAATTTGAAGATGTTCTGTCACTTCGCATAAATTGGCGCGAAAGGATTTGCTGTCTTTTTCTGACAGGTTACACAAGACAGAGACAAAGAGGTAATTAGTTTCTTTCTTAAAAAAAACTTATGCTTTTAAACTGTTACAGTATTTTACACAGTCAGACTACATACAAAATCTCACCGTAAAACCTTACGTGAACTGTAGGGTAATTCACGTACCTAACTAAATACGTTCAGTTAAGTTTCGATCAAATCTACGCTTTTCGTATTCTCTACCGCTGTCAGATACGCTCGCGTCAAGTGCGCGTCACGAAACATCAACTGCAACTTGATCGGCATGTCATGAAATTACGTGAATTAGCCTTCAGAGCTTGAAAATAGCTCTTTCCACCTGATGACACATAAGGATTGACATTGACACACTGTGGAAACACTTCACATACCTAAGTTTTCAGAGTGAGATTTTTACAGAATCGTTCGGCTGATTTTGATCTTTCGAACGGATATATAGACTACTATCCTATATCCGTCCGAAAGATCAAAATCAGCTTGGCTGCCTTCCAATGACGAAAAAATAAGCCGAAAGTTGACATTGAATTGTTCGCGCCAAATCGGCAGCCATGACATTTTATATCTTCAAATTCATAGTTAACATGATTTTATGAAAGGGCGCTTAAAATTGCCATTAAATTGACACAAGCATGGGTCTTACATTTTTATTGAGTTAAGATCATAATAATTTCATATTTCTCATATTTTTTGGATTGTTTTCTTGTAACAATTGGTGTTTTAAACACCTCTGCCCTACTCTTCGGGAAATACACGATGCAAGCGTGATGTTATGTTATTAATACATATATAATCTTCCTATGTTAGCAGAGACCAGAAAAAAATCATTGAAAAATCGACGGTCTACAAAATAAAAATTGTTCGACAATCATTTCAGTTTCGACCCACGCTTGAATTTTTTGCAATGGTGCGAATAATAAATGATTTAATTATTATAATATATACAAAAGTGACACAAAAGTTTCTCAGTCATATTCAGTGAATTACCTTTTAAAACATGATACCTTACTTCATTGTGGGGTAGGCAAAAGGTGGGATACTAAGAGATGGCAGTTTGTGATTTGTTTTATAGAATATTAAAATTATAAAAAAAAATATGTTTATGGCCGTTTTCTAACCAAACTGACCGTCGCGCGAACACGTGACCGTCGCCGCGTCTCGTTCTCTTTGTTCGGCGGAACCCCGTCCGTGGGCGCGCCGACAGATGGCGCCTTCCGGCTATTCGAACAAAAAAGCGACACATGAACGCGACGATCACGTATTCGCGCGAACAATCATTTTGGTTAGGACGCTGGGTATATATGTGCTACGTTCTAGAAAAGTTACCTGGTTATTTTGAAAAGTATTCATTGGTTTCTATAATAGCCTGGTAAAGACTCTGAGGAACTGTTGGTGACTAAAAGCTCAAATTCAGCCAATCAAATCACTAAATAGAAATGGGAATAGCTAATTCAGCTTATTTTGTATCGGCGCAATCCATATTATGAGAATTGCTTACCGACACAGCATAATAGGTATGCTGTATGATGTCACAAATCCATATGGCTGTGTTACAAATTTTAGGTGGCCAGGCTAACCAGACAGGAATGTGGTAGCGGCGCTGACTGCGGAAGGTGCGACTTAGGAATATTTAAGTATCGGCAATCGTGCAGGCCTTTAATATATTTTTTTTATATTTTATCACCTCTGCCTAAGGCCGCGACCGTCGCCGCGTCACCGCGTGGTCGTACCAACAGAGGGCGCCTTCCAGTTTTCCGAAAAAAAGTGGCATATGAACGCGTTGATCGCGTATTTGCGCGACGATTACTTTTGGTTAGGACACGGGGTAACGCTTCAGGGAAAACAGGCGTGATATTAATATTAAAAAATAATAAGACCTGCAAAATAAATGCAATTTAATATATGCTAGTACATAGCACAAAATAATAAAGATTAAAATAATTTATAGGTAATTTATGTCAATTGCAAAAATTCTGAAGATATTTTTGCACAAATAGGTCTATGTGTAATATTGTAAATACAAAGATTTATATAACATTCAAGATAAGTCAATACTACGGTATTATGAGGAAATGATTGCAGGATAGTATTGGCGCTGACTTTGAAGAATACAACGTGAACCTATTTGGCGCGGCCGTGAGTCACACATAATACTATATTTTAATTTTATTTAGTAATAGTTTTTGATGTGTAAGTAACATATTTCCTCTCGCTATCTGTGAGAGTGATTTCGTGACTAGGGACGGAAGTGTGTAGACAAGAAGTGACAGCTTGAGCATGGAATTAGTAAGTACTACATAGATTGTAAGTAAGGCTGGCTCGTTTTTTCTTTATTTTGCTCGAATGTGTTTCTTGCATACAGTACTGTGCCTAATAAATATTTTGCTTTCTTTCAATCAATAAAACTTAAAATACAGGTTCTTGAGTTCAATTATGTTATACGTACCTCCCTTTTTTGCATAGGAAGTTGATTTAGTTAAGTTTACAGTATGAAACAGAATCAGCGCCATTCAGCAAAAACAAATGAAAAGTCAGGAAATGATGAATGTTTTACTGACAACACATTTTTTTTGCTGATTAATAATATCTTTAATAATAGTTTTATAAATATTTTAGGTCATTCAAACTTAATTTTAATATCTCTAGAAATTGATAACTATATAACAATGTTTATATAGTTTTAAAAAAGACATGCCATTTATCTGCGTTGCAAACACCATTCTATAAAACAGCACTAATTAAAAACCCGGTTTTTAAAGGCAACACTAAACAGCCAACATACTGTCAAACTCATGTCATGAGATTTTATTGGATGTTGATATACATGGTGGAGACGAAAATACTACAATAAATTAAATTGTGTTCCCAGGCGGCAGGCAACGGAAGAAACACGAAGTTATTTGATAATTTCCAACCCAAAAAAAAGGCTGCATACGAAAATTCCATCAAATATATCAAATAGTTTAGACTCTATAGCTAGCCAAAGATTGGAAAACGCCATGGTTGGCCAACGTCCATGGTTCGTTAGAAAAAATCGCGTTTTAAATTTTAGGATTTTAGGATTTCGATGTTAGAATTAGTTTGAGAGTTTCAAATACTTAATCTGCATTGGTATTGTCAGTGTTTTAATTTATTGTCGTATTGTTTTCTCCGCATTGTATAATTATTAAACAGCACTTTTTAAAAACCCGGTTTTTAAAAGGCAACACTAAACATAACTAGCATACTGTCCAAATCATGACTAGAGGTTTTGTTGGCTGTTAATATACACGATAACTTTGAATTCACTGTTAACCTTTCTGGGCGTGGCAGTACTCATGATTATTAACTATGAGAGCAACTCTGAAATATCGATTAAAAAATATCAGCTGTTTCATACATAAATATATACATAACATACATAATCAGCCTATAATGTTCCCACTGTTGGGACACAGGCCTTCTCTCTGTGAGAGACAGTGGGCCGTAATCCACCACGCGGGCCCAGTCCGGGTTGGTAGATGTCACATGTCTTCAAATTGTTGGTTCTAGCACATGCCGGTTTCCTCACGATGTTTTCCTTCTCGGTGAACCGAGAGCAGTGTTGATGAAATAATTTACACGAAGTAAAGAGCCTGTTCGGGTTCGAACTTACAACCTACAACTCGTAAGTCGCGGCCGTTACCACTGGGCCACTACTGCTCTAAATATACTCATGAATATATATCTGATGAAAATGTATGAAACAGATGATTTTTTTTTCCTATTTCTTATTTGGTCTCATCCTGAGTACTTCCTCTGAAAGGTTAACAGGGAATTAAAAATCACCGTGTATAAGGCAATCACAACATTTGACCTGAGTTTCTCAGGCTGTTAGCTGATGTTTGTGTTGATTAGTTACTTTTTCAGGAATTCAGCAAGGTAACAGTTTCATTTTAACAAAGACCAAGCTTGGTCTCTGCGTGGATTTTCTACAATAGTTATGATTAAAAACAATACAATTATTTTTTAACAACCACCATCTTGAAATGAAGCGTCAATTTTAAGCGGGAAAATTCAGTTTGAAAATATAGAAAACGGTGAACAGCGAGGTACTAAATTAGGCTTAATAATAATTTATTACTTAAATATTGAAATTCTTCAAGAGCTTTGAAAATCTTTACAAATCTGTCATGGCGTGCAATATGATACAAATTAAAAATCAATTCCTGTTTGGTGAAAAAACATTATTTTTCTTATCAAAGATGGTTTTTTTACGTTTTAAATTCGGTCTGAGTAAGTATAACGTCTTCTAAAGGTTATGAGAAGTGAAAATTAACAATTTTCGTTTATTTAAAAAAAAAATTCTCTTCTATTAACAGATAAAATGTCAAAGTTAGTTCCGTAAGCGGTCGTAAGAGCGCTGCTGTTGCAAATTGGCCCAATTTCATTTCAAGTGTATAAGAAAAGCTGAGGCGTAACTTTACAATAGGTAGGTACTTCAGTGAGACTATTTCGGGCCTGAATTGGGAGACGATAGTTTATTATTAAAAATAACATACCATCCCGCCTGTATTCCCGAAAGGGTAAAGCAGAGGTGCACCCATATTTCACCAGTTATGTTTAAGTCCCATGTATTAGGGGACGAGCCTATTGCCATCAACTGGGCACGAAACCAGACTCCGGGCTGCCACTGAGAAATTCCAGATAAAAAACCTAATAACACTTTGCCCGACCTGGAAATCGAATCCAGAACCTCATGCTCAGCAGTAGCGCTTGCCAACGAGGCTGTTAATATTAACATAAACGAAAATTGATAATTTTACAGTTAAAAACGACCACTGAATCTGACATTTTAACAATCGTCAACACTGATAGTATATTTAATAAAATTATTTTTACTTACTAGTTTTTAAACTATAGTACGCTAAAATGTATTATTTGTTCTTTGTGACTTTTTTGATGTAATAAATTAATGTCAAGGATTTTTTTATGCTAATCATTTTATTTTATTAATTAATTTTGAAAGCATTTAAAACCCAACTACCCCAAAAGGTGGTTTTGCTATTTCTCTTTATATCTTTTTTTTTCTTTTAGCTGGCTATTTTTTCTTTTTTTTTCTTTCTTTCTTTCCTTAACCTTAATTACTTACATCAAAGAAATCACAAGTCTATAAAGTCTAAGAAAAAAACAGCTACAAGAACTGTTAGCTCACATCAGGAGAAATCAGTCAAATCCAATATTTTTGGTACATAAAGTATTACTATGTACTAGGATTCATAAGACATTTTACCTAGAATGTAGTCTACAACATAGGTTGCATCGTTGGCATCGATTTTTCGTCGATATTTTTATTTAATCGAGTACTTTTTGTTTTGCGTCGGTTTTTTTTTTGTATAGTAGGTACTACTATTTTATGTTTAGTCGATTTTTTTGTTAATTGTTTTTTTTTAGTTGTTGTCAAAAACACAAAACCTTATTTTACGGCGGGCGCCGCAATTGTGAAATTTTATTTTAAATAAATTGTCTCTTTTTGCTGCACAAATTAAAAATCGACTAAAAGCCGATGCCCGATTAACACTCATAGTTTCTAAAATAAAATCTTAAGGCCGCGTTCTATTCAAAAACGATCGCCGCGCAAATACGCCATCGTCCGGCTCATACGTGACTTTTTGTTCGGTGAACCTGAGCGCGTGGTCGCGCCGACAGAGGGCGCTTTCCGGTTTTCCGAATAAAAAGTGACGTATGAACGCGACGATCGCATATTCGCGCCATAATCGCATATTCGCGCCGCGATCGCTTTTAAATAGGACACACACACAAGCATTAAACTGAGCTATTGAAGTTAAAGTTAAATTAAAACAACAAAAAATTCTAAAATTCGCTTTCGATTTAGTGACTACATTTTGTATTATTTTTAATTTAGTAATAGATTTTTTCTATAGTGATGTACCGACTAGATACATTAGATTAATCGAATAATCGTTTACATTTTAATATCTTCGAATCCAGGGATTATCGAGATTTAAAGCCCACACGGGCGTGTTTTTCCCGCGGCGAATTTTTTTCGCGCACTGGATCTTCAATGCTCTGCTTAGCGCCGAGAGTTGAAAATCCAAAAGTGTGTTTTTTGACGCGGTGGGACTCCACTCTGTTCGATTCTCAATGCTCGTCTCAATACCGAGAGTTGAAAATCCAGTGCACTATAAAATCTCACCGCGATATTTTTACGCCCGCGGGAACGGGGGCTAAATGTTACTGTGTAATAAAGCCATTTCTGTTTCTAGATCAATTTGGTTATTTAGTTATGGTACTAATGACTACAAATATTAAGGATAATCGACTAATCGAGTACTCGGTAACTTTCTAAAATAAAAACGAAAAAAATACTGTGATTATTGAAATATTTGATAAGCGTCGCACTTGATGGCGGCTCTGAAGTGCACTACTCGCTGTGCAGTACCGCACTCCTCATCCCTGCTGACACGTGAATTTATTACTAAGCAGGGGCTCGCCTCATAATAAGAGCCGCCATAAAAATTGCATCGGACTGTTACAACCTTCATACTAAACATTTTATTGGTACGCAATTCCAGTTATGTTTACAATTAAACAAATACACACTAGATAAAAAAAACAATTTACCAAAATCATTAATTAACAACATTTTTACTTAAGAAAAGCAGTTTAATTTAAAAATAAGTAAATGCAAAGCTTACAAACTAATTTTACAAAAAAATAACTTTATTTAAATTTTTGATTTACTAAAATAAATAAAACTTATGTGATATGACAGATAATTGCTTGCAGTTCAATTTTAAAAACATTATTCTCTAAGTTTTATGCTTAGATTAAAACTCACCTGATAAAAAGGTTTGATTTAAGCGGAATAAGGCCGTGCGCAGACTATGTCAAGACTGCCTGTTAGCAGTTACCTCAGGTACGGACGCGCGAATTTTTTCGCGCACTTTCTTTTCAGCTCTCTACTTGGCGCCGAAAGTTGAAAATCTAACAGTGTGTTTTCTTGACGCGCTCTGTTGGATTCTTAATGCTCGGCTCAAAACAGATAGTTGAAAATAAAGTTTGCATAAAAAAAATCGTCGTCTAAAAATCGCCCGTGCGTACCTGGGCTTAGACTATCGCTGTAAAAAACAATGACAGCGTGCACACTCGCAACTATACAGTCGCATAGTTAAAGTCGTTAAAACGTATGTGAAAAACTGTTTTGTTTTCTAAAATGAGTGGTTTTTTGTAAAGACAGTTTAGTAATAAAAACATTAAAAAAAGGTTGATAAACCTAAATCCATTCATAAAATGGAGTTCGGAAAACTGTTTAGATTACACTAATAGAAAATTATAGTTTTTATTCAATTCCTCGGTTTATTTCAGTAGAGCATCGTTCGAATTACAGCGTCGTTCAGCAAAATTAAAACATATGCATGCTCCAAATAAAAAAAGTTTGTGCTTATGACGACACGATAGAAGTGAAAACTTACGACTGGAACCGAGTACACGCGATTCAGCGTCATCGACAAACTGGAGCCAAGTTTACGCAATTCAGCGTCATCGACAAACTGGAGCCGAGTATACCCGATTCAGCGTCGCAAAAAAAAAAAAACAATGTATATACTGAATGAGAAAAATGGACAAAAATAATAATTTGTAAAGTGATCGCCCAAAAGGATGCCAAAGCTCATTAAGATCATTATAAAAATCGATAAAATTGGACCAAAAAAGCCAAAAGAATCTTAGAAATAAATAAGATTGATTTCGAAAAATATCATTATCGTGGTAAGCACATCCAAAATTCTTATTTTTTTTTGTATAACACACGTCTAAATTATATCCAGATGTCATTATACCTTAGGAGCGGCATTTTACCCTGTTGCTTAGTTTTTTTTTTAACAAAAAAATTTAAATAAAAATATATATAAGTTCGGTACTTACACAACCATGGATATAATTTTTATTAATTATTCAATAAAAAATAAAAAATAGTGTAAGAATAGGCTCGAAATTAAATAAAATTGCAAAAAGATCGTTTATAACTGCTTTTAAAATTTTGATTTTTAAATCTAGGTACTCTATTTCCTTTTTAAAATTTTAAATCTAAGGATCAATGCTTTAAAGATGCTACGTAACGCTTATAATAGTAATTTAATAGTTTTGAGATATTTAGTAAATCATACTGGTTTTCAAGAGGATTCGACTCTTTGGAAATAGTTTTATTTTAATAAAATGTATAAGAGCTAGCCCAGTATTTAAAATTATATTCGGTATTTAACATTATTACTGGGTTTAAAAAAAAAAACAATACTATTAAGAAATAAAACAAATGTTTAAAATAATTAAAAATACTTTTAAAACAAGGGATTTTTAATTAAATAGGTTAATATTATTATGCAGAGGTTCTGTTTTTTATTCTTGAGAATCTGAATACCTATGTGTACCTACGTTTTTAAGGACGTGCATGTTTTATATTGTCTCGAACTATTAAGATAGTAAGAAAGACCTATGGAGGAGCAACGTGGTATGTATGGATAGAGAGGATCAACAGACAGGTGTGCTGCTGGACAGTTTGTTCCGCCACTTCTTCTTCCCAGTTAAAGCACTAGGGTGTGGTGAAGGGCGGGTGTTTTGAGAGACTCTGTTAGATAATTTTAAAGTGTTAAAAAGTGTTTTTTCTCAGCCTAGTTTGAATAAATTACTTATGATTTTGATGTTTCAACCCAGATTTATTTAATCGTGTTTATTTCTTAAATAATCCTGACAAGATTCTTGCGGTTTTTAAACAATTATTTTTTATAACAGTTTAAAGTGTTTTTTGTTTTTCATACCAATATACTAATTTTCTTTCATTCTTTGTAAAACAATATTATTTTGTACCTGTTTTCAACGAGTCCTCATAAAATCCAAAAAACAATAGATTTAAAACGAAAAATGAACTCTATGACCCAAAGGACAGAGTCGAAATCCTTTCAAAAAACCATTCAAATCCAGAAAGCCTAAAAGACCTTCCAGACGGGAACAGTGGCTAAAATTGCAGCAGCAACACGCTCCTGATCCTGGGCCGCACGACGCGGCTGTAGAACGCGTCGAGCGCGGCCAGGTAGTGCGCGTAGCGGCGCGCGCGCAGCCACGCGGCGGCCGCGCGCAGGCAGCCCGCCTCGCGCGCGCACGCGCAGCGCCGCCCCAGCGCCGTCCGCACGCTGCGGCGCTTCACTACGGTCCTGTTGGGACATTTTGTGTTGGAAATCATTTTTTTTTCTGTTAGGAGATCCTCACGGGTTCCATGTATCTGAAGTGTTATGCAGAACTACGACTGAATACTGTGTACAATGAGTTTCTTTGAAGGATAAGATCAGAAATGAAGTTATCCGGAACAGAACCGGAGTTACGGACATAGCTTGCAAAACCAGCAAGCTGAAGTGGCAGTGGGCTGGCCATGTTTGTCGAAGGACCGATGGCCGGTAGAGCAGACAAGTCCTGGAGTGGAGACCGCGTATCGGTAAGCGTAGTGTGGGACGCCCCCCAGATAGATGGAACGACGACCCTAAAAAGGTAGCGGGGACAGACTGGATGCGGAAGGTGAAGGACAAGGTGTGCTGCTGAGGAGTTTGTTCCACCACTTCTTCTTCCCAGCTAAAGCACTAGGAAGTGGTGAATGGCGGGCATTTTTGGGGGACTGTCTAATGTAACTTTGACGTTCGAAAAGTGCTGATTTTTAGCCTAGTTTGAATAAATGACTTTTGATTGACTCAGGCGCAAAACGTCTCTTTCGCAAAATGTCCCCTGGTCGTAAAACGTCTCTTTCGCAGAATGTCTCTTTCGTAAAATGTCTCTTTCGCAGAATGTCTCTTTCGCAGAATGTCTCTTTCGCAAAATGTCGCGCCAGGGACTTAAGAATAAAATTTTGATTTTCAAAACAAAAAATCATATAATAAAATTATAGTGCAATTATGATGTCAAAATTTTGGTACTTAAATTTACTTAAGTATGTATTCAAAATAAAAACAGTATCAATAGGTATCAAACATTTTACACACATTCAAAATTTAGATCAAAAGAATCAATACTGTTAGTAAACATATCCACAGATAATATAATAGGAGCTATTACTAATAGTAACTAAACATTAACTAAGTATGCAAATGAAAATATTTTTTTTACCATTTTTAAAATGATTAAAAAATATATAATTAATATTAAAATGTCAAATAAATAAATTTTGCCATTATAATTTACTTGAGTTATTATCAAGTACTACATAAAAAAAAAAACATTATTGATAAAAAGAAAATATAAATATATGACATATCAAATCAAATTATATCTTAATTGTGGCACTGAAATTAACTTTTGTTATCATTTTCATAAATGATAAAAAAATTTAATCTTCGCACTAAAATAAACCTTGGTTATTAATTAAAATTTGCTACATAAATTATTATTATCGTAAATGATTATGAAAATAAATCTTTCATTAAGAAGAAAAAAACATAAATGGACTTATTTTCATTCTGGAATGTACATTACTTGCTAATGAAGTAATGAATTACTTGTAAATCAAAATAAACATTGATACCTACTCAGCAAAAAAACAAAATTTAGCTATTTGAAAATTTGTAAAAAAATAATCTTTTTTAAGAATTGTGGAAGCGTCAGTTCCTTACGCTCAAATTGTTTCATCAGTTTTTTGTATTTAATGTCAAAGTCCATATATTTCTTCTGTCTGTTTTTTGTTTCTGTAAATAAATTATCAGTTATTTTTCTGTTCCAATATTTACTTTCTTTTCGCAATTTATCTATGAATATATATAAACTTGGCTTTTTTGGTATGCGGCCTGCATTTATACGCCGATGCCACCCTTCTAACGCGTTAGTTGTGCGGTGTCGTTGGTAGGCGCAACTTAGTAAGGACGGTGGCATTTTTGGGTACCATTGTTTTTCGTAATAACGTCTAAAATTCATCATGTATTGAGTATCTGGAGCTATACTTAAAATGTACCGCCAAGCTGCAGGGATTTGTTCAGCCGGTACCAGTGCTATTATTGCAGCCATTCTTGCAATATTTCGCCCTTCCCGTGTACGCAGTAATCCTTTTTTCTCTGCGTTTCCATATTGCTGCGTTGTAATGTCTATAACATCCTGTTATTTTTGCTTCAGGAAATACTGATTTCACAGCGTTTATTTGCGCCATTTCATAATCACTCTTAAATGTTTTAATAATTATACCCATTTTTTCTTTTAATATGTTATATAGCCGCGTATATGTCTCTTGGGATTTATTGGGTAGCAATGTATAAATTACTGGGATTATATTTGTACACTTTTTTGTAGATCCAATGTCCAAATGTAAGACATAAAACTGATAAAAAGGTGGCGGAGCTGACATAAACGTGCCATCTGCAAAATAGGATCCGGGTTTCTTCACAATTTTCTTTCCCAAACGTGTTGCAAATACCAAAAATTTTTCACTTTGTCCATCTTCACAAATAAGGAAATTTTTACCTAAAACTTCTGGTACAATTGCAGTTTCGGTACTGGTATGTTGTAGTCGATCTACGTTCAAATAAGACTTTCGTGCCCTATACAGGGTTACTGGTAACTCGACGTATTCCTTGCAGGACGTCATAGTAGGGTTAAAATGCAACAAATTAAGCCACCAAATGTTCTACCGAAATTCAATAGTTTTTGAATTAGTTAAGAGTTTTAGTTTTTTAATGAAAAATCCCAGATTAAACCATTTGAAACCAATTTAAAAATGATTTACGGCGCGACTGTACTGAAATTTAAGTTATTATCATAGTTGACGCCGTAGCAGACCTTTGTTAATAATTAAAAGTTCAATAATGCCTAAAACTTTGGCAAATATCACTAACAAAACATTTAATTTTTTGTAATTTTTGCTATTACTTCATAAGAAATGTAGTCTAGTGCAAAAAAAAATACTACACCTGGTGTACAAATTACTAAGAAAATATCCTTGTCTTATCAGCTATCCAAAAAGGTATGAAAGTTAATACAAAATCATGGACTACATTATGAAAATCGTTTTTGATTTAGTACAGGCGTGCGTTTCACAAAAAGGTGATTATTCGAAAAATCAAAAACAAAATCGTGAACATTGTTATTCTTTTTAATCAATATTAAAAAACTTTAATTACACACATTTCACACGTCTTGTTCGATGTGCTGCCCTCGGTTTCGACTACATGTTCTTATTCGCTTCCTTACTTCGGTTTTTGTTATTCTTGAGGTGATTGTTGCCCTCATCTGGTCCGCCGCATTTGTAATTATCTCCCTTAGTTCTTCAATTGAATTTACTGGGGTCACATAAACTAGATCTTTCATATGACCCCAGACGTAAAAGTCTAGCGGCGTCAGATCAGGGCTTCGTGCAGGCCACGGAATCGGCCCACCGCGCCCTATCCATCGGTTTGGATAGTTTTCATCCAGCAATTGTCGAATTGTGATTCGGAAGTGGGCTGGACATCCGTCATGTTGGTAAATCATGTTTGCTCTTCTTTCTTCCGGTACATCCGTGAGCAGTGCTGATAAATGATTTCTGAGGAAATCTTCATAAAGTTCCCCATTTAGTGTTCGGGGTAAAAAATGTGGGCCAATTAATTTGTCGTCAATAATACCCATCCAAACATTAAGCGAGAACCTTCGCTGGGATGCGGTTGGTTTCAGTTTTTTAGGGTTTGCTTCTGCTTTCGGTGCCCAGTAATGTAAGTTGTGGTAATTTGTGATACCATCACGATCAAAACATGACTCATCGGTCCACAGAATGTTTTTTAAAAAGTTTTCGCTGTCGGCGGCGGCGTCGGCACTTAGCATAAAACGACAAAATTCAAGCCGTCTCGGCGGATCTCCTTCTTCTAATGACTGGACTGGTTGGTAATGGTATGGATGTCGGCCTGACCAGTGAACTACAGACCAGACTTTCCACTGTGACATACCAAGCTCACGCGCTACGATGTTTGTCGATGTGTTAGGATCGTCAATAAAACGTTGAAGAATAAGCTCCTCGTCCTCAGCCGTGTAGGTCCGGGAATGACCAGTGTCAACTTGCCTGCTTCTTTGGACGCTGCCAGTTTCAGATATTCGCCGATAAGTCGATCCGAAGACACTAACGTGGGGGAGTCGGCGGTTGGGAAAGCGAAGTTGATATTCTCGCCGCGCCTCAGCAGCGTTACCGTCACAAAGTCCGTAACAGTACATTATGTCAGCGTATTCAGGATTAGAATATGCAGCCATAGTCAGCGCTTATGAAGGCACAGCACAGCACAAGAGCAAGATACGCAGCAACAGTTAGGGAAATAGCCAGTAACAAAACACGAGCTTGCGCGACGTAGAGTTGAAACTAACTAACGCTGACGACCAAATTTTGCAAAATCGCACCCCCTGTCATGCCGAGAGAACAATAGCGACCAATCACAAAGCTCCCCGAGTGGTTGGAGTTCAAGCGCAGATAAAAACTACGAATAATACGAATACGAAACAATAGGTTGACCGTCTCGCAATTTTACCTGCCCCCCATAAAACTCTTCTCTTCCCTGGCACACATGCAAAAGTATTGACAATCATACCTTTCTGAATAACTGATAAAACAAGGATATTTTCCTAGTAATTTGTACACCAGGTGTAGTATTTTTTTTTGCACTAGACTACATTTTTTATGAAGTAATAGCAAAAATTACAAAAAATTAAATGTTTGGTTAGTGATATTTGCCAAAGTTTTAGGCATTATTGAACTTTTAATTATTAACAAAGGTCTGCTACGGCGTCAACTATGATAATAACTTAAATTTTAGTACAGTCGCGCCGTAAATCATTTTTAAATTGGTTTCAAATGAATTAATCTGGGATTTTTCATAAAAAAAACTAAAACTCTTAACTAATTCAAAAAGTACTGAATTTCGGTAGAACATTTGGTGGCTTAATTTGTTGCATTTTAACCCTACTATGACGTCCTGCAAGGAATACGTCGAGTTACCAGTAACCCTGTATAA
The DNA here is from genome assembly GCA_905333075.3 of Atethmia centrago. NCBI lineage: Eukaryota > Metazoa > Arthropoda > Insecta > Lepidoptera > Noctuidae > Atethmia > Atethmia centrago. The sequence goes on along the minus strand of HG995396.1, from coordinate 13,425,853 downwards.
AGTGTCTTTAATTGATTTAAACGTAGGAATTCGATAGTGTTCACTATTGGGTATTTTGTTACGAATTTTTTTATCATTTTCTTCGTAAATTTGCTGTATTAGGCGAAAATCTTTGCAAACAATATGTTTTAATAATGTTATGTGTTCTTTAATTATATTTTTAAATTCCATTGACTCACATGTATGCACTGATTTCAGTTTAATGATAATTTTTCCTGTTTTGTCTAATGTTAGTGACGCATTACAGTCTCGCCTATTTATGCACCGCCAGAAAGTAGTTCCACTTTTATTTGTTTTGCTCTTATGATATCTGTACTCACAATGTATAAGTGTTCTATGTCCTTTTTGATTACGAATGTATTCGATTTCTTGATCCATATTAAAACTCAAATTCACTACTGTTTTTCAATAAAAGGTAACAGACAAAACACAGCTCGGCAATTAATGAATGACACATATATTTATAAGTTTTTTTCTAACTACCCTCACATATTATTATAAATGTTGCCATCACTGAACTTTAAATTGTACCAAAATATTATTTTTAACTGTATCAAAATATATTTTTTTTATTTGGAATACATTCTTAAGTAAATTTAAGTACCAAAATTTTTACATCATAATTGTACTATAATTTTAATAAATGATTCTTTGTTTTGAAAATCAAAATTTTATTCTTAAGTCCCTGGCGCGACATTTTGCGAAAGAGACATTCTGCGAAAGAGACATTCTGCGAAAGAGACATTTTACGTAAGAGACATTCTGCGAAAGATACGTTTTACGACCAGGGGACATTTTGCGAAAGAGACGTTTTGCGCCTGAGCCATTGACAACTTAATAAACCCTGCTTCCAAAATTCTTCCTCCACTGTGATTATTTTTTAAGAAAGTCCACTACTGAAGTCATATTGGATTTCTGTAAATCTTCTTCTTCTGTTTTGGAATTTCTGCTTAGAGAAGATGGAGTTTGATTTCGGACTCCTGAAAATACTCTACGGGGAGTAGAGTATTTTCAGGAGTCCGAAATATTTATTTTATTAATTTAGTAATTTCTCCTCCAGTGAAGCTGAATTACACTTTAGCAGTAAAAAAACAAGGCCTATTTTCAAGAAACACAGTACCGGTACCTGACGGGTGATGCCGCATGCGCTGCGTCAGTCTGCCGTCATAGGCCTGTGTCGAACATCTGCAGTGACCTGGTTATAACATCATCTTTCAGACACGACTCCAGGAACTCCTCGATCGTGATGACACCGTCTTGGTTTAGGTCCAGCTTCCTGAAGACGCGGTCAACCTGGAAGTTGAGAGGTTATGATGAGGTATTGTCAACTGGGTTAATTTTAGAAGTTAGAATAAATTTGGAGATTAAAATAAATAAATATAATATCAGAGCCAGAAGATATTTAGCTACTCCAATTCCTATTAATCTATTTTCAAGGACTGTTGGACATTGTATCTTATTGCCTCAACGAGAAAAGAACGCCATAAATACTTGGGATCTCTCTTTTTTTTTTGGTTGGGAATTTATCAAATAACTTCTTCCGCTCTGGGCGGAGGGGTGTGTCAGACTCTGACTAAAACCCACTCGTGTTCCTTCGCCTGTGTTGCCAGGGGCCTCGGTATCCCTTCCGGACTTTCTCACAACCCCGGCAGACATCGGCCCTAGTGGACCTCTCTGACCCACTCTAAAACACTTGCCGTTAAGTGAAATTCTGGTTAAAAATCCTCACCTGTTCATTAGCTTTAGCATCATCCAGCCTCGCAGCCGGTGACCCCGGCGGTGCCCTCCTGCCCAGCAGCTCATGCACAGCCACCACAACCTCTGCCAGTTCCTGCCGAGTAATGGCACCGTCTCCATCCACGTCGTACAGACGAAAAGCCCAGCGCAGACGCTCGTAGACCGACCCTCGGAGTAAGGTGGATAGGGTTACTAGGAGTTCCTGGAAATTGAGATGGTTTTATATAAATTTTGGGGTGCAAATAAAGACCTTGCCTGACCCGGGAATTCAGGACACACACAAGCATTTAAATGCAAACTAAATAGTTGTTTTTGGATATGTGGAAAAATTCATGGCAGTAATAAAACGGAGTTTAAAAAGAAAACTATCACAGCTAGGCTTTACAAGTTAACGAGTAACAGTCGACCAACTTACATTTGCTATTGGAATGTATATTCCATGTTTTTGGGAGACCATGTTTTTCAACTACAATGTCTGTTCTTGGGATGAATTCATCCCAACTACGGAACCCTTCACTGTGCATGGTCCGACCCGACCTTGGCCGGTTTTTTATTTAGCAGAATATTTTGCGTGCCTTTTAGTACGGTACGGGTAGTCAGAAGCCCGAAAGTCTGGGAAAAGGCTAGGCAGATGACGATTGCGTAAGGCACGCATTAGTCTGTGATAAATAAATGTATTTTCCGCCTTTCTTTGTCTCTTAGCAGTCCACAGTCTGAATTTGTGACCATTCGATGATAATGTTTTTTTTTTATTTTTTTTTTTTTGATGCTATATCATCAAATAACTTCTCCCGCTCGACGACATCTCTTTGAGGCGCGCGTGAAATACAACACGCCTTCAACCCGGGCCTGGTCTTTACCGGACGGTGAGCTACCCATTGCTCACCGTCAATCGAAATCCGCCCGGGATTCCCGACGCCCAGGGCGTCTCCTGCGGCGGCTAGGGGCGAGAGGGCGCGAAATTTGCCTTTCCCTCAACCGTCCCGCCTCCTCCTTCGCGAGCATTACTGCTTCGCAGAACGAGGTGACGGCTGCCCATGCCCTCTCGCTCCGTACCATGACCTGAACCAGGGCCGGACGCGAGAGATCTCTGCCGCCGATCGCCTCCACGAGGACACGGCGATGCTCTGCCCAAGCCGGGCAGACCTCCACAGGGCAGACCTCCACCGTATGCTCCACCGTGTCCTCCGGGCGATCCACACAGTGGTGACACCCGGGTGTTTCCTCCCGCCTTATCCGACACAGGAACCTCCCGAAGCTGCCGTGTCCGGTGAGGACCTGCAACAGGCGGAAGGTGAGGACGCCGTGGCACCTCTCTAGCCACTCCTCAAAGAGGGTACTTATCGCCGCAATCGTGGCGTGCCCAATGGTAATGAGCTTGCCGGGGTATTATGGGACTTAAACATAGCCATCAAAATTTGAATGGATGTACTAGGGTACACGGGCCTTCGGAGAATATAGGCATCATGTGATGAAATAGCAAAATAACAATCATAAATTCAAAATCGACAATATTATCTTCATAAAAAACACCAGAAAATCAAACTAGATACATCCTTTGAGCCGTTCACGCTACGCCACGAAGTAAATATACCACGAAATAAATTACTTCGTGGTCAACGCATATTACAAATCAATTTTCACCTAATCCGAATTTCCGACCACTCAATCGATTGTCTATGCTCAACCGCCATCTTTGTTTACAACCATAACCTTAATCTACCATAGAGTATTAACGCTTTGGCAGCAGTTGTTACTCACAGTTATTTCCATAGATATATAGGAATGGTAAGCCAGGATGATCAAGACGGATGGACAGGAAAGCCTTTGTTGGCAATAGCTGGCAATATTGTCCGTTGAGGAGTAGACTGGCTGACGGCCAAGTGTGAGCGTGCCACGTAGTAAAAGGTAGCGAGTTGAATATGATTAGGGGTGGCACACGTGGCAGGAGAATTTTAAATTATATTTTTGTAAATTCATTGTTAAACTAGAGTTTTTTTCAGCAGTGGGGTATAATAATTAATTAAATGTATACCAACAGTGAGAGCAGTGGTGGCCCAGTGTTAACGGCCGCGACTTACGAGTTGTACGTCGTAAGTTCACCACACCCAGACAGGCGCACGACTTTGTGTAAATTATTTCATCACCTGCTCTCAAAACGGTGAAGGAAAACATCGTGAGGAAACCGGCATGTCCTAGAACCAAAAATTCGAAGATATGTGACATCTACCAACCCGCACTGGGCCCGCGTGGTGGATTACGGCCCACTCCCTCTCACATAGAGAGGGCCTGTGTCCCAGCAGTGGGAACATTATAGGCTGATTATGTAATGTCCTACGAAGTGTTGACTTATACTGTTCGATTTTAAGGACAACCCTATCTGCCCTTCATAATGCGAGAATTTGTAACAGTAAAGTACATTCATTTTATAGATATTTGTTAGTGTCGCATTCATTTTAGTGGTTTTTTTAACCTACCGTGCCGTTTCAGAGAAATCGACTAAACTAAATGACGTTTTGATTCGATTCCTATAATTTGTTATGCGTAGAAAAACACTTTTACACTTTTAAAAAAGTTGTTGCTAGTTGAGCTCGGCGATTCCTGACTACTCTGAGAAGAAAGGCAGAAACAAACTCAGAGGTCACAGTCTCTTTTAAAGTCAAGACATAATCTTGGTCAAATCTTGTGAAGACCATGTAGATTGGTGTCTGAAATGGTATTTTGAGGAAATAACCACACAGTTTGAGTGGACCCGTCCAGTCAGTGCACGCATTTGTCAGTATTCGTACAGCTCAACTCAGAACTTAAGGAGCTCCACGATTCGACGAACAATACCAAAGAAAGGACATTTGGGTAGGCCGCTTAAATGACTTAAACTGCCAGACCAAGACTAAAACTAACTGAGAGAAAAAATAAAAACGATAACCCACATAGTCTTCACATTCACAATAATTAAAAAAATATAATACTTTAAAAAGTTAATATTCATGTCATTGTATATATAAAAATTCATCAGTTGAAATACGATGAGATTTTGAAAGAAAAAAAATCCTAGTGCGTTTCGGACAACTCACAAAGAAGGGTCCGTAGTTGGGATGATTTTTTCCCAAAACAAACTTAACATTAGTTGAAAGACATCGATATCCGTCACGGTCAATTCTCCGACGACAAATGTACGTTTGTAATCGCAAAAAAAATATGGTTTTAAGTGATAAAACTACAAATCAACGATTTTCACAACACCAAAAAAAAAAAAAAATACCTTTATTTGCGTTAACATGACGCACAGACAGAACAATAACACAAAAAGTACAAGTTGGGGATAAATATGCGTCACATCCATCGCTCAGCATAATGCTGTGACACTATGCGAGACAGAGTTCCAGCGCTGGTTTTCAGCGAAAGTCGGCGTTGACGTAATGACGTCTACCGGTGCAGCACCGGTGCTTTTGAAATGGGCCCGGATCGGGAATCGATTCCTGGACGAAACGACGAAAAATTTGTATGGCAAAATCAGCCTATAATGTTGCTGGGACACAGGCCTCCAGCCCCAGATGGGCCCAGTACGGGTTAATGGATGCCAAACGTCTTCGAATTTTTTGTTATAGGTTATGCCGGTTCCCTCACGATGTTATATTTATGCTGCATCGTTTTGAGAGCAGTGGTGATGAAATAAATTACGCCAAGTAAAGTGCGCACTCAGTACAATAATGCGTTCAGGAAATTGTTGGGTCTGTCGTGGCGGTGCAGCGCGTCTGGGACGTATACTGATGGTTTCCAGGCCATCATTCTCAAAAGAACAAATTCCCTGCTGGCCCGTATACGGGGTGGCAACAACGGCATTCTGAACGCAATAGCTGTACGTTTTGACTGTCCCTTTCAGAGTCATGTCTTCTGTAGGTGTGGCAAGTCATGGAAAATAAAAATATTAAGAAATATGTACTAGGTTAAGGTTTCTGTGTCTATGCCACCCGAAATAAAGTTTTTATTATTATTATTATGTCTGTGACTTATCTCGGGACCCTGGGGTCTCGGACATTTGGATGGCGTACGAGGGTCCGAAGCCAACTCGCGCAGGCCGCTTAGACAATTTCAAGTGTTGAGGTACCAACCGACGATTATCCCTTTATGCACTAGGTATGCAAATCCACCCAAGGACAACCCCTGGTTGGTGCAGGACTATTGCAGAACATGGAAACATAATGGGCTATAGGTTTGGGTGGCTATAGTTGATTGGTAACCTAAAACTATGGAAGGACTATGTCCCCTGCCTGATCAATGTTATGATACACGCATAAAATAGCAGAGGTGACTCGCACACTCAATAATGGGCCTTTGGAAACTGTCGCTAGCACGTAGTGACGTAGCCACAAAGGGCAACATGTCCTGAGGTGCTTGAGGAGTGGAGAGGTATTCCAGAACAATCCTAGAGCCTGGAAGATGGTCAAATTCCCTACGAGCACTTTCTGGAATACTTCCTTCCTTCGAGCACGTTTGCTTTTGCGAATCTCCACTCAAGCCGGTAAATAAAGGCAAGAATGAGGTGGGAGCTCTGTTCCTCGTCAGTGTTCACTCCAGCCGGTCAATAAAGGCAAGTCAGAGATGAGGAACAAGACTTCTCCCAGGAGATAGGGTCCGTGGGGTCGCTACTGCCCAACGGCTCACCACATGCTGCCCTGTAGGTTTCTGTATCTCTCTTGGTTTGGTTCCTTACCCTAGCTGTTCCGGCAAAGTAACACGACCTACAACTCGTAAGTTAGAGCTTATACCGCTGGGCCGCCACCGCTGTCTTTTTTGTAAAGATTAAATAAAATAAAAATTCACCAAAAAACTATTTTAAAATTGAAAACACTCGTTTCGCACATAACATTTACTTAGTTTTTAGACTTAACTTTTTATCTATGATTGACACTAATAAATTGTACTTGTCGCAACAATTTAAACCAGAAGTCTACAGGATACTTGTATTTTCGATTCAAATAATCGTTCAAATTTACGTTACATTCGTGCATTCTACATATGTTCTATGTTAGAGGGTTTGGTTTCCGCACTTAGTCCTTCAGGTGGACCATTGTGCGTGGGCCATGGCGGCCGTTTGGTGGTTATTCCAACCAGTCCACCTCCTTCCAGAAGTTGATCACGTCTCCTGGTCTGTTTAGAATCTCTGTGTAGGATCTGGGTGCCCCGAGGGTTTCTGTTTTAATCTGGGTGACGTCTGTGCATACAAAGAGCACATGCGCAACGGTTTCCTCTGCCTCCATGCAAGCCCTGCACAAAGGGCTGTCCGTTATGCCTATTGTGTGGAAGTGTTTGTTTAGCGAACAGTGTCCCGTGATAGTCTCCGTCAACAGGCGCAGGCCGATCCTGTCCAGGTGTAATAAGCGCCTGGTTAACTTACTGTCAAAGGATGGCTTAGCCTCCTTGGACTGTCTGCACCCCAGTGCCGAGGACCACCATCTCTCCGCTTGTGTGTGGGTGAGCTCCTGTAACCACCTGCGTAGTTGGTTGAAGAGGATAGGTTCGATTGGTGCGGGTCCGCAGACTGACGTGCCGGATGCTCTCCTGGCTAGTTCGTCAGCTGTGTCGTTACCTCGTGATAATACGCGCGTTTGTGTTAGGGCCTCTGAAACTCACAGCCATCTGTATATCCGAAGGCTATACTTATTTTAGTTCCGAAGCGGAAATCGACCGAACGACCTATTTGAATGTAGCCTATTCATAGACTGTCGTATATGGGGAATATAGGTCTTATAACTATGAAGATAAGGGCTCACTTTGTTAGTTTTTGGGTTCCGTTCCAAAGGGTGCCAACTTGACCCTATTAAGGCCCTGTGTCCGTCCGTCTGTCACAGGGCTGTATCTTCTGAACCGTAATAGGTAGACACTTGAAATTTTACAGAGTGTAAACAACTATGACCGCTATGACAAGAAATATAAATAAAATAAAGTCAAAAATTCAAGGTGATCCCAATACAGAAAACGTGTTTTCTATTGTACGGTGGTACGGAACCCTTTACGTACAAGTCCAACTCGCACTAAGCCGCCTTTTTTAATGTAGTCCTCGAAGAAAGTTTTTTTTACGATATTGGATGGTAAGTAATAAATGCGATTGTGCCCAACCAGTCGATGCCTAAAAAGTCTCGAAGGGCTGTTCGTAACGGCGTGCTGGTGCCTACGCTTATGTGTGGAAGTGAATGTTGGGTGTGGCCAAAGAAGCATGAAAGTAGAGTAAATGCTGTGGAAATGCGTTCCTTGAGAAGTATGTGTGGTGTGACTATAAATGATAGGCTGAACAATTATGTGATAAGGCAACGATGCGGTTTAAAAAATGTAGTCACAAAAATTTTAAAGAGTATGCTTAGATGGTTTGGTCATGTGGAGAAGATGAATGAACGGCGACTAACAAAAGGTATTTACAAGGCAGATGTGAGTGGAAACGCCGGGAGGGGCCCCCCTGGGAGGACATTATAGTAACCTTGACTCTAACAAAACATAGCATTTTAATATTATGCCAACGGATCCCTGAATCGAAAATTGGTTATCACTAACCCGCAATATTTTTGAACGGCCTATCCAACGATACCTTACATTATGGGCTAGACAAGAAAAAAATTACATCCCTACTGCACGTGCAAGGGAGTTAGTTACCTCACAATTTCTTTTGTCACTAATCTCATTGCCACTAATCATTAAGAAAAGGGATCTTTTATAGATTCCGTTTCACCTTTAAAGTACGGAATCCTAAAGCTCCGGCCAAACTGAAGCGAATCCTGCATGGGATGCCGGACGAAATTCGCTCGCGCCAACGCCGATTATGTCGACTAACTTGTATGGAGATGTTCAAACTGGCGGGAATAGTCGCGTGACTTCCTAAATATTAAAACAATCGACGCGTGTCAGCGCGTGAAGACGTATCGAAGTAAATTGAAATTGAATTGATAGCATGTAAAATAAGCCAATAAAGCAATCACATATAACATCAAGCCTGGAATACCCGAAGAGTTAGGCAGAGGTGTGTCTTTTGTAAACCCACATTTCGCCAGATACGTGTGTTTTAGGGGGTTAGTAAACAAAACTCTTATAGTTTCGCCATGTCCACCTGTCTGTCTGTCTGTCCCCGCTGTAGCACAGAGACGCATAGTACCAGGAAACTGTAATTTGGTAAAGTACTAAAATAAAATCTTGTTTTTAAGGTTCCGTAGTAAACAAGGAACCTTATAGTTTCGCTATGTCCGTCTGTGAAATCATCCGGTCAACACACTGTTTTTGTGTTAAACCACTTCGAAAGTCATAATAAGTCATCGTTCTTGAATTTTCTCGAGTCAATTCCATTTTCTCAAAGACTAAACAAGTTTGACAAAACCTTGTGACAAGACCGAGAATCTTTTTTTAAATAAATAAATAAATGGTATTCGTTTTTTAAAACCAAGGAGTTTTCAATTAAAAAGATTTTAATATGACAGGAACAGTGGAAATATTCCATTCCCGATACTTTTAGTGCAGCCCTCGTATGAGATAACATGTTATTCAACTACAATGATAAGTTTGGTTTTGGGACAAATTCATCTCAAGTAATCCCAACTACGGAACTCTTCATTGTGCTTAGTCCGGCACGCACTTGGCCGGGTTTTTTAAGTCCTAATATGAAATAGAGGGGAACAGTGAAGCAATCGTTTTTATTTAAAACTGCATTTATAGCTAGACAATGAATTACCGCTAAACTATCAAAAAGTGCACCGTCGCAAAAACACCGAGAGGGGCTAATTTGAAAAGTTTCAGCTTGAAAGGTTGCAGACCATTAATTTTCGAATTGGTTTCCCGGCTACGGCGGTTGGCACCCAACTTAGCTGCACAATAATTTCCAATAAGTTTTGAATTGTAAGTTCTAAACCTATTTCAGGGAACGTTGAGGGGTTTCATATTGGCGTATGCTAGCTGTCGTATGGCAAATAGTTTAATTTAATGTTTTGTATTTCGTTGTTTTGTAATGGGCTTAGGCTTAATAGACTAGATTTGGATGGAATAAGCGATTATCTGGCCGTCAGAGTCAAATAGATTTATTCTTTAGATAAGTAATTATTCGACGAATAAAGCCTATTAGACGATTGAACAACTGATTTTTTGCTATCTATCGAATAAACCCTGTCTGTCTGTTTATCTGAGGATTGAAAAATCGTCCCTAAATAGTACAGCGGTTATTTCAAATTATTATAAGTCAGTCAAAATAATAAAATATACAATTAAACAAAAAAATTCAAACTGAATTTATCAAACAAAATATATAGCTTAAAAATTGGCTCGAGATAAACCACCCTTGATAATAAGGCACTAGACACACGCGGGGCAAATGGTATCAATAATTCAATACAAAGTTTATGGTGTTGTTACCACATAATCACAAATTAAGTTTCATCATCATTTCAGCCGAAAGACGCCCACTGCTGGACATAGGCATAGCCAAGCACCGCCACTTCGACTGGTTTTGTGCTTCCCGTATCCAGCGGCTTCCTGCGGCCTTCATAAGGTCATCGGTCCACCTTGTAGGAGGCCTCCCAACGCTAAGTCTTCCGGTACGCGGTCGCCACTCCAGATTCTTTCGGCCCCATCGGCCATCTGTTCTGCGAGCAATGTACCCTGCCCACTGCCACTTAAGTTTGGCAATTCTTCTGGCTATGTCGGTAACCTTGGTTAAGTTAATTAAGATTAATGTTGTTAAACACTAAAGAAAAAGGTCCTAAAATGATAATTATTGTTATTTTAATTATGTAAGTTTGAAATACATAATGTCTATTAAGTGGTTTCAATTAATGTGACAACCTAATCGCCACATTGTATAGTATGGATAAGTGCCGATATGAAAGAAGGCCAAGATCAAACCCGACCCTATAGCACAGAAACAAATCTTTTAGCCACTGCACCAGCCATACCGTCCAAAACCAAAACAACAATTTTTAATTTACCAAAAAGCCATTTAAGTTTTTACAATCTCTCAATCTAGAATAATAAATACCATCGATTTGATATCATAAAATAAAAATTTCCCATTCCTGGCTCATGTCCAAAGACTTGAGCAACTCTTGGAAAATTTTATTGTTCAGCTACTGTCGAATAGACTTTCATGGTGGCCATAAATTTTGCTCTGACGTTAGAAACAGGAACTGCCGTTTTGAGGTCTCTCATCTTGCCAAATATACCGTGTTCACTTGTCTGATTTATCCCGTTGTTTTGTTTGTCTGTAATCAATTACGCTGCGGTGAATCCCGCGCGGAATGTGGGACGACATTCAGTGTGGCTAGTTTATTGTGTACTCATCCTACACATTTTTTTTGTAACGATATATTTTATTAACATAGAGTCTGACAGTCTATAGAGTTTTTCGCCCTTTTTTACCATAGGGACCTACTCCGTTCTGCAATGGGCAACTAGCTTCACCTTTCTTTTACAACTCATCATCATTTCAGCCGAAAGACGTCCACTGCTGGACATAGGCCTCCCCCAAGCACCGCCACTTCGACCGGTTTTGTGCTTCTCGCATCCAGCGGATTCCTGCGGCCTTCAGAAGGTCATCAGTCAACTTCGTAGGAGGCCTTCCAACGCTACGTCTTCCGGTACGCGGTCGCCACTCCAGAAACTTTCGGCCCCATCGGCCATCTGTTCTGCGAGCAATGTGCCCTGCCCACCTGACAACTCAAAAGTAATTAAATGGTTTTAAATGCTTTGAGTTTGAGTTTTTTTTTTGTATCGTCACTGTCGTCATCATCTGCCTAATTTTCCCAAACACTACGTTGGGATCGGTTTCCAGTCAAACTGGATACAGCTGAATACTAGTATTTAACACGGAGCGACTGCTAACCTGACCTTCACAACCCAGTTATCGGGTACCATTATAAGCTTTGGTATGACTGGTTGTCAGACTTTCGGTCTTCTGACTAGCCGTGATGACTTAAAAACATCTTCGAATGACAGCCAGGATCGACGGTCGTCTTTCTTTCACATTGAAATCATATTCTTCTCATAAAATGATGGTGACCCTTAAAACGATATCAAAGTTTTTAACTTTTACGAAATCATGCCAGCATTGTTGACAGTTTTATGAGGTCATGCAAGTTTTGATATTATTCACCAGTCAAGGTGAGTAACGTTTTTTGTAAACTCAATGTTACTTAACTTCTTAAATTGATTCATACAAAAATCAGATTGTTTTACAGATTTGTAAAATCACTATCAGCCTGCATAGTTTTTAAACTTTCTAGACAGCGTAAGCGTAACAAAACGATCCCCTAAACTCAATTTGAACAACATTACACACTTGAAATCCTGAAAACAAATCCAATAAAATCCCTGTTAACAATACTAATACCACGTAGTATTAACCAGAAGCTTCTTCCCGCGACTTAGTTCGCGAGAAAATCGTAAGATACACAGTATACAGGCCATATTTTTAGAAAACTCCATCGGCCCCCGACCCACCGCGTCGCATCGCATGGCCCGCCCGCGCCATTACTTAGTTTTCGCTTAGCGTCTTTCTGACTCTTTCTTTTAGCTCGGCTCCTAAGGTCGTAGCTTAATGTTATCCGGGCTATTAATAATAAGAAGAATGCGTGAAATCTGACTGGTAGTTCCAGATAAATGATTTTATTTTTGTAAGTAGGTTAGTACAAAAACTTTAACACGTCAATCATGTTTTAAAAACTAGATGAGGTTTCCTATCCGACTAATCTGAGAAGAAAGGCCGAAATAAACTCAGAGGTCACAGTCTTTTTTAAAGTCCAGATATAATCTTGGTCAGATCTGAAATGGTCTTTTGAGGAAAGTACCACACAGATTGAGTGGAAATGTGCAGTCAGTGCACGGATTTGTCAGTAATCGTGCAGCTCAACTCAAAACTTAAGGGTCTCAACGACTCGAGGAACAAATATTTGCACATTCAATCAGAAAAACAAACTCTTCAGCTTTATTACATAAGTATACATATTATGTTATTACCCAATTACCCAGTGCATCCTGCTTGTTATGACATACGGTGCCGAAACGTGGGCACTGACAGTCGGGCTGGTCCACAAATTCAAGGTCGCTCATCGCGCCATGGAGCGGGCTATGCTCGGAGTGTCTTTGAAGGATAAGATCAGAAATTAAGTTATCCGGAGTTACCGACATAGGCTGCAGAGTAAGAAAGCTGAAGTGGCAGTGGGCTGGCCATATTTGTCGAAGGACCGATGGCCGGTGAAGCAGACGAGTCCTGGAGTGGAGACCGCGTATCGGCAAGCGTAGTGTGGAACGCCCATCTAGATGGACCAACGACCTTAAAAAGGTGGCTGGGACAGACTGGATGCGGAAGGCGGAGGACAGGGTGTTTTGGCGCAGCCTGGGAAACGCCTATGTCCAGCAGTGGACTGTTATAGGCGGAGTTGATTGATTGATTGACCCAATTATGGATAGATTTACTCACGGATTTATTCTAAAAACAACCCTGAGAATCCATATTGTATTGCTTCCATATCTTTTAAAAGTTATAATTATCGAGTAGGATCCAACTGGTACTAGAACACAAAATGCTTCATGCATGACATATTTCCATTTCAACTTTACTTTGTTTTGTGTTTCTCTGCTACGCCAGCATTTTGGCCTTTTTTGGGACAAGCCTTAATATTTAGACCTTATGTAGGTCCTTGCAATTAGGTGTGCACAGGGCAGCTCATAATTTAGTTTAATGTCGAGTGTTGTAAATTGTATACAGGTATTGTTTTAAAGTTATGTCTAGTAAAGGTTTTATGGGTCTAGAATATTTTTCATCATATTGGCAGTATAAGGAGTTTGTGTTGTGTTAATAATATAAAAATGTAAGCCATCGCAGAGACAGTGCTATGGTTACCGGTTTCATTCCTGCACAGAGCAAATATGTGTACGCCCAATAATAACTGTTGGTCTGGGGGTCAGTTTCCAGTCTAGTGGAATGCACCTGAATACCAGTATTTTACATGGAGCGACTACATATCTGACCTCCAAAACACGGTACTCCTAGGTAAGACTGGTTGTCAGACTTTCGGGCTTCTGACTACCCGTAACAACTGTCAAAGATCTAAGAATGATAGGGACCAACGGCTTAAATTGCTTTCCAAGGCACCAAGGGGTCTCAATATGGAATGGATGGAACTCACCCATGAAACGACCGCGGCAAGCGTAGCTTAACCTTCGATCGAGCCGTGCGTTATTTAGTCATGAGCCCCTCCTGTGCGCCTCCGCTCCTTATGGCTTAAGTAATAACAGCCGCACGAGTCGATCGATCAGGGTAAGCTACGCTTGCCGCGGTTGGTCCGTAGATGTGTGACCATCTTTACATACCAAGACCCCTCCGTGCCTCGGAAAGCACGTTAAGCCGTCGGTCCCGGCTGTTATTTGTATATCTTTGACAGTTGTTGCGGGTGGTGGTCAGACGCCGGAAAGTCGGACAACCAGTCTTACCAAGGGGTATCGTTTTACCCAGTTACTGGGTCAAATAGCCAGTCGCTCCATGTAAAATACTGGTAGTCAGCTGCATTCATCACCACAACATAGTTGAGAAAAGGCAGGCAGATTGATTATGTAATGACATCAGTCATTACATAATCAATCTGCCTGCCTTTTCTCTAATAATGGGAGGTTCCTATTATTAAGTTTGTAACCGATATTATTTATCCAATATAATAGAAGAGTGGGTGTTTTTCTGATAATAAATTGATGAACCGAATTTTTTAACATAAAGAAATCCTTCTATGACCTTCCCAAGAAGGCACGTGCGTGCAGGTCATGCATTTTTTTATTTTTATTACTATTTTGTAGCAGAACGGCTACGCTTCGTAGAAGGATAGCTACGCCGTAGCCGGACAGCTACGCCGCAGATGACTACGCTGTAGTAGGATAACTACACCAAAGCCAATGAGCTACACCGTAGCAGGAGAGGTATGCCGTAGATAACTACGCTGTAGCAGAACGGTTACGCTCTGTAGCAGGATAGCTACGCTATACCAAGTGAGCTACGCCATAAAAGAACAGCTACGCCGTAGGTAACTACGTTGTAGCAGGACAGCTACGCTCTGTAGAAGGATAGTTACACCGTAGCAAGTGAGCTACGCCATAGCAGAACAGCTACGCCGTAGGTAACTACGTTGTAGCAGGACAGCTACGCTCTGTAGAAGGATAGTTACACCGTAGCAAGTGAGCTACGCCATAGCAGAACAGCTACGCCGTAGGTAACTACGTTGTAGCAGGACAGCTACGCTCTGTAGAAGGATAGTTACACCGTAGCAAGTGAGCTACGCCATAGCAGAACAGCTACGCCATAGGTAACTACGTTGTAGCAGGACAGCTACGCTCTGTAGAAGGATAGTTACACCGTAGCAAGTGAGCTACGCCATAGCAGAACAGCTACGCCGTAGGTAACTACGTTGTAGCAGGACAGCTACGCTCTGTAGAAGGATAGTTACACCGTAGCAAGTGAGCTACGCCATAGCAGAACAGCTACGCCATAGGTAACTACGTTGTAGCAGGACAGCTACGCTCTGTAGAAGGATAGTTACACCGTAGCAAGTGAGCTACGCCATAGCAGAACAGCTACGCCGTAGGTAACTACGTTGTAGCAGGACAGCTACGCTCTGTAGAAGGATAGTTACACCGTAGCAAGTGAGCTACGCCATAGCAGAACAGCTACGCCATAGGTAACTACGTTGTAGCAGGACAGCTACGCTCTGTAGAAGGATAGTTACACCGTAGCAAGTGAGCTACGCCATAGCAGAACAGCTACGCCATAGGTAACTACGTTGTAGCAGGACAGCTACGCTCTGTAGAAGGATAGTTACACCGTAGCAAGTGAGCTACGCCATAGCAGAACAGCTACGCCGTAGGTAACTACGTTGTAGCAGGACAGCTACGCTCTGTAGAAGGATAGTTACACCGTAGCAAGTGAGCTACGCCATAGCAGAACAGCTACGCCATAGGTAACTACGTTGTAGCAGGACAGCTACGCTCTGTAGAAGGATAGTTACACCGTAGCAAGTGAGCTACGCCATAGCAGAACAGCTACGCCGTAGGTAACTACGTTGTAGCAGGACAGCTACGCTCTGTAGAAGGATAGTTACACCGTAGCAAGTGAGCTACGCCATAGCAGAACAGCTACGCCGTAGGTAACTACGTTGTAGCAGGACAGCTACGCTCTGTAGAAGGATAGTTACACCGTAGCAAGTGAGCTACGCCATAGCAGAACAGCTACGCCGTAGGTAACTACGCTGTAGCAGGACGGCTACGCTCTGTAGCAGGATAGCTACGTCCTTCTACAGCATAGCCATCTACGGCGTAGCTGTCATGCTACGTCTTAGCTCCTTGGTATAGCGTAGCTATCCTGCTACAGAGCGTAGCCCTCCCGCCTCCTGCTACAGTGTAGTTCTTCTGGTATGGCGTAGCTCACTAGATATGCTTTATTTTATGTATTTTATTTTCTCTTCTACTCTTAAACACGGTGTCTACGTCTTTTTATTCTCTGTCCTATCGCAGGTATGCTGGAAGAGATTACTAAAGAAATAACCATCTCCTTTCATCTTGTCTGTTTATAAATGGTTAAATAAATAAATATACTAATATTTTATAGAGGTAAAATTTGAAAATTTGTATGTAGAGGGTAATCTTCAGAGCTACAGATCCGATTCCAAAAAATTTTTCACTATTCATTACACAATATTGTCGATTGTCATAAGACATATTTTATGTTAAGACGCTGACAACAGCTTAACTGCGGTCACTGTCAGACTGCATAGAAAAGAAAGAGAAGCGCGATGACACAACAATTGTAATTTATTGCAAAATATGACGCAATTATCTATTTACCCAAAATTGAGTTGAGTAATCGAAAATAAAAAAACAACCGAGTTCTGCATTCAAATAAAATGTTGTTATTCATTAAATACGTCCAATAGGTACGTTGATATTGAATACAGATATTTTTATTGAAACTCAAGGTAACAAGTTAGTTTCCCTTTAGTTTTAACGAGATTTTTTTTTTCAAAACGTGTTTTGGTAACAACCAAGTTCAGAAATATGTTCAAAATTAACATATATTTTTTCCGCTACCACAAACTATACAGATTTAGCATTTCATCAGCAGATCATTTGCCTCTTGTCAGCGTCTTAAACCCAAAAAAAGATACGCGGGCGAAGTCGCGGACAGAAGCCAGTTACTGATAAGTTTAAATATTTCTGCTTGGATAAGTTCCATTTTAATAAATTCTACTTAAATCCTTTACCAAAGTGAAGCTATAAAATATATTACGTTGATCTCACCGCTGCGTCAGACCATTACTTCTGGAGCTCAAGCTATAAATGTTAGAGAACATAAAAGCTACTAACGTTGTTTCTCCAGATTAGTCTATATTCCCCACAGGGGTCAGCTAAAGTGTATATTGCACCCACATAGCTTTGGGTAGATACTGGTTCAAGAAGAGAGATAAACCCAATATTTTATTGCCTGACCTTGGTCTTCCGAAAGTAAATAAAATAACTTGCCCAGTAATTCTCTTTTAAATCTTATGAGAACACAAATAACTATAGATATAGGCCGTACAAATATTAGTTTCGTGCGGAAATCAAACCCACACTTATTATGTTGACAATTCGGCGTTGGTTGCCAAACACATTACTACCATTTTATCGCACGTAGTCAGTTAAACCTACGCAACATATGGGTTTGTTATTCCTATAAAATTCTCGTATAATAATAAAGTGTAGCACCCTGTATATATAGGGGATGAGAACACGCTGTATCTACGATCAAAACAAGGATATTAGAGCGTGTGTTGTATTCGAGAATGGCGCAATTTAGAAACTAGGGAGTTGAGTAAAAACGGAAATATTATTTTTACACGTACGACGGTAGTAAGAAAGTAATAGTTTAATTGGCGCCCAACGCGGGACTAAATAGATAATTAATTGCTCATTCGCGCGATAGTCGATCATCATGTCGTACGGTATTTTGTTATGGGGAAATGCCGCCGATATTCAGACAATTTTTGTTTTACAAAAAAAGGGCAATCCGTTCAATTTATAAATTAAGTCCCAGATACTCCCTCAGAGAAAAATTTAAAGAGATTAATATAATGACTGTAGCTTCTCAGTACATTTATGAAAATCTTTTGTACGCACATAAAAATATTAATTTGTTTAAAAAATACAGTGATATCCATAATGTAAATACTAGGAACAAACACAAATTTGTTGTTCCTACAACCAGGCTCAAAAAAATAGGCAGCTCGTTTAGATGCCAATGTATACGTTTTTATAATAAACTTCCCAGCCACATTCAAGAACTAAGCCTTAATAAATTCAAATGTTTTATAAAACAGAAACTGTGCCTAAAAGCCTTTTATACTGTTAAAGATTATATTGAGGACAAAAAGGCTTGGGATTGAGCTGCTCCAATAAACTTACAGTGAATGTTGTTTTTTTACTCTTTTTATTTTGCTAGCTATTTATATTTTCTTATTCTATATAACATTCTATATAAACAATGACATGAATATTTACTTTGTATAGTATTATATTATATTATTTTAATTATTAGGAATGTGAGGACTATGTGGGTCATTGTTTGTTTTTTTTTTTTTTGTCTCTTAGTTTTAATGATGGTCTGGCAGTTTGAGTACTTTATGCGGCCTACCCAAATGTCTTCTCTTTGGTATTGTTCGTCAAATCATTGAGCTCCTTAAGTTTTGAGATGAGCTGCATGATAACTGACAAATGCGTGCACTGACTGGACAGGTCCACTCAAATCTGTGTGGTCTTTCCTCAAAAGACCATTTCGGACACCAACCTACATGGTCCTCAAATGATCTGACCAAGATTATGTCCGAATATACACATTGACATTGATGAATTTTATTTATGCAATGACATGAATATTTACTCTGTGTAGTATTATATTGTTTTAATTATTGTAAATGTGAAGACTATGTGGATCATTGTTTAATTTTGATTTATTCTCAGTTAGTTTTTAACATGGTCTGGCAGTTTTGAGTATTTTTTTGCGGCCTAGCCAAATGTCCTTTCTTTGGTATTGTTCGTTGAATCGTTGAGCTCCTTTAGTTATGAGTTGAGCTGCACAACGACTGACAAATGCGTGCCTGACTGGACAGGTCCACTCAATCTGTGTGGTTCTTTCATCAAAAGACCATTTCAGACACCAATCGACATGGTCTTCACATGATCTGACCAAGATTATGTCTGGACTTTAAAAGAGACTGTGACCTCTGAGTTTGTTTCGGCCTTTCTTCTCAGAGTAGTCAGATAGGAAACGCCGGCCTCATCTAGTTTAAAAAATATGTTTTGACGTGTAAAAGTGTTTGTAAAAACCTACTTACAGAAATAAAATCATTTATCATTTATCATGTTTTTGGATTGTGATCCTAGACGAGATGTTACTTTAATTAAATAACGTTAAATAAAAATAATATATAATTATGATTCCACCCAAAATATCACTAACAATCACGAAGGATGCCATCCCAAAAGTAGTACTATCAACTTGAGGGGTAGGAAAAGAAGGAAGACTTACGTCGATAGCAAATGGATTTTCGCGAAAACACACTTTAGTTTTGTCGCATCATCTCATGTTGGGCGCCGCTAAAACCGCTTAAGCGTATAGCATCGCTTCGGAATCCGAGAATTGAGTTCCATCCGAATAGAAAATATTCTAAATTCGGGCGAATGGAGTTTGATCTAGGAAGTATTTTTACAGATAATATGAGAATACGCGAAGTGGCGCCCGACGTGGGACCGAAAAAGAAAAGTAAAGGTTCAAGTGGCACCCAACGCGGGACCAACCTTAAGTTATTTTATTCGCGAACTTCTTTTTTTAACCTTCAGTAAAATTTGTTTTGTGTTCGCCGTTCGATAAGGACCAGGCCCGGGGCGACGGGGCGTTGTGTTCCACGCGTTCCTCAAAGAGATGTCAGCACAAGTGTAGGGGACCACTAGGGCCAATGCCTGCCGGGGTCGCGGAGTCCGAAAGGGTTACCGAGGCCCCTGGCAACACAGGCAACGAAAGGATAACGGGTGGGGTTTAGTCAGTAAGAGTCTGACACACCCTCCCGCCCCACCCCGACGCGGGAGAATTTATTTGATAATTGCCCACCCAAAAAAAAGCTACTTTAGCTCATCTACTTATATGTAATACCAAAAAATATGCTAGCTATAATTGTTTAATTTTGTTCTCTGATATGAGTGAGTTAACAGGTACCTTGCATGGCAATACATAAGTACCTGAATTACTTTACCAAACTGACGGTAAATATTTCACTAGTCTACTCACTAGTCTAATGCACTTTTTAAAATCAATTCAACTCCACAGTTTTCCTAGTCTAACCTTACTTTTACGTTCAAAGTTCGAGCTAGCGATTGCTTTTGCTGTCGTTACACCAACATAACACAAACATATAGCTCCATCGTTTCTTTTTATATAGATGTATGTATATACTTCTGCAGTCCCTGGATCTTTCTGAGTATAGATAAAATTAAAGGGTTGTTATTGCTCGAAAAAATATGAGTGAATAATAAATGTATGAATTCAAATATTATTTTATAGAAAGAATGTATGGAATGTGATTCATTCTGATACCTAACATTGAGCTCCTTTTAAGTTCTGAGTTGAACTACACAATTACTGAAAAATGCTTGCACTGACTGGACAGGTTCACTCAAATCTGGTTGTTTCTTTCTCAAAATACCATTTCAGATGCTAATCAAAATGGTCCTCACATCATCTTACCAAGATTATGTCTAGACTTTAAAAGAGACTTGACCTCTGAGTTTGATTCTTCTCAGGGGTAGTCAGATAGGAAATGTCGACTCCATCTAGCAGTTTTTTCTTTTTCTTAATATTACGTGTAAAAGTGATTCCGATATCCTAATTTCAGAATAAACAATTTCATTTCATTTCATTTCCTATAAAAATACTTAGATAATTAAATCAGGTCCCAGTGTTTTAGTTGGTTCAATGCAAAATGTATCTAGGCAACTGTTTTTAATAACTATTTGGCATGTTAGTTTAATATAAAAGTTTTTTGGTTTTATACGTATTTTCTGTTTCTTTCTTATATATTTGTAAGTAAACTATTAAATAAATCCTAACTGTCCTAACAAATATCATAAATGCGAAAGTGAGTTTGTTCGTTTGTTACCTTTTACGCAAAAACGGCTGAACGGACATGGATGAAATTTGGTACATAGGTAGACCAGGACTTACGTTAGGACATAAGATACTTTTTATACCGATATTCTCACGTTATCGGGACTTATGCGGGTAAAACCGAGTCGCGCAGCTAGTATGTTAATCCTAACTAATATTTTAAATGCGAAATTGAGTTTGTTTGTTTATTTATTTGTTCCACTTTCACGTTAAAACGGCTGAACGGATTAGGATGAAATTTGGCACATGGATAGACCATGACCTGGGTTAGGTCATAAAATACTTTTTATCCCGATATTCCAAATAGATCGAGACTTTTGCGGCAGCTAGTAAAAAATAAAAGCGCCTTTATTTGACAACAGGTTTTTCTTTTGCCATGTACACATTTTTAAAGCTGACTGAGCACGCAAGTTCCGTAAGATTACGTCAAAGTCAAAATCATCCTATACTCCTATCCATCCCAGAGGGCTTAAACAAGTGGCAATCGCTTCCAAAGCGTTTCGTATTTCTACAACGACTTTCACCACGGTTGACATTTTCAGTAACTTATGTCAGTCCCATACATTTTTCAGTTCAGCTTCGCCGTTAGCGCTGATAGAATGTGATTGTATCTAACCCCTCAAGACGGTAGCATCCTATTTTGGTATTCAGCCTTCCTGAATGGCATATTTAATGAATGTTTGATTGATAGAATGAGTGAATGATTGACTATTACTCACTCTGAAGCTGATGGTGCCACTACAGTTCAGATCAAAGCAAAAGTGAATGACATTTTCAATGAATGAATGATTGAATGACGCTCACTCTTAAGCTAATGGCAGTGCTGCAGTTCAGATAAAAGCAAAATTGAATGGCATATTCAATGAATGAGTGAGTGAATGAATTAATGATTGAATGATATTTACTCTAAAGCTGAAGGCACCAGTGCAGTTCAGATCAAAGCGAAATCGAATGATATATTCAATGAATGCATGAATGATTGAATGATACTCACTCTGAAGCTGATCGCGCCGCTGCAATTCACGTCAAAGGCTTTGAACACATAATGGGCATAAAGAGCCGAATCTGGAACAAAAGATTATTAACTCAATAAGATTACTTTAATTAACTGATTAAATATAGGATGTATTGAAAGATAGATAGGACATTCTACACTGAAAACATGAACAACGTCTGTTGTTTCCTACAACAGACATGATAGCAAAAAAACTGCAGTCTTATTGCTTAAAAGCAATTTTTTCCTGACGTCCATTGATTTTACAACCATATATGTATATTTTGGGGATGTTGAGATACATTCAAAATTAGCTCAGTCTATGGTAGTCTTCTGCTAAGCGTTTCTCCGGCTCCTCAAAGCCAAAACAAAAACTGGTGCCTTTTTTATTTTCGGTTGCCATTAACGTAACTTATACGAGGACTTGTGGCTAAGTAATAACAGCCGCACGGGTCGATCGATAAGGTTAAGCTACGCTTGCCGCGGTTGGTCCGTGGATGGGTGACCATCTTTACATACCAAGACCTCTCCGTGCCTTGGAAAGCACGTTAAGCCGTTGGTCCCGGCTGTCATTTGTAGATCTTTAACAGTCGCTACGGGTTGACAGAAGCTCGAAAGTCTGACAACCAGTCTTATCAAGGGGTATCGTGTTACCCAGTAACTGGGTTGTGGAGGTCAGATAGGCAGTCGCTTCATGAAAAATACTGGTATTCAGCTACATCAGATTAGACTGTAAGCCGATCCCGACATAGTTGGGAAAAGGCTAGGCAGATAATGATGATCAACGAAACTTATACATTTAGTAGAAAGTTTTGTTTGGTTTTAAATCTTAAAAATCAGTCCGAGCCGATTTAAATTAATTTATACAGAGTGATTTTTGAGATGGGACTTCAGAGCATAATCCGAAACTATGGGTAGTAGAGCAAATTAATCAAACGATTCGTGACCTTAATTTTGGAAGAAAATATAACTAATTTTCTTTTCTAAACTTTAATTATTGTGAATGTGAGCACTATGTGGGTCATTTTTATTTATTTGTTGTTATTTTTTTCTCTTAGTTTTAATGATGGTCTGGCATTTTGAGTACTTTATGCGGCCAACCCAAATGTCCTTTCCTTGGTATTGTTCGTCGAGTCGTTGAGCTCCTTAAGTTTTGAGTTGAGCTACACGATTACTGACAAATGCTTGCACTGACTGGACAGGTCCACTCAAATTTGTGTGGTTCTTTCCTCAAAACACCATTTCAGACATGGATCTACATGGTCCTCACATGATCTGACCAAGATTATGTCTGGACTTTAAAAGAGACTTTGACCCTTGAGTTTGTTTCGCCATTTCTTCTCAGGGGTAGTCAGATAGGAAATGTCGACTCCATCTAGCTTATTTTGTTAATATGACGTGTAAAAGTGATTCTCATATCCTATTTACAGAATAAACAATTTCATTTCATTTCATTTCTACATTTTTGTTTTTTGAAAAAGCTTCTGCCTGAGGCAGGAATCTAACCCGAACCCTTTTGTAAAAAAAAGCACCTTGTGTTTTTATACTGAGCGTGATCAAGAATCTAAAACGGGGTTCCTTTGACCGCTTTGCTCTAGTTTCGGATTTAGCCCTGATATTCCATTGCAAAAACTGCAACACCACTGTTGCATGGTTCACGTACTGACTAATGTTAAGATATTGTTTTGACTGTATTGTTGATTTTAGTTTAATTGATTTAACTTTATAATAATTTTAATTTGATTCTAATTTGATTTAATTTTATAACAATTTTAATTCTTGTGTTTTAATTTTTATTCTAATTTGTTTTCATTTTATTTTAATTTTAATTTTTGATTTTAATTTTAATTGTGATGTTGATTTTAATTGTGTTGTTGATTTTTATTGTACACTATGATCCTAAGTTGTTTGAAATAAATAAATAATAATAATAATAATAGTAATAAAAAATCACTCTGTATAAACTAAAATAACTCAGTTCCGACTGACTTTTATGATTTACCGTGAAACATTATTTTTTCAGTAATGTAGATTACTACATTACTAAAACTATTAATGAAACTTTAAAATTTGGTTTATTAAAACCAAATTTTAAAGTTTCATTAATGGCCGCCAAGAAAAGAACAAGCACCATTGCTCTATACATTTTGGTCATTGTCTTTTGGTCTTTCCTTTACAAGGATCTAAAGTTGTTTTGTTTTTTCTTCGAAACTCTGCCATTATTACGTTGGATAATAGGTACGTTTCTTTATAAAACCACGTTGGTTATAACGCTAAAATAGCCAGGTAAACTAAGACAAAAATAATAACAAATCCTAAACCGCAGCATTTGCAATAAATTCGATAAATAATCACGATAGCATTGGTTTCAATTGCGATGTCCGAAGTCATCTTCGATCAAGTTAATTCATCGTAAATGAGATTAAGATAATAAAATAATCATTACCTACTATTGATTGGTCTCATACGACAGGTCGTATCGTATACAGTGTGTCTTTATAATGTGCACATATCGAAATGAGGGAGGGAATCTATGCTTAATTTTATCGACGGAAAAAATATTTTTTAATTTTTTATATGGAATTTTTAAAATTACTGCAACCCCAGTGTAGACAAAGTGGTGTAACTTTTAAACTAAATTATCTATTGCGTTGAAACAAACTCCATAATGATTGGGCGTAATGAGACGTCCTTATAGAATAAAAATTGTGGGAAAAAGATAGCCTCAATTGAAAATAATCATGTTTTTTTTTAACAAAAATCTGTTTTTTTATTATATTTTTTTTTACAATAAGTAATCGTAAAATTTCTTAATAACACGCCCCATTACGTGCCTTTTTTATTACTTTAAGTTATTTTTCATCGTATTAGCTACCCAATAGTAAAAAAATCATGTTTATAACTCAATCATAACATTTTCTATCAAGTTTAAAAAAAAAAAAAATCTGGTATTTTCTCCGTCGAAAATATTAAGCATAGATCCCTCATTTCGATATGCGCACATTATAAAGACTCACACTGTATAGGGGAGTTCAAAGTAAGTCCTACCAATAAAAGTTAATACTTACTGCCATGTGGAAAGAACTTCGCGTAGATATCTTTAAAAGACTCTTCTTGTACCACACCTTCAGGACACTCCTGTAACAAAGAAATAAAGATGTAAAGCCTTTTTTTAACTACCCCGTCGGTAAAAAACGCTTAATCTGCAGCAGATCGGAGTCTGGATTTGTGCCCGGTTAATAGCTCGCCTCCAGTTACATGGGACTTAAACATAACTGGCGATAAGTGGGTGTACTATAGGTACACTTCTGCCTAACACTTCGGGGATTACAGTCGTGATGCTATGTTATAATAGATAATACAAAGGTGGGTCAAACTTACGGGTTAGAAGCGTTATGACTACCTCTCGATATGACTAAATAGCAGATATGACTAGTTCGCTATAGGACTTAATCTCGATATGACTAGATCGCTGTAAAACTAATTAGCTGTTTGACTATATATGCATACGCCCTGTTGTCAAAATGACGTATTATCGATATGACGTACAATCGTATCTAAAAGTAGTATAGGAACTTCATGGAGTACCTACTTAGCTTTACTCTTTACTGAATTCACAATAATACGTGATGTGCTTAAAGTACATATTAAACATTTTAAATGTGATTACGAATTGGGACTTATCAATGCATTTAGGACTGTGTATCCGAATGCTAAAGTTACAGGATGTTTTTACCATTACAATAAATCTGTGTGGAAAAAGGCGAACGATATCGGTTTGACGAAATCTCAAGAAGGACGATACATCACTAGAATTACAGCTAATTTGCCGCTCTTGCCTTCATCTTATATAAAAGACGGATGATCCGCTATTGTGGAATGTTCAATGCAATCACCTGAAATGAATGCATTCGCAAGCTACTTTTGCAGGCAATGGCTAAAGAATCCTTTACTTATTTCCTGTGCAAAACAAAAGAACAGAACCAATAATAGATTAGAGGCTCGCGTGTGCGCGCGTGTGCGCATGCAGCACAAACCAACGTTGTTACAATTTTTATTTTATTTAAAAAAAAGTGGCACATTTTCAAGATAAAAAAAATCTAAGTTCTTTGTTTGAACCGAACAACAAAAGAAGAAACACCATATTATTCAATCGCAAGTATCAAAGAGAATTAAATAAACTTGAGACGAAGGAGATTACGCTCCTATCTTTTTTTTAAAACTTTAGCGATTTAAAGCGTAAGTTAAAAAAAAATATGTTACAATGAAATGCTTTCATTTTAAGTATTTTAATAAAGGTACCGAGGAAAAGAACTTAATGCTTTACCTCGATAACTGTACTTCAAAAACCAAATGAAAATATTGTCGTTACGCGATCTAGTCCAAATACGAAATAGTCCAAACAAGATCTAGTCAGGTAGAGATTAAGTCCTTTAGCGAACTAGTCATATTTGCTACTTAGTCTTATCGAGAGGTAGTCATAACGCTTCTAATCCAAACTTACGACCCAGCGGACCCGCTTACTGGGTAACGACAACGCGGACACACAAAATAACAGTCAGAATTCGGACTATTACTGAGAATTCCAGTAAACACAACTAGAATTCTCAGTCATAGTCCGAATTCTCGATTCTTTCCGAGGCTCGGCAGCTCGCCCTCTTGCCCCCTGTTACATGAGATTTAAAACTGGAGAAATGTGGGTGTGTACGATTACATGGGGCTTAAACATATGTAATTAGTACAATGTGGGTGGG
The DNA here is from genome assembly GCA_905333075.3 of Atethmia centrago. Lineage (NCBI taxonomy): Eukaryota > Metazoa > Arthropoda > Insecta > Lepidoptera > Noctuidae > Atethmia > Atethmia centrago. The sequence goes on along the minus strand of HG995396.1, from coordinate 13,399,161 downwards.
TGTAATTATACTAGGTCTGTCTACTGCTTCGGGGAAAACAGGTGTGATATTTCATCATGTTATTAGGTCCATGTTTACCTACAAGTTCGTTAGTTTTCTTAGTTAATCTTAGACTGACATTGATGGGAAACATGATGAGGTAATATCTTCAGGTAATCAGGACTCAAGATTATGTATGTTATGTATAACTGGTGAAATACGTATGTAATGTGGGGGCGTAGAATAATAAATAGAAGATGAACTTGAATGATATTAATTTGATGTTTTCAGTTTAACTCAGAAAAACGTGCACTAAATCATGCATCTTTTTTCACTGTCGTTATTTCCGAAACAAACACCTAATACTTTTAGTTTGAAAGTAATTCCAAATACGTTGTAACCTTTACAGAACATACTGCTTCGTGGAAAACAGGTGTGATATAAGATTATGTTATTAGTTCAGTTACTAAGTTTGAAAGTTTTCTATGTTAATTTTAGACTAACAGTGAAGGAAAACATAGTAATGAAATTAGAACTAAATAATCCGTAATAGCCTAGTCAACTCAACTCAAACTCAAATAATTTATTTCAAATAAACCAAATACAGGCACTTTTGAATTGTAAAGGGGACGGTCAGTCATAATGATGAAGCTAGTTGTCCATTCCAAAGCGTAGTAGGTTCCTATGGAGAAGAACTGGCAAGAAACTCCTTGTTACAAAAATATTGGGTACATCATTCATGTTGAAATTATACATGTGAGAACAATGCAGAAAGACGTGCACGTTAAAAGTGTCCGTAATAAAAAGATAAAAACAATTGAAAAATTAAAATAAGCCGTGGCAGCTAAGAAATGACCAGTCTCTACTGACGGCGCCCGTGCACGAATATGATGCACGGATCAGCACCATTCAGGTCAACCATTTTAAAGGGATCTTAATGATCCAACACACGCGCCACCATCAGCGAGACATTAGAGTGAGCACGACATATTCCCAGCCACCAGGGCACATTCAAGTCAATGAAAGACGTATCCAGTAAATGGCAGCTTTATAGTACATAGTACTCACATAACAATGTGCTGTGCAGCTATACAATACTAAGAGATTGAATTTATACAATGCCAATACAACTGTCAAAAATAACAGTTGTGATTTGAATATACGGACAATTTAGTACACAAATAATTTCCCTGGCTTTACAAGTCTAATGTAAAAACTTCCCTATTGTTACATGCGATGTAGCTCCTATGTTTATATGTATATCTATTGATTTTATACATAGCTTGTCTGTTGGGAAACTTATAACAATAGGAGGGTATTCGTACCCCTAACTTGGAGGGTGCAAGTTGTGAGCGATATTTTCAAGCAAATTCATCAAGGCATCTATCTAGCGAAGTGGATTGTCAAGGTCTTAAAATGTAGTTTTTGAGTGAATTTTCAGTAACAATAAGCCGTGTGCTTGGATGGCCATCGGCAATTTTATCCTTTTTTTAAAAAGAACCAGGTTCTTAGTAAGTTATTACAATCTAGCCTATGAGACTAATAAGAATAGAATACTCTTTATTATGTACACCATAAAAATTACAGATATAAATATTGAAATTTTACATAGGTTGACACAATGGACGGTCTTCTCGCTAAAACCGATCTTTTACAGACAACCTTTGGATGGATTAAAGGGGGAAGAAGAGACAATACTTCAGGTAGTCTGTGGTCATGGGCAGCCGTCACCTCCTTCTGCGAAGCAGTAATGCTCGCGAAGGAGGAGGCGGGACGGTTGAGGGAAAGGCAAATTTCGCGCCCTCTCGCCCCTAGCCGCCGCAGGAGACGCCCTGGGCGTCGGGAATCTCGAGCGGATTTCCGGCCACCGTGGGCACGGGCTTGCGGACGGTGAGCAATGGGTAGCTCACCGTCCGGTAAGGAACAGGCCCGGGTCGACGGCGCGTTGTATTCCACGCGCGCCTCAAGGAGATGTCGTCAGCACAAATGTAGGGGTCCACTAGGGCCGATGTCTGCCGGGGTCGCGGGAAGGTACTAATGGGTCACCGAGGCCCCCGCAACACAGGCAACGGAAGGAATACGGGTGGGTTTTAGTCAGTAAGAGTCTGACACACCCTCCTGCTCCACCCAGAGCGGGAGAAGTTATTTGATGATTTCCCATCCAAAAAGGTAGTCAGTGGTGTACCATTTCAAAATAAGCAATTTTAATCTAACATATATTTTTACGAGATAATTATTTTAAAACTTAGAATAGTGTTGATTGTATTCCCAAGTCCGGTCTTCTTTTTTAGATTCTGATATAATAATATAAACACTTTGTTTAGGTGTTATATTATGGGTGTCATTGTCACAATTATTTCTACACTTTTACACTACATTAACTCAAAAGGTTTTCTTCGTGGCAAATATGACGAACTTTTATCCCCCTGGTGATGTTTAAGCATTTAAAACAGCTTAGTGGGCGCCTTCGTTATGTCAGGAATTCTTCATGCTTCTCGACACATTCTTCTAGCTTTCCAGCGCTTTAGGCTGTGTGTGTCTGTCACTGAATGAATGAATGAATGAATTTAAGAGCTTTATTAGGTAGGTATCTTACATATTGTGAACGAAAACAAAACTAGGAAAACAGTACAGAATCAGAATCTTTATTTGTTAAACATAGGTATTTACTTAATGGTCTTAGGTTAACATATTTGAGCGTTATGTTTTGCCGCAAAGGCATACAAATTTTAATTAAAATGTAATTTAATAAAACCAAAATACTTAAAAAACTAAATAAAATAAACAATAAAAACAAAACCAAAAATAAACTAAAAAATATTAAAAATTATCATTTATAAAATTTTGAACAGTATAATAACATTTTTCTATTAATAGAGAGGTGAGAACTTTCTTAAATTTTGATAGGGGCATATTTTTTATACTATCGGGTATTTTGTTATAAATTTTCGAAGCCATTACAAAAAAGCTCTTTTTCATCAAAGTGCACAATTGATGTTCATACTGAGAACACATTGGAGATTATTTTACATCGGAAATTTTTGTAAAAAGAAAATTCATTTTAACAAACAAAACAGTCTCGTAGATGTACTATCGGCCAATCTTCCGCATGCTCACCTCTAAGGCGATAATCGTATAGCACGGCTCACGACTCGATCGCCCGATGCAAGCGTTTTGGCCAATGGGATGCATGAAGCGTATTTTAGCCGTGTTTGTATTAATGTAATTATGTATAGTGTGTGTGACAGTCACACTAGGCGCGTGCTATGCTCACTTGTTTGTAAGACATTTTTTTAATGGGCACGGCCAGCGAGAGCGCTTTATGAATTGTTATTGTTGACAAGAAGTAATTTCGTACTAATATCTTCCGTTTGGTTTAGAAAATGTATTATTGGTATTGCTATACGCGTACCCTAAAAAAACTTTATTTAGCATTTTTGTTTACCACTTTGCCAAATTACAGCTTTCTAGTAAGAGTCTATGAGCTAAGCCGGAGACAGACAGACAGACAGACGGTCATGGCGAAACTATAAGAGTTCCTTGTTGACTACGGAACCCTAAAACGAAGCAAGTTACGTAGTTTTGTTAGAAATTGTCATTTGCTATCTCTTTCTTTTATTGCTGTTTTGATTAAAATAGCAAAATTACTTACAGTAGTATTTGAACCATTACTTGGCGCAGTTTATACAATGTTATCAGATTTTTTTATTATTGCTGTCGCAACTTTTGCAACTGCAATAAAAATAAGTTCATTATCTAAGCACCATTGTTATTCAGTGGGAACGTCAGAACATCTGGTTAAACAATAGATCGGCTTTATAGAACGGCCATAAAATACGGTCGCAAAAAATTACGAAATATTTCTTCAACACACTTGCTTGTAAAGTGACTCAGAAATTCAGCTTATTATATAGAAGTATTTTTACTTTACATTTCTTTTTTCAATATACGCAGTTTTTGTCCAAAAACAATGAATATTTTTGAGAAAAAAAAATTCGTTACATCAGATAAATCAATCATCAAAATTATCATCATTTCATAAAATTATATATTTTTCACTACATATTAACCTTAATTTGCTTATTCAAAACATTATTTTGTTTATTATATTTTTTATATAGGCTGTTTAGCGGTTTTTCCAGCGCCTTTATTTACACCTGCGGCGCGCGGGATAAACAAAACAAGCGCGGTATTTTCCAGAAATACTTGTTAACGTTTTCATTGTGTGGTTAATTATTATCAAAAATGTTGACTTCAATTAGGAAAGAAGAGCGAAGAGCAACGCGTAGATTTAACCCCCCGGAAATACTAATCTAGTCACGAAACGCTAGTGACAGCCTGTTGCCTGCAAAATCTAGAGAGAAATACCTAGCGGCGTACGAAACTAATAACAATACCAGTCTCTTTTTTTCCTCTCAAGTTGAAAACCGTCGTATGAAACGCGCACACACTCGACTCCCTTATCGCGCTCGCTCGCCCTCGGCTCGCGCGAATAATACCGGCTCGTGCAGTGAGTAACCAACATACCACACATATTTATATTTTTTGTTACACGCCCTATACTCACACAAATTCATATTGTCTCTAATTGGACGAAACCAGGAAGGGGTGTGGTTTGTCACTAGCTGCGCTTGCCGCAGAAATATTTTCTAAAGTGAGCATGCTTAAGTTTTGCCAATAGTACATAGCTGGCAAAGTGAGTAATTTTAAAGATTACGTAACCTTTTTGCCAAGCGCACTCGTAATCGTAATTGCTTTAACTTTGACAATATTCAGCAAAATGTCATAACGATGCAATTTAGCAGCAGAAAATAACTATTCCAGCAAATTATGTAGGTATTCGACTTTGTTGTATTGTCAAAAGTTCAAAACAAGTCAGTGTGTTAGATATTAGGTTCATAAATTAAGATTCAAGATTTTTTACTTTATATAAATTTTATATAATATTGTATTTATTATATACATTTTTTTATTTATTATAGTATAAAAATATTCTCATGATTATTTTTATATAATAATAATAATAAAATTATTTATTCAGACAAAGTCCATAATATTGTTAGTCACAAAAATTATCTTACAAACTATGTTAGTACAGACAATACAAAAAGGTAGGATACAAGGTTGGTCTGTAGTCATGAAATCTCTCGCTCAAGTTCAGGATAGATTGCCACGCTATCCAACCAGAATTCGAACGAAAGCCTTCATGGCTGCCGAGTCATACTTCTCAGCAACTTCTTGTAGGAGACTGTATATAATCATGACAATATCCATTACTTACTTGTTTAAATCATGATAAATTTAAAAACACACTTATGAAGACGCCATTTTTAAACTATAAGGTCACGTCACCTGAGATCATGACTGTATCTTCGATCTTCCCAATAGTAGGTAATATTTTTTTTGTTAATAGCTGTTTGCAGGTCAACCAAGAAGGCTGTCGTCTGCTTAATGAATTTTTCTGTGGATGCATCAATAAATTAAGGCTTCCAGCCAGGGCATAAAACTTACAAACTATGCGACTACACGCTTGGGTCATCCCCTGTGGGGTACGGACCTCGGCTTAGCGTCCCTGGTGAGTGTCCTCACGCAAAGCAAGGCACAGGCTGAATCGAATAATCTCAAAAACCTTTATTTATACAAAATCGCTACCTATTATTCCTCACACCACACATACTCGCTCGCACGTCAAAACAGCCTCGCGTCGCAACGGAAGTGCTTGTATAGCGTGTCACTTTTTGACCGATTGTGTGACATAAAGAGGTGTTGTGATTTTCACAGTGTGTCGAAGTATGTCATAAATTATATTACATAAAGGTCGCTTGGTCTGGCAGCGTTTTTAGGGTTTCGTAGGCATTGAACATAAACCAATTTTTTCATGTTCGTCTGTCCGGAGACAACCATTTTACTTGGACACTATTAGCATTATGTCGATTAAAATTGGAAAGAAGGTGTATTCTAAGACGAAGTAGAGATACTGAGTAAGACTGTCCACGGAGGGGCTTGTTTGTGTTGTGGCTAAGTAATAACAGCCGCACGGGTCGATTGATTAGGTTAAGCTACGCTTGCCGCGGTTGGGTGACCATCTTTACATACCAAGACCCCTCCGTGCCTCGAAAAGCACGTTAAGCCGTTGGTCCCGGCTGTCATTTGTAGATCTTTGACAGTCGTTACGGGTCGTCAGAAGCTGGAAAGTCTGACAACCAGTCTTACCAAGGGGTATTGTGTTACCCAGTAACTGGGTTGTGGAGGTCAGATAGGCAGTCGCTCCATGTAAAATACTAATATTCAGCTGAATCCAGTAATACTGGAAGTCGACCTTAACATAGTTGGGAAAAGGCAGGCAGATGATGACTGTCCGTGGAGTTTCTTGCCCGTTCTTCTCCATAGGTACCTACTACCCTTTGGAATGGACAACTTTTTTTTTTTTGCGGGTGGGAAATCATCAAATAACTTCTCCCGCTCTGGGCGGAGCGGGAGGGTGTGTCAGACTCTTACTGACTAAAACCCACCCGTATTCCTTCCTGTTGCCTGTGTTGCGGGGGCCTCGGTGACCCATAAGTACCTTCCCGCGACCCCGGCAGGCATCGGCCCTAGTGGACCCCTACTTTGTGCTGACGACATCTCTTTGAGGCGCGCGTGGAATACGACGCGCCGTCGACCCGGGCCTGGTCCTTACCGGACGGTGAGCTACCCATTGCTCACCGTCCGCAAGCCCGCGCCTACGGTGGCCGGAAATCCGCCCGGGATTCCCGACGCCCTGGGCGTCTCCTGCGGCGGCTAGGGGCGAGAGGGTGCGAAACGTGCCTTTCCCTCAACCGTCCCGCCTCCTCCTTCGCGAGCATTACTGCTTCGCAGAAGGAGGTGTGGAATGGACAACTAGCTTCATATTTCTGACTGACCGATTCCTTGACAATTCAAGCGCCTTTAAATGGTTCAATTGAAATAAACGCTTTGGGTTTGAGATTGACTATGACAAACATAATTAGGGATAGCTCCCCGCAAATATACCCGAGGGATGAACAAAATATTAATGCAATTCTAAACGTATGAGGTATTCTGGGACTCCATAATTTGTTAATAAGTGTTACTAAGTGTTTTTGCTGATTAAGTTTTAGGTGTATTTTCGGTAGCAATCGATGAAATTACTTTTTTTAAACGATTGCCCAAAAACAGGAGTTATTTTTTCAGGGTTCCTGTATGTTTTTGAGTTGCTTTATTCCACCATAACTTCTAAACGGCTTAACCGATATCAATATATGTGGTATCGTTAAAGCGTTGCGTTATTCCGGGTAACATAGGTTGGCGTAAATTAAAAAAAATAAATGTGGGAGCCATGATAAATGAAAAAAAAGTTTTTTTTTTTCATACAAATTTTGCTACTTATGATAGTATAAGTAGTAAAATTTGTATCGTCTAGAGCTTGCTTAGTACTCGTTCATAACAAAAATAATAACAGGTAGTAACTATTCAGTATACATTCGTTCACTAATAACATAACAAAATAAATAAAATAAATATAACAGTAGGTACTATTCAATATTCCATAGAAATACTTATAAAAAAAATATCGTTTTATCACTAAAAAATAAAAATAAATAATAAAAATAAATTAAACAACACGCCTGCCTTGTCAAAAAATGAATTACAAATTCACTTTTTGACAAGGCAGGCGTGTTTTTTCATAGTTTTTTTCGAGAAAGAAAGAATAACGTTTATTTGAACACAGTTCGTGTAACACAAAATAAAAATAATGTTTTAACAACAATAGTGTGTGGCCTCACGAGAAATACTATAAAATACAAACTCATCATTATAATCAACCTATAATGTCCCCACTGCTGTGACACAGGCCACCTCTCTGTGAGACGGAGCGGGCCGTAATCCACCACGCGGGCCCAGTGCGGGTTGGTAGATGCCACATGTCTTCGAATTTTTGGTTCTAGGACCTGCCGGATTCCTCACGATGTTTTCCTTCACCGTTTTGAGAGCAGTGGTGATGAAATAATTTATAATACTGAAACTAAAGCGCCTGCCTGGGTTCGAACCTGCGACCTACAACTCGTAAGTCGCGCCTGTTACCACTGGGCCACCACTGCTCTCAAACTTATCATTGCCGCCGGTAAAATCAAAACTGTCCATGCGTAAATATTCGACCCAACTACGGAACCCGTCACTGTGCGAGATTCTAGCTTTGATTGCCCGCTTCATTAACATCGATTTGAGGCGCGGTTACCCTAACACAACTCTCTCTGTATAGCACAACATTGTTCTGAACTGAGCTGCACGATTTCTGACAAATGCGTGCACTGACTGGACAGGTCCACTCAATCTGTGTGGTTCTTTCCTCAAAAGGACCATTTCTGACACCAATCTACATGGCCTTCACATGATCCGACCAAGATTATGTCTTTTTTTTGTGTTGGAAATCTTCAAATAACTTCTCCCGCTCTGGGTGGAGCGGAAGGGTGTGTCAGACTCTTACTGACTAAAACCCACCCGTATTCCTTCCGTTGCCTGTGTTGCCAGGGGCCTCGGTAAACCTTTAGTACCTTCCCGTTATGTCTGGACTTTAAATGAGACTGTGACCTCTGAGTTTGTTTCGGCCTTTCTTCTCAGAGTATTTAGATAGGAAACGCTGACCTTATCTAGCTTTATTTAAAAATATGATTGACGTGTAAAAGTGTTTGTACAAACCTACTTGCAGAAATAAAAATCATTTATCATATATCACATAATTTCATACAAAATGTCTTCAATTTTGTCTAATTAGTCTTGTAAATAGTTCTTATCTGGACACTGAAAAGTTAAATTAAGATAAGATAATAGATAATTAAAAAAACATTCAAGAAAATACGTTTGTTTCCTGTAAACCTGACGCAAAGACGGAACACGAATACGGATGAATTTATCACTTGTAAAGCCTACTTAGCTGTGATAGTTTACCTTTTAAATTCGTTATACATACATATATACTTCTTTTGTGAATTTTTTCACATATCCAAAAACAACCATTTGGCTGGCAAGAGGGGAGGGGACGACGACACGACTCTAACAAAAAAATATTAGCACTTTATAGTTATTGCACAAACGAATCCCTGAATTGAAAAATGGTTTTCACATGGCAGACCCGCAATATATTTGAACGGCCTGTCCAACGACACCTCACAACAAGGATAGACGAGAAAAAAAATATTGACCTCACTTTACGGGAGCTGTAAGGGAAGTACCCTCCAATTATTTTTTTCAAGATTTTATTTTTTCGGCGTGATTAATATGTATATTCATGCCAAATTACAGCTTTCTAGTACTAAGAGTCTCTGAGCTAAGCCGTGGACAGACATACAGACATACAGATGAATATGGCAAAAATATAACTTTAAGTTGAGTACGTAACCCTGAGAAAGCGTTCATCATTAGAAGGTCAATATGTTTTAGAGCCACTCAGCAAGAGACTGTTCCTGTGCACCAGTAAGTATTTTAATTATCGCTACTCCTACTCAGATGCTATTGTGTGCAAATAAATCCTCTTAGTGTCTCAACATGTCCTCACAAACAAACAGACACGTACACGGTCTATTTTGGGCAGCTTTTCAAGTAAACCCGAGCTTACAACAGCGGGAGTGCCTTTCGACGTCGCTCATGTGTCCGCAGCCGACATTCTAAGTGTTGTGACACTATTTCCTGAAAAAGTATGCTTGTTTGGTCGTATTTTGGTTGTAGTTTTCATTTTTGAAATCAAAGGTGAGCAATTTGGAGCAAAGGCTATAAATTGAACACTCACAGTCAAACTCAAACTCAAAACATTTATTTCAATTAAACCAATTACAGGCGCTTTTGAATTGTCAAAGAGTTGGCCAGTCAGTCAGAAAGTTGAAGCTAGTTGACCATTCCAAAACTCTATGGAGAAGAATGGGCAAGAAACTCCAAGGATACTCTTTTAAATCAAGATATTACAAATCCTGGGTACATTATTCTTGCGCATTCAGTGCATTGAAATAACCGAGTCATCAACATCACTTATCATTTCAGCCGAAATACGTCGTTTGCTGGACATGAGATCCCTAAACCGTTGCCAAATTGACCGGTTCCGAGCTTCTCGTATCCACCGGATTCCTGCGGCCTTCACAAGCTCATCGGGCCACCGTGTCAGCGACCTTCCAACGCTACACCTTCGGGTACGCGATCGCCGACCTAGAACCTTAAAAGCCGAGTTGTGACATTTAAATGTACAGCCGGAGCCTAAACATAGTCACATCCTATCAACGATATCAGCCTTTAATCTTTCTACTCCTGGGACACAGGCCTCCTCTCTTTGAGAGGGAGTGGGCTGTATGTCCCCGTCATACCAAGGGGTATAGTGTTACCCAGTAACTGGGTCGTGGAGGTCAGATAGGCGGGATCCTGGCGTTCTGCCGAAAAGATTTTGCCAAAATTTCACTACCCAAACAAATTTAAGCAACCTTTCTTTATACCAATGCAATGTTTGGAATGATTTTAGTACGCACATTTTCATTTGGTCAAATTTTTACTTGGCAGAATATTATCAAGGATAATGTCATTTAGGCATTTGGTCATTAATCAAATGATTTATTACAGCAAACAATCTTTAGAAAATAAACTTTAGAGAATGTGTTGTGTGAATGAGATGTGCTTGAATTTGTCTGAAACAAGTCAAATTTATGGTTACTTTTTTTTTTTTTTTTTGAGGGTGGGAAATCATCAAATAACTTCTCCCGCTCTGGGCGGAGCGGGAGGGTGTGTCAGACTCTTACTGACTAAAACCCACCCGTATTCCTTCTTGTTGCCTGTGTTGCGGGGGCCTCGGTGACCCATAAGTACCTTCCCGCGACCCCGGCAGGCATCGGCCCTAGTGGACCCCTACTATATGTGCTGACGACATCTCTTTGAGGCGCGCGTGGAATACAACGCGCCGTCGACCTGGGCCTGGTCCTTACCGGACGGTGAGCTACCCATTGCTCACCGTCCGCAAGCCCGCGCCTACGGTGGCCGGAAATCCGCCCGGGATTCCCGACGCCCTGGGTGTCTCCTGCGGCGGCTAGGGGCGAGAGGGCGCGAAACTTGCCTTTCCCTCAACCGTCCCGCCTCCTCCTTCGCGAGCATTACTGCTTCGCAGAAGGAGGTGACGGCTGCCCATGCCCTCTCGCTCCGTACCATGGCCTGAACCAGGGCCGGACGCGAGAGGTCTCTGCCGCCGATCGCCTCCACGAGGACACGGCGGTGCTCTGCCCAAGCCGGGCAGACCTCCACCGTATGCTCCACCGTGTCCTCCGGGCGATCCACACAGTGATGACACCCGGACGTTTCCTCCCGCCTTATCCGACACAGGAACCTCCCGAAGCTGCCGTGTCCGGTGAGGACCTGCGTCAGGCGGAAGGTGAGGACGCCGTGGCGCCTCTCCAGCCACTCCTCAAAGAGGGGACTTATCGCCGCAATCGTGGCGTGCCCAGCACTGGGTTGCGACAACCGTACTTTCCATGACGCCATGAGATCCCGCCGGAGCTCCGTCTGCTGTGCCGCGATTTCTCGCGGCAGCGGACTTATGCCCCGGCGTTTCGCCTCCTCGCGCCACTCCCATACGTGCGCGAGGGCTTTTGCCTCCAGATCCCATGGCGGCAATCCGGCAAGGAGGCTCGCTGCCTCACAGGAGACCGTGCGGTATCCTCGGACCATCCGGATGGCCATGACCCTTTGGGCCGCGCTCAACCGGCGGGCTGGCCGCAGCGCCAGAGAGCGCGCCCATACAGGAGCCCCGTAGAGGGCCATGGACCGCACGACCCCCGCGTAGAGCCTCCGGCAGGAGGCGTTTGGACCCCCTAGATTGGGCAGGAGCCGCTTCAATGCAGCGCCCGCCCGCTCCAGTTTGGGAGCCAAACGTCGGAAATGCTCCACGAAGTTCCACCGGCTGTCGAGGACGAGTCCCAGGTACTTCATCGTCGACTCGACGCCGATAGAAACCCCTCCTACATTTATGGTTACTTATGGATCTAGTTAGAGTAGGTTAATTATTTTAAATAATGGTTAGGTTAGGTTAGGTTAGGTTAAAACTGCGACCTCATACGCCAGAAACGAATAGATTATATAGAAAAAAATATGGAAAAAAAGTGATTATTTTTAGCAGGCTATTGAGAACCGAACTACTCGTAGTAAGACGAGGTAGAAATTTTATTTTGCGTAAAATGAATAAATGTAATAATAAATGAATTCCAACTGAAATATTTGACTCAAAATTACATAAAAATTGGTAAAAGTACTAGTTGGTAAACAAGTTATTGTTTAAACATTCACTTGCCAAATATTAGGTATGTGTTACAATTATTTGTGAAAAGATTATTTGCTAAGTAATAATTTGGCAAATGAAATTATGCGGAAAAGTGTTTGGGAAGTGATAATTTGGCAATTTTTTTTCGATGAAATAAGAGAGACCCCAGATAGGCAGTCGCTTCATGTAAAATACTGGTCCGGCCAGACTGGAAGCCGACCCCAACATGGTTGGGAAAAGGCTTGTCAGACGATAGTGGGCCGGTCTTAGCCTGGCTTTGCCATGATGTGAATTTGGCTGTGTTCATTAATATTGTAAATTAGATTATGAAGCCTTATTAATAAGTCTAAATGAGATTGATTAGTCATTTATTTGTATTGCTTCTTCTAACTTTTCACTAGTCAGTGAGAAAGTTGAAGCTAGTTGACCATTCCAAAACGTAGATCTCTATGGAGAAGAACGGGCAAGAAACTCCAAGGATACTCTTTTAAATCAAGATATTACAAATCCTGGGTACATTATTCTTGCGCATTCAGTGCATTGAAATAACCGAGTCATCAACATCACTTATCATTTCAGCCGAAATACGTCGTTTGCTGGACATGAGATCCCTAAACCGTTGCCAAATTGACCGGTTCCGAGCTTCTCGTATCCACCGGATTCCTGCGGCCTTCACAAGCTCATCGGGCCACCGTGTCAGCGACCTTCCAACGCTACACCTTCGGGTACGCGATCGCCGACCTAGAACCTTAAAAGCCGAGTTGTGACATTTAAATGTACAGCCGGAGCCTAAACATAGTCACATCCTATCAACGATATCAGCCTTTAATCTTTCTACTCCTGGGACACAGGCCTCCTCTCTTTGAGAGGGAGTGGGCTGTATGTCCCCGTCATACCAAGGGGTATAGTGTTACCCAGTAACTGGGTCGTGGAGGTCAGATAGGCGGGATCCTGGCGTTCTGCCGAAAAGATTTTGCCAAAATTTCACTACCCAAACAAATTTAAGCAACCTTTCTTTATACCAATGCAATGTTTGGAATGATTTTAGTACGCACATTTTCATTTGGTCAAATTTTTACTTGGCAGAATATTATCAAGGATAATGTCATTTAGGCATTTGGTCATTAATCAAATGATTTATTACAGCAAACAATCTTTAGAAAATAAACTTTAGAGAATGTGTTGTGTGAATGAGATGTGCTTGAATTTGTCTGAAACAAGTCAAATTTATGGTTACTTATGGATCTAGTTAGAGTAGGTTAATTATTTTAAATAATGGTTAGGTTAGGTTAGGTTAGGTTAAAACTGCGACCTCATACGCCAGAAACGAATAGATTATATAGAAAAAAATATGGAAAAAAAGTGATTATTTTTAGCAGGCTATTGAGAACCGAACTACTCGTAGTTAGACGAGGTAGAAATTTTATTTTGCGTAAAATGAATAAATGTAATAATAAATGAATTCCAACTGAAATATTTGACTCAAAATTACATAAAAATTGGTAAAAGTACTAGTTGGTAAACAAGTTATTGTTTAAACATTCACTTGCCAAATATTAGGTATGTGTTACAATTATTTGTGAAAAGATTATTTGCTAAGTAATAATTTGGCAAATGAAATTATGCGGAAAAGTGTTTGGGAAGTGATAATTTGGCAATTTTTTTTCGATGAAACAAGAGAGACCCCAGATAGGCAGTCGCTTCATGTAAAATACTGGTCCGGCCAGACTGGAAGCCGACCCTAACATGGTTGGGAAAAGGCTTGTCAGACGATAGTGGGCCGGTCTTAGCCTGGCTTTGCCATGATGTGAATTTGGCTGTGTTCATTAATATTGTAAATTAGATTATGAAGCCTTATTAATAAGTCTAAATGAGATTGATTAGTCATTTATTTGTATTGCTTCTTCTAACTTTTGCTTGGCCCGGAGGTATATCAGTTACACCTAGATACAAATAAAAAAAACGAATGACTAAAAAGTACCGGCCAAGTGCGTGTGACCACGCACAGTGAGGGGTGATGGTAATGATATCACTATTTATTAGTGGACAGGATATTAATTCAGACTTGTTGTTGAGTTGTAATGGCAAACATATCATTTGGTTTAAATAGGTTTTTATTTTTATTATTTTATTAATATTTTACATAGATTCTTTTGTATTTTGTGAATGAACGTTTTAAGCTTAATTGACTAGATTTGTGGAATATTTATTTGTTGGTAAGTACCTGGTACTTCTAGACAGGCTTCCACTGTCCTCCCATACCTATTAACACTGTGATTTGAAAACATTGTAAAAGCCAAATATTTTTAAAAGAGTAAGTATTTTTTAGAAGAGCCGGCAAGAAACTCCACGGTGGAGTTTCTTGCCGGCTCTTCTCCGTAGGAAACGACCAATTGGAACCGTGTACCTAGCTTCTGACGTTTCATAAGTGCCCATGTAGGTTTGACAATAATTGATAATATCTACATATTTTGTTAATATGCCATTTAAAGAGCGCGTTCGCCTTAGGACGTCTCCCTCTCGTCGGTAACCCTTTAATACCTTCCGTGACCCCGGCAGTATGTCGGTAACTCAGAGAAGAAGTGAATCCTTAAATCGAAAAGTGGTGTTCACAGACCTGCAATATTTTTGAACGGCCTATTCAACAATACCCCACACTATGGTCTAGACAAGAAAAAAATATGATCCCCACATTACGTGCAAGGGAGGTACGCTACAATTTTTTTTTTCAAGTTTTTATTTTAGCACTTTGTCGGCGTGATTAATATGTATACCTATGCCAAATTACAGCTTTCTAATACTTAGCGTCTCTGAGCTACAGCGGGGACAGGACGGACATACAGACGGACATGGTGAAACTATAAGGGTTCCTTGTTTACTACGGAACCCTAAAAAGAAACAATTTTGGGGAGAATATGCGTCACATCCCCGCGAGTAAAATGGCTATGTAACATCCGGACGGCGGGAGAGACGGACAGACAGACAGAGCGATAGATCGACAGACAAAATGAAAAGGGTTTCGATATTGAAGTGAAAAACTCTTTAGGCGCGTTGAGTGATTTTTGGTAGGGGAAAAACTTTATACTAAGGCGTGATGTTCTAATATGTTAATTTACTTAAATCATGAACTACACCGAGACAGATAGAACTTTTTCAGTTTCAAGGTAGTTTAATTCCTGAATCCAACTAGTTAATTTCATTTTGCATTTAATCTTGTTAAGGTCATATAAATAGGTAAAATCCTGTTAATTTTGTTGTAGAGGTAATGACCGAGGTGGCAGAAGAATCGCTGAGAAAACTAGGTCGAAAGCCGGTTGCGATAACAGTCTACGGGGTTGTATTGCCTTCTTCCACGCGATAGAGAGGGGGAATATTTTAACAGCCGATGCTGCTTCACAATTGTTTGTTGTGTGAATAGTTGGCGCACTGTCAAAACAAATCAAATCAATAATGTTTATTTTTTAGGATATGGTACAATAGCTGTTACAATATTGGTTCTAGCATACCTTAGCATAGTATGACTTACAAAAATTTCTATACAAAACAAAGCATTATGAATTAGAGAACAAAATATGAATCTATAATAATCAATTAATACAGATTGAGATTGTAGAGTAATAAAAATGATTTAAGGCTCCCGCAGACCGGGGCTACATCGCGGGCGCGACCGGCAGCAATATTCCTGTCGCGCCCGCGTAATCGCTCCAGTCTTCTCGAACCTTTCCCAAAGTGTTATTAAGTCTTTCCATCAGGAACTTCTCTGTAGCAGCCCGGAGCCTGGATTTGTGCCCGGCTGGTGACAATAGGCTCGCTCCCTATTACATGGGACTTAAACATAACTGGCGATATGTGCAGGGTGTGTTATAAGTACACCTCTGCCTAACCATTCGACGTAAATTGGCGTGATGTTTCGTTATATTGGATAAATAATATCGGTTGGTAACATAATGATAAGAACCCCCGATTAGATCAGTCATTAGTAATGACTGATCTAATCGGGGGTTCCATTACTCAATCTGACAACTTTTTCCAACCATTTTGGGGAGCCAGTCTAACTGGATCCAGCTGAATACCAGTATATTACATGGAGCGACTGCCTATCTGACCTCCACAACCCAGTTACTGGGTAACACGACACCCCTTCGTAAGACTGATTGAAAATCAAAATCAAAAAGGGCACATATGACACGTCAGAAGCTAGGTGCACGGTTCCAATTGGTCGTTTCCTATGGAGAAGAGCCAACAAGACACTCCACGGTTACTCTTTTAAAAATAATTGGCTTTTACAATGTTTTCAAATTACAGTGTTAATAGGTATGGGAAGACAGTGTAGGCCTGTCAAGAAGTACCAGAAATTTAACAAAAAAAAAAGGTCTACAAAATATCTAGTCTATTAAGCCTACAACGTTCTCACATTCACAAGGTACACAAGAATCTATGTAAAATATTAATAAAATAATAAAAAGAAAAACCTATTTAAACCAAATTACATGTATTTCATTACAAGAATTCTGAATTAATATATTGTCCACAAAAGCCATTTGTTTGTGATTGTCAGACTTATGGGCTTCTGACTACCCGTAACGACTGAAAAAAAAATCTACAAATGACAGACAGGACCGACGGCGTAGGGTGCTTTCTGAGGCACTCGATATGTACCTAATGGATGGTTACCCATCCACGAACCGACCGCGGCAAGCTTAGCTTAACCTTCCATCCCGATCTTCGACCCGTGCGGCTGTTATTTAGGCACGAGCACCTCTCGGTCAGTACTTACATAACTTTATCTAAACTCTAAGTCCCTATTAATACAATATGGCGACCTGTGACAGCTCTCTATTTTTGGCGGGAACGGTCGTTGACTTTCTACCCCACTGACCTTTTGCTTGAAGCAGACACAATACCCAGCTAGCTATCTCTTTCACGCATTTGCAAACCGTATAGCGCCGTCTCGCTTTCATTCATTAGCACAGTTTACACGAGTCATTTTGAGTGTTTGCGAACTAATAATAATAATGTCGGTTTGTATGTGTTGAGGAAAAATGCAAATGGCGGGATTTTCAGCTCGCATTGTTATTAAAGGTTGTTTGTTATTTTTTTATGGGGCAAAGGTTTTTATGTCTTAACTAGTTTGCGCCTGAGATTTCGTTTGCATACAAACTTTAAGCCTCGGTTTGACCCGCTTCGGTTTGTTACGAAATCATGTAATACCTTTTTTTCAAACTAGTGTTAATTTTTGAAAATGTATATGAATAAAAATAACAAAATGATATCCTAACTTAACCAAAACTATTCACAGACTAAAATATGGCGTCGAAAGTCATCCACATGACTGTCTACTGGTAATGTACCCAAGAAGCTGGCGGCATTGCCACATTGTATGGCAATGCTTAGCCTCTGGCCAAGGTGAAAGCCAGCCCTTGGGTCACGGGAAGTAATGTACCTAATCTACACGATTATTTTTGTTGAAAGTGTGTTAGCTTAAATATTATGTATAACTATGTATTTCACTGTAAATAAAATAAATGTAAATGATTGATTTAATTAAATGTAGAGATGTTGTTTTAAACGTTTCCTTAGAAGTAATAATTTTAAATAAGCCCATAGAGCAGAGGTTCCCAAACTTTTTGTGTCGTAAACCATTGCCATTTTTTTCGATTTTGGGTAGACACGTTTGAAATTGTTGAATTTGCAAAAATACAATATGAGCTAGAGAATTTAAAATGTGTTTTTGACTGATTTCTAACCGTAGTGAGGTGTAGGGCGAAAAAACAATAAAAACACACCTTAAATTGTATACATTTATTAATGAAATTCAAATTAAAACGAACCAAAATTAAATTTAGTATGTACCTAATTACATAAAATTACTGAGAAAAAAGAAATGCTGACTCCCAATTTTTTTTTCACTCATGTGGGACCCTTGCAGGTCGTCGTCGACCCCTGGGGGTCGACATAGGCCACTTTGAGTATCATTGCTCTAGGGCGAGTTAAAGGGCGTGGTAGTCGAAAAACGTTCGTAAAATCATTTCCCCTTCGTGTTTCAACTCACAATTTATACATTATAATAAAACCGTAGCGAAGTCAAAACGGTACATTGAATATTTTTGAAAAAAAACGTAATTGCTACGAGGTCTGCGAACGATTCGAATGCCAAAAATAGTCTTTAGAATGTTTGTCTGTTTGTCTGAATGTATGTTCGAGCATCACGCAAATACTACCGGATAGATTTTAATCAAAGTTTGCATAGATATTTCTTATAAGTCTGGTCAGTCTATAGGCTATAAATTATCACGCTACTTGCTATGGGGGATGAGCAATATTGCTTAACCTTTCATATGCGTCAGTTTCGACGACAGCCCTTTGTTGGCAACTGAGAGTCACCAACAATAAAGGGGATCTGGTGCTCGGCGGTCGCTGCCGCGACACGCTCGCTTCGCTCGCTCGCCTTCGCGCGTTAATGGTCACTGTTCTAACCTAACCTAACCCAAATGATTCAATAAGGGCTGTCGTCGAATGCGACGTATATGAAAGGTTTTGTCGGCGAACTGTCCGTAGGTGAAAGACCCTGTTGGGGTAACGGAAATAAATGAATCATCCTGTCGACGAACAGTCCAATGGCGAATCGGTCTTAGGAGAACGGTTTCTCTCCCCTTTAGAATTGCAAGGGGTCGGTCAGTCAGAAAGTTGAAGCTAGTTGCCCATTCCAAAGCGTAGTAGATTCCTATGGAGAAGAACGGGCAAGAAACTCAACGGACACTTTTCTATCACTGTTTTTAGTAGAATTTGCAAAAAAATACATTAAGATACTTACACACACACTCATGTACACTCACATGCGTTCACTCACCATCACACATACACACTCACACACACGCACACACACGCGCGTAATCATACGCCGCTTATTCTTTTTATTGTTTAGTTTTACTGTTTCAATACTTACTAGTGGTACCTATTATTTTTCTTTTATTACATTTAAATTGAAATGTGTATTGATGTAAGGCGGAGAACACTGATTCCTGTAACACAGGTTCGCCTAGCATGCCAGTCAGGGGCTTCACATGTACGGTTGTAATATTTTTATGTCAATAAAGGTTATCACACAGCTTTGATACCCACGTCAGTTTGCCGTATTGTAGCCATTGTTGACAACTGGCAATAAATGACAGTTATAATTTGTGTACCGTCAAACGCTGGAACTTTGCCGTAGTTTTATAGTAACATTGATATATTTCAAAAAAATAAAATTTTTTTTCACCCTTGTCAGGTTGGGGATATAGCTTATATTAATGGTCATTGGAAGTGTACTTAGAACTATGATTATTCTGTATCATTTTCGAAATATAACAGTCTTAATCACTAGGCAAAGTTGGGCCACAAAACTGTAACATTGCCTGCTTCAATTTTGACCGTCTAAACGACTTAAGTACATCATTCTTGCACTGAAAGTTAACCTTTATTAGTAGGACTTAGGGATAAGAATTGCAAAATAGCCACTTTTTGCTTATATGACTAGAAACAATGCTAGGCAATGTTGTGTTCTTGATAGGCAATGTTGTGTTCGGCTATCACTCATTGCGTTTGACAACTCACTGTCATGTGGTTTCAAAGAAAACAAACATGGCGGCGGGTTTTTCGTATTGCCAGGTAATGATTTAAATAACTAACAACAATTTGAAGTTGCTACAACCAATATTTAAAAAGATATTGGTAAATTCATATAATAGGCAAAGTTGTGTCTGCGAGGCAATGTTGCAGCGTTTGACGGTTTGTCACCGTAAGATTGTGCGAACCGTTTGTTTATAATGTATCGGTATTATTTCCATTAGATTATAAACTGTCGAAAAATTGTGAAAGCGCGAGCCGAGCGAGCGCTACTTCCAAATAGGGTATTTTACTATTTACGAGAAATAATCTATAAATATATTATTGAGATAGTTTAGGCAAAAAGGAGTCGGAAAATGTTAGTTTTAGTTCATAAAAAAACAAACTAAATTTTAAAATTCAATTCAACGTTTTCAGTTTTTCTAATCTATTAAAAAACACCATGAAATAGTAGCCGCCATGTTATTACGTCATACGGCTGTGTAAACTTTTTAGTTTACGTGTTAACTGATAGATAATAGATCAGCGCATTTGTTTACATAGCCAAGTGACGTCATGACCACAGAGCAACATGGCATCCACTGCGTCCAGCGTTTTCGTCAAACTACGCGCGAAATTTGAAAATGTAAAATTTAAATGCATTTTTATGGCACTTATCGGTTGAATAAAAATTTTGTGATTTTTTTTGGGGCTTCTTAGCACTATAGAATTCAAATTAGACACTTTTTAAAAATGGGTGTAAGACCCTATTGCTCGAAGCTAGGCTATTTAGTATTAGCACAAAGTGCGCTACGTCGCAAGGAAGTTTGATACCAGCAGGCTTAGCATGACGCTTTCTATTTCTACAAAGAATAGACACAGCTCTTTCCATACAAAGTGACATTTCGTTTCTCCATTTTTGACATTGCACCGTAGAAATCCTGCAATCTGTCATTTTGTCTTTCGTTTCTAACGATCTTTGTCTAGGTCCTTTTTTATGTAGAAGGATTTCTACGGTGCGATGTCAAAAATGGAGAAACGAAATGTCACTTTGTATAGAAAGAGCTGTGTCTTTTCTTCGTAGAAATAGAAAGCGTCATGCTTTCTATTTCTTTCTACTGTAGAATGGAAACCGCTCGTCACTCTTCTTGAAATATCTTGTTCCCGATCACGATATCACACATATACTCGGGTTTCTTCGTAGACAGTGACTTTTCCTTAGCAACGAGGTAGTCGCTAGTGATGTGTATTACTACCCAATTTTACCGTATTTTTACGTTTCGTTCTCAAACAAATACATGAAGCAGTGTTTTGAACGAATTTTTCTTTAATAACAAAACGTTAATGGTATATTGGTTACGATAACTGATCTTCGCGTTATGCTCGTGAACGGATGCTGCTTGTGGTGACGTGGTCGTCTTGCTGATCATGGTTTTAATTGTTATTAGTAATTGTTTATTTATTTTACTTCGATGATGCTAGTTTATCATTTCTCACTTCGAGTTACAGTCTTATGTGAAGGCTTTTATTTAGGTATTGAGTTCTGTTTACGTTTTTTTATGTTTTAATTTTTATCTGCTTGAGTACAGTTTTCATTGTTTTGTTGGTATATTGGCGTGAGCTAGCTAACTAATATGGAAAGTAATTTAATTCAATGTTATGTGTTTTGTAATGTTAATTACTTTGCATACGATTTGTATAGAATCAAGTTTATCTAACTAAACAGACAGCTGTGCTGCTGGACAGTTTGTTCCGCCACTTCTTCTTCCCAGCTAAAGCACTAGGAAGTGGTCAAGGGCGGGCATTTTTGGGGGACTGTCTTATGTAACTTTGACGTTCAAATAGTGCTGATTCTCAGCCTAGTTTGAACAAATGACTTTTGATTTTGATATAATTTTGATTACTGGTCCGCGTAAAAGATAAAACCACCAACTAAGTTTTAAGACTCATTTGTGTGTATTGCGTATAATTTAGAGCCATTATTTGAATAAAGTGCCATAATTATAATATTTTGATGGTGTTTTTACTGGGTACAATGTTATCTGTTGTTGTGCCCATTTTATGTAAAATAATATCATTTGATTTTAAATATTTTGTTTAATAGTATAATCTCCATTTTAGAAGTGTTTAGTGTGAAGATTATGGCTCATAATGCGTTGTTCTGTATTCCATGTGAATGTATTTAATAGATCAAAATTAAGGGACAACATAGTGTAAAAACTGTAGGATATTTTGTTCTTAGTTTATCGTTAAATAATACCAAGAACCTATTATTTACAAAAGTTTTGGGCGGCAGGTCCTGGCCGAGTTCCTCACATAAATATCGCACCATCTACTTGGTCATTTCATTTTGCAGGAGCTCACTTTCCGGGAGATCGAAGGATCCCGCGAGCCCTCTATTATTATTTCATTCCCATCTTCGCTCAAGACTTTTTATACAAAAACTTAAATAATATCGGCGATTTGAACCCAACATGTTAATAAAATGTCATGTTGATCGTTTTGTTGTATCATTTCATGTTAATTTTGAAAGAAAACGTCAATCAGACGGGGCTTATATCTAACAATAATGAATGTATGCTATTGTAGAAAGAATAGCCGCTGTTAACTTCCTATTTTGAATAGCCGTCCCCCGACTCGACGACGCTTGGCTCAAACTATTACCTAAATTTATATTAAACTGAAAGGGCACAATACGTATTATTTTGTTACTTTTTAGTTGTTTTGTTAGTGTCGGGGGTTTTTAAATTTAAGTTTAACTTTTATTACCTACTTTTAAAACTTTATATATTACTAGTGGGTCAGACACGCTGCTATCGATACGTGCCTCGCCGAAATCTGCGCATCTGTAGGTATTTTTCCCAAAGTGAAGGTACTTACTAATTTACCCTCATTTATCTTTCATTCTCCATCATCAGACCCTGATCACCATCTAGCTATAACTTATTTATCGAGACCAGTACAATGAGCCCAAACACGATACCTGCGCTGTAAGTTTGTGAGTGAGGTAAATATCGACTAGAAAAGAGCTGATAATCTTCAAACGACTGAACTGATTTTCTTGAACCATAGCTAAGAACACTCTCGATAAACTCACCCTTCAAACAAAAAAAAAAACAAAATCAAAATCGGTCCATGGATTCGGGAGCTATGATGCCACAGACAGACACACAACCACACACACACAGACAGACAGACAGACACGTCAAACTTATTACACCCCGTCGTTTTTGCGTCGGGGGTTAATAACAAAACACACCCTAAAACTACTCGCCTTAAGGCGCTGACAAGACCCAATTGACCTATTTTCGTCAATTGGGTCTTGTCAGCGCCTTAAGGCAAGTAGTTTTTAATTATGGTTTAAGGCGCTGACAAGAGGCAAACGACCTAAGTAGGCTTCTCTTAAGAAAAAAATTGCATAATTATTATAAGTAATTTTTATGGTATTCATTAGGTTACATTTGGGCTTGTGGCTAAGAAATAACAGCTGCACGGGTCGATCGATCAGGTTAAGCTACGCTTGCCGCGGTTGGTCCGTGGATGGGTGACCATTTTTACATACCAAGACCCCTCCGTGCTTCGGGAATCACGTTAAGCCGTTGGTTCCGTCTGTCATTTGTAGATCTTTGACAGTCGTTACGGGTCCTCAGAAGCTCGAAAGTCTGACAACCAGTCTTACCAAGGGGTATCGTGTTACCCAGTAACTGGGTTGTGGAGGTCAGATAGGCAGTCGCTCCATGTAAAATACTGGTATTCAGCTGTTTCCGGTAAGCCTGGAAACCGACCCCAACATAGTTAGGAAAAGGCTAGGCAGATGATGATTAGGTTACATTTGCTTGCGTGCGATTACTTAAAGGAAAGGTGACCCATGGTTCAAAGACAAGATATTTTTAAGCTGTTACTGTTGCTAAAGCTATGTATGCTATGGTATGCAACGATGTTTATTTTACATAACATCACGCTTGTTTCCCCGGGGTTGGGCAGAGGTGTATTTATAGTACACCAACATTTCACCAGCTATGTTTTAAGTTCCATGCAAGGGGGCGAGCCTATTGCCATCGTACATACATACATACATACATACATACATAAACTCACGCCTTCTTCGCATGGGGGTAGGCAGAAACTATAGAACGCCACCTGCTACGCTCCTTTTCATATTTTCATTCGGCATTCATTCATAACGGGCTCAAAAATCAAACTCAAAATCAAACCAATAAGATCACCTATTTAAGGGCTGTCTAGATATACAAACAAAATAGCTTCGCTTTCAGTGTAAGACAACAAGTTTCCGTGTCCTGCCACAGTATTTGTGTTTAAACACGCGAAATTGCGTGCCAATGTCGATGTGTACTGGCTTTATTTTATTGTATTGTATTGTGAACTAGTTTCAACCGTGGCGCCGCCGTCTGCGATAGAGCGAGGGAGTCTGAATCAGCGGTTTTTTAATATTGGCGAGACACTTTTAGTACAAAGTTTACTGATTACTTTTACGATTTTAGAGATAGAGAAAAGAATGAAAATACGTTTAACCTATTGACCGCCACGTCAAAAAAGCCAAAACGTGCCCTCGGCGCCAAGCTACGAATTATTCCTTAAAATCTGTTATGTTGTCGTGACCGTGGCGTGCTGGGCACATTTTGGTCTGTCATCTATACATGACTGTGGCGGTCAAAAGGTTAAATAAATTTAACACTTTGACAGCCGGCCGGTTTTTAGCACGCATTCCCTGGTATGCCGCCGGCATTTTTTAAAATATTGTGAGATTTAAATAAATAACTAAGTGCTATATGCATATTTTTTTTTTCTCTTATGTGTTATCTAAACTATATGAAAGTTGATCACGTATTCCGTACGTGATCGGCGTTCTGTGGAATGAGCGGCATCACGTGGTGACTACGTGAGTGGCTGTCAAACTGTTAAAACTATTTAATT
Organism: Atethmia centrago; assembly: GCA_905333075.3. Lineage (NCBI taxonomy): Eukaryota > Metazoa > Arthropoda > Insecta > Lepidoptera > Noctuidae > Atethmia > Atethmia centrago. The sequence continues at coordinate 13,374,377 of HG995396.1, read as the reverse complement.
TAAAAAGATAAAAATATATATTTGAGATCTTCACAATAAGCCTTGTGACTTAACAAATGAAAGGGCATACTGTGAGGGTCTTATCTATATTTATTTTACCAAATTGTCGCCGTGATTAATATGTATACTCATGCAGAATTACAGCTTTCTAGTAGGTACTAAGAGTCTCTGAGCTAAGCCGAAGACAGACAGACGGACATGGCGAAACTATAAGGGTTCCTTGTTGCTTACGGAAGCCTAAAAGGTCTACCTCTCAAAATGTTTTTTAAAGTAAGTGACAAAATATTTTTCTGACCTCAGTTTTCTTAAGTAATAAAACTACCTTGAGACAACCACGAAACCTCTTGAATGGTGGGCCATAAGCAAACACTGCGCCATTTATTTTGTCTATGCTTTGGTAGGAATATTTTGAATATGGAAGTTTGTCTCTTTTTAGCTCTGACTTTGTACTGTAAAAAAAACCGGACAAATGCGAGTTGAACTCGCGTGGGGTACAATGGTTATGCAACCCTTTTTTTTTTGGTATGACATTATCAAATAACTTTTCCCGCTCTGGGAGCGGGAGGGTGTGTCAGACTCTTACTGACTAAAACCCACCCGTATTCCTTCCGTTGGCTGTGTTGCCAGGGGGCCTCGGTAACTCTTTCGAATTTCCACGCGACCCCGGATGTTATGTATCCTAAGATAATTTATCTGTAGTCCAGAAGGATCTCAAGATTTATTCCAAGTTTGTACGTATTGTGCGTACAAACTTACATTTGCAGTTGAATGTTGATGACGAGAGCATTAACATGTCATTTAAACACCATATACTTCTTATAGATTTTTCTGTAATCTATAAGTATGAAGAACTACTTCCTGTACATTTTTCAACATTTTTGGCTTCGTAGTTTCGGAGATACTCGTAAGCGTACATTTTCATCTATGTTCATAAATAACTTTAAAACTATTTATTTTAATACATAAACATATAATTAGCCTATAATGTTCCCACTGCTGGGACACAGGCCTCCTCTCTGTGAGAGACAGTGGGCCGTAATCCACCACGCGGGCCCAGTGCGGGTTGGTAGATGTCACATGTCTTCGAATTTTTGATTCTAGGACATGCCGGGGTTCCAAACGGTATTATTTATTTTAATATTATAAAAAAAAACCCTCAGAAGTAATTCCTCTGATTTGATATCACATAATTAGCCTATAATGTTCCCACTGCTGGGACACAGGCCTCCTCTCTGTGATTTGATATGCCACATGGCATTTTTTTCTTATTTACCTCCCAAAAGTGACCCTCATATTCAAAATTCATTCTTAAAAGTTATACATCCGTGTTTGGTTTACAGAAATTCATTTGTAAGCCAAATGAAATAATGGGATTTCCTTGTTTAGAATAGAATAGAATACGTATAAGTACTTTTACCAAGTTTGTAAATATGTGAACACCATGTATCTATCACATAATTAATATATCTGTCATTGCTTAATTTTAATTATTTTTAGCTACTGTGGCATAGTAATTTTATTCTAGATGCATCGTCTTCACATATAATTATATAATTAATGTAACTATACAAAATATTGTTAAACATTTTTAAAAGAGTAACGGTGGAGTTTCTTGCCCATTCTTCTCCATACGAAACTACCTTTTAGAAGGGGCGACTATAATCAATAATATTTTTTTTGTAAATTTTGACATTCAAAAGTTTTTCCTTTTATGTGCCTATTTGAAATAAAATGTCAAGTGTCATCTGTCAATGAGGCGTGCAAAAGTGTATTCTGTGTACCGTTAAACAACGGTACCTACTGAAATTTATTTTACATCGTCCTCACATCTAGTTATAATTTCAACATTATTTTAGTACTGATCTTTATGTATCAATACCTATAATTTAAAAGAGTGTCCATGGAGTTTCTTGCCCGTTCTTCTCCATAGGTACCTACTACGCTTTGGAACGGGCAACTAGCTTCATATTTCTAACTGACCGACTCCTTGACAATTCAAAAGTGCTTGTAAATGGTTTAATTGAAATAAATGCTTTGAGTTTGAGTTTGAATTATGAAAAAAAATAATTAGGAATGGCAGTCCCCAACACTTCAACAACATCCGTTGCATTGAGTTGGTTTTCGTGAATACAGATATTACCTGACGTCAGTAATCTCCGAAGGGTTAGGCCAACTTGTGGTAGTTACACCCACATTTCACCAGATATGTTTAACCCTTTAACGTGCAGAGGAAATGGGCAAAGGTATAAAAATAAAAACACATGGATATCGTTAAATGAGTTTATATTAACAAAATGTGAAAAAAAAAAAATTGAATATCTTAAAAAAAAACATGGTGTCCAAAATATGGACAGCAGCCACCTAGGGTAAATGAAAAGATGCAAAGCAAGGAACAATGCATAGTGGTATATTGCATCGCATACACTGGATTTTGGATTTTTTGTACCTACACAATAGCAAAGCAGCTTGTCAAATATTTTGAAAGAAAATTAACGAAACACATGGTGTCTAATATATGGACAGAACCCTGAAAAGGGTTAAGTCCTATGCAATAGGGGGCGAGCGTATTGCCATCAACCGGGCATAAATGCAGACTCCGGGCTGCTACTGAGACATTCCTGATGGAAAAACTCAATAACACTTTGCCCGAACTGGGAATCGAATCCAGGACCTCATGCTCAGCAGTAGCGTTTGCGACAACTAAACCACGAGGAACTCCTATTGAATTTATACCAACGTTGGCTAGTTACTTGTTTTTAAGTTGGGACTACATACTATTAACTTAAATATGATAATTCACTTTGGTTCCGCGTAATGTTCTATTGTATACTGTTGTGTATAATTAAAAACAAAAACCGGCCAAGTGTGGAACGGACCACGCACAATGAAGGGTTCCGTACATTGTAGTTGAAATGTTGTTCTCCCATACATCGATATACGTCACGGTCAGTTCTCCAACCGCAAATGTAAGTTCGTTGATTGTTACTCATTAACTTGTAAAGCCTACTTAGCTGTGATAGTTTTATTTTAACTTCGTTATAATTTTAAACTATTACGGTGATATTTTTCACATATCCAAAAACAAACATTTGGCTGGTGGGGGAACTAAAATTTGCACTTTAAAGCTTAATATTACTCAAACTTATCCCTGAATAAATCGAAACATGGTTTTGAGAAACCCACAATATTTTTGAATGGCCTATCCAAGGCAACTCCAAACCATGGGATAGACGACAAAAAATATTATCCCCACTTTACGTGCAAGGGGTATACTAAAAAAAGATATTATTACACCACTTTGTGTCGATTAATATGTATACCCATGCCAAATTACAGCTTTCTAGTGCTAAGTTCCGTATTACAGAAGGTTCCTCAAGTCTAGTTTGAGCGTCAATCAGTCGATCACTGTTTAAGTATAGAATCAGTACTCGAGCATCGGTCATATTCCAGAACGGTAATCAATCTCTATTCAGCTGAATCGAGACTCAAATCGAACCTCAAGCAGAGATGTGTATTATCTATATATCAGCCTGTTTTCGTTTACGATTTATTTTATTTACCAACTTTGTTTTAATCTTCACTGGATTAGAAATATTAAAATATACCTTAAGCCCCCAATTATTTAGGAAATCAGCGTTATTAGTTCGGTCCCGAATAGTACAATCCCTCATTTATTGATGTAAAGTATAGTAATTTTGTAAGCATAATATTATTGTAAAGCTTAAAAGACTTGTATCTATGGCCATAAATAGGTACGCTATTTAAAAAAATGGCAATATGTCAAACAATGCAAATGAAAACATCGTAGATATTTATTTGATTAGTTTTGTTATTTGTTTTGCTTATTATTATTTATTGTTATAACTTTTTAAATGGCAGGACGAAAGAAAAAAATTGTACTTGTGTAAACCTTTTGAAGTTTTCACAATTATATGGGTCCTGTGTATCTCTTAAATATCTTAGAGGAACGCTAAAGTTCAACCTTCTATTTGCATCATCATTGAATAAATTATTGTAATGATCTACTTCTTCAAATATAAAACCATTTTGATATTAAAACTCGACAACTTACGCTTGAAACAAAAATTGGTATGACAATTTTTGGGCGATTACAGATCAAATCACTGCTTGGGATCGCTTTACGAACTGAGTAACGTTCTAAAATAAAGCGAAACTCAGCTGAACTATGATCAATGAATCTATGCTTGAGGAACGTTCTAAAATTAAAACTTGCCTTAAAACTAGTTTTAAACAGAGATCAATGCTTGAGTTTCCTTCTGTAAAGGCTCCTACATACTGGCGCGACGCGACACAAAGACACCGCGTGTAGCGCTACAAGCGGTGCCTTTGTGTCGCGACGCGTCGCGCGACAAGTCGCGCCAGTATGTAGGAGCCTTAATACGGGCCTAAGAGTCTTTGAGCTAAGCCGCGGACAGCCACACAGACAGACAGATGGACATGGCGAAACTATAATGGGGGACTGTCTTATGTATTTTTCACGTTCGAAAAGTGCTGATTCTCAGCCTAGTTTGAATAAATGCCTTTTGATTTGATTTAGGTTTGATTTGATAAAGGTTCCTTGTTGACTACGGAACGCTAAAAACTATACAAATGCCTAATTAACTATAACTTACCTTCGAACTTTACTTACAAGGTCATTTTCCTAATAAAATGTTCCACTAAAGAACTGCATATCGTGCTTAGCTAAAATTTAATACACGTAAAGTAGCTCTGATATTATTTCTGAACTAGGTACTGAGTTTACAACTGTGGTTTGATCGTAAATTATTTTCTATAGGTCATTATTCTGAGGTTACTCAGAAAACCTAAGACGGTAAAAGCTATGTTATAAATTACAGTTGCAGAACGAAGGTAGGCTTGCAAATTCATTCAAACTTAAACTCAAAGCATTTATTTCAAATAAACCAAATACAGGCACTTTTGAATTGTCAAGGGGTCGGTCAGTCAGAAAGATGAAGCTATTTGCCCATTCCAAAGCGTAGTAGGTTCCTATGGAGAAGAACGGGCAAGAAACTCCACGGACACTCTTTCAAATTAAAATATTGTTACATAAATATTGGTTACATCATTCATGTTGACATTATACATGAGAGAACAATGTAGAAAGACGTGCACGTAAAAAGTGTCCGTAATAAAAAGATAAAAACAATTGAAAAATTAAAATAAGCCGTGGCAGCTAAGAAATTTACTAAGTAGAAATAAGACTAGAGTACTAAGTAAAAGCATTTTTACTAAATATAGATTAATTATCTGTTAATATATTTGACACCCTATTTCAATTGACCGTGTTAAATGCTTCCCTGGTACCTCATAAACGGCATAACTATGTATATGTCTATTAACTGCTCCCAAATTATGATGCTTATTATATATTTTTTTAAAACATATTTCCTTGACATAATATTTTCAATATTTGACATTATATATCAACAATTTTGATATCAAACTATTTATTAGTGACTTTTGTGGAATGGATACTAATTCAGACTTGTTACAGTTGTAATGGCAATCATGTTATTTAGTTTAAATAGGTTTTATTATTTTATTAATATTTTACATAAATTCTTTTATATTTTGTGAATGTGAGAACGTTGTAGGCTTAATAGACTAGATTTGTAGTACATTTATTTTTTATTTTTTGTTATGTACCTAACTGGGTAACGAGGTACTTCTTGACAGGCCTTTTTTTTGGATGGGAAATTATCAAATAACTTCTCCCGCTCTGGGCGGAGCGGAAGGGTGTGTCAGACTCTTACTGACTAAAACCCACCCGTGTTGCCGTTGCCTGTGTTCCGTATCCAGGGGCCTCCGTATTCCTTTTGGACTTTCCCGCGACCCTGGCAGGCATCGGCAATTTTAGATAGATATTATATAAAATTATAATAATAGATAAATATTTATCATAATTTTTAAATGGACAGAGATTGAGCACGCCTCATCAGATTATTCCGATCTGTCACCCCGCTTTGTCCCCTTAGGGTGACAGATAGAAAAAAAAAGTTTGATCTGTCCCCCTGTTAGCAATGAGGGGAATTTAATGTAATGTTGCAGTATGTGTGGCATTAGTTTTAAGAATTAATATATTAAATTCTGTGGGGGACAAACAGGAATAAAAAGTTTCATCTGTCCCCCTGTCAGTGATAGGGGGACAGATGAAACCGTTAAGGAGTGAATAAAGTTCGAACTGTCCCCTCATTGCTAACAGGGGGACAGATCAAACTTTTTTTTCCTATCTGTCACCCTAACGGGACAAAGCGGGGTGACAGATCGGAATAATTCGCCTCATCGACACGGGCAAGACATTCCACAACCGTACTGCTTGAACTGTAAAATATTTATCATGGAAACTGGTGGAATGCATCGGCATTTCTAGTCTCAAGTTTTCCGATGACCTCAGGTATCTATTAGGTGTGTCATAAAGGAACTTGAAGCGTTCTTTAAGAATCTTTTTTTTTATTTTATCATGTTCACTTAACGATACCCACCATGTTTGCAGAGTTTTGCTAGCTGGTTGAATTTGACCCTGTTTATTAAGGAACAAAGATTGTTGACAATTAGATGATTTCTTGTCAATTTATAATTTTTTCAGGCTAACTATATCTACTTGAACGGTCTTGTCGTCAGGGATTTTAAGGAAAACGATTATTAGATTATAATTTAAATATGTCGGAAATACGTTAGTCACTCGTTTGACTAATCGGGACGCCAGCGCCACCAAGCGGCGCTCGACATAGTTAACAACATAACGCTTGACCGGAGATAAGCAAAGTTGGTTGGAGGCGGTCAAGGAGTGAATATGTTTAGAAAATGTTCCGTATAGTTGTGTGTAAACGGTTTTTCTATTGTACAATAACCAACACTTCCCATTGTACGCCCACAGTAGTAAAAATATGGCTGAACGAAAGAGACGTACCTTCTCCGTCAAATATATTTAGGTCTATTTTCCGTCTAGTCTCTTTTTGTGTCATTTGTCATGTCGTTATTTCTTATCAGCCAGTCATTTCGTCGTCACTATGGAGGTTGGACAGCCCCGACACTACTAGTCGAATAATAAAGTTAATAAAATAAACACTTACCGTCTTAAAACCTCTGTACATCACTCGGATCTCCTGTTTCGAAAATTTCGTCTGCCGGCAGAGTTCTTCCAAAGCTACAGGAATAGGTTTCGGAGTCCTACTGGGTTCCAACTCATAGGCATGCTCCTCAACTGGAGAATCGGGCGGAGTAGCCATCTTGATTTAATCTCCTACTCCAGATCAAGAGTTATAATTTTCTCGAAATCATTTTTATTATTTGCAATGCTACCTGATTTCCAGGATTGAATTTCACTTCACTAGTGTTTTTAGCTGTGGTCCAATTGACAAGTCATTTTGGCGGGAATTTTGACAGTTGAAAGAATAGCAATGGATGGTTAGAGGGCAGAATTCCGATTCTGAAACAAAGAAATTGAAAATATTACAACTTTATAAGTACAAATTTTAAGTCGAGGGTTTTTATTTTGATTTAGATTTGAGGGATTTTTTGGCTCGCCCCCTGTTATGTGGCACTTAAACGAATTAGTACACTCTTGCCTACCCCTTCGGGGAAAACATTCGTAATGTGTCAGGCAAAAATCCGTAGACACAGAGGTTTTCAATCAAAAAACCTGGAATGCGTAGCCAAGATAACGAAACAAAAATAAAAAAAAACACTTATATAGTATACTTATTATACTATACTTATTATAGTATACTTATTATACTTTCCATTTCAGGGTTCCGTACTCCAAAGGAAAAAAAACGGAACTCTTATAGGATCACTTTGTTGTCCGCCTGTCTTTCAAAACCCTTTGTTAACGCAAAAAAAAAGATACGGCCGTTTATGCCGCAAAAAACGTATATTTCAACACTCTCGAGGGAATCAAAATTTATAGGGTACTTTCCGTTGACCTAGAACTATGAAATTTGGCAAGTAATATCGTCTTATACTACAAGTACAGGGAGAAATCTGAAAACTATACATTTGTAATTAAATCATGCAAATATAGTTTTTATTTAAAGTACGTAGGTACGTAGGTAATCAATCATCGAGGTTAAGCAACGGCATGCGCGGTCATAATTGTGTTTATAATATGTACCTACAAATTTGTACGGAACCCTTGGTGGGTGAGTTCGACTCGCATTATCCGGTTTTTTTTTTACAATTTAAATCGCTAAAAACCGCTTGTTAAAAGTAACACTGAAACAAACTCAGAGGCCAAGGCCTCTTTAAAGTCCAGACAATTCTTGGTACCTTTATAATATAATTTCAGTGTACAAAATAGGTGGGGCCATAGAAACCAGGGCCATCCAAAAGGCGAAGGGTTGATGATATGGTCAAAGTCGCAGGAAACACCTGGATGAGGGACGCACGGAACCAGGAAGTATGGCAGAAAAGGGAGACCTATACCCAGCAGTGGGTGATTCCGGGTTGAAATGGTGATGATGATGTACAAAATACAGTACGTCAGGTAAAAGAAGAGATCACCTGCTCAAGGTCAAAATGTAACCATCAATGTGCGGCCCTACAAACGTGCAATACTGAGGCCTGCTTGCACCGTATTTAGTGATTTGTGTTGCAAGTGGGCCTAAAGGCCAGTGCACACCACGTTTTTTAAACGCGCTGTTGACGTGCGTTTGTAGCGATACAGACGCGATACGCACGCGAGTCGGAACTGCTCTGTAGGATAAAAGCGCGCCGTCGACACACGTTTCTAAAACGCGCGTCAAACGGCGCGTTTAAAAAACGCGGTGTGCACAGGCCCTAAATGTTACTTAATAGGTATCTCAGGTAAACAAAACAGCTATTCAATACATATTGATCGACTTAGACCCGCAAAAAAATCACTAAATGGGATTAAACATTAAATCAAATGAAATCTTTTTATTGTGGGCTAGGTTATACAGACAGATGTTAGGTAAATTACAGATCCATTATGTCCTGTCTAGCAGGCATACAATAATAAATTATGTCAACATGCAGTATACACATTTTGGTATCACTTTTAAAGCAAATCTTACAAAATAAGAATTAGGTGTGACAGATCAGCCGTCACCTCCTTCTGCGAAGCAGTAATGCTCGCGAAGGAGGAGGCGGGACGGTTGAGGGAAAGGCAAGTTTCGCGCCCTCTCGCCCCTAGCCGCCGCAGGAGACGCCCTGGGCGTCGGGAATCTCGGGCGGATTTCCAGCCACCGTAGGCGCGGGCTTGCGGACGGTGAGCAATGGGTAGCTCACCGTCCGGTAAGGACCAGGCCCGGGTCGACGGCGCGTCGTATTCCACGCGCGCCTCAAAGAGATGTCGTCAGCACAAAAGTAGGGCTCCACTAGGGCCGATGCCTGCCGGGGTCGCGGGAAGGTACTTATGGGTCACCGAGGCCCCCGCAACACAGGCAACAGGAAGGAATACGGGTGGGTTTTAGTCAGTAAGAGTCTGACACACCCTCCCGCTCCGCCCAGAGCGGGAGAAGTTATTTAATGATTTCCCACCCTCAAAAAAAAAAAAAAGGTGTGACAGATTGTAGTAGGAACCAATTATTAAGAAAATCTTGGATCGTGAAGTAAGCTTTGTCAATTAAAAAAAGACGCAATTTATATTTGAATAGTAGGAGTTCCTTGGTTTTTAAAATGTCTACAGGCATTTTATTGTAAATTTTAGATGCCATTGCATCGTTCTGTCTATTATCTCCAAACGATTGAAAATCGCGGTGATAGTCTCGCCGTGCTATCAAATTCAATAGAAAGTCTATGAATCATTGCTCCACACATCGATATCGTTGCGGCGATAATTTGAAGGCACAGCGTAACTATCGCCGCGATTCTGTCGAGCGTGGAGATGGCGTCTTAGTACGTTTATCATACTGTTTCTGTGTTAATCGTTTGGAGATGATAGACAGAACAATATTTTAAATATGTTATTTTGGAATGGCATCTAAAACATACAATAAAAAAATGCCTGTAGACATTTTAAACACCAAGGAGGAGTTCCTTGGTGTTTAAAATGTCTACAGGCATTTTTTTATTCACTATAAATTGCGTATTTTTCTTAATAGTGATTAAGATTAAGATTAGTGATTGTTGTGCAAGCGGACCTTATAATTAGTGGTGGTTAATAAAGCATATAGCATAATAAAGCATCTTGCTTATCATACATAACATAAAGCAAATGCTATCGTGGCTCGCACTTGTTGCTATTTGCTATTTGCTTTACATCGCACATCGTCGCACATCGCAAGCGCATGTAGTAATAAGCAACCAGGCATAGCAAAGCGGCGGGTGCCGGCCGCCGGGTGGCTAGTCGTCTCATGCTAGCGTTTGCTTTCGGTCGCGTGTGTAATCTTTTTAGGTACCGCGTGCGTTATCGCGATCTCAGGCGGCTCACGTACGTAACGTAATATTATAAACAATGTTGTTTTGCTTCGTGCGTTTTTAGTGTAAATAAACAGTGATAGGATACGCAATATTGATTATGTAAATAAAAACGAATTGTGTTAGTAAGGACGATTGACTGAGTGAGGTATCGTGTTGTTGTTTTGTGTGTAGGTATTTAACGGACGAAAATGTTCAGAAGGAACAGTGAACTTTTAAATACGCCTATAATTGTTTTAAATACTGACATACCTACTTTATTTCTTAATAACACTTAATCAATTATAGACAGTCCTAAGCCTGGAAAAGGAATGTTCATTGTTTTTTTTACTGTTCCGTAAATTCATAAACGCGATGTAATATTCCGCTCTGACAACACCGCGCTGGTTTAATTCGCGCCCGCCCGTTTGGTCGTAACAAGTAGTACATATAAAAAAGCTTCAAATAAAGCATATAAAATAGTATGCTTCAAATAAAGAGCATATAGCATTAAGCAAGTGATTGCCATAAAGCAACTTTGAACACCACTACTTGAGGAAACCTATTGAGGAAAGGAACTACCCATTGAGGAAATATTTATGAAATCGCTTGCACGTTTTTCAGCGAGTCTCTACATCAAAACTAGTCACAATCATGATATTATTAACTATTTGGCTTACGAACTCTCTCGGTGTGACATTAGTGCAGGTGCATAAGTCAGCTGCCAAGCATTAGTTAAAATAGAACTAGATTTGTTACAACTGTCGTGACTGTGGAACGTAGGGATAGGTCCAACTGTTTTTAATCAGTGTGTAAATATCAACGTTCAATTCATTTTATAACTCGATCATTGTTATGTTACTCGTATGATACACGTCGTTGGTGTAAAGGTCACAATCAATCACGACAGCTTATAAACATAATTATTTATTTATTATTTTTTATATTGCCGTAATCTACTCATTTCATTGGTTTTTTTTATGAGTTGTATTGCAATATGTGGTTAGCTATCGACCTCGACAATTGATTATACATATTATTCTTACTGGAGCAACCGCCAGCAAGTTCGTCATGCTCCCTTAGATGTCTCTCCTTACGGTAGCGTTGAGGGCCGGGTTGCCTCCTTCCCTCAAATGTGGCGAGGGTACCCCCCTCGCCATATTTGAGGGAAGCAGGCAACCCTGACTGACCTTTGCGTTATGCTCGTGAACGGGTGCTGCTTGTGGTGACTGGTCGTCTTGCTGACCATGCTTTTATTATTGTTATTAGTAGTAACTGTTTCTTTATTTTACTTCGATGGTCCTAGTTTACCATTTGTGACTGAGTTACAGCTTTAGCTATATGTAAGCGGGCACGCCATTTATGCCTGAAAGCTTTTATTTAGGTATTAATTTCTGGTTGAGTATAGTTTTCGATGTTTTTTTTTTGTTGGTATAGTGGTGTGCTAGCTGACATATGCCTAATAATTTATTTTTTTAGCGTTCTGTAATCTTTTGCATACTATTGTATAGATTTTTTTTTTCTAATTGAACAGATAGCTGTGCTGCTGGGGAGTTTGTTGCGCCACTCCTTCTTCCCAGCTAAAGCACTAGGAAGTGGTGAAGGGCGGGCGTTTTGGGGGACTGTCTTATGTAATTTTGACGTTCGAAAAGTGCTGATCCTCAGCCTAATTTAAAATTTGATTTGATATAGAAGCTTCATAGCTGACAGAAAGTCTAAACATTACGGCAATAACGAAGAACAACGGAGAAGAATAAGAATGGCAGAGAGTGTGATATTCGTCAATTATTCTTCTTTCTTTTTCTTAGGGTGCCGTAGTCAACAAGGAACCCTTACAGTTTCGCCATGTCCATCATGTTTAGTCTGTCTGTCTGTCTGTCTGTCCGCGGTTTAGCTCAGAGACTCTTAGTACTAGAAAGCTGTAATTTGGCATGGGTAATAATGGTAAATTCATGGCAGTATATATAACGAAATTAAAAGGAAAACTATCACAGCTAAGTAAGTTTTATAAGTTAACGAATACTAGTCGACCAACTTACATTTGCAGTTGGAGAATTGACCGTGACGTACATAGAATATCGATGTACAAACTTAACATTGTAGCTAAAAAACATGTCCTCTCATTTCTCCCATGAACAAGTTTAGAAGGTTGAGTTTGTTTTTGAGGTAAATTCATCCCAACTACGGCACCCTTCCTTGTGCGTCGTCCGACACGCACTTGGCCGGTTTTTCTTTTATACTCGCCCAGTTCTGTACGTAAGACAAGACTGGGTCATGTTTGTTCTCCAGTCCATCTTGCCAAACTTTCTATCAGCGTCGATCCCATTGGCTTATGTGGCACAGATGTAGGCGACTTAGATCATATTTTTTTATCCTGTCCTTTAAATGACCGTTCTTCCTTTCTTAGTAACCTCTTATCCCTCCGTACTCCTTTTGCTACCTCAATACTTTCCTTACTTTGTACAAATAGCTCTCTTGTATATAAATGTAGTCTTTTTTTTTTTTGAGGGTGGGAAATCATCAAATAACTTCTCCCACTCTGGGCGGAGCGGGAGGGTGTGTCAGACTCTTACTGACTAAAACCCACCCGTATTCCTTCCTGTTGCCTGTGTTGCGGGGCCTCGGTGACCCATAAGTACCTTCCCGCGACCCCGGCAGGAAATGTACAGTCTCATTCATTATTCTAAATACTCGTAATATCAAGTTGTAATTTTTTCGTTTTCATTTATCCGTATGGTATTGTTCGTCAAATCATTGAGCTCCTTAAGTTTTGAGATGAGCTGCATGATAACTGACAAATGCGTGCACTGACTGGACAGGTCCACTCAAATCTGTGTGGTCTTTCCTCAAAAGACCATTTCGGACACCAACCTACATGGTCCTCAAATGATCTGACCAAGATGATCTCCGAATATACACATTGACATTGATGAATTTTATTTAGGCAATGACATGAATATTTACTCTGTGTAGTATTATTGTTATATTGTTTTTAATTATTGTAAATGTGAAGACTATGTGGATCATTGTTTAATTTTGTTTTATTCTCAGTTAGTTTTTAACATGGTCTGGCAGTTTTGAGTATTTTTTTGCGGCCTAGCCAAATGTCCTTTCTTTGGTATTGTTCGTTGAATCGTTGAGCTCCTTTAGCTATGAGTTGAGCTGCACAACTACTGACAAATGCGTGCACTGACTGGACAGGTCCACTCAATCTGTGTGGTTCTTTCATCAAAAGACCATTTCAGACACCAATGGACATGGTCTTCACATGATCTGACCAAGATTATGTCTGGACTTTAAAAGAGACTGTGACCTCTGAGTTTGTTTCGGCCTTTCTTCTCAGAGTAGTCAGATAGGAAACGCCGGCCTCATCTAGTTTAAAAAATATGTTTTGACGTGTAAAAGTGTTTGTAAAAACCTACTTACAGAAATAAAATCATTTATCATTTATCATTTGGTATCCTTGTTACTTATAATTTACTGATCCTACTTTTCCGTCCTATCCTAAATTCCGTTAAAATATTTATAATAATGTTGTTTCCCTACCTTTAAATAAAACTAAACGAGACATTGGCTAAATGCACAAACCGTGCGAAGCCAAAGAAAAAAAAAAATGACATAATCATTCACCGGTAATTTATTTAAATATAGATTTAAATAAATGACGGGTGAATGACTATTAATCTGTTGGTTTTTCATTTGGTCCTTGGAATCGATTCTTGAGTTAAGACGCTGACAACAGCTAAACCGCGGTCACTGTCAGACTGCATAGAAAACAAAGAGAAGCGCGATGACACCGCTTGTAATTTATTGCAAAATATAAAGCAATTATCTATTTACTCAAAATTGAGTTGAGTAATCGAAAATAAAAACAACCAAGTTCTGCATTGAAATAAGATGTTTTTGTTTTTAATTAAATATACGTAACGTACGTTGATATTTTATAAAGATATTTTGGATTGGAACTCAAGGTAAGAGGTTAGCTTACCGTTAATTTGTATCGAGATTTTTTTTTCAAAACGTGCTTTGGTAACAACCAAGTTCTGAGAAATATGTTCAAAATTAACAAATACTTTTTTCTGCTACCACAAACTATACAGATTTGGCAATTTTTTTCTTAAGAAAAGCCTACTTAGGTCGTTTGCCTCTTGACAGCGCCTTAAGCAACATATTATTGGATTTATCCACTATTAGTTTCCCAATAGCAGCACGGGATCTGACCCAGTTGATGGCATTTAAAGGCTCGCCCCCTTTTTACATGTGATCTGAACAACGCCTCTGACGCCGCAATAAACATGGCCACCTACTGGGCCCAAACAGTTTTGGTAATATTGATGTTTAATACGTTGAAACGAAAAGAAGAACACGGAAACTCTTTTCTTAACTGGCGAAATGAGTGTGTGCGTACATCACTATATCCCTTCAAATAATACGGTCGTGCACATTTGGTGCCATGTGTGAATAAGACACGATATGCTAAATGCATTACTTGCCAGCAAGGATCTTTTTTGAACTTCAAAAATGGAGAGTCCCACAAATGTCTACTTTTACGAAGTTATATGCCCAGTGGTAACGGCTGTGATTTACGAGTTGTATGTCGTAGATTCGAACCCAGTCAGGCGCTTTACTTTGTGTAAATTATTACATCACCACTGCTCTCAAAACGGCGAAGGAAAACATCGTGAGGAAACCGACATGTCTTAGAACCAAAAAATTCGAAGACATGTGACATCTACCAACCCGCTCTGGGCCCGCGTGGTGGATTACGGCCCACTCCCTCTCACATAGAGGAGGCCTGTGTCCCAGCAGTGGGAACATTATAGACTGATTATGTATGTGACCGTTTTCTATTAAACATAGATATACATATATATATATTATGTATATAAGTAGATACACTATCGATACCAGTCCGTCGGCAGAATGACCCGTACGCAGAGGCAAGCCATTTCAGCTGCGTAAGTAGTACCTCTCGCAAAGGGATGCGATACCAAATTTCCTCCTGCGATACCAAAATTCTATAGAATAAAATGCTTGTTTTTCTCTTTTCAGTTATGTGTTTTTGCAGTCGGGTTTTTTGTTTTTTAAATAATTTGTTTTATTTCAAGCTTTTTATATATATGGAATTGACTCATTGCCGGCTTTTATTTGATATCAATAATGTAGTAATTAATTTATAAAAACCTTCCCTTCCGGATTTTTTTTTATTTCCAGATGCAATATTTAAATATTATATAGCCTATGTCACTACCACAATGAAGACGAATCTAACGACACCTCTTATGTTAAAATCCGTCAAGCCGTTTAGGCTACAGAGCGTGCCAAAGAAATAGACATACATACATACATACATACATACATACTCTCGAAAAACATTACCCTCCTAAGGCAGTCGGGTAATAAAAAACAGACCACATCAAACACAAACTCAAAGCATTTATTTCAATTAAACCTTTTACAGGCACTTTTAAATTGTCAAGGAGTCGGTCAGTTAGAAATATGAAGCTAGTTGCCCATTCCAAAGCGTAGTAGGTACCTATGGAGAAGAACGGGCAACAAACTCCATGACCACTCTTTTAAATTATATTGTTACTTAAAGATAAATAATGTTTAAAACTAAATGTGAGGACGGTGTAAAAAAAACGCGTCCATAGTAGCAAAATAAACAAAAAAAAACAATTTCAAAATAAGATAATCACAAATAAGCCGAGGAAGCTAAGAGGTGACCAGTCCCTACTGACGGCGCCCGTTCACGAACATGATGCATGGATCAGCACCATTCAGCTCAACCATTTTGAAGGGAATTAAATGATCCAACACACGCGCCACCATCAGCGAGACATCTGAGTGAGCATGACATACTCTCAGCCGCCAGGGCCCATTCAAGTCAATGACATATTATTATTAACCGGTAAATGGTAGCTCTATTATACATAGTACTCACACCTGTGCATAAAAAGTTGCGTAGAAAAGGAAGAGGAAAGGATTCACTGAATGTCGTTATCGACATCGTCACACTCAACATCTAGTTCTTTTTTTTTTGTGATTACAGAAACAATTAAAAAGCCATTTGTCTCGCATACATGTACGTTCTGGCATACGAAAGGTTAAGCCAGAAAGTAGAAATTGCGCAACAAACTTGTACGAGTATGATTCATCCATACAGTAACTAATAATAAAACCAAATAGTTAATAATCGTCCACCAATTCATCACCTACCTTGTATCCTATCGACCCGAACACGCGACAACCGTGAAGGTATCATGCAAATAGCCATCAGACATGAAATACGACTACTAAAAGCATTATTATTTAATTGAAGCGTCACATTTCCCGCCAACATTGGCTGTGTTCCAAGCCGGAAAAAATGTGTTCATATTTTTTTTAAATAGCAATGTTTTTGAACTTATTAATCGTTTTGTGTTGCGTTCAAAATAAGATTGGGCCTTGACTGGGGTCTTTATAAAGGCTCGTTTACATAGAGACATTTATTTGCCCTTTGAATTGAGAGTAAGTACCTACTGATCTTTTATCGGCCGTGGTAAAATGGTGAGCCCTTGCAGAATCTACCTGCTTTTTCCGAACTATGTTTGGGTCAGCTTCCAGTCTAACTGAATTCAGCTTAATACCTGTATTTTACATGGAACGACTGCCTATCTGACCTCCACAATCCAGTTACTGTGTAACACCCATACCCCTTGGCACGACTGTTTGTCAGACTCTTGGGCTTCTGACTACCCGTAACGACTGTCAAAGATCTACTAATGACAGCCGGGACCAACGGCTTAACGTGCTTTCCGAGGCACGGAGGGGTCACGATATGTAATGGGATGGTCACCAATCCACGGACCAACCTTCGCAAGCGTAGATTCACGTTCGATCGAACCCTGCGGCCATTATTATTTAGCCTCGAGCCCCTCAAATATGATGAAACTAAATGCCGAGGCAAAATGGTGAGTGTTTTACTTGTTAATAAATGTTGAGGAGCTAACTGCCCAAGGTACGCTGTACGTTCATTTGAAAAGGATCGCCACAACTGGTGGAGATCGTTAACCGACTCGTGTGATCTCTTGAAGAGAAGGTTCCATGTTAGCCTGTTGTTAGAGTTGAGTGTGGAGCGGGCTCGCTGGCGGGATATTCCTGAGGAGGTAGTTGAGGGCGCAGTAAACACAGTACTTTCTTCAGAGTGAACACGATGGAGTAAATAAAACACTTCTTTATTTTTCTTCTGTTATTTCTTCTAATACTGCTGGATTCGGAATGCCTGACCATAGAAACTTGTCCCCTTTTTATAGAAAGACCTAACCAATCACAACACTTCAATTTTGCACACGGCACTAACCCTTTTTCTGTCAGCCAATCAGAGCGCTTTAAGTTTGCACACGGCACTAATGTGACTTTTGTATGGGAAACTTACTTTGGCAATTTTCTATGGTAAAACGTCCCTTACAATGTTTTTCTTAATTTTATAATATAGGAATGGACCTATACAAAAAACTGTATCAAAAAACCTTAATTTAAACCTTAAAAATAGCGAAATTCTGTAACGGTTCTCGTTACGGTAAAGTTTCTCAGTACTTAAGCTTATGCATTATCATGGTACAAGTGGCGCCTCCTAGCGTTAGGAATGCGCAACAATTCCATGTCATTACTACAATTATTTCTAGCCTATTTTAATACAGTATCAATCTAAAAATTTGTAACTTAAGTATTAGGTATCGTCGCTAACATTCTCCCCCACGGTGCGCAGCACGCCATCCTTTGGAGGCGACGATGCCGCAGGAACCAGCACAATGGTCCGTCGAGTTGGTCGGCGAAGTATTCCTCCTGATGTCCACACGTCCAGTACTCTGGTTCTTCCATCTGGTCCAGGGTACGTCTTAATGACTTCTCCGCGAGGCCATGAATTTCGCGGTAGCGTAGCGTCTACTATTAGCACGATGTCTCCTTCTCTTGGGTCGTTGGTATCTCTACCTTCAAGTTTCCTTGGCATTAGGAGAGGTAGGTATTCTTTGATCCATCTTCTCCAGAAGTGGTCTGCAAGTCTTTGGGTAGTTCTCCAGTTTGCCCTCCCAATCAACACTCTGTCGTCGAATTCTCCTGGAGCCATTGCTCCACACGATCGCCCCAATAGAAAGTGGTTTGGTGTCAGACTTTCTTCGTCTTCTGGGTCCATACTAACTGGGGTGAGAGGCCTCGAGTTAACTATGTGTTCGACCTCGGTCATTAGTGTATGAAGTACTTCTTCTGGTGGGCTTCTTTCGTTGAGAACCACTGACAACGCCGTCTTGACTGTTCGCACAAGTCTCTCCCAAGCGCCTCCCATATTTGGAGTTCCTGGGGGAATAAACTTCCACGTGATGCCCTTCTCTTGCGCGGCCTCTTCCGATTCTTTCTTGGCTCCGACAAAGTTGGTTCCGTTATCGCTGAATATGATTTTCGGTGTTCCTCTTCTGGCTGCCATTCGACGAAGGGCCATAATCATCGAGCTGGTACTGAGAGAGGGTGCTAACTCTAAATGTACAGCTCTGGTCGTGAGACAAGTGAATAATGCCCCCCAGCGTTTCTCGACTCTTCTCCCGATGGTGACTTGCATCGGTCCGAAATAGTCCACAGCTGAGCAAGAGAACGGGTATTGATGATGCTGCAGTCTCTCGCTCGGTAGATCTCCTATCGGGGGTATCTCTGGCAGGCTCTTCTTAGTCTTGCACCATTGACAGCTGTGTGCAACTGCCTTTAAAGCTGCTCTTAAACCCAGGATCCAATATTTTTGCCGAATCTCATTCATTACTGTAGCAGTATTTCCGTGAAGGAATTTCTTATGGTAATGTTGTATAATGAGACGCGCAATCTTCTGTTTCCCATCCAAAATGATAGGATTCATCTTTCTTTCGCTTTCGTCATGGAACTTCATTGTTCTGCTTCTTAACTTGATGATCCCGTCGTCTCCTATGTAGACATCGATCTTTTTAAGCCGGCTAGCGTTTTCCAAGGGTTTTTCTGTCTTTAAGTTTTTTATGTCCATCGTGAAACTATCGTTCTGGCTCATCTTAATTAATAACCCTTCAGCCTTCCTTAAGTGTTCTTTCTCCAGAGGTAGGTACAGCCGCTTCTTTCTGTCTTTGTTGGCTGCTTGATTTGGAATTCTTGTTTTGCCTTTAGGTTTTTTCTGGGGTCTCCAGGGCTCATCCCCCGGGCGTATGGTGGTGATGGCTGCTTTGTGGATCTTCTCCAATAAGAGGCATGTGAAGGCAACTACTCTGGCTGTAGTGCGCAGTAGTCGATCCCAGCTTGAGAATCTTTCCCAATCGATAAGGGCTTCTTCCGCAGCCTTCATTGCCATCACCTTTTGCTTGCTCCTTTCTTCCAACATGTTACCTTCTAGTTTGAAGTCTTGAAATGGCCACTTTTCTTCTGGTTGGCGGAGAAATGTCGGGCCTTTGAACCATCTGGCGTTGTGGTCAAATTCAATTGGGGTTCCTCTCGTGGCGTCATCTGCTGGGTTTTCCTTGGTTGGTACCCATCTCCATTCTTCTGGCTTAGACCTTTCTTCAATTTCTGCCAGTCGATTGGCCACGAAAGTTTTGAATTTCCTTGGCTCCGCTTTTATCCAATGCAATACGGTGCTGGAGTCTGTCCAGTAGGTTCTCTTTGTTACTTCAAGCTCCGTCTCTTCTTCAACTGTGGCTGCTAGTCTGCTACCGAGTAAGGCTGCTTGTAGTTCTAACCTTGGAATTGAAACTGGTTTGGTTGGCGTTACTCTTGCTTTGCCGGCGATCATGGAGATGTGCACTTTTCCTCCAGGCTCGACCGTTCTCCAGTAAACCACCGCCGCGTAGGCCTCTTCACTTGCGTCGGTGAACGTATGTAGTTGTCCTTTTCTGTCGCGGGGTGAGATGCACCTAGGAATCTTCAATCTTGTTAACATCGACACTTCTTTCAAGTACTTCATCCATGCTTCTCTTTGTGATTCATTAATTACTTCGTCCCAGTCTATTTTCTTTCGCCAAATATCTTGAATTAATTTCTTTCCTTGTATTAAGACTGGGGTTGCAAAACCCATTGGGTCAAAGGTAGACATTACGGCGCTCGTAACTTCTCTCTTCGTTGGAGTTCTTCTTCCATCTAGCAGGTCCTTTGTTGTATTACGCAGTCCAACATTGAAGGCTAGCGCGTCTTCCTTTACCAGCCATCTTAGCCCCAGAGTCTTTTCTTCCTTTGTAAGTTGCAGAGAATCTTCTTTACTGGTGTCTTCTACGTCTGGTAGTATCCCCGAATTGTTACTGGCCCAACCTTTCAGATGGAAATTTGCTCTCGCGTGAATTTCTTTTACTTCCTTTGATATCTTCTTTGCTTCAGCTGTAGACGCAAAACTCTGTAGGTAATCATCCATGTAATGGTTTCTTTTTATCGCTTTCACTGCTTGGGGATGAGTCTCCTTGAAATTTTCTGCGTTCTTGTTCATCACATATATCGCTGTTGCTGGTGATGATGCTGCTCCAAAGATGATTGACGACATCCTGTACTGTTCAGGCTTGCCCGTTCTTTGATTTCTACGCCACAGGAATCTGAGACTGTCTCGGTCATCTTCTCTGATTTTGATCCGAAGGAACATATCTTGGATGTCAGCCATGATGGCCACAGGCCCCTCTCTGAAGCGTAGTAGTACGCCAAATAGGGACTGTAATAAGTCTGGACCTGATAGCAAGGCGTCGTTGAGGCTCTTCCCTTCATACTTGGCAGCTGCGTCGAATACTATCCTTGGCTTCTTCTTGATTGGGTGCACGACAGCAAAGTGGGGTAAGTAAAATATTCTTCCTTCTTGAAAGTTTCCGGAGCCTTCTCTGCATATCCTTTTTCAATTAAACTCTGGATCTGCTTCTCATAGTTCTCTTTAACTTCTTCATCTTGATCCAACTTCTTTTCAATGTTGATTAGTCGTCGGATTGCTTGACTGTAGTTGTTGGGTAGGCTCTCGTCTTCCTTTTTCCACAAGAGACCTGTTTCAAACTGACCGCTTGGCAGTTTCTTCGTAGTTTTCTCAAGGATTTCTAATGCTCTTCTATCGCTGTCATTTGTAGGTGACCGATTTTGAATTCCAAGAGACTAACTGAAAATGTTCTCGGACGATTTCTTCTATGCTTTCTTCTTCGGTGAAAGATCTACCATAGTGAGCGAAGTTCACTAAGGCATTTGCTCCTGTTTCACATCCATGTAACACCCACCCTAGGTTGGTGAGGGAGGCTACAGGATCAGATGGCTTGCCTTTCTTCAGTCTTCTTGTTACTATAAGTCCCCAGTTATCTTGGCCTATCAGTAGCTTGGGTCTCTCTGTGACGTAGAGAAGTTGACCTTCAATTGCCTTTAGATGTTGACAATTCTTCACGGTGTCTTTATTTATGCTTTGTTCAGACAGCTTCAGGTCGTCGATTGTTCTTGCTACGATCGTTTTCTTGTCTCTTCTATGAGCCCCTTTTATCTTCAACTGGATCTTTTGTGAACTATCCTTTCTTATCATCTTTCCACCGACTGTCTCAATTGTGAGTTGTTCCTTTTGCCCTTCGGCTCCAATCTTCTCAGCTATTGATGCGTCTAAAAGTGTGATTGTTGATCCTTCATCTAGCAATGCTAGTACGCGCGCTTGGCCTTTTGGTCCATAAAGGTCCACTGGGATGATTTTTAGGTATGCCTTCTCTTCCCCTTTAGCGTTGTGGATTGAGGCGACCTTTTCTTCTGACGCGCTTCTCTTGTCTTCTTTGTTCGTTTCCTTTTCTACCGGCACTGGTGGTTTGTCAGAGTGTAGGATAGTATGATGCCATCTTCTACACTGCTTGCAGACTGGAGCTTTGCAGTTGATTCTTGAGTGTTTGAATCGGAGGCACTTGAAACATATCCTTGCTTTCTTGATCATGTCCCATTTTTCATCTAGGTTAGCTTCTTTGAACTTCTTGCATTCTATTACAAAATGTTCCTCTTCACAAATCGGACATGTCTTCTTATATTTTTCTTGCGGCGCTTCTTGTACCGTATGTACGGGTTTCCTTATTCCCTTCTTTTGCTCCGGAGGCACTTCGGGTGGAGCAAAATCTCCGCACATGTCGGCTTCTGTTTCCAGGAATGCTTCGACGAGTAATAGTTCTTGAATCTCTTCATCCCTTCTGCTTCTGTGGTAGGCAAACCAACGGAACTTCATGGATGTTGGCATCTTGTCTACTATGGTTCTTAATGTTTCAGGAGAGCTGAGGTATTGTGGTTTCTTCAAGGCTTTGATTGTCTCGACGGCGTTCTTCACTTTGCTTGCGAATACGCATATGTCACTTGGGTTCTCGCCAACTTTTGACAGGTTTTTCAGCTTCTCTAGTTCTGCCAAAGCCAGCGCTCCAGGTCTTCCGTATCTTGTCTCTAGTCCCTTGATTACTTCGCGTGGGTCTTCAGCAGTAAATAGGAGGCTTTGGACGGCTTCTCTCGCTTTTCCTTGGATTGCTCTTCTAAGGCGCGCTAGGTTTTGTGTGTTACTGAAGGAATCGGCCATGTCTTCATATGATCTTTTGAAAGCTAACCATTCTTCGCAGGTCCCGTTGAAGTGAGGGAGTTCAAGGTATTTCGGTGAAGCGATGTCACGTGATTTTTCGGATAACTTGAGTATGACTGAAGCTAACTCCTGGATGTCACTCTTCTTTTCTTTTGTCTCGATCGGCCTTTGATCCTTATTAGGCCGGGCCCCGGTTTCGATAAACCACTTCTCGACTTCTTGAGTTCGTTCATATAGCTCTTCTCCGGCACCATCTTCTTCTTCTGACTCTGCAGCTAAAATTTCTAGTTCAGCTTGAGCCACCTTTGACCGCGCTTCCGCCAATTCCAGTTCCCTTAGTGCTAGGGTCATTCTTGCTTGCGCTTCTGCTTTCTTCCTATGCGACGAGCGAACAGAATGTGTGTCTATATCGCGGGTCGACTTCTTAGGGTAAAGCCGCTGTAGACTCTCTTCCCTTGACGTTGGTGCACTTCCATCGTTCGGGCGCGTTTTCACAGCTAAACTTCTTTCTAAATTCTGCAGCGTTGAATGACTTTCTTCATGGCGTGCGGGATTTGACACTTCAATTTCCTCTTCAATGGTGCAGGGTGGGGGAGCGGTGCGAGTTGTTTCCCCCGGTGTTGATTCCTCTCCGGCAGCGTCCTTAGACTGGTGTGTGGGTGGTTGACGTACTTGTGCGCTGCTTGGTGGCGACCTCTTTGTAAGTGTCGATCGATTTGAAATCGACGTATTTGAAGTCGCAGTACTCGTGGATTCACTCGGCGTATTCTGACTCCAATCCGTAGTACTTTCACTCGTAGCCTTTGACTGTGCCGACGCTGCTCTCGTAGTAGGCATCTTCTCAGTTTCTGGAACCCGATCCGGCTCGAAGGACCACTGTTAGAGTTGAGTATGGAGCGGGCTCGCTGGCGGGATATTCCTGAGGAGGTTGAGGGCGCAGTAAACACAGTACTTTCTTCAGAGTGAACACGATGGAGTAAATAAAACACTTCTTTATTTTTCTTCTGTTATTTCTTCTAATACTGCTGGATTCGGAATGCCTGACCATAGAAACTTGTCCCCTTTTTATAGAAAGACCTAACCAATCACAACACTTCAATTTTGCACACGGCACTAACCCTTTTTCTGTCAGCCAATCAGAGCGCTTTAAGTTTGCACACGGCACTAATGTGACTTTTGTATGGGAAACTTACTTTGGCAATTTTCTATGGTAAAACGTCCCTTACAATGTTTTTCTTAATTTTATAATATAGGAATGGACCTATACAAAAAACTGTATCAAAAAACCTTAATTTAAACCTTAAAAATAGCGAAATTCTGTAACGGTTCTCGTTACGGTAAAGTTTCTCAGTACTTAAGCTTATGCATTATCATGGTACAAGTGGCGCCTCCTAGCGTTAGGAATGCGCAACAATTCCATGTCATTACTACAATTATTTCTAGCCTATTTTAATACAGTATCAATCTAAAAATTTGTAACTTAAGTATTAGGTATCGTCGCTAACACCTGTATTTTTTACCCGACTGCCCCAGAAGGAGGGTAATGTTTCGAGAGTATATATGTATGTATGTCTATTTCTTTGGCACGCTCTGTAGCCTAAACGGCTTGATGGATTTTAACTTAAGAGGTGTCGTTAGATTTGCCTTAACTGCGGGAGTGACATAGGCTATATAATATTTATATATTGCATCTGAAAATACAAAAAAAGGGAGCGAAAGGTTTTTTAAAATTAATTGCAACAATATTGATATCAAATAATAGCTAGTAATGAGTCAATTCCATGTATATATATAATATATACATATATAAAACTAAAAAGCTTGAAATAAAACAAATTATTTAAAAAACAATAAACCCGACTGCTAAAACACATAACTGAAAAGAGAAAAACAAGCTTTATAATCTATAGAATTTTGGTATCGCAGGCGGGGACAAACATAAGTTACACCATATTTCAGGTTATTGGTTTGTCCCCGCCTGCGATACCAAAATTCTATAGATTATAAAGCTTGTTTTTCTCTTTTCAGTTATGTGTTTTAGCAGTCGGGTTTTTTGTTTTTTAAATAATTTGTTTTATTTAATATATGTTCATGGTCCGCCTGAATGCGGGAAGCACAAAACCGGTCGAAGTGGCGGTGCTTGGGGTAGGTATATGTCCAGCAGTGGTCTTTCGGCTGAAATGATGATGATGATGATGTTCATGGATATTTTCATCAATTTTATTGTGGATCAATTGTGAATTTTTTTTTTTGTAGCTGCTTGCAATTTACCGCCATTTAAACTGCATTTTAATTCAGTGCCTTAAAGCGTGTACGCACTAACGAATAAAACACATCGAAAACGGACCATTTGGTTCGTACGTATGGACTTAAATTAGCAAAGCAAACACGAACACCATACACCATCTACGAGTAATTTATGCGGCCTACCCAAATGTTCTTTCTTTGGTATTGTTCGTCGCATCGTTGAGGTCCTTAAGTTCTGAATTGAGCTGCACGATTACTGACAAATGCGTGCACTGACTGGACTGGTCCATTCAATGTGTGGTTCTTTCCTTAAAAGGACCATTTCAGACACTAATCTACATGGCCTTCACATGGTCTGACCAAGATTATGTCTGGATTTTAAAAGAGACTGCCCTCTGAATTTGTTTCGGCCCTTCTTCTCAGAGTAGTCAGATAGGAAACGCCGACGTCATCTAGCTTCATTTTAAAAATATGATTGACGTGTAAAAGTGTTTGTACAAACCTACTTACAGAAACAAAATCGTTTATCACACACAACAACGAAATTGGATTGCCACGAACATTTTAGAAAGAAAGAAAGAAAGAAAAATAGATTTATTTGATCACAGAAACACGTGCACATAAAAGATATGGGTAATTCTTATAAATAATAAAACTAAACAGACTTACACAGAGAGACACAGAACATATACATATAGTCGGCAACTGCATGCCGTGACTGTGACAAGTAGGCTTTCACTCAGCATGATGCTGAACTATGGGGGACCCACAGCAGAGCGCTGATTTTCAGTGGTCACCCGAAAACGATTTTAAACGAACACAGGGTTAGATGTTCGTTAGTGGTACGCATATACGAACAAAATGTTCGATGTTCGTATTCACCATGTTCTAATTCGTTCGTACGCCACACCGGGTACATCACAAGTCATATAATTAGACGGTATTTCGATAGAGACACGGACAAGACAAAGATCATGTCAAATGCCCATGTTACACCCACTCTCATGAAAATCGGAGACGCTACGCTCGAAGTTGTGGACGAGTATGTTTATCTAGGACAAACTGTCCAGTTAGGTAGGTCCAACTTCGAGAAAGAGGTCAATCGTCGAATCTGACTCGGCTGGGCAGCGTTCGGGAAGCTGCGCAGTATCTTCTCATCCCGCATACCACAGTGTCTCAAGACGAGAGTCTTTGACCAGTGCGTGTTGCCAGTGATGACCTATGGCACTGAAACGTGGTCGCTTACAATGGGCCTTATCAAAAAGCTAAAAGTCACTCAAAGGGCAATGGAGAGGGCTATGCTTGGGGTTTCGCACGTGATCGAATCAGAAATGAAGAGATCCGTAGGCGAACCAAGGTCACCGACATAGCCCGAAGAATTGCCAAACTTAAGTGGCAGGGCAGGCACATTGCTCGCAGAACAGATGGCCGATGGGGCCGAAAGGTTCTGGAATGGCGACCGCGTACCGGAAGACGTCGCGTTGGAAGGCCTCCTACAAGGTGGACCGATGACCTTGTGAAGGCCGCAGGAATCCGCTGGATGCGGGAAGCACAAAACCGGTCGAAGTGGCGGTGCTTGGGGGAGGCCTATGTCCAGCAGTGGACGTCTTTCGGCTGAAATGATGATGATGATTTCGATAGAGTAACTTTTATTAGTGCTCTAGAGGCATTTAAGGAGCAATAAATAATTGCTTAAAAGTGTTTCAACATCCGGACAAACCTATTGAGGTTTTTGTGATGTTTTTGATTATATTTTGTTTTGATCCTCAATTAATAATAATGAACCTATGAAAATAGAATAACCTTAACTGTACCTATCACACAAGATTTAGCAACCTTTCAATCAACTTCTTTATCCACTTAAAATACATGTGACTGTCAAATTGAACGATCAAGAATCAAAACATTCGACTGTCAAATTTAACGATCATAAATCAAAACATTTTGACTGGTCGATTAGCAATCCCAGTATGTTCTTCTTCTTAGCGTATCGAGGGTAAATAAGAAATTTGTTATGAGTATTCAAATATTATGTTTAGCCCAAAATTCAGCGAGTACACAGGTGTTAGGATATGCGGCGCAAGATGTAAGATGGGCCATGTCTGCGGAGAGACGCTGCTTACACACTTTATTATTTTTTTTTTGGGTGGGCAATCATCAAATAACTTCTCCCGCTCTGGGCGGAGCGGGAGGGTGTGTCAGACTCTTACTGACTAAAACCCACCCGTATTCCTTCGGTTGCCTGCGTTGCCAGGGGCCTCGGTAACCCTTTAGTACCTTCCCGCGAGCCCGTCAGGCATCGGCCCTAGTGGACCCCTAAACTTGTGCTAACGACATCTCATTGAGGCGCGCGTGGAATACAACGCGCCGTCGACCCGGGCCTGGTCCTTACCGGATGGTGAGCTACCCATTGCTCACCGTTCGCGCATACACACCTGAGGGCCGAATCGTCCATAAACCCCCATTCCATCTCTGGAGATTCTCTTTCCTACAATATGTTGTTATTAACAGACAGGAGGACATCACTGCCTATCCTCTTGACCGCGGGTGAATTAGAGAGGGTATTCCTGGAAACCAGACAGACCAGTATGGATTCGGAATTAGGGTCAGCCTAATCTATTTATTACCTCTCAGTTCCGGAATAAGATTTGCAATAGCGTTCGAGCTTGTTTCAGATGTTAACTTCTCGACATAATTTTATTATGTCTACTAGATATTGCTTGTGACTTTACCCCTGCGGATTTTACAATGAACACAGGTTCCAGACTAATGCGAAATAATGTTTGCGATTTATTTTCATAGTCAAGTATTTAAGTAAAGAAAGAAAGAAAAAGAAAGAAAATACGTTTATTTGCGGTAAACATGCTGCAAAGATAGAACACAAATACAAAAAAAGGACAAGTTGGGGGAAAATATGCGTCACATCCACGCAAAACGGCCATCGCTCAGCATAATGCTGCGACACAGAGCCCCAGTGCTGGCTTTCAGCGACAGCCGGCGTTGACGTTATGACGTCGAGCGGTGCAGCATACAATGAGATTTTAAATAAGAAATAAAAAAATACCAAATACTTACATAATCAGCCTATAATGTTCCCACTGCTGGGACACAGGCCTCTCTGTGAGAGGGAGTGGGCCGTAAAACACCACGCGGGCCCAGTGCGGGTTGGTAGATGTCACATGTCTTCGATTTTTTGGTTCTAGGACATGCCGGTTTCCTCACGATGTTTTCCTTCACCGTTTTGAGAGCAGTGGTGATGAAATAATTTACACAAAGTAAAGCGCCTGTCTGGGTTCAAACCTACGACCTACAACTCGTAACTCGCGGCCGTTACCACTGGGACAAAATACTTAATTCTACATATTTATGTAAATATACAGTAATTAAAATGGCAACATTCCGTTCCGTCAGCAACGACGTACGCGCCGCCATTTTACAGTAAGTAATCTGGTGCGCGCAGCTGTCAGAAAACTATTTATTCGACGCTTTGACATACTGTTAGGTAAATTTTACCATGGCATTCTAGCCCAAAATTCTGACAACCAGGCTTACCTTATCTTATTTCCCAGTAACTGAATTGTGGAGGTCAGATACGCAGTCGTTCCATGTTAGTTACTAGTAATAATAACATATAGATATATTCGCTTACAATGGGCCTTATAAAAAAGCTAAAAGTCACTCAAAGGGCAATGGAGAGGGCTATGCTTGGAGTTTCCCTACGTGATCGAATCAGAAATGAAGAGATCCGCAGGCGAACCAAGGTCACCGAAATAGCCCGAAGAATTGCCAAACTTAAGTGGCAGTGGGCAGGGCACATTGCTCGCAGAACAGATGGCCGATGGGGCCGAAAGGTTCTGGAATGGCGACCGCGTACCGGAAGACGTAGCGTTGGAAGGCCTCCTACAAGGTGGACCGATGACCTTGTGAAGGCCACAGGAATCCGCTGGATGCGGGAAGCACAAAACTGGTCGAAGTGGCGGTGCTTGGGGGAGGCCTATGTCCAGCAGTGGACGTCTTTCGGCTGAAATGATGATGATGATGATGATAGATATAGTTAGGAAAAGGCTAGGCAGGCAGATGATGATTATTTTCCACTGCAATCACTAAGTCATTTGTACTGATAACGTAAATTATAATTTTTATGATCAGTATAATTATCACTGCCTAGTTAATAATAATAATATTTTTAATTTTCAAAACTTGAGTACAGGGAGGTAACCATCACCTCTTATAGCAGTATTATTTCAATATTACTTCACCGTGAGAAAGAGATGGAGCTATAAGTCCCGTATAGCTCCATCACTTTTCCACTGTGAAGTAATATTATAATAATACTGCTATAAGAGGTGATGGTTACCCCCAGGTTAACTTAAATACTACATCACGAGTGACAGATAAGAAAGTAGTAAGTAGTAGTTGAAAAACCCATACGGTTATCGTGGATCAAAACTATTGGTACTTGTAAATACACGTATTTTCTTTTTTTTTGTACTTTAAAGGCTCGCGGACATTTGGGCGGGCCGCGTCTCATCGCAACGCATTGCCAAAATCTTCCTAGATCACTTTCGTTCATTTTATGTGGACCATCGCACATTACAGGCGGGCCACACATGACCTACACTTATTTTTGTTTTAAAAAAACGTATACTTTTGCAATGGTTGTAAATATGTGAGCATCATGTATCTATCACATAATTAATTTATCTGTCATTGCTTCCTTTTTAATTCTTTTTTTTTAACTATTTTGGTATAGTAATTTTATTCTAGGTGCATCGTCTTCACATATAATTATATAATTAATGTACCTATACAAAATATTGTAAAACATTTTAAAGAGTAACGGTGGGGTTTCTGCCCATTCTTCTCCATACGAACCTACCTTTTGGAAGGGGCGACTAGAATCAATTCTATTTTTTTGTAAATTTTGACGTTCAAAATTGCCTTTTATGTGTATATTTGAAATAAATAATTTGACTTTGACACTGGTGGTGGATCGCTCGTCAGGCGTATTTTTGCGGCTATTGTGGTGCCTTGCGATCTGGCCCGCCTGTAATGGTCCATACAAACTGTACGATAGTCATGTAGGTCCTGCCGGGGTCGCGGGAAGGTACTTATGGGTCACCGAGGCCCCCGCAACACAGGCAACGGAAGGAATACGGGTCGGTTTTAGTCAGCAAGAGTCTGACACACCCTCCCGCTCCGCCCAGAGCGGGAGAAGTTATAAGTCATGTATGTGGTTTTTTGCAATGCGGTGCGGCCCAAATGTGCGCCATCCTTTATATCACTTTGCACAACTTTCTTTTAAGGTGGATCCGCAGTTGTAGCCTGTGAAATTCAAAAAATTACATACGATTTTTTGCTATTTGCAGGTCAGTGTCGGGTTGTATCTTGATCAAATTTTCTTACGTTTCTAAAGAATTATAATCATGAGGATCATTACTACATCTCTCTTAGTTAGATTTGTTCCATAGGTAAGAATAAATCGTCCTCACCTTCCGCCTGACGCAGGTCCTCACCGGACACGGCAGCTTCGGGAGGTTCCTGTATCGGATAAGGCGGGAGGAAACGCCCGGGTGTCACCACATTGTGGATCGCCTGGAGGACACGGTGGAGCATACGGTGGAGGTCTGCCCGCCTTGGGCAGAGGTTTAGTTCAGGCCAGGGTACGGAGCGAGAGGGCATGGGCAGCCGTCACCTCCTTCTGCGAAGCAGTAATGCTTGCGAAGCTAAGAATTTCGCGCCCTCTCGCCCCTAGCCGCCGCAGGAGACGCCGTGGACGTCGGGAATCTCGGGCGTATTTCCGGCCACCGTAGGCGCGGGCTTGCGGACGGTGAGCAATGGCTCACCGTCCGGTAAGGACCATGCCCGGGTCGACGGCGCGCTGTATTCCACGCGCGCCTCAAAGAGATGTCGTCAGCACAAGTGTAGGGTCCACTAGGGCCAATGCCTGCCGGGGTCGCGGGAAGGTACTAAAGGGTCACCGAGGCCTCTGGCAACACAGGCAACGAAAGGAAAACGGGTGGGTTTTAGTCAGTAAGAGTCTGACACACCCTCCCGCTCCGCCCAGAGCGGGAGAAGTTATTTCATACATTTCCCAACCAAAAAAAAAAAAGGTAAGAACAAATAAAAGTTCCTATGGGACAAATCTAACTTAGAGAGATGTATTAATGATTTTATTAATTATAACATAACATGACGCCTTTTTTCCCGAAGGGTTGGGCAGAGGTGTACATCCACATTTCTCCAGTTATGTTTAAGTCCCATGTAATAGGGGACGACCGTATTGCCATCAACCGGGCACAAATCCAGACTCCGGGCTGCTACTGAGAAATCTGGATATCTGGATTGATTATAATTCTGTAAATACATATTTGTTAAGGTAGAAAATGATATTTTGATGAAGTTACAACCCGACACTGAACTGCAATTTGCAAAAAACGTAAGAAAAATTGAATTTCGTGGGCTGCGAATACAACTTAAAGAGTAGATAGGTATTTCAACCAAGTTTCCAATTATTACAATGCGATTTTCCCGCCAGTACCGCCCGCCATGTCTGACTTTCCTTCCAAAGTTTATCCTAACTTTATCTCGATAACGGAAGAGCCGAATTCATATGCATCGACCCACATTGGAACTCCTCTAGCTAGAAGCTAATATAAGTTCTGGTAACTCTATGGTTCTACCCCAGAATAAGCCCAGGTACGCACAAGCGATTTTTTCCCACGGCGATATTTTTTTCGCACCCTGGATTTTCAACGGTCTGCCTAGCTCCAAGAGTTGAAAATCCAACAGTGTGTTTTTCGACGCGCTGGGTTGCACTCTGTTGGATTCTCAACGCTCGGCTCAACACCCAGAGTTGAAAATCCACTGCGCGATAAAAACCCACCGCAATATTTATACGTCCGTGCGAACGTGTGCTAATACAGAAGGCCGGCTCTGTACGAGCGAAAATGCACGCACACATAGACACGGTTCACGGTACAACGAGTGCAAGAACTGGCATTTCATTTAGATCTTAGTACAAATGCGTCTATAGTCTGTTCGAAAATATCTAATGAAAGTATAAACAAATGGTTCAGAAAACGTACCTGTGGATAGCAATTTGTAATGCTACTTACAAATTGAGTGCTTTGATTAACATTTGACAGCAATCAATCAATCTGCCTAGCTTTTTAAGCCGGGGTCGGCTTTCGGTCTAACTGGATGTAGTTGAATACCAGAATTTTACATGGAGCCTATTTGACCTGAACAACCCATTTTCTCCGACGATTATAGATATTACATTTTTGACATTATATTTTCACTATTTGACATTATATACCTACAATTTATATTTCAGACTTAATATTATTAATATTATTTTACATGGATTCTTGTGTACGTTGTGAATGTGAGAACGTTGTAGGCTTAATAGACTAGATCTTTTTTTCTTTAGACCGTTTCCTTTTCTCTTTTTTTTTTGTTAAGTACTTTTCGACAGGCCTACACTGTTCTCCCATACCTAATTTGTGTAATTTGAAAACATTGTAAAAGC
Source organism: Atethmia centrago (assembly GCA_905333075.3). Taxonomy (NCBI): domain Eukaryota; kingdom Metazoa; phylum Arthropoda; class Insecta; order Lepidoptera; family Noctuidae; genus Atethmia; species Atethmia centrago. The sequence continues at coordinate 13,341,681 of HG995396.1, read as the reverse complement.
CAATTATTTTTAAAAGAGTAACCGTGGAGTTTCTTGCCGGCTCTTCTCCATAGGAAACGACCAATTGGAACCGTGCACCTAGCTTCTGACGTTTCATAAGTGCCCATGTAGGTTTATGTGAAATAAAAATATTTTGATTTTGATTTTGATTTTTCAATTCCTAACCCCTCGAGAGAGACCAACGATTTAGTGGTCGCAAGCGGTACCTACTGCTGAGCATGAGGTCCTGGGTTTCGATTCCCGGGTCGGGCAAATTGTTATTGGGTTTTTCTATATTGAATTTCTCGGTAGCAGCTCGGAGTCTGGATTTGTGCCCGGTTGATGGCAATAGGCTCGCCCCCTATTACATGGGACTTAAACTTAACTGGCGAAATGTGGGTGTGCTACAGGTACACCTCTGCCCAACCCTTCGGGGAAACAAGGCGTGATGTTATGTTATGTGTCGTGTTATTTTTCAATTACAATTTAATAATGTTATTCAAACAATAATATTGTTGGTAAAAGTGGTGAGATTTAGTTGAAACCTAATTATACAGGTAAATGTGTTACTTATTCCCTTTAGTGAGTGATAACGTAAGAATTTAAGAGGCCGACAACACCTAAAGCGCGGGCACTGTCGGAATGCATAGAAAAGAAAGAGAAGCGCGATGACACAACGCTGGTACTTTATTGCAAAATATGAAGCAATTATCGATTTACAAAAAAGCTAAAGATTGTATAAAAAAAATAAAACACTATTATGCTAATATGTTGCTTGTAGAATAATCTGACGCAAAATCAGAATGATTGCATGTATATTAGTATGGTTTTTAATCGTTAAAAGAAATTTTTAGAGGTAAATTCGTGATTTTTTTCTATCGTATCAAATTAGTTATATTATGTTTTCAACACGCTATCTACCTAGCATATATCCTTAATATTATCATATATTTTTCTGATTTTGTTTACTGCAGTGGATCATATACTTTAAGGCATTATAAATCTTATAAAAGTTGCGTTTAAGTCCTGTAGCCCCCTTAACCCAGACAGTGTTTGTTTCATCAGACACATTTGGAACTGATACTATGTGTATTGCGTCTGTTTTCGCTCGTTGTATGGAGCTGACCTGTTTTTATCTATGCTTCTACAGTGTCGCCATTTTATCCGTCGTGAATTGGCGCCCAGATGGGACAAAGGTTTGGTATCAGATAAAGAGGCCACACGGGCGTTGCCGGTGCGTTGTGCCGTCGTACCGCTAAGATTTTAACGCACTGAGTGCCACACAATGCGGTGTCATAACGCAACACCGCTTACTACGGTGTTGGGTGTGTCGGTTTTCTTTAGTACAAGCAACACTGCGCTGCATCGCACAGTAACATCCTTCCCCGCTTCGTTACTCTGGTCTCCATGTCCGTCGAGCGTCTATTGCGTTGCTGAACGTCGTCGCAGCGCACCGTGTGGCACGCTACTGTGATTTGTGTAGGATGACGCACAGTCACCGCTCAATCATCACAACGCACCGGCACAGCAACGTGTGGTTTCGCTCTTAGTGCACTAAAACGCTGACAACACCTAAACCGCGGTCACTGTCAGATTGCATAGAAAAGAAAGAGAAGCGCGATGACAAAACGCTTGTAATTTATTGCAAAATATGAGCAATTATCTATTTACTCAAAATTGAGTTGAGTAATCGAAAATAAAAAAGCAACCAAGTTCTGCATTTAAATAAGACGTTCTTGTTAATAATTAAATACGTAACGTATGTTGATATTTAAAAGTAGATATTTTGGATTAGAACTCAAGGTAAGAGGTTAGTTTAACGTTAGTTTGTATCGCGATTTTTTTACAAAACGTGTTTTGGTAACAACCAAGTTCTGGGAAATATGTTAAAAATTAACACATTTTTTTTCCGCTACCACAAACTACACAGATTTGGCAATTTTTTTTTCTTAAGAGAAGCCTATTTTGGTCAATTGGGTCTTGTCAGCGCCTTAATAGAAGGTTATTTAAGTCCTCTGATGAACAAAGGGTTTCCAGTGACCAACAGTTAACTGGGTTATTACTAAAGCTACGTCTTCCTAAACGAGCGGTGGACGTCACATAACGGCAGCGGCTGTCGTAAAAATGATGGCAGCGGTTTTTGACTTTACGATGTCGAAAATCACTCTCTAGGAAAACAAACCAACTTACTTTTATAAATAACGTTTCTGTGTCATTCACCGGTAAATTGCGGACGCTATGTTCACCACCGTTCTAGGTAAAGGACGCAGCTAAAGGACGGTCAATAAGGAGTGTCAGGATCTGGTGATGGCACGGATTGGGGAAGGATTCATTACAAGCTTGACTCGAATAACTGCAATTATTCGAGTCAAGCTTGTAATGAATCCTTGATAAAGAGAGGGGATGACGTCTGCCCTCATTTCAGCATAGGAAAAGATTATCCATTCAGTGAAGCTGGCGGTAAGGTCGTTCAGACAGGCCATAGCGGACGTACTTAAGTAAAGACGCCACTCGTGGAGGCTTTTTTATGGCCCTCCAGAAGTATAGCCTAAAACTACCTGCTTATGTAATTTTAAATGACTGAGTCCATTCTCCTAGATAGTTTAAACATGTTAGTCTACAAGCCACTAGTAAAAAAAAAAAGCGAGGTTACAGTAGTCGCTTAAAATATGTAACATCTGACATCTTACATCTGACATACATGTTTGTTTTTTACAACTGTGTTTGTTCTTAACTCTATTTTTATGATTATTATTGAATATATTATATAGATAATTTTAATATGCTTTATGTATATCCAAAGGTTGTCTTTAAAAGATCGCTTTTAGCGATAAGACCGCCCATTGTGTCACCCTATGTAAAATTTCTAGATTTATATTTGTGCACATAATAAAGAGTATTCTATTATATTCTATCTCATGTTGGTAATAAGCAACTGAGCAGTGACCGAAATTAACCTCAGAATTTGAAAAAGCCAGTCACTGAAATGTTTATTCGAATAATTATTCATTACTAGTGGTCGCCCACTGGTCGAAATTCGATCCCCACTACTTACAATCTATATAGTACTTACTAATTCCATGAGCACACTAATTTCATGCCATTAAAAAGTAGTTACTTATTCCAAGCTCAAGCTGTCACTTCCTGTCACTTTCGTCCCTTTTTACGAAATTACTTAGACAAAAAGCAAGAGGAAGATGTTACACATCAAAAGGTTACTTGATTTGATTAAGCGTCAATCATTGTCGACCGCATTATCGCTTACCAACAGCATAGCAAGTATTCACAACCATTCGGCAGGCTTCCGAATAGAAAATTAGACCTTTTTGATTACCTGCTGATTTGCATAGTCCCCGACAGCAGATAACTGTCGGAAGAATAGCGGTCGTCTATTTGGTTTCAACATTTTCGGGTTTCAGATTTGTGGACAGCGTTTTGATTGTTTTCGATTCAGCATGGATGCCTATCAAATGTTTGTAAGTATCTAGGTCGGGCATTGCATCCAATGTAAAAACTTACCAAAATACATTAATTAAAACGTCCTTCCAGTCTGTCCTTCACCATGTGTAATTAATGTTCCCCACACAGCACTGCAATTTACGTCTGTGTACTTACAGTAATGATTCCCATTCCGCCATCTTTGATGCTTGGTCCCACGTCGGGCGCCAAGTAATAAATCATTTTCTTGAATAATCACTTGTCGGTAAAGCGACGTGTTGATTCGGCTTTGAATGGTGGTGTAATATGTTTTAATGTTAGACTCCACTTTTTTACTTAACCAGATTAATGGTGCGAATTCTCAATATTTGGGACATTTAATAATAAAAAACTTTTGAATTATGCTCATGCAGTAATGCGATCTAGTCTGACAAAAGTGGAGGGTTATGTTGTATAGCTTCATACTAAACTGACACTGAGCTGTCTGGAGTGAGGTTAGTGTCGGGTTCCGGGATTCCCTGAGATAAACTCCTGTGATAAGCCTTGAGATCTTTTCCCCAACATGCCCTCAGTACACCACAGCACAAGAGCATCGCAGATTACAGGGTGGGATCCTTCGAGGTCATCAATTCCCCACAACCCTGAAGGTAGAATTGATGAAGGTTGATTTAACTTAACCAGCGCTTGCAACGGAACAGCTCAATATATCCAACAAAATAATATGTTACCAACATTAGCATAATCTAGCTACCGCGGTGGATAAGCATCATGCTGTGAATTCCAAGCCTTAATGCCTGAGTCACACAAGCCCAGTTTTTGAAACTAGAATAGCAAGCAAGTAATATTCTGGCTTATTATCCTGACTTGGCACATGATATCTCTAGCTCTATTTACATAATGCAAAAAAAATGGTTGTCTGTAAAGTCGGTTTACGGACGATAATTTTACGTGATAACGAAAGAGAGATGCGTCACAAGCCGAACGTTTACGCCGATCGTGCCTCTCTATCGCTAGTTCCGCGCTCTCGCTTGCACGCTCGGCTCAGGCGGAACGTGAAAATGAGTCATGCATTTTATGCACGCAGCTTTTTAAAGCATCATCGATTTATAAGATGTTATCACGTCAAAAAAAATAAGCCAATAGCATTGCAGTGACTTAGTCTGTAGAGTAAAATGATCAGATTGGATAGGTACTTGCTTTGCCAGTTACACGAGGATAGTACAGAAGCCAGGATAGTAAACACAGTGGTGGGGTATCACTACCTTTCTCACTAGCCTAAAAATGAGGATAGTTCTTTATACAAAAGGCTAAAGTTACTAGCTTGCTAGCTTTCTAGCAGTATTTTGTTATACTAACTTCAAAAACTAGACTTGTGTATCTCGGGCATTAATGGCGGCGGCAAAGCGCGGGAAGCCGCCATTTTGGTCCTAATAACCTTTCTGGTGTTTGCATAAATAAATGTGTCATGCGGTTATCTTTTCGTGTGGCTCGTTCCAAATGGGTTGTGTGGTGTGTGTATGAAAACGTTTCGTTTTAAATGGTTATCATATGGTGAAATATCAAGCAACGGTCTCTGAAAGCGATTTTGGGTTCATTTTACCGGTTTCTCTAGACATATAAGTGGGTTTTACTGAAGATAGCAGGATTGGATAAAACTGCTGACATTTAATTGAATGATTAAACATTTCACCGTGAACGAAGGAATAGGAGAAAATAAGTAAAAATCGATTTTGTAGTTCAAAAGTGCCTTCTACTTGCCTACTTAAAACAAATGATTTGACTTTGATCGTAGCCTATTCACATAGAAAAAACTGGCCAAGTGCGAGTCGGACTCGTGCACGAAGGGTTCCGTATCGTCATCTATAAAAACGGCAAACAAATTAAGCATGTTGTATGGGAGCCCCCATAAATATTTTTTTTATTATGGTTTTTTAGTATCTGTTGTTATAGCGGTAACAGAAATACATCATCTGTGAAAATTTCAACTGTCTAACTATCACGGTTCTTTAGATACAGTCTGGTGACAGACGGACAGACAGACGGACAGCGGAGTCTTAGTAATAGGGTCTTGTTTTACCCTTTGGGTACGGAACCCTAAAGTAGGCATTAATGTGTCGTATAAAATGATAAATGATTTTTATTTCTGTAAGTAGGTTTGTACAAACACTTTTACACGTCAAAATACAATACCTACATAGAGTAAGTTTCTCCAATGAAAAATATCGCAAAATTAATGTGATAAATTGTCAAGCGCGCATGAACTGCTGTGATTCGCTTTTGATGAATGATTGAAACACTCGCAGCACACATGCGCGCTTGACGATTTATCAAATTTTCGTTCGAAAAACTAGCCATTAGGTATTTAGTTTTATTTTTGTAGGAAAATCCAGAGTCAATTAAAATCAAAATCATAGGTCATTAGTTCAAACTAGGCTGAGAATCAGCACTTTTTCGAACGTCAAAATTACATAAGACATTCCCCCAAAACGCTCACCCTTCACCACGTCCTAGTGCTTTAGCCGGGAAGAAGTAACAACTGTCTCCGAATGTTGCCATTGCAAATATATGTAAACAAATTATCTACTATTTAGAAGTAGCAACACCTGCAGGTTATATCTGCAATATAAACTAGCACATATGTATTTAGTTTTAATTTTGTAGAAAAAGCCAGACCGTAACAGCTGCCTCCAAGTGTTGCTATTTCAAATATGCATTAGATAAAAAATCTAATATTTAGAAGTAGCAACACCGGGTTACATCCACAATATTTGCTGTTACATAAAACGTGTCAGGGCTATCTGTAACCGATCGTAGATACATTGTAAGCGTACACCTTTTTATTCAAATACCAACCAAGTGCGAATCTTTCACGTCCGGCCCTGGTTCTGGCCATGGTACGGAGCGAGAGGGCATGGGCAGCCGTCACCTCCATCTGCGAAGCAGTAATGCTCGCGAAGGAGGAGGCGGGACGGTTGAGGGAAAGGTAAATTTCACGCCCTCTCGCCCCTAGCCGCCGCAGGAGACGCCCTAGGCGTCGGGAATCCGGGGCGGATTTCCGGCCACCGTAGGCGCGGGCTTGCGGACGGTGAGCAATGGGTAGCTCACCGTCTGGTAAGGACCAGGCCCGGGTCGACGGCGCGTTGTATTCCACGCGCGCCTCAAAGAGATGTCGTCAGCACAAGTATAGGGGTCCACTAGGGCCAAGGCCTGCCGGGGTCGCGGGAAGGTACTAAAGGGTTAACGAGACCCCTGGCAATACAGGCAACGGAAGGAATACGGGTGGGTTTTAGTCCGTAAGAGTCTGACACACCCTCCCGCTCCGCCCATAGCGGGAGAAGTTATATGATGATTTCGCACCCAAAAATAAAAGCTAAGTGCGAGTCGGACTCGCACACAAAGGGTTCCGTACCATATTAAGATCGATCGTTCAAAAAACGCTGAAAAAACACGTTTCTTGTATGGGCAACCCCATTAATTATCAAATTATTTATTATTTGTTGTTATAACAGCAATATAAATCCTGAATCAAACAAGGGCACGGTGGTGCTCTGCCCAAGCCGGGCAGACCTCTACCGTATGCTCCACCGTGTCCTCCGGGCGATCCACACAGTGGTGACACCCGGGCGTGTCACTGCTTGGTGGCTCAATACAATTATAAATACTAAGTTTGACCCCAATCGGTACATTAACCTTTGAGATATCGCTGGATCACACTGCTTCAAAAACAGCAGCGCGTCGAGTGTTCGCGCGAGTTTTAGAGCCTTGTAGTGAAAACAGGGATGAGTTTACGAACCGAATTGTGACTGGAGATGAAACTTTGGTTTCATCTCCAGTCGCAATCCTCTAGGAATCCTCTAGGAGGAACCTCCCGAAGCTGCCGTGTCCGGTGAGGACCTGCGTCAGGCGGAAGGTGAGGACGCCGTAGCGCCTCTCTAGCCACTCCTCAAAGAGGGGACTTATCGCCGCAATTGTGGCGTGCCCAGCACTGGGTTGCGACAACCGTACTCTCCATGACGCCATGAGATCCCGCCGGAGCTCCGTCCGCTGTGCCGCGATTTCTCGCGGCAGTGGGCTTACGCCCCGGCGTTTCGCCTCCTCGCGCCACTCCCACACGTGCGCGAGGGCTTTTGTCTCCAGATCCCATGGCGGCAATCCGGCAAGGAGGCTCGCTGCCTCACAGGAGACCGTGCGGTATCTCCGGACCATCCGGATGGCCATGACCCTTTGGGCCGCGCTCAACCGGCGGGCTGGCCGCAGCGCCAGAGAACGCGCCCATACAGGAGCTCCGTAGAGGGCCATGGACCGCACGACCCCCGCATGGAGCCTCCTCCTGCCGGAGGCTCCATGCGGGGGTCGTTTGGACCCCTAGATTGGGCAGGAGCCGCTTCAATGCAGCGCCCGCCCGCTCCAGTTTGGGAGCCAAACGTCTGAAATGCTCCACGAAGTTCCACCGGCTGTCGAGGACGAGTCCCAGGTACTTCATCGTCGACTCGACGCCGATGGAAACCCCTCCTATCGTTATTTGGGACCCAGACGGTGGCGCGTTCCGAGGACTATGAAAACACATGGCATCGGACTTGTGCAGGGGAACGGTTAGGCTGAGGTGTGCTTATATCCACCCACATTTCACCAGTTATTTTTAAGTCCCATCTAATAGGGGGCGAGCCTATTGCCATCAACCGACACCGAGCTGCTACTGAGACATTCCTGATAATAATATTCTATAAAACCCCAATAACACTTAAAAAAAATACACACACTACCCACCACACTTTAAACTCGTATATAATCAATCATTAAAAAAATCTTATAAGTCTTAGCGAATCAAACGACAAAATAAAACTGAACACGTAAAATTGTGACTTAGGGTTTCTCAAGACCTTATCAATTAATTCTTCAATACCAATTCATCCGGGTTTCCCATTCAAATCAAAAGCAATACGTCAATTGAAAATTATTATTTTTTATAAAACCAGAAGAGGGCACGAAGCAAAGGATAAGACGACCATACCTAAGCAGGAATTTTGACTCAACAAGGGTGTTTCAACAACCTATCATGTAATTATTTATTCTGCAGTATCAATCCATCGTGTTTTTTCATTCAAATCAAAAGAACGACAAGCAGCCCTCAGCCCTCTTTCGATCTTTCTGCGCGATTCAACTAAGCCGAGGTCCACGCGGGCGATTTTTTACGCGACGATTCTTTTTGTTCATTGGATTTTTAACTCTCTGTATTGAGCCGAGCATTGAGAATCCAACAGAACGCATCTCAGCGCGTCAAGAAAACACTGTTGGATTTTCATCTCTCGCCAATAAGCAGAGCGTTGAAAATTAGTGCGCGAAAACAAATCACCCGTGCGAGGCTGGGCTCAGAGCCCCTCCAAATATTACTCGGGTCTGCAATATTTTGCAGCTAGTCGTTTAGCGACTTGACTTCAAAAAAGACCTCTTGAAAAGCTCTTCTTCACCGGCTCTTGAGCCTTTGCACAATAGCCTACATTAGAGTCACTTCAGGGCACTTGAAAAGGTAGCCCAGTGACTAAGGTGAGAATGTCAAGAATTTTAAACTCTTCAAAGTTCGACCTATTTTTATGTTTCTTTATTTTTATGAACCAAGAAATCCTAATATTAAAGCGCTGATGAATATTAAGACCCAATCGACCAAAATAGGCTTTTCTTAAGAAAAAAAATTGCCAAATCTGTATAGTTTGTGGTAGCGGAAAAAATATATGTTAATTTTGATCATATTTTCCAGAACTTTGTTGTTATCAAAACACGTTTTGAAAAATAATCTCTATACAAACTAACGTTAAAGTAACCTCTTACTTTGAGTTCTAATCCAAAATATCTGTATTCATTATCAACATACATTACGTATTTAATTAATAACAAGAACGTCTTATTTGAATGCAGAACTTGGTTGTTTTTAATTTTAGATTACTCAACTCAATTTTGAGTAAACAGATAATTGCTTCATATTTTGCAATAAATTACAAGCGTTGTGCGCGCTTCTCTTTCTATTCTATGCAATCTGACAGTGACCGCGGTTTAGGTGTTGTCAGAGTCTTAAACAATTATTTAGGTTGATACCTGAAGCCGTTGGTCCCGGCTGTCATTCATGGATGACAGTCGTTATGGGTCGTCAGAAGCCCGAAAGTCGGACAACCTGTCTTACCAAGGGGTATTGTTTTACGCAGTTACTGGGTCGTGGAGGTCAGATGGACAGTCGCTCCATGTAAAATACTGGTATTTAGCTCCGTCCGGTTAGATTGGCAGCCGACCCCAACATATTTGGAAACAGGCTAGGCAGATTGATTGATACCTAAATAATTGTTTAATTTAGTTATGTTGATGATTCCACACAAGGTCATTATGGGTCGTCAAAAGCTCGAGAATCAGACAACCAGTCTTACCAAGCGGTACAGTATTTTATGTAATGGAGCGACGCACGCTTTCAAAAAAATCAAAATCAAAATATTTTTATTTCACATAAACCTACATGGGCACTTATGAAACGTCAGAAGCTAGGTGCACGGTTCCAATGGGTCGTTTCCTATGGAGAAGAGCCGACAAGAAACTCCACGGTAACTCTTTTAAAAATAATTGGCTTTTACAATGTTTGCAAATTACAGTGTTAATAGGTATGGGAGGACAGTGTAGGCCTGTCGAGACGTACCAGGTACTTAACAAAAAAAAAGAAAAAGGTCTACAAAAGATCTAGTCTATTAAGCCTCAACGTTCAAATAATATTAATAATATTAAGTCTGAAATATAAATTGTAGGTATATAATGTCAAATAGTGAAAATATAATGTCAGAAAAGTATGTCTAAAAAATAATAATAATAAACATCGTAATTTGGGAGCAGTTAATAGACATTTCCATAGTTATGCCGTTTCTGATGTACCAGGGAAGCCACATGTGCAGAACGAATTATTGCCAAACTTCCTTGTCTTCAACGTAGTCTTTAATCTTGTAATATGCGTTTTTGATAAGGACACGTTTGATGTGGGTTTTGAACTTTCCATCGCTAAGTTCTGTAACTGACTTTGGCAACTTGTTATAAAAGCGGATACTGTTGATAACAAATGATTTGCTTGTTTTTGTTAATCTAAATTTGTGTATCACAATTTCATGTTTACTACGTGTATTTATATTATGGAAATCACTTCTTGTTTTGAAAAGACAAGCTTTACTTGTGGTTACCAAGTGTACAAACACGCTGTGAATGTATGTGTAAAAAAAAATGAAAAATATGAAAAAGTGTTTATTCATAGAAATATTCTTTACAGTGAACACATATTACCTCTGCCAAACTGCAAAGCAGTTTGTTGGCAGACGTAGCTCCTTTTTTGTTTTGTACATAATTTTATATTTTAATTTTTTGACACTTTTTCACATAAGGTAAACTACTATTCCTTCATTTCTTAAATTTAAAAACAGTCATACAATTTTCGTTTTAGATATTCTCTTCAGTGGCTTTGACAAACATATTAAAGAGGTACGTACATATGTATTTTATTTTTAAAGGCAGTTTAAGCGCAGGAGCTCTCGGTACCATCCGTACGTGTGTGTCTTATGCGCTGGCGCTACTCGTCTTCACACATTCACAGCGTGTTTGCGACTCAGTCATCCCGTTTAGCTCCAATGTTAAGAATCTTGGTCTGCATGTCGACACTTGTCTTGGCTGGCGAAAGCAGGTCACGATTGTCAGTAAAAAGTCACCGGAAGGTTGCAGTCGCTCTATCGGTTGAAAAACCTCCCATCACACATGAAGGCAATGCTTGTACAATCCCTGATGTTTCCCTTATACCTAACTATTGTGATGTGTGTTACTATGACCTGGCCTCAAGTCTGCTATTACAATAGTGTCAGAATGTGTGAGGTGTATAGGTCTCACATTAGTGCACTGGATTGGAGGATGCTACTACTTGTTCACTTATTAAAACTCTTTAAAACTTGAAGACTATTTATTGTTCTTGCTGATCGTAATATCTGGATTCACAAAACACAGTGATTCGAAGGCTCAAACTGCCCTATACAATGAATTTACATAGGAGCAAGTAGCGGCGGTAGCGCCGTCTTGATGATTTTAAATTACCAACAAATTTTCATTAAGTAAATTACGTTTACGATCGACTCTAGGTCCACCAATCAGAGGCTGGCAGTGGTGGCTCAAGTTTCGGACAGGTTTCGACAAGTTCAGACCTGCTCTGAACCTGACCTAGAGTCGCTCGCGATCATGACAAAGTTCCTAATAATCAATAGAATGTTTATACTAAAATGAACTTAGGCTACGTGCTTATTACAGACATTTATACATTAAATATAGGTTTCTTATTGTTGTACGAGCGGGCGTCCTGCACAAGAACTGGTCTGTTCCGATCCTCATTAATGACGCCGTTATATTAGTAGATTACCAAACTTGTCAAAATCAATAATTATAAAATTAATGATTGACCATTCTGACACTATTGTAATAGCAGACTTGAGGCCCTGAATGCAGATCTCAATAAACTTCACCGCCATCTAAATAACTGCATTCGATTCGTTTTCAATCTTCGCAAGATGATCACGTGTACGCGCACCGATTGGTTTTAACATAGGTGCCCATTCGTCAGCGCAGAGAGTTGAGGGCTCTGTCTATGTTGTTTTCCCTACTCGAGAAACCCACTTCTCCTTCTTACCTTACTTCCCATATTCAATACTTATGCTCTGCCCATAGTAAACATCTTCGTTCCACTAACAATCGTCTTCTACGATGTCCATCTCAACGGCAACGCTTTGGTTTAATTTACTCTTCTTTCATTGTCCAGGCGGTTTTCTTTGGAATGCGCTCCCTCTGTACATCACGATGGCAACCAGTCTATTATCATTTAAAGTGACGGCGCGGGAATATATTCGTAAGAAGTTGGCAGAACCATCCTAGCGCTGATTCGTTTTCTCCCCTGCCAATCGTTTTTTCTCCTGACATTTTTATTTTGTTTGTATGTATGTATTTATCTATCTATTTTATAAACATATTTGACATCTGTCACAAAAGCGCGCCAAAAAATCCTAAGTGACAACTCCAACGATAAAAAAAAACTAATAACACCTGACAACACACAATAAAGATCCCCCATACACGATGTTTCGCAGCACTACACGTTTTTCCGATCATAAAACGCTACCCTTTTTTTTATTAAGCCCCGGACACACGAGTTTTGTTCGTAACTACCATGTCGGGCCTTAAAGCTGTTGATTTTATATTCATGTTTTCTGTAATGGCAGTCAGGTTTACTGGCGGGAAAAGGTCAGCAAAGGCATTGCGGGGAGTATTTTTGACGTTTACTGTAAATAAGTGTACAAGTTTTTACTATTGCATCGTGATTCCACTCGTTTCTTGAGAACGGTTGGCTTTTAGACCGACTAGCTGATGCGAATAAATTTTTGACAGGTTCTACAAACTTGAGAAGGATATTTTCTAAGACAGTTATTACTATAAATAAGTTTAACTCCCTATTTTGGAGTTGAGGCATGACTGAGTGTCTCGCGAAGTTTTGTGGTGGATCCGGAGACATGTTTGCCTGGGAAGGAAGTGCAGTTGATTTCGAGAGATGTACAGTCGATGCAGTATACAATTCCGGTCTACAGTGGGCACTACTGGCAATTTCAATGTGGCTGTCGGCTTGCACCTAGTCGGCACTCAACCTTAATTTAATAGTATGCAAGGAACTATATGAAATATGGATTACTCCAACCGGAAACCCATACAATACTTTAATATCCAGGTATGAAAAACTGTGTTTTTCGCCCTGCGTACTATGTTCGAACGAATTATTAATTTTGCACTTGGTAGGCCAATTGTTGTGGAAGGCTATAGGCTATTCAACATCACACTAGGACTAAGCAGCCCAACAAAAAAAAATCTGAATCAGATATGCGAAAGCGAAGAATACCGAGAGCAGGCGATGTGACGGTATGGGTCGACGGAACAAGAAATTTCGCGTGGACGGAGTCGAGGGTAGAGTGACGTAGAGTAGAGTGAGCACTGTTGGCCCAGTGGTAACGGCCGCGACTTACAAGTTGTAGATCGTAGGTTCGAACCCGGACAGGCGCTTTATTTTGTGTACATTATTTAATCACCACTGCTCTCAAAACGTTGAAGGAAAACATCGTGAGGAAACCGGCATGTCCTAGAACCAAAAATTCGAAGACATGTGACATCTACCAACCCGCACTGGGCCCGCGTGGTGGATTACAGCCCACTCCCTCTCACAGAGAGGAGGCCTGTGTCCCAGCAGTGGCAACATTATAGGCTGATTATGTATGTATGGAGTCGTGGGCTATGTATTACTGTAATTATTGTGAATGTTGAGGATTATGGGGGTAATATTTTTCTCTTTCTCGTCATTCATCATCATTTCAGACGAAAGACGTCCACTGCTGGACATAGGCCTCCCCCAAGCACCGCCACTTCGACCGGTTTTGTGCTTCCCGGATCCAGCGGATTCCGGCGGCCTTCACAAGGTTATTGGTCCACCTCGTAGGAGGCCTTTCAACGCTACGTCTTCCGGTACGCGGTCGCCACTTCAGAATCTTTCAGCCCCATCGGCCATCTGTTCTGCCAGCAATGTGCCCTGCCCACTGCCACTTAAGTTTGGCAATTCTTCGAGCTATGTCGGTAACCTTGGTTCGCTTGGTTGTTTGTCGTGTAAATTTGTTTGTACAAACCTACATAAAGAAAGAGAATCATTTATACGATGATTTGGTGGGTGAGAAATGTCGCCAGGAAAGGTTGAGGACAAATGTGGATGGGGAAGACCAAAGAAACGATGGATGTACCGTGTGAAAGATGATATGGCTAGAAAGGGATTGACTACCGCGATGACAACTAATATGTATGGAAGAACAAGACATGTTGCGCCGACCCCAAATAAATTGGAATAATGGTAGGAGAATGATGATAAAGATTTCAGATATAAGTAAAGCAGTATTACATATTAATGTTACGAAAAACACGTCCAATACCCATTTTATTCGTATATGACCATAAAAATATTAAGTACGAACATTATTAGTTCGCGTAAAAAATACAAATTTTCTTACATGAACCCATATATCAAGATAAGGATCTTTCGAACGTAAAGTATTGAAGAGAAATTGGCTTTAAAAAGACGTAAAAGAGTACGGTAAAGAAAGGTAGGTAGGTAAGACACTTGTCTCACCGACGATGAGGAAGCGAATAGCTATCAACGATTTTCTTGCTCAAGAAACGAAAAAAGATTGTAGGTCCCATGTAAGTAAAAGCGATTCATATAAGTATTAATAGTTTATCGATGACTGCTCACACCGCCGCGCTGGCGAGTACTCATTTGACGCAGCAATAAAAGCTAACAAAGAGAGTACTCGTCTACGCTCGCTTGGCGGGCAGAACACTCGCTTGGCATAGCCTGATAGACTGATTATCAGTCTATAATGTTCCCAATGCTGGGACACAGGCGTCCTCTCTGTGAGAGGGAGTGGGCCATAATCCACCACGCATGCCCAGTGCAGGTTGGTAGATGACACATATCTTCAAATTTTTTGGTTCTAGGACGGCTTCCTCACGATGTTTTCCTTCACCGTTTTGAGAGCAGCGGTGACGAAATAATTTACACAAAGTAAAACTCCTGTCTGGGTTCGAACCTAGGACCTACAACTCGTCGTAAATACGCTTACCAGCGAGTAATCGCTGTTTGTCGCTCGCCAACTCGTTTTTAAGGTTCCGCAGTCAACAAGGAACCCTTAAAGTGTCGCCGTGTCCGTCTTCTGTCTGTCTTTCCACGGCTTAGCTCAGAGACTCTCAGTACTAGAAAGCTGTAATTTGTCATAGATATACAACTATAAATATTAATAACGCCGACGAAGTGGATAAAACCTTGAAAAAAAAAGGACCTTCTTGCACGTAAAGGGCGGTTTATATTTTTTTTCTCGTATATCCCCTAGTGTGGGGTATCGTTGGATAGGCCGTTTCAAAAATATCGCCGATCTGTGAAAACCATTTTTCGATCCAGAGATCCATTTGCGAAATATTCAGGTTTAAAGTGCAAATTTTTGTTAGAGTCAAGTGTCAAGTGTGCCCCCCACCCCGCCAGCTAAATGTTTGTTTTTGGATCATCATCATCATCATCATCATCATCATCATCTACCTCGCCTTTCCCCAACTACATATTTTGGGGTCAGCTTCCAGTCTAACCGAATGCAGCTAAATACCAGTATTTTACATGGACCTTCTATCTGACTTCCAAAACCCAATTATACTACGCGTCAAACTTTATGGCGGCTCTGAAGTGAGCTACTCGCTGCGCAGCACCGCACCCCTCACCCCCGCTGACATGTGAATTTGTTACTGCGCAGCGACTCGCCTCATGTTCCGAGCCGTCATAAAGTTGAATCGGGCTGTACTGGACAACACGTCAATACCCCTTGGTAAGACTGGTCACGTCTGTATCTATTTTAGATGTTATCTGCTAATACAGTATTTCACCATACATAATAAAACAAATATACCTAATTAATTAATAAAAATAACTAAAACTATATACAAACTAAAATAGGGTGACGAAAAATTCATCCACATCGCTGTCGACTGGTAACGTACCCAAGAGACTGGCGGCATTGCCACGTTGTATGGCAATGCTTAGCTTCTGGCTAAGGTAAAAGCAACAACAACAAGCTAATACAGTTAGGTAAATAAAAGATCAGTACTGCAGACCACGGCTAAAATGGGGCACATGCATTGCTAAAGCCTTGCCAGGTTTGGAGCACTAGGAGCGACCTACCTAAATAATGGTGTGCTACAATACGTAAAGTGACTGCGTCGTTGGTTGTATGGTCGCTAGCGCTACTGCTGAGAACGAGGTCCTGAGTTCGGCTTATTGGTCGATTCGCACGAATTTCCTCGCCCGAAACGGGCGAACCGACACGATTGATTTTTCTTTACGCACGATTGATTTCATCATCATATCATTTAATTTCATTTCATTTCAACTGACACGATTGATTTTTCTGAGGCGATTTGCACGAAATTAATTTGTTAGTGGGCGAATCGACACTTTTAAATAATATTAATTTTTCTGAGGTGATTCTTATGAAGTTAATTTATTTGTGGGCGAATCGACCACTCCAGAAATACGTATTAGGCAATTGGTACATTTTGGATTTTCTGCAATACTGTTATGATAAAAGTACACTAGAAACTACATTTAACAATTTATTTTTTATTTTAGAGTAATTAATGTAATTATAAAAGAAAATTATTTGTGTGGCAATTGCCTAATACGTATTTTCGGGGTTGACGATTCGCCCACAAATAAATTAACTTCATGCGATGATTCGCATGAAGTCAAATAATAATATTTTTTCTGAGGGATCACCTCAGAAAAAATATTATTATTACAAATGTCGTTTCTCCCGTTCCGTAAATTCATGCGAATCGACCAATAAGCCCTAAGTTCGATTGCAAGGCAAAGGATTATTGGGTTTTTCACTAGGAATTTTCTCAGTAGCAGCCCGGAGCTTCGTTTTTTTTTCATTTGTGTCCGGTTGATGGCAATAGGCTCGCCCCCTATTACATGGGACTTAAACATAACTGGCGAAATGTGGGTGTACCTACTAAAGGTACACCTCTGGCTAGCCCTTCAGGGATAACGGGCGCGATGCTATATTATGTTTGAAGTGCAGACTCCAAGTCTTAAAATTCGCAGATAAGATAGTCAATACGTTATAAATAAACTCACTATTTCTGTTGTGCAGCTAGGGTGCGCACGCGATGTTATGCTCTTTCTTTGATAAATAAAAACATTAATTGACAAAAAATATATTTATTTACATAACCAAATTACAAGATGATTATTAATATTAACTAAATTAAATTAAAACTAAGTTAAGCCTAAAAAAGGCCCTCGGGGCATTGTACCGAGGATGCTGGCAGCATTTCCTCGCTGAATTGCAATGCTTATGCGTTGCGCGAGAAAGCCGCCAGCTTTTCGGTCACCAGTTACATCAACTAGACGTTTCACGATTTCCGCAAATAACTTATGCAATTGAAAAAAATAATGTTTATTTGTCGAAGAAAGAGCAGTGGTGGCCCAGTGGCAACGGCCGCGAGAGCAGTGGTGGCCCATTGGCAACGACCGCGAGAGCAGTGGTGGGTGACCCATTGGCAACGGCCGTAAGAGCAGTGGAGGCCCAGTGGCAACGGCTGCGAGAGCAGTGGTGGCCCAGTGGCAACGGCTCCGAGAGCAGTGGTGGCCTAGTGGCAACGGCTGCGAGAGCAATGGTGGCCCAGTGGCAACGGCCGCGAGAGCAGCGGTGGCCCAGTGGCAACGGCTGCGAGAGCAGTGGTGGCCCAGTGGCAACGGCTGCGAGAGCAGTGGTGGCCCAGTGTCAACGGCTGCGAGAGCAGCAGTGGCCCAGTGGCAACGGCCGCGAGAGCAGCGGTGGCCCAGTGGTAACGGCCGCAATTTACGAGTTGTAGGTCGTAGGTTCAAACCCAGACAAGTGCTTTCCTGCCGGGGTCGCGGGAAAGTTCGAAAAGGATACCGAGACCCCTGGCAGGCAACGGAAGAAACACGGGTGGGTTTTAGTCAGTAAGAGTCTGACACACCCTCCCGCTCTGCCCTGAGCGGGAAAAGTTATTTGATAATTTCCCACCCAAAAAAAAGAGACAAGCGCTTTACTTTGTGTAAACTATTTCATCACTACTGCTCTCAAAACGGTGAAGGAAAACATCGTGAAGAAACCGAGATGTCCTAGAACCAAAAATTCGAAGACATGTGACATCTACCAACCTGCACTGGGCCCGCGTGGTGAATTACGGCCCGCTCCCTCTCACAGAGAGGAGGCCTGTGTCCCAGCAGTGGGAACATTATGAAGGCTGATGTTTATTAAAAACCCTCCTGCAACGCTTTAGTTAATTTTGTAAGTACCATCGCACACTACATGCGGGCCGCACCAGGCCGCAACACGCACTGGTGGATTGCTCACCATGCGTTTTTTTCGGCGAAAGAGATCTATGAGGATTTTTGCAATGCGTTGCGTTTTGTTGCAGCCCGCCCAAATGTGTGCAAACCTCATTTTACTGGAGTGGAAATAATTCAATTGCGAAGTTTGAAACTGTCTGTAACAATTACTGCATTGTGGTGCACCCCGCCGCTCCGCGGCTCTTAATATGTTTTGGCGTATTTTTGCAATCCAGCGCGCTGTTTCCCGCCGCGGTTTTAATGTGTGCTTAGCTTTTCATAAAGTGTTTTACTATCATACTTAAATATTCACATATAGAATTGATGTGTTTGCGTTCTAGTTTAAAATACATTTTTTGCATAACTTACATAAATTATATCAAGGCGTAATAACAGATTTAAAAGTCACTAAAATTAACCTACCTTTGTCGCTGACTGTACCAACTCTCCTTCCAGGGATTAGCTGTTTCGCAAAGGTTCAGTTATGTAGAGCGTCATCTCTGTAGAGCATCATCTCGTCTCTCGTCGTAACACTAGAATGACTAGGTCAACAACATCAAACCCAAATACAACAGCTCAATTTACAACTAAATTCGGCACACGAGGAGATTCAGAACCTAAATCTCGAAAATACTTCACTAAAGAAGACCGTCCTTGAACTGACTTCTAAATATGATATCTTAAAAAAAGCTACCAAAACATTAACTAGTGAAAGAGGAACTCCTGGCAAAAGCAAGAATACACCTACCTCATCAACTCCACGTATTAATTCTCAAAAGAAAAACAAGAAGAAGCATAGTAACAAACTCAATGAGAACCTGGACTCCAGCAAGACGTCTGTTATTATACCCAGAAACCATGAAAACCAAATAATAAAAGATGTAAACATACCAGTGAAGAATAAATTATGTGTTGTTAGTGCTAACAAAGTTAATAACATTACATCAATAGCTGAAGAAACATTTAAAACTCTCAAATATGTCACTATATTTTGCCAAACTGTGGTATATTACAAATTATTAATAATTTAGATAAGAAAATAGCGGACTTTACAATGTCCGACCATTGTGTCATCTTGATTGGTGAAAAAGACTTTCAGCAAACAAATAACTATGTTAATATAATTATAGAATTAAGAGAATCCTTGCTTAAAATTCAGCATACAAATGTAATTTTATGTGTTCCTACTTTTAAATTAAGTAACTTCTCAACTATGTTTAATTGGCGAATTAAGACTTTCAACAATTTACTACATCTTGATCTTCAAACTTATGGTTATGGAACTGCATTTGACACTAACTTAGATCTATTGTATGATTTCTCTATGTTTTCAAGAATAAATAGAAAGATAAACGACCGCGGAATGAGCAATATTCTTAATAACTTATTGCATACTATATCTGAAAGTTTGATAGAACGTGATGCCTTTATTCACGAGATTGATAATAACGTCGTTGCATCCTCAAGTCATGAGTTTTTTCTTTGATTCTATGTATATTCTTCACCAAAATATTGCCGGACTTATAAATAAATCAGACCTTTTAAATATTTACATTCAGAAATTGTTGAGTCAACAAAAAGTAGTTGACGTAATATGTATAACCGAGCATTTTATAATGTCAGGCCAAGAAAAGTTATCATATATTTCTAATTATAAGCTGGCGGCATGCTTTGCTAGACAGAATAAAAAACGTGGCGGTGCCTGTATCTTAGCAAGAGTTGGACACGAGAATAAAGAACGACCTGACGTAATGAAATACTCGATATCAGGAATTATAGAATGTTGTGCTGTAGAATTTCTTTCTCAAAAAAATATTATTATATGTGTATATAGGCCTCCTAAATTATGTAATCTAAGTAAGTTTTATGAAAATTTAGATCTCGTTTTAAAAAATGTCTGTAAAAAACCCTTTCAAAAAGTAATTTTATGTGGAGACTTTAATATAGATGTTTTGAACAGGAATAGAATCACCTCTGAATTTGAATGCTTTCTCAGGAGCTTCAACCTTAAACTAGAAATTAATCAGCCAACTAGATCTATCAGTAATACCTGTTTAGACAATTTTGCACATAATCTTAAGCAGAAGTGCCAACATGAAGTCACTGACTTTGGATTATCTGACCACACTGCTCAAATAATTAAGATAAGAGTTAACAAAACGAATCAAATAAAAACATGGAGAACATTAATACGAGATATAACTCAAGTAAACCTTATTAAATTTCGATCGCACCTCGAAAGTCTATCATTTTCTAATGTATATAATACAGAGGATGCTAACAAAGCCTGTGATAACTTTCTTGACATTTTCCTACTGTTACACGATCTCTGTTTCCCGAGCAAATTAGTTACTGTAAAATCAGAGAAAAAAATAAAATGGGTCTCTCGCGGGATACGAATATGTAGCAAAAAACAACGGCAACTATTATGGCAGCAGAGACTAAAACCAACGTCTGAAAACAAAAATAAATTTAAGATTTACTCAAGGAGGTTTAAGAAAATTATTAAACTTACACAAAAAGCGCAGAATAACCACTTAATAAATAACTCAAAAAACAAATCCAAAACGGCCTGGCAAATCATTAATAACAACAAAATTGTAAGAGAACCCATTTCTCAAATAAAAAAAGGAGATGAAATAATATCAAACCCTAATTTAATAGCTGAATCTTTTAATAACTTTTTCATTGAACAAACCTCTGGCATACCTAAACAAACGTTATGCGATACCATTAACATAAATATAAACCCGCATACTATATGTTATACCTCAAGATGTAATGCGTATAATTAGAAACCTGAAAAATAAAAAGCGCTCTGGCCTCGATGGCATTTCAACAACAGTTATCAAATTTGTTGCACATTGTATAGCTGAACCCCTTGCTCATATTATTAATGTAAGCATACAGTCTGGCGTATTTCCAGAAAGTCTCAAGAGCGTAATAGTCATACCAGTATATAAAAGAAACGATAAAGAAGAAATGGTAAATTATAGGCCAATTGCTCTTATCTCTATATTCTCCAAGATCATAGAGAAAGTTATCTATGAATCTCTTGACAACTTCCTAACTAAATACACATACTATGTGACGAACAAATGGGCTTCAGGAAAAATAAAAATATTAACATGGCCATCTTTGATTTTCTCCATGAAATAATGCCTAAAGTAGATTCCAAAATACCGGTATGTGCAATATATGCCGATATGTCAAAAGCCTTTGACTGCGTGGACTACGATATTCTCTTAACCAAACTTGATGCGTACGGTATTCATGGCAATGCTCTTAACTTAATAAAAACTTATCTCAAAGGCCGTAGACAATGTACAGAGATATCACGCTTATGTTTAAAATCTAGGAAGGAACAAAAAACTTTATCGTCATTTAAAGAAATAAAATATGGAGTTCCGCAGGGAAGTGTCCTCGGACCTTTACTATTCCTACTTTATATTAATGACCTGCCACGCCATATATCTAATCCAATGATTTTATTTGCAGACGACAGTACTTCAATTGTTTCATGTACCAATAAAGACTCATACGTAAATTACATCAATAACTCGATCAGCAGTTTAATAAAATGGTTTGACAATAATAACCTAGTTATTAATCTACAAAAAACTAAAACTATGCATTTTCACCAACGTATATCTACAGGTGACATGGATATCAACTACAATGGCCAAACTATCGATAAAGTGAATAGCACAAAATTTCTAGGAATCTTAATTGATAGCCAGTTAACATGGAAGCCGCAAGCAGAAGATATCTGTAAACGTCTGAGCACAGCCGCGTTTATGTTATACAACCTATCCAAAAAATTAAATCGGTCAACAATACTAGTTAGTGGCCTACCATGGTCTTGTAATTTCTATTTTAAGATTTGGTGTTATATTTTGGGGTTATTGTAGTGAACGAGAAAGCATTTTTAAAGCTCAAAAGCGCTGTTTGAGAGCTATATTTGGCCTCAAAGTTACTGACAGTTGTGTGCCTATATTTAAGTCTCAGAAACTATTAACTTTCCCATGCCTCTATATCCTCGAATTAGCAATATTTGATAAAACAAACCGTAATTTATTTGCCACATTAACAGAAACCAGAAAACGGAGTACATCATTAAGATCACAATATCAGAATTTACTTCACACAGGCACATTTAAAACGAGTTTATTAAAAAAAAATGTAATTTGTATGGCTCCTGTTGTCTTTAATAAAATTTCCGATCTTAAGAAAATCTTGCCCTTGATGAAATTTAAAAAATGTTTTAGTGAATTACTTGTAGATAAATGTTATTATTCTGTTCAGGATTTCCTAAATGATACATCTTAATAACCTATTTTGATAACTTGTATAATAATTATTGTGTTTGCATGCCAACAAGGCAGAATGTACACGGTTCTTTATTATGTTATTTACGATCCTATTTGTATGTACCTGCATTCAAAGCAAATAAAGTATATTCTATTCTAGAACTTTGTAAAAGGGGCACTTTCAAGCAACCTAGTTCATTCTGCTCCATGGCAAGACGTTCTTTACTGCAATGATGCATCCTCCGCTGCTGGTAAGCTTTACAGAATAATGTATGACTTATTTTTAATTTTTCTATTGCCAAAAGTAAGAAAATGATCGCTGGAAATAGGCGGTATCGAGTCTGGTTTACTAAAGACATTGTAAGCGATTCTAGCCTGCGATCAACGGGCGGTTTCGAGCCAAACGTCTTGTACAATCGTGACGTTTGTTCGGGTGTCAAAGCGGCTGAGGTATTTGCTCAGTATTTTACTAACGTGTTTCTGCCAAATACATCTGCATCGGACCCTAGAAAAGTAGTGTGTAGTGCGGGAGATAACATTCCTCTTCCCCTTTGAATCCCACCGGATGTAGTTAAAGCGATTGTTAAACTCAAACCCTGTAGCTTGGTTGGCCCTGACAACATTCCAGCCTTTACCCATAAGGGGTGTCATAATATCTTGGAAGCCAGCTCGCATGGTACATTACGGTCCACTCCCTCTTACCGAGAGGAGGCCTGTGTCCCAGCAGTGGGAACTGATTATGCTACACAAATTAATGACGAAATAAGAGCCAAGAACAACGACATGGTTGTTCTTGGCTTGGGAGGATAGGCAGATGATTACTGTAGTTGCTTTTCTCCGTGATCGCCAACCCTACCGTCCACTCCAAACATATTCTATCGCACGGAGCAATAAATAAGTCACGAACACATTCTACATTTATTTCTGAGTGTATTCTAATTCTAATTTTTGATGCTAGCAAGGTCGAGGTGGGAAAGATCGCGGTAAAAACAACATTGAATGTTTTAGCATGCAATAAATATATTTAGAACTGAGTACAAGCTTTCTTATCAATGAAAATTTTAAATATTGTTATTTTGTGAATAAATGTGGTGGAATCCATCTTTAGGCAACTGTTTGTTGCACAAGTGTAGGGGTCCACTAAGGCCGATGCCAGCCTCGGTCGCGGGAAAGTCCGAAAGGGATAAGTGGATCCTGGCAACACAGGCAACGTAAGGAAAACGGGTGGGTTTTAGTCAGTAAGAGTCTGACACACCTTCCCGCTCCGCCCAGTGCGGGAGAAATTATTTGTTAAGTTCCCACCCAAAAAAAATAAAGGCACCTGTCTGTAGCACAACTGTACGGGTCCACTAGGGCCGATGCCTGCCTGGGTCACGGGAAAATCGGAAAGGGATACGTGGACCCTGGCAACACAGGCAACGGCAGGAACACGGGTGGGATTTAGTCAGTAAGAGTCTGACACACCTTCCCAGAGCGGGAGAAGTTATTTGTTAATTTCCTTCCCAAAAAAAAAAGTCACCTGTCTGTAGCACAAGTGTAGGGGTCCACTATGGCCGATGCCTGCCTCGGTCGCGGGGAAGTCCGAAAGGGATAAGTGTGCCCTGGCAACACAGGCAACGTAAGGAACACGGGTGGGTTTTAGTCAGTAAGAGTCTGACACCCCCTTCCGCTCCGCCCAGAGCGGGAGAAGTTATTTGATAAGTCCCATCCAAAAAATAACCCTGTCCCACCTGTCCCACTTCTGGCGATTAACGAGTCACGAGTAGAGATAGCAACTATAAAATCATAGGCGAACGATTACTCGCTACTATACATATATGTACCAAACAAGAATGTCTCAGCGAGTGTTCTGCCCGCCCAGCGAGCGTCACTGAGCAGGTCTCTATTTGACAGCAATTTCGCTGCGACAAACGAGTACCTACTCGCCAGCCGCGGCAGTGTGAGTGAACAGTTAGCGATCAACTATTAATATTTCGACGGTTAAAAGGTAATAAGGCATAAGCGACATGTTGGTCGAAAATGAGTTATGAATGCCATCCTATTTAATCTCTATTTTTAAGTAGGATGGCATTCATAACTAATTTTCGACCAAAATGTCGCTTATTACCTTCTAACCGTCGATATGTACATATCTATTTTACTTACACCGGACCTACTTTTGTACGTCTCATGAGCGACAAAACCGTCGATACCAAGTCAGTTCCTCGTCAGGAGGGTGGGGCAGGTGCATTAGAGTGTATTGCAATCTGGCAGTTGGCAACGCCGCTTATACTCGTAGCCGACAAATATTTCGCTGTTTTGATTAATTTATCAATACATATTAGTCAATGAAATGATGAAATATCGTTCTAAAATATTGATTATGGAGTGCAATAATTAAAATCGTTACATTGTATATTTAGTTTTAGGTGTAAAAAAGCATTACGAAGTCGAATTATTAATTCACAGGTGACAGGTGCTAGGTGTCACTTTTTGTAATAAAATGGTCTTATTTATTGTAGTGGTGATCGATTAGTTTAATCAATTTATATAAGTGCAAAATAAATGTAAAGTCTAGATTACAATAAATACAATAAATATGACTAATATGATACACAAAGTGACAGCTAGCACATGTCAGATACTCCATTGAATTAATAATTCGACATCACAGGGTGCCCGCAGGAGTGACGTCTAAAGATAAAATTTTGATGCCTTCTATTGCGGGGCATCCGAATCACTCCCATGTATGTTCCAAGATTATTAGTAGATAAGGAGACTTTTTTTTAATTTTTTTTTTTCGTAATGTTCAAATGACTTTGACGTCCTGTCTAACAGGATGCAGTTTAATAGATACCTGTAATACGGTACTCCTTGCTAAGACTGGTCGTCAGAATTTCGGGCTTTTGACTACGCGTAACGACTGCCAAAGAACTACGAAAGAGAGCCGGGACCAACGACTTAAAGTCGTGCCTATCTGATGGCACATCGAGGATCAGAAAAAGTTGAGCTTTGAAGAGCGTCGTCTCTGTCACTGGTATTTTAAAGCATAATTCTGTCTATGTCATCTACGAACGTTTGACAGAAATAGAACATTGTTTCAAATTATTTTTGGGCTCAAGCAAGCTGGCCTTAAACTCGGTTCGTCTATGTGACGGAAAGCCAGTATTTTTTGTTAAAATTCTTTGCAGTTTCTTCACTAATTGCGAAAATACCACTTGCACCTCTAAACCTTGTCAATTTTTTTCTTTGAGAAAATAACTTTTCATTTTAAAATTGGCAATGGAGCAAAATGCTTATCTTATTACACCTGGTATTATTTTTCAGGCCACAAGTATTGCCAAGATAATCTGATATCTGACAGTTACGAGTGCTAGTCAAATAATGACGGTAAACAGAGCCAACCACTTGACATTCATCATATTAATAAAAATAGATTTATTTTTCGCATATGGTAACGCCGCACTAAATGATTTTAGTACTGGCATTTGTTCGTGACTTCGTTAATCGAATTACCCGCCAATTGTAAATCTGACTCGCAAACTAAGGGTTCCGTACCATCAACGTAACTCATGCGCAAAAGTATCGAATAGAATTAGCCAATCATAGTGCTCGAAATTTGCGAAGTGGAGATTTCGATTAGCCAATTCACAGTCCGCTCCTCTCCACTCCGCCGAGCTCCACGTCAATGGAAACGCACTCTTAATGGGCTTTCCGAAGTACGGAAGAGTATCGGTATGTAAAGATGGTCAACGCGGCAAGCGTTACCTAACCTGATGGATCGTACAGATAGATAGATAGATAGATATAATACTCTTTATTATGTACACCATAAAAATTACAGCTATAAATGTAGAAATTTTACATAGGATGACACAATGGGCGGTCTTATCGCTAAAAGCGATCTTTTAAAGACAACCTTTGGATGGATTAGGGGGGAAAGGAGAGACAATACTGCAGGTAGTCTGTGGTGTACCATTCACATATATACAACAAATACATACATACATACATAAAATATATTAAAATTATCTATATAATATATTCAATAATAATTAATCATAAAACTAGCGCTAAGAATCAAAACAGGTGCAAAGAACAGAGAAAAATAAAAATATATGTTTAAGGAGAGAGATAGTGTTTTTTTACCATAATTTTAAAAATGGACAGAGATTGAGCACGCCTTATCGACACGGGCAAGGCATTCCACAACCGTACTGCTTGAACCGTAAAAGATTTATCATAGAAACTGGTGGAATGCATCGGCATCTCCAATCTCAAGTTTTCCGATGACCTCAGATATCTATTATGCGTGTCATTTAGGAACTTGAAACGTCCCTTAAGTGCAGCTGTTATTACTTTGCACGAGCTCGAGCACGAGCGTGGCAAATTGTAATTTTTACAAAATACCTACTTGTTAATTTGTCCTCTATTAAAGCAAATAAATTAAAAAGAAGATATAATTTTGATACCAAAAACAGAGTTTGAGATTGGTTTCGGTTTTAATCAATCTTACTAAGTGGCATCGTGTTACCCAGAAACTAGGTTGTGAAGGTCAGATAGGCAGTCGATCCATGTAAAATACTGGTATTCAGCTGTATCCGATTAGACCGGAAGGCGACCCCAAGATATTTAGGAACAGGCTAGGTAGATTGATTGAAGACAGACGGACGAACACACAGACGTCAGTGTAGGCTTCTTCGTATTATATAAGGAGACTGCGGAAAAGGAGCGGGAGATCTCTTCCAGCCCCCCTAAATGAATCGGGGACATCCGTCGCCCCCCACACAGCAGGACCCGAACGACGTCGCGGGGGGAGTTTTACACCTCATTCCCCCTGCGGGCCTGAGGTACGGTCATAGGCGGGCCGGCAACAACCGGGGATCGCGGAAGTCGCACCAGATCCCATGATCCCCGGTGCAAGTGTGGGAGGGGAACACCGGGGTGGTTTTTAGTCAGTAGAAGTCTGACAGACCCCTCCGCCCCGTCCCAGGGCGGAGGACAACCATGAGGATTTTACACCCCGGAACAAAAAAAAGGCTTCGTGATATAGTTTTATACTAAACCCCAATAACATTGCCCGATCTGCAGGCTTAGCATGACACTCTATTTCTTCGAAGAATAGACACGGCTCTTTCTATACAAAGTGACATTTCGTTTCTCAGTTTTTGACATCTCACCATAGAAATCCTTCTACAATCTGTCATCTTGTCTTTCGTTTCTAACGATCTTTGTCTAGGTCCTCTTTTAAGTAGAAGCATTTCTACGGTGGGATGTCAAAAAAGGAGAAACGAAATGTAATATTGTATGGAAAGGGACGTGTCTATACTTCGAAGAAATAGAGTGTCATGCTAAGCCTGCTGAACATCAAATCGAACCCAGGACCTTATAAGTATGATTAGCAGTCGCGCTTGCAACCACTAGACTGCTAGACCAACGAGGAGGCCAGAACTATACACATACTAACATCACACCTTGTTTCCTCGAAGGGTTGGACAGAGGTGTACCTGTTGTACACCCACATTTCGCCAGTTATGTTATTTTTTACATTATCATTTATTTACATAAACAAATTACAAGATGATTATTAACATTAACTAAATTAAATTAAAACTAAGTTAAGCTTAAAAAAGGCCCTCGGGGCATTGTACCGAGGATGCTGGCGGCATTTCCTCGCTGAATTGCAATGCTGATGCGTTGCGCGAGAAAGCCGCCAGCTTTTCGGTCACCAGTTACATCAACTAGACGTTTCGCGATTTCCGCAAATAACTTATGCGCACTGGGACCCCACGGACCGAGGGTCTCGACGCCAAAGGGCACAAAGTTGTACTCTCTGCCAAGGCCGAAGTTATGTTTAAGTCCCATGTAACAGGGCCTGCTTGCTATAAACCGGGCACAAATCCAGACACCGCGCTGCTATTGAGAAATTCCAGATGGAAAAACTCAATAACACTTTGCCCGACCCGGGAATCGAACCCAGGACGTCATGGTCAGCAGTTGCGCATGCGACTACTAAGACACCAACGAGGAAGCCAAACTTTATAATAGAAGTTATTACAGGTTTCCTATCTCGTGCACTTCAAAAAACAAGAATGTTTACAGATTAAAAATAAACAAACAAAAATTATTTAGAGAACATCAAAGATATTGTAATCGTAAAATGTATAAAAAATAAGCACTAAAAGATTACGTTCGCTTATAAAAAGACGTTAAAACGTATATTTTTACAGCTTTAAGGCTTCTACATACTGGCGCGACTTGTCGCGCGACGCGACGCGACACAAAGACACCGCGTGTAGCGCTACACGCGGTGTCTTTGTGTCGCGTCGCGTCGCGCGACAAGTCGCGCCAGTATGTAGGAGCCTTTATTCGAGATGCTAGTAATAAAACCGGTCACGTGCGAGTCGGACTCGTGCACGAAGGGTTCCGTACCGTTATCTATAAAAACGACAAAAAAAATCATGTCTGTTGTATGGGAGCCCCGAAAATATTCGTTGTATTCTGTTTTTTAGTATTTGTTGTTATAGCGGCAACAGAAATACATCATCTGTGAAAATTTCAACTGTCTTAACTATCACGGTTCATGAGATACAGCCTGGTGACAGACGGACGGACAGCGGAGTCTTAGTAATAGGGTCCCGTTTTACCATTTTGGTACGGAACCCTAAAAATACATCTTGTCTTCAGATACCTGTTAAACCGAACGTTGCTTACCTATTAAACGTTATAGTTCATGAAATCTGCCTAGCCTTTTCCCAACTGTGTTGGGGTCAGCTTCCAGTCTGCAGCTGAATGCCAAAATTTTACATGGAGCGACTGCCTATCTGACCTTCACAACCCAGTTTCTGCGTAACTAGTAACGACATACGGTGCCGAAACGTGGACACTGACAGTCGGGCTGATCCACAAATTCAAGGTCGCTCAGCGCGCCATGGAGCGGCTATGCTCGGAGTTTCTTTAAAGGATAAGATCAGAAAAGAAGTTATCCGGAAGAGAACCGGAGTTACCGACATAGCCTGCAGAGTAAGCAAGCTGAAGTGGCAGTGGTCTGCCCATATTTGCCGAAGGACCGATGGCCGGTGGAGCAGACGAGTCCTGGAGTTGAGACCACGTATCGGCAAACGTAGTGTGGGACGCCCCCCAGCTAGATGGACCGACGACCTTGAAAAGGTGGCTGGGACAGACTGGATGCGGAAGGCGGAGGACAGGGTGTTGTGGCGCAGCCTGGGAGAGGCCTATGTCCAGCAGTGGACTGTTATAGGCTGAGTTGATTGATTGATTGATTGAACTAGTAACGACTGTCAAATATCTACGAATGCCTGCCGGGACCAACGGCTTAACGAGCTTACCGAGGCACGGTGCAGGTGGGGTCTCGATTTGTGACGGATGGTCCAACCCCATTCTGCCCAAGATAATGCCTGGACTTTAAAAATACTGTAACCTCTGAGTTTGTTTTAGAGTTTCTTGTCAGAGTAGTCGGATAGGAAAAACCAACCACATCTAGTTTTGAAATAAAATATAGCAATTTAATCGAACCTTTAAAAAAATAAAAAAAGAGAGAAACAATTCCTATTTTGGGGACCTAACTTGGATGTAGAGCTCGGTGGCCGCTGTCACGGCACCGCTCGCTTCGCTCGCTCGGCTCGCGCGTGGTTTGTCACAGTTCTAACCTAGCCTAACCCGTTTGGTGGGTGTACCTTAGCTTAGTTAGTGAGATAAACCTTGAGACCAGAATGTTCACGTTATTTTCTAAATGAGCGCACTTTTTTTTTAGTTGAGCCTCTTTTGCGCAATAAGATTTTAGAGGTCATTAATTAAAAAAAGTGTCCATCATTAGAAGGCGAGCATCGAAAAGTTTTTAGAGGATAATATTTCTTTTTTTCTCAGTAGCCACCCGGAGTCTGCATTTGAGCCCAGTTGATACCAACAGCCTCGCCTCCTGTTACATGGGACTTAACCTTTTGACCGCCACAGTCATGTATAGATGATAGAGCAAAATGTGCCCAGCACGCCACGGTCACGACTACATGACAGATGCTAAGGAATAATTCGTAGCTTGGCGCCGTGGGCACGTCTTTGCTTTTTTGACGCGGCGGTCAATAGGTTAAACATAACTGGTGGAACGTGGGTGTATTATAAGTACACCTCTGCCAAACCCTTCGAGGATTGCAGGCGTCATGTTATGTTATTTAAATATTTCCCATAAAAATAAAATTTATCAAATGTTTTTCGAAAACCAACACGTTAAACTAAAAAAAAACACTTTCTCAAATCAAAATCAAGAAATCAAAACGCATTTATTCAAACTCGGCTGATAAACGGCACTTTTAGAACGTGAAAATTACATAAGACAGTCCCCCAAAAACTCCCACCCTTCACCACTTCCTAGTGCTTTAGCTGAGAAGCAGAAGTGGCGCAACAAACTCCCCAGCAGTACAGCTGTCTGTTCGAAAAACTTGATTCTATACAAATCGTATGGAAAGTAATTAACATTACGAAACACAAAACGTTAAATTACATTATTTGCCACATGTTAGCTAGCACACGCCACTCATTCTCCTGCCCTTATCCCAATTTCCCAATTTGCCCTTGTCCCTTTCTTCCATACTTCTCTATTACTTGTCATCTCGGTAGAGGTACTTGTACCTTGTACTGGTACCCCCTTTCTATCCATATCATCCTTCACACAGTCCATCTATCGTTTCTTTGGTCTTCCCCTACTCTAATAGCCATCGATATTCATACTCAAGACTTTCCTCATTCCTCCGCATCACATGCCCATGACACACATCACTATACCAACAAGACTATGAATAAAGAAAGCCTTGTTGTTGTAGCAGGTGGCTCACATGGTAAACGGTGGTGCTGCCATTCCAAAGACAAAGCTGGAATGTCTCATGTGTCTGTAGTAACACCATCACCCGAAACATGCTGCTTGACAACAGAAATACATATAGTGTTAGTATTTCCTCAGACGAGCTCCTTTAGAAAGAGTTCTACTATTGGGCACAAAGACTATGCCAAGGGGGACCGTGTTACCCAGTAACCGGATTGTAGGGGTCAGGAAGACAGTCGCTCCATGTAAAATACTGGTATTCAGCTGTATTCAGTTAGACAGGTACAGCCGACCCCAAAACAGTTGGGAGAGGAACAGATGATGCGGATTGTGACTGCGTCATAATGCAATTTTCAAGTGACTTTGAAATGTCTTTAAATTCAGAAAACCAATATGCGTCTTTTTTGTTGGCAATAGTTCCCAAAACAACTCTTAGCAAAATAATAAAAAGGAAAACAGACAGACAAATGGAAAATTTCTATGCAAACCAATCCACAAAGTGCATTTTCAATCTAGTTAAATAAATATCTTTAGCAGTAAAGCTGTTCTGTGACTCACGGACAGACAACTC
This sequence comes from Atethmia centrago, assembly GCA_905333075.3. Classification (NCBI taxonomy): domain Eukaryota; kingdom Metazoa; phylum Arthropoda; class Insecta; order Lepidoptera; family Noctuidae; genus Atethmia; species Atethmia centrago. Next base: position 13,309,582 of record HG995396.1, on the reverse strand, counting down.
ACAGCCGGGCTTGCGGAGGGTGAGCAATGGGTAGCTCACCGTCCGGTAAGGACCAGGCCCGGGTCGACGGCGCGTTGTATTCCACGCGCGCCTCAAAGAGATGTCGTCAGCGCAAGTGTAGGGGTCTACCAGGGCCGATGCCTGCCGGGGTCGCGTGGCAGTCCAAAAGGGTTACCGCGGCCCCTGGGAACACGGAAAACGGAAGGAATATGGGTGGCTTTTAGTCAGTAAGAGTCTGACACACCCTCCCGCTCCGTCCAGAGCGGGAGAAGTTATTTGATGATTTCCCACCCAAAAATAAAAACAACTCACAGCCAAAATCATTGAAAATAAAATAACATCTCATCTGTATTCCCCGCAGATGTGGGCAGAGGTGGATAATATCTACACCCACATTTCGCCAGTTATGTTTAAGTCCCATGTAACAGGAGTGAACTTATTGCCATCAACTGGGCACATTTCCAGATTCCGGGCTGGTAATAGGGACCCCCTATTACCAGCCCGGAGTATAGTAGTAGTAGAGAATAAGTAATAGGGGCGAGCGAATTGCCATCATTTAGGCACAAACCTGGATTACGGGCTGCTGCAGATAAATTTCATATGGAGAGCCCAATCATCTGCCTAGAATTCTCCCAACTAAGTTCGCGTCGGTTTAGAGTCTAACCAGATGCTGCTGAATACCAGTATTTTACATAGAGCAACTGCCTATCTGACCTCCACGACCCAGTTACTGGGTAATACGATATCCCTTCGTAAGACCTGAAAACCCTAATGCCTCTAAAGAGGGAAACATGAAATTAGAAAGATGAATTTCTCATGGATTCAACCTAGGTAGAACCTGGGTAGAAGAGCACTCAAACTATGTTTACTCGAACTGCGGTGGCACCGTCATGAAAATGATGGCACCGGAGTTTGTCGGTGTCAAAAAGATCTCTGGGAAAGCACACTAACTTACATTCATAAATAACGTTTTTGTGACATCATTCGACGGTAAATCGCGATAGTCAGGAAAGAAAGGATTTTTCAAACCTGGTTGGGATTTGAAAAATCCTATCTTAAGCCCTAGGGTTAAGAAACCTGAGAGGGTCAACGATGAGGTCGAAGTTTATTTGGCTAATTAAAAAAAAATCTTTTGTAGTCGTAGAGGTCTTGGCGAAGGAGTTCTTCTGGGAAGCCCTAGGGTTAAGAAACCTGAGAGGGTCAACGATGAGGTCGAAGTTTATTTTGCTAATTAAAAAAAAAACCTTTTGTAGTCGTAGAGGTCTTTGCGAAGGAGTTCTTCTGGGAAGCCCTAGGGTTAAGAAACCTGAGAGGGTCAACGATGAGGTCGAAGTTTTATTGGCTAATTAAAAAAAAACCTTTTGTAGTCGTAGAGGTCTTGGCGAAGGAGTTCTTCTAGGAAGTAGGTACATAATACCATCATACCTATTTCTGCCGCCAAGCAGCGTTGTTGTGTACCGGTTTTTGAATGGTATGGGTGCCGCTGTGGCGGCATCTACAACGCTCCATGCGAACTACGCATCAAAGACCTGACGTCACACAAATCCTGCATCGCGCAAGCGAGAGAGTTTACCGCGCGACTGGCTTATATACAACACCCCGACATCAACCGTCGTGCATCACAGCATCCACTGTAGGTGAGCACCAACCAAAACCGACGCCCTCATTGCTGGATCGGTTCTTTTCGGGCCTTACCTGGAACTAAGGATCTCACCCGGCAGGGGCTTGGTCGCACGGGCGTCGTGAAGCACTTCGGGCGCTCCTACAGTCACATTCAGAAACAATTTAGAGCGCTAAAGGGTCTCTACGGCTAGGTATGTAATAGAGGACCCCCTCCTGCGCAAGAGGGTGGGGAATCAGTAATTGGGTCCCCAATTATGGGGCTCGAGAGACCAATCCCTCGGAGCCATAAAGCCCAACGCAATCTTCCATGCGCCGCCCTGAGACCTCGTATGAACCGTCGAGCAGCCCACCAGACACAACACCCGACTGGTCGGACGATCCTCCCTTTTCTATAAAGTATGAGTGAACTTTAAACCCTGTTCCTCATGCCTTTGTACCACTGTTATTACAGGCACATTTATACACTTCAGTTTCCTCTCTGGGATAGTAACGCACCTGCGATGCCTCTAGTAATGAGGATGTTCAAAACGGCGGTGACCAATCACCATCAGAGGGTGTCTGCTGGTTTGCCACACATTATTATAGGGCAATAGAATTTGGAATGTGTACCTGTGTTATTATTTTTTCTAATCTGTAGTTTACTTGAATTTAAATTGTTGACATTTTAATTTAATCCTGTTTTTTTTTCCTTTGTAAGTCATTTTTTAATCTGTATTTTACTTAAATTGAATTTAAATTGTTGACATTTTAATTTAATCCTATGTTTTTTTTTTGTGAGTCATTGTTTTAATTTATTATTAACGATTTTATAATTATCATTTGTAATAGTTGTCTTAATGCGACTAATTTTGTACGCCATGATTGGCAAAACATGTAGCTACCTCTTATTATTTTTAAGACCTGTATAATTCTGCACTCATGTTTTACAAAATAAATATCTTGTATCTTGTATCTTGCAATATTTGACTGATTCTCTTATAACTTATTGCCGTTCTAATGATGCACGCTTTTGTAAGCAATTGAGCCTCTTTTTAACTTTCTGGCCGTTTCTTACAGTTCGTCGCTGTAACTGAGGTAGGGTACACCGATCAAATGGGTTAGGTTAGGTTAGAACTGTGACCAACCGCGCGCGAGCTAGCGAGCGAGCGCTATATCCAAGTTGGTCGCAGTCACTTAAACTAATCACTATTAGAGTGGTCAATAATATTTTTAGGAGTGCAAAATGGGAATTATTAGAGGTTCGATTAAATCAAAATGCCATCATAATAAATAACAACTTCATGTCCCGCGAAAACGGCACAGATTATACACAAACGTCAAACGTCGCGCTGCCAAAACTATTAGACCACTTTACAGATGAAAATTAAATTAACATGCGAACTGCTTGGTCGCGTGGCATCCCGCCAAAAAGTAGCGTGATAGTATTTAGTTTAGATAGTAAAATATTTGGACACGCGTAACTACGAGAATTTTAAGCTAATCTTTAAGCGTTCGGCATGTTTTCTTTTGTTTCGGAGACTGAAAAATAGTTTTCTTGCATTCTTTTAAGAACTTGTGCAGATCACAGAACGGCCGTACCGCAGCTATAGACCAATAAAATTCGTGGCGGGGAATAAAGGAAAAGTTTCGTTTTCTAAAGTCGAATTATTAATTCACTGGAGTATGACATGTGCTAGCTGTCACTTTGTGTATTTATTGTAATGGTAGTAATGGTTTAGTTTAAGACGCTGACAACACCTAAGCCGCGGTCACTGTCAAATTACATATAAAAGAAAGAGTAGCGCGATGACAAAACGCTTGTAATTTATTACAAAATATGAAGCAATTATCCATTTACTCAAAATTCAGTTGAGTAATCGAAAATAAAAAACAACCAAGTTCTGCATTCAAATAAGACGTACTTGTTATTCATTAAATACGTAACGTATGTTGATATTGAATACAGATATTTTGGATTAGAACTCAAGGTAAGAGGTTAGTTTAACATTTGTTTGTATCGAGTTTTTTTTTCAAAACGTGTTTTGGTAACAACCAAGTTCTGGGAAATATGTTCAAAATTAACATATATTTTTTCCGCTACCACAAACTATACAGATTTGGCAATTTTTTTTCTTAAGAGAAGCCTATTTTGGTCAATTCGGTCTTGTCAGCGCCTTAATGAAAATATAATTTATTGCTAGTTAATGTATCATTAACTCATTTAAAGTTAGTCAATGAAACTGGCGAATTATATAAACTGACGACTGAGGGAAACTGACCGCGTGATACACGGACTCGAAATTACTTTGTGGTACCGAGGTAAGTTAATGAACAATTAACGAAAAGATAATGAACAATTCCCTTTAGGTTAGGTATACGTAAAGTTCTCGTAAATCGTGGTACCTTGTGGAGGTCGGATAAGCAGTCGCTTTATTTAAAATACTAGTATCCAACTGCATAGACTGGAAGCTGACCCCAACATAGTTGGGAAAAGGATTAATTAAAAAGGAAACAGATTGATAAATTGAAGCAAAGGTAATGGTTCGCTCACTTTTACTGCCAGATTGCATATAAAGGTTGCTCTACATTCAAAAGCATATCGTGGTAGATGTTAAACTGTTTATTCCAGAAGCACCAATATTAACATGTAGCAATCATATATAATTTAAAAAAAAACCGGCCAAGTGCGTGTCGGACCACGCATGAAAGTTCCGTAGTTGGGATGAATTTATACGTCGATGTACCTCACGGTCAATTCTCCAATCGCAAATTTAAGTTGGTCGACTATTACTCGTTAACTTGTAAAGCCTGCTTAGCTGTGATAGAGTTCCTTTTAATTTTGTTACTTATATATCCATAAACAAACATTTAGCTGGCAGCCCCCCCCTGCCAGCTAAATGGACTGCCTGCCTGGACACACAAGACTCAAACAAAAATTAGCACTTTAAACTTTAATATTACGCCAATGGATCCCTGAATGAAAAAATGGTTTTCACGAACCCGCAATATTTTTGAACGGACTATTCAACGACACCCATCATTCCCATTTTACGTAAAATATTTTACTACTTTCTCGGAGTAATTAACATGTATAATGGTGCCGATTCCCTTGTTCACAAACTAAACTAAATTTAAGTTCAGTGCATCTTTTTCTTTCTATTTCATTAAGAAAAGGACAGAAGATAAATATTAGTTTAGTTCTGTCAAATTAATCAGCGCTTGACGTAAATTGACGTAATTTTAGTAGGCAAGTATTTAATCACGTCTAAACTTGTATGGAGTAGTGACAGGCGCTGATTAATTTGACAGGACTAAACTAAAATTTATCTTCTGTCCTTTTCTTAATGAAATAGAAAGAAAAAGATGCACTGAACTTAAATTTAGTTTAGTTTGTGAACAAGTGAATCGGCACCATTGTATACCCTTGCAAAAGTTTCTAGTACGAAGAGTCTCTGAGCTAAGCCGGGGACAGACAGACAGACGGACATGGCGAATCTTTAAGCGTTCCTTGTTGACTACGAAACCCTAAAAAATACTAAAAATAATAGCTCGTAATAACTCAGTCTTTTAGCAAGTACACGGCCGAGGCACATCATGTTTTGAAATTAGCAACGATAAATAAACTACCCACTTAGTTGTCAGGTAAATCAACACGAATATCCTTTTGGTCCTTCGAGCCGGATCGGTAATAACATGTAACTTTTATTTTAGAGTTCCTTGCCTTCTCTTATCCATAGAGAATTACGCTTTGGACAGGGAAACTACTAATAGGTCCAACTTTCTGCCTGACTCCTTTGCAATTCCAAATAGCCTGAAAATTGTTTAATTGAAATGAATGGTTTGACTACGAAACTCGGTTAAAACACATATTAAACAAACAATGGAGGAAATGTTGATGTGATCGAACTAAATTGACTAGACAAAGATAGCCCAGTCATAACTCAGTGATTAAGACGTAAACATTAGGATCAGTCGGCGCAGATGTTTAGACATTGTTGCAAGGGAAAGACTTGGTAACTGATCCTCTATAAACTTATTGACCCTCTAATGATCTATGCTTTTATAAATTAACGAAACTCTAAAAACATATCTTATCTTTATTTTAGAAATACGTACGTATGTAAGTATATTCTCATATTGTTTGTTTATATTTAAATAAGTACTTAAATAGTTTATTTTTATTTTATGTGTTTTGTTTTCTCTTCTACTCTAAAAATTGTGAATTGTATTACAATTCACAATTTATATGTATCTTCCTATCGCTGGAAGAGATTTCTTTTGAAATAAGCATCACCTTTGTACGTATTTTACTGTTCCTTTTCTTGTCTGTTCATTGTATGTGTGTACATAAACTGTTAAATAAATAAAGTAACTTATTGGGCTTCTAAAGATGCACACTTTTTTTTAAATAAATGAGCCTCTTTTTTAGCTTTCTGGGCTTTTGTCACAGTTGGTCGCAATAACTAAGCTAGAGTACCCCGACCGGTTAGGTTACCCCGACGGGTTAGGTTAAATCTTTCATCAAAAACGCGCGAGCTGAGCGAGAGAAGCGAGCGGAGCCGCGGCAGCGGCCGGCGTGCGCTACAGTTTGTGCCAAGTTGGTCGCAGTGACTACACAGTTAGTACTATGTAGTCACTGTGACCAACTAGGATTTAGTATTTTTAGGACTCAGAAATAGGAATTATTAGAGGTTCACAAATAGAAGCGTATTCATTAAGTATACAGGTTGAAATTGAAAACTTGCGACAAACTGAAATGGGACATTGTATACATCATTATTAACAACTTTTACTAAGGGACCAAAGCTGTGTGCATGTAGCTTTGGTCCCTTAGTAAAAGTTGTTCATAATGATGAGTACAATCTTCCATTTCGATTTGTCGCATGTTTTCAATGTCACCATGTATATGTGTTCAATTATAATTTTAGGAATTATTTGAGGTTTTATTAAATACAAGCCATTGAAATACTATGTTGAAAGGACAAAGATAGCCCAGTCATAACCAAACGATTGAGGCGTAAACATTAACATCGGTCGGCTCAGATGTTTAGACGGTTGCAATACGGATAAAATTATTCGGTTCACTCGCAGACGCTTGCGATCAACACACTGTAGGAACGGAAGTTAAGAAAAATGCCTACATATTTCGCATAGGTATAGGAGATATTAGATATGCGCTGCTGCTGGGAGTAGTGATTTTAAAGATACTACGTCGCGCTTCGATGGAATACCGCTTGGTATATATTGCAAACAGTGGCAATAAATTTCACCTATATTATCTTATTAGGCCTTAAACTTTGTTTTATTTGTACTAACCACGGTACTCTGAGTTTTTACTTAAAAAATTTCAATCGCTAATATTTTTGACATATAATAAATTGGAACAATGTCACTGTCAGTCAATAATATGACAGATTGAAAACATTTCATTAATATTCAATTCTTCATTGGTAGCTATTTCTATCAAAGCAAATGATTGATTATTTATAAGTATGTGCGACAGTGACACAATGGATGGATCACTGTCCTTTCCAAGGTTGCCCGGAAGGGATCGTAGAAAGCGATAACGCCTCCCATTGTATAATTAATTTGTAGTATTTGATTAATTTTTTTATATGTATTTTTGTAGTATACAAATATATTAAATTTATGTATAAATAAATAAATAAATGGAAGTAGTTTTAATTGTGCTAATAAGTAGTTAAAACATTATTCTTTCACGTTTCAGCAACTTGGCACATCAATATCAGCAGAAACCATGACTGAGCCGATGTAAATCTTGGCTGAGGTTGTTGACATGTGGCCGCAGCGGTCTTTATGCCTAAAAGCTAAAGTCGATCGGTAAAGCTTACGGTCAATGGCCCTGTGGCCAAAAGCCTCGACCAAGGCTGTCGCTAGGCGACAAATAGAGTTGCGTCGGTCGCAGCTTCGCGCAGCCCTGGTGGCGGAATGGCGGGACAGGCTTTCACGCCCTACCACGGCCAGACCATTGAGGCAGTCCGGCCGGTACTCAGGCGCTGGCTCGGCAGGAGGCACAGCTCCCTGTCGTTTCGGGTGACGCAGGTGCTCTCGGGGCATGGTTGCTTCGGAAGTACGTGTGTCGCATAAACAGGGAGCCGGACGCCCGGTGTCACTACTGCGTCGACTGCCGGTAGGACACGGCGCGGCATATGCTGGCGAGTGTGCCGCTTGGGAGGAGCCGCGCCGTGCCCTCGTCTCAGGAGTAGGCAGTGGTCGTACATGGAGGCTGCGGAAAGGGAGCGGGAGATCTCTCCCACTCACCCTGCCCGCAGTAGGAGCACCGGGTGTCAGCGGAGGACAGAAAACGCCCTCGTCCAGCACCCCTGTGTGGGGGGCGACGGACTCGGGGACTAGCGTCGCCCCCCACACAGCAGGACCCGAACGACGTCGCGGGGGGAGTTTTACAACTCATTCCCCCCGCGAGCCTGAGGGGGCCCGCAATGGCGGGCCGGCACCAACCGGGGATCGCGGAAGTCGCACCAGATACCATGATCCCCAGTGCAAGTGTGGGAGGGGAACACCGGGGTGGTTTTTAGTCAGTAAGAGTCTGACAGTCCCCTCCGCCCTGGGAGGACATCCATGAGGGTTTTCCACCTCGGAACAAAAAAAAAAGGCTATCGTTAGGCAGTTGGATGCAGAATCATAGTAATTTTTGGTGAGGGATTCTTACATGTTATATAAATGTTGTGAGTTTCCGGCTGCCATTCGTAGATGTTTGACAGTCGGCGCGGGTAGGCAGAAGACTGAAAGTCTGACAACTAGTCTTGCCAATGAGAATTGTATTATTAAGATTTAGATTCTACAATTTAGCCGACCCCAACGTAGTTGGGAAAAGGCTAGGTAGATGATAATGATGAGATTCTACAATTTATATCCTATAATTTTGATTTTTGTTGTAATGACAAACATGTAATTTGGTTTATATGGGTTTTTATTTTTATTGTTATTTTACATGGACTCTTGTGTACCTTGTGAATGTGAGAACGTTGTAGGCTTAATAGACTAGATATATATTTTTTTTTGTTAATTACTTTTAATTGTCCTCTCATACCTATTAACACTGTAATTTGAATACATTGTAAAAGCCAATTACTTTTAACAGAGTGAAGTTTCTTGCCGGCTCTTCTCCATAGGAAACGACCAATTGGAACCGTGCACCTAGCTTCTGACGTTTCATAAGTGCCCATGTAGGTTTATGTGAAATAAAAATATTTTGATTTGATTTAAGAATTTTTGTATTTCTTACTTTTCCCACTACTCACTTTTTTTTTTTTTTTGAGGCTGGGAAATCATCAAATAACTTCTCCCGCTCTGGGCGGAGCGGGAGGGTGTGTCAGACTCTTACTGACTAAAACCCACCCGTATTCCTTCCTGTTGCCTGTGTTGCGGGGGCCTCGGTGACCCATAAGTACCTTCCCGCGACCCCAGCAGGCATCGGCCCTAGTGGACCCCTACTATATGTGCTGACGACATCTCTTTGAGGTGCGCGTGGAATACGACGCGCCGTCGACCCGGGCCTGGTCCTTACCGGACGGTGAGCTACCCATTGCTCACCGTCCGCAAGCCCGCGCCTACGGTGGCCGGAAATCCGCCCGGGATTCCCGACGCCCTGGGCGTCTCCTGCAGCGGCTAGGGGCGAGAGGGCGCGAAACTTGCCTTTCTACTACTCACTTAGATGCATATTCATTTGTAATCTTGTTGTTTGTTTAGAGGTTCCTCTCTCTGGGGCCCTGACCTGCGGCGTAATAAGGTAGTACACAATCAGTTGCAATGTGTTTCATTTTGACAGTTCAACAACATTCAGTGCGTTTTTTACCTTGTTGAACAAACAAATTTTTCGAACATATGAAGCAATGGATATCAATATACTTCAAAATCATTCAGGTTGTTATCCATAGTGTGTTACGTAATTAGGTTGCTGGTCAATAGCTTACATTTTGTTTCCCATACGTTCTTTCAGTTTCTTGTATAATATTTTTTTATATATTTTTTTCATTTTGGATATAAATTATAAAAAAAACTATACCTACCTATATGTTTCTGCTTTATTAGTGACATATATCCATCCAAAATACATATATAACGTGTCAAACTTGCCAATAATAGCTATTAGTAATGTTTTAGTTTTTTAATAATATTTTTTACATATTTTTTTCATTTTGGAAATATTATGAAAAACTATACCTATAGGTGCCTACTTTGGTATTGAGATATATCCATTCAAAATACATATATAACGTATCAAACTTGCCAATAATAGCTATTAGTACCTAATGTTTTAGTTTTTTTAATAATATTTGTTACTTATGTATTTTTTTTGTTTTTGGAAATATTATAAAAAGCTATATCTATAGGTTCCTACTTAGTTTATGACATATATCCAATCAAAATACATATATAACGTGTAAAACATGTCAATAATAGCTATTAGTAATGTTTCAGTTTATTTAATAATATGTTTTATGTATATTTTTCATTTTGGAAATATTATAAAAAACTATACATATAGGTGCCTACTTTGGTAATGACATATATCCAATCAAAATACATATATAACGTGACAAACTTATCAATAATAGCTATTAGTAATGTTTCAGTTTTTTTAATAATATTTTTTATGTATTTTTTTTTCATTTTGGAAATATTATAAAATACTATACATATAGGTGCCTACTTTGGTAATGATATATATCCAATCAAAATACATATATAACGTGTCAAACTTGCCAATAATAGCTATTAGTAATGTTTCAGTTTTTTTAATAATATTTTTTTATGTATTTTTTTTCATTTTGGAAATATTATAAAAACTATACCTATAGGTGCCTACTTTGGTAATGACATATATCCATTCAAAATACATAAATAACGTGTCAAACTTGCCAATAATAGCCATTAGTAATGTGTGGTTAATACAGGAACGCCAATATTAGCTCGTACTGGAAGCCATTAAATATCATAGTTTACTTTGGCAGCCCCGTTTACGTCGGCGCCACACTTCGCCTCGTTGTTTTGTTGTGAATATGTGAACAATGGACAGCAGTTCTACCGTCCTGTTCAAAAGTCCTCAAAGTTCCTCAGTGGTTTTCCTAAAGAGCGTTTTTTGACACTGTAAAGTAAACCCATCATTTTCATGACAGCCGTCACTGTGGCCGTTATGTGGCGGTCACCAATCTTCCAGGAAACCGCAGCTTTAGTCTTTAAACCAGAAAACTTCGGATGCCACAGGTTTTTGAAGAGTAAACGTCTTTAAGCGCGTTGATCGATTTTTGGTAGGGGATAAACTTATGGGTTCGTGTTACCGAGATGACCACGCCGACATGCTGTAGTAGCGGTGACCACTGAAAATCACCGCTGTGATGTGTAGGTCTCCCATAGCACAGCACATGCGGAGTGGAAGCCTTCTTGTCACATGTAATGGCGTGCAGTTGCCGACTATATATGTTCTGTGTTCATAAGCATAACTCTGTTTTGTTTAATTACATACATACATATATAAACTCACGCCTTCTTCCCATGGGGGTAGGCAGAAACTATAGAACGCCACCTGCTACTCTCCTTACATACTCCTTTTGCTTCGTTTACGTTCATACATCTGGTCATACACGCACGCCGGTTGCGAGTACTACGCACCTGACCTTTTGAAGAACATCATTAATGAGGTCACTATATGTCTTTCTGGGGCGTCCCCTCCCGGTATTTCCACTCACATCTGCCTTGTAAATACCTTTTGTTAGTCGCCTTTCATTCATCCTCTCAACATGACCAAACCATCCAAGCATACTCTTTTCAATTTTTGTCACTACATCTTCCTTTAAACCGCACCGTTGCCTTATCACATAATTTTCCAGTCTATCATTTATAGTCACACCACACACGCTTCTCAAGGAACGCATTTCTACAGCATTTACTCTACTTTCATGCTTCTTTTGCCACACCCAACATTCACTTCCATACATAAGTGTAGGCACACCATTATGAACAGCCAGTCGAGCCTCTTTGTTTTATTATCTATTTGAATTAGCATAGCTTTTATTGCACGTGCTTCTGTGACAAATAAATCTATGTTTTCTTTCTTTTGTTTTTCTTTTTAGTAAGTGAAATTGACCTCGTGAAAAGTTTAATTTTTGCATTGTTTAAATTTTGTTTTAGATAATCATTATTTTATTAAAGTGAAAACGTCTTTAGTCGCGTTGAGCGATAAGTTTCTCTGCTGTCTGTAGTCCTCATCACTTATTTAACTCTGGGATCTTAGCATCTGGCGACTGCATTGTCTTTTCCATTCCATGGTCATATTTTAATACCGTGGGAAACATTTTCCAAATGGCATTTGCAGGCCAGCCATTAATTATTATAGTCAATGTCAGTTGATAACGGTCTGTAGGGTAGTTGAAAAAGATCAAGAGGGATGAATTAACGTAGCCCGCGAATTTCTTAACAAAAACGAAAAAAAAATTGATTTTCTTGGCCTAAATTGAAGGAAAATTGTGAATATTTTAGGCAGGTGTAATCAAATTAATTACACTTGACTAAAATATACCGACGATTTTACACACACCCTAATAATTATATTGCGCTGCATTTATTTTCCAGTATGATACATCTCCGTTGTGCAATACGTACCGATGCAATACTGACCCAAATATGACCATTTTTTTACACAAAGTGACAGCTAGCACATGTCAGATTACTCGCAGTGAATTAATAATTTGACTTTAATTCTAGAGTTTGACAAGTGGTTGCCATTTGTAGATCTTTCCAAGAAACTTGCGTTTTCGGCGTCTTTTTGCTAGATAGATGCTCATTACGGTACAGAACCCTTCGTGTGCGAGTCCGACTCGCATTTGGCCGGTTTTTGTTAAATAATGAGCACAACAACAATTTCTCTAGAGGATTCTTCGTGAAGACTCAAAGCACAGATTCTCAAGGTGAGATACTCATGCATTTTTAGCACTACCTGTCTTTGGAGCGGTCGGCTATTATTCAGGTGAGTCCCGGGTGTACAAGGAAGGGTGTATAAATGATTTTATTTCTGTAAGTAGGCTTTTACAAACACTTTTAAACGTCAAACATATGTATTATTTAAAACTAGATGAGCTCGGCGTTTCCTGTCCGACTACTCTAAGAAGAAAGGCCGAAACAAACTCAGAGGTCACAGTGTCTTTTAAAGTCCAGACATAATCTTGGTCAGATCATGTGAAGACCATGTCGATTGGTGTCTGAAATGGTCTTTTGATGAATGAACCACACAGACTGAGTGGTCCTGACCAATCAGTGCACGCATTTGTCAGTAGTTGTGCCGCTCAACTCAGAACTAAAGGAGCTCAACGATTCAACGAACAATACCAAAGAAAGGACATTTGGCTAGGCCGCAAAAAATACTCAAACTGCCAGACCATGTTAAAAACTAACTGAGACTAAAACAAAATTAAACAATGACCCACGTAGGTGAGTAAGGTAGGTGAGTAACATATTATTTTTGTACAACACTAGCTTTTGCCGGAATGTCGGAAAATATCCCACTGGAACGCACTACCGGGACCTTTAATGAATTATACACACAAACCTTCCTTATGAATCACTTCTTCCATTGGTGAAAACCGTTTGAAATTCCGTTCAGTAGTTTTTGAGTTTACCACGTTCAGACAGATAGACAGGCGCGGCGAGGGGGACTTGTTTTATAAAGTGTGTAAGGATGTCCCGGAATTAAGGCACACTACCCAACTCCCCAATTAGAATATTATGGTATAATCACAATACATGCTCTTTTTATGTATAACACATTTTTTATTTATTAAATTAGTTATATTGATTGTAGGAAAATTGTGGTCTCATTACAAATGTACGCTTACACAGTCGCTCACGTGTAAGCGTCTAGCGTAGCAAGTCATCGTCCATTTTGTTTTGTTATGTCTGTATACAGCGGAAGTGTGACTGTAACTACATAATCAGCCTATAATGTTCCCACTGCTGGGACACAGGCCTCCTCTCTGTGAGAGGGAGTGGGCCGTAATCCACCACGCGGGCCCAGTGCGGGTTGGTAGATGTCACATGTCTCCGATTTTTTGTTTCTAGGACATACCGGTTTCCTCACGATGTTTTCCTTCACCGTTTTGAGAGCAGTGGTGATGAAATAATTTACACAAAGTAAAGCGGCTGTCTTTTTTTTTGGGTGGGAAATCATCAAATAATTTCTCCCGCTCTGGGCGGAGCGGGAGGATGTGTCTGAATCTTACTGACTAAAACCCACCCGTATTCTTTCCGTTGCCTGTGTTGCGGGGGCCTCGGTGATCCTTAAGTACCTTCCCGCGACCCCGGCAGGCATCGGCCCTAGAGGACCCCTACATTTGTGCTGATGACATCTCTTTGAGGCGCGCGTGGAATACAACGCGCCGTCGACTCGGGAAAGCGCCTGTCTGGGTTCGAACCTGCGATCTACAACTCGTAAGTCGCGGCCGTTACCACTGGACCACCCTGTAACTTACGTAGTTTCAATTATTGTTGGAAAAAAATACTTATCTTGAAAAACCGGCCAATTGCGTGTCGGACCACGGACAATGAGGTTTCCGTGATTAGGATGAATTTATCCCAAAAGCAAACTCAACATTGTAGTTGAAAAACATGTTCTCCCATACATCGATGTACGTCACGGTCAATTCTCCAACTGCTAATGTAAGTTGGTCGACTTTTACTGATAACTTTTTTTTTTGGATGGGCAATCATCAAAGTCAAAGTCAAATTATTTATTTCAAATAGGCACATAAAAGGCACTTTTGAACGTCAAAATTTACAAATAAAATAGAATTGATTCTAGTTGCCCCTTCCAAAAGGTAGTTTCGTATGGAGAAGAATGGGCAAGAAACTCCACCGTTACTCTTTTAAAATGTTATACAAAATGTTGTATATGTACATTTTAAAATTATATGTGAGGACGATGCACCTTGAATAAAATTACTATACCAAAAGAGGTAAAAAAATAATGAAAAAATAAAGCAATGAGTGACAGATAAATTACTTATGTGATAGGTAAGTACATGACGCCCACATATTTACAAACATTGTAAAAGTATACATTTTCCTAAAAATAATAAAATAAAGTAATAGGTCAGTGTGTGAGTTAAAGACATCAAATACCTTCTCCCGCTCTGGGCGGAGCGGGAGGGTGTGTCAGACTCTTACTGACTAAAACCCACCCGTATTCCTTCCGTTGCCTGTGTTGCGGGGGCCTCGGTGACCCATTAGTACCTTCCCGCGACCCCGGCAGGTTTACTCGTAACTTGTGAAGCCTACTTAGCTGTGATAGTTTTCGTGAACGAAAGGTAACCTAAAAATGTTTTTGGTCAAGGTTTTATTTATCCACTTTGTCGGCGTGATTAATATGTATACCCATGCCAAATTACAGCTTTCTAGTAATAAGAGCCTCTGAGCTAAGCCGCGGACAGACAGACGCACATGGCGATACTATAAGGGTTCCTTGTTGACTACGGAACCCTAAAAATTACAGAAATCGATTCAAAACGATTCTGAGCAAACTAGGTGTTAATGTTTAGTTACACTTTGTAAATGAAAGAATATACTCTTAAAAAAAATTATTCTGGTTGCATTCGATCACTCAAGCAAATTTTGAATCAGTTCCAAAATTCAAAAAAAAAGCGTTCGTTTAAAATAAGACATCATTGTGGCGCGAAAAATTGAACACGTCCTTAGATTAATTTTATAAATAAACAATGTTTCATACATAACAGTAAAAATACGGAGTATGTTTTGTGATTATACCATAATATTCATACATACATAAACTCACTTTTCTTCCCATGGGGGTAGGCAGAAACTATAGAACGCCACCTGCTACGCTCCTTACATACTCCTTTTGCTTCGCTTACGTTCATACATCTGGTCATACACACACACCGGTTGCGAGTACTACGCACCTGACCTTTTTGAAGATGAGGTCACTATACGTCTTTCTGGAGCGTCCCCTCCCGTCATTTCCACTCACTTCTGCCTTGTAAATACCTTTTGTTAGTCGCCTTTCATTCATCCTCTCAACATGACCAAACCATATAAGCATAATATTCTAATTGGGGTGTTTGGTGTCGTGCCTTAATTCCGGGACCTCCTTACATAATTTAAGATTGCTTCTTATATAGCGGCAACGTCGTATCAATTCTGGTACCACGGCACTTCTGATTTCCCGGACGAAAACGGATCTTCCTGTCTTAAGGCGCTAACAAGACCCAATTGATCAAAATAGGCTTTGCTTAAGAAAAAATATTGCCAAATCTGTATAGTTTGTGGTAGCGGAAAAAATATATGTTAATTTTGAACATATTTCCCAGAACCAGGTTGTTACCAAACCACGTTTTGAAAACAAAATCTCGATACAAACTAACGTTAAACGAACCTCTTACTTTAAGTTCTAATCCAAAATATCTGTATCAAATGTCAACATACGTTACATATTTAATTAATAACAAGAATGTCTCATTTTAATGCAGAACTTGGTTGTTTTTTTATTTTCGATTACTCAACCCAATTTTGAGTAAATGGATAATTGCTTCATATCTTGCAATAAATTACAAGCATTGTGTCATCGCGCTTCTCTTTCTTTTCTATGCAATCTGACAGTGACCGCGGTTTAGGTGTTGTCAGCGTCTTAAATATGTCATGAAGTTAAACGTCAAGTAAGAACCCACAAACTTCAGAATTGCGCCCTAGGGACATTTCAGGCCTTAACAAGTAATTATGTGAACAGATTAGGACGTTACATTAAAAGAACCGGCCAAGTGCGTGTCGGACCATGCACAATGAAACGTTCCGTTGTTAGGATGAATTTATCCCATACATCGATGTACGTCACGGTCAATTCTCCAACTGCAAATGTAAGTTGGTCGACTATTACTCGTTAACTTGTAAAGCCTACTTAGCTGTGATACTGCTACTGCCATTAATTTTTTTTACATATCCAAGAACAACCATTTAGCTGGTAGGTTGACTAATAAAAAAATGCACTTTAAAGCTTAATATTATCTAGAGAGAAATAAATATCATCATCCCCACTTTAGGTACAATAGAAGTGCCCCAAAAAAAAAATATCAAGATTTTATTTTACCACTTCGTCAGTGTAATTTATATGTATACCTATGCCAAATTACAGTTTTCTAGTACTAAGGGTCTCTGAGCTAAGCCGGGGAGAGACAGACAGACCTAGACGGTCACGGCGAAACTGTAAAGGTTCCTTGTTGACTACGGAACCTAAAAAAAAAGGGTTGTTTCATGCAGAATGTATAAAAATCTCAGTAGCAGCCCGGAGACTGGATTTGTGCCCGATTGATGACAATAGGCTCGCCCCCATATTACATCCATACTAATACATACACATACTCACGCCTTCTCCACATGGGGGTAGGCAGAAACTACAGAACGCCACCTGCTACGCTCCTTACATACTCCTTTTGCTTCGTTTACGTTCATACATCTGGTCACACACGCACGCCGTTTGCGAGTACTACGAACCTCGCACCTGACCTTTTTGAAGAACATCACCAATGAGGTCACTATATTTTATGTCTTTCTATCCACACTAATAATTATCATAAATATGACACTAAAATTAGATTGACGAATAATCAAAATCGGCTCACGCGTTTGGTCTCTAGAGCGCCACAAAGGAACAAACATACACACATAGGCTGATAAACACATGACTGTTCTTTGCGTCGCGCAGTGTTTGTCTGGATTTCTGTCTGTCTGTTACCTTGTCACGCCTTAAGACGCTGACAACACCTAAACCGCGGTCACTGTCAGATTGCATAGAAAAGAAAGAGAAGCGCGATGATACAACGCTTGTAATTTATTGCAAAATATGAATCAATTATCTATTTACTCAAAATTGAGTTGAGTTATCTAAAATAAAAAACAACCAAGTTCTGCATTGAAATAAGACGTTCTTGTTATTAATGAAATTCGTAACGTATGCTGATATTTAATGTAGATATTTTGGATTAGAACTCAAGGTAAGAGGTTAGTTTAACGTTAGATTGTATCGACATTTTTTTCAAAATGTGTTTTGGTAGCAACCAAGTTCTGGGAAATATGTTCAAAATTAACATATATTATTTCCGCTACCACAAACTATACAGATTTGGCATTTTTTTTCTTAAGAGAAATCAATTTTGGTCAATTGGGTCTTGTCAGCGCCTAACGGCTGAACGGATTTAGATGAAATGTGGCACACGGGTAGACCATGACCGTGGGAATCCCGCCAAGGCTGAACTCGCGGTTAAAAGCTAGTGGGACTGTGGGACATAAGCATAACCACGAAATGTGGGTGTAACATTCGGGGTTAAGGTACATCGCTGCGTTGAGCCAAGTATTTTTGATACCTACTTGGCTCAACGCTGGTCCTGCTCCATAAGGGTGCATAAACTCGGGAATCCCAGGCCGATTCCCAGCCACCGTAGGCGAGTGCTTGCGGACAGTGAGCAATGGGTACCTCGCCGTCCAATAAGGACAACGCACAGGTAGATGGCGCGTTGTGTTCCACGCGCGCACGACGCGTTGTTTTCCACAACTGTAGGGATCCGCTAGGGCCGATGCCTGCCGGGGTCGCCAGAAAGTCTGAAAGGGATACCGAACTCGGGTGGGTTTTAGTCAGTAAGAGTCTGACAAGCCCTCCCGCTCCGCCCGGAGCGGCAGAAGTTATTTGATAACTTCACACCCAAAAAAAGAAAAGATTGCATAAACTAATTGATTAGCATTCGAAAATATTGCTGAAGATTGTAAAAAACTACCTTTGTATTGTATAAATTCAATCTCTTAGTATTGTATAATTGCATAGCACATGTGTGAGCAGTATGTACCTACTATAAAGCTACCATTTACTGAGTACATCTTTTATTGACTTGAATGTGCCCTGGCGGCTGAGAGTATGACATGCTCACTCTAATGTCTCGCTGATGGTGGCGCGTGTGTTGGATGGATCATTAAATTTCCCTTCAAAATGGTTGAGCTGAATGGTGCTGATCCATGCGTCATGTTCGTGAACGGGCGCCGAAAGTAGGGACTGGTCATCTCTTAGCTGCCACGGCTTATTTTAATTCTTGAATTGTTTTTGATTTTATCTTTTTATTACGAACGCTTTTCACGTGCCCGTCTTTCTACATTGTTCTCACATGTATAATTTCAACATGAATGATGTACTTAAGACGCTGACAACACCTAAACCGCCGTCACTGTCAGACTGCATAGAAAAGAAAGAGAAGCGCGATGACACAAAGCTTGTAATTTATTGCAAAATATGAAGTAATTATCTATTTATTTAAAATTGAGTAATCGAAAATAAAAAACAAACAAGTTCTGCCTTCAAATAAAACGGTCTTGTTATTAATTAAATACGTAACGTATGTTGATATTTAATACAGATATTTTGGATTGGCACACAAGGTAATAGGTTAGTTTAACGTTAGTTTGTATCGAGTTTTTTTTCAAAACGTGTTTTGGTAACAACCAAGTTCTGGAAAATATGTTCAAAATTAACATATATTTTTGCCGCTACCACAAACTATACAGATTTGGCAATTTGTTTTCTTAAGACAAGCCTATTTTGGTAATTTGCCTCTTGTCAGCGCCTTAACCAATATTTTGTTTTAAAAGAGTGTCCATGGAGTTTCTTGCCCGTTATTCTTCATAGGAACCTACTACGCTTCGGAAGGGGCAACTTTTTTTTTTTCGTTGGGAATGTACGAGTATTAAATAACTTTTTCCGCTCTGGAAGGAGCGGGGGGTGTCAGACTTATACTGACTAAAACCCACCCGTGTTCCTTCCGTTGCCTGTGTTGCCAGGGGCCTCGGTAAACCTTTCGAACTTTCCCGCGACCCCGGCAGGTGAAATGGGCAACTAGCTTCATCTTTCTGACTGACCGACCCTTTGTCAATTCAAAAGTGGCTGTAATTGGTTTATTTGAAATAAATGCTTTGAGTTTGAGTTGAGTTTACCTCTGCCTATCCCTTCTGGGAACAGAGGCCTGATTTATTTGTTATTATACTTAGCTCCCACTGGAACATGAAACAGCAAGAACACCAACAAAGCAATAAATTACTTCATGTGCTGCTTTCTATCCATTCTGAGCGCGGTGGACATCGAACAGGCGTCGCGGCGTCGGCGATGGATCACGCACGCAACAAGATTGGACAAGATTGACAAACTTTTATGGCTTGAATACGAGGCTTTTGGCTACTTTGTATGTGTGAATTTTATGTATTCTTTTTGTAATGTGCGTTTTGTTTGTGCAGAATATACATTTTTTTCTTCGTTTTCACGCTATCAGCGTCAATCACTTCTCCACAGTTCCACAACTATATGGATGTATATTGTGCGCATTCTTTTTGATTTTTTTTGAGACTCATTTTATGTTGTGTTATAAAATTCAAGCTTTTATTATAATAATAATATAACTTTAATTCAGACATACGTCCATATTGTTTTACAAAGATAGCGTTAATAGGGTGTTAGTAATACACACAAAATAAGAAATAAAAGATAAAATAAAAAGGTGTTAGTAAACAACACAAGTTACACAACAATGACTAGTCTATTTCCTATTTCTGTGCAGGTGTACACTTGCCCAGTACACAGTGAAAGGACTATCAATTTTGCACGCTAACGCTCTGAGGACACTGTGTTGGTGCTACCATGGACCCTGCTCATCATCGATGCAGTTCTTTTCCTAATAATGGCGAAGAAGTCATCGATGGAAGCATCCGCAAACATTGCGGAAGCACTACAGTGCCGGGGTTTTTTCAGAGCGTCGTTGTACGAACACGCAGAGGGTTGTTTTAGACTTCCCGCTTTTAAAAACAGTAAAACAGTTCTTCCTTCAGTTGGAGTTGAAGCTGAATTACAGGGTAAGTGTCTAGGTTTCTGGTTAAATGACTACCGATTAAAAATCCAGAAGGTATGTAATTTAAACCTCTTCTCAACTGGTTTTTAATCGGTTGAGAAGAGGTTTAAATTTCATGCAAATAAGAAAAAGACACCGGTGCCGATTCCCTTGTTCACAAACTAAATTAAATTTAAGTCCTTCCTTTATTTTCTTTCTATTTAATTGTGAAAAGGACAGAAGATAAATTTTAGATTACTCCTGTCAAATTAATCAGCGCTTGACGTAATTTTAGTAGGCAAGTTTTTAACCACGTCTAAACTTGTATGGAATAGTGACAAGCGCTGATTAATTTGACAGGACTGAACTTAAATTTATCTTCTGTCCTCTTCTTATTGAAAGAGAAAGCAAAAGATGCACTGAACTTAAATTTAGTTTAGTTTGTGAACAAGGGAATCGTCACCATTGAACACGCTTGCTCACTGCGTGTTGGCGATTCCAAATTATTGTTAAAATGGATCCGCAGTGCTAGCCCACGAAATTCTAATTTTCTTACGTTTTATGGCAATTTGCAGGCCAGTTTCAGGTTATATCTTGATCAAAATATGATTCGCGACCGTAACAAATATGTATTTACAGAATTATGATCATTAGAATCAATAATAAATCTTTCTTAGTTAGATTTGTTACTTAAGAACAAATCTCATAAAGAAAATTGTTAGGCAACAAATCTAACTTGGAGAGATGTATTAATGATTTTAATGTACCTATAGGTATACATTAAATTTGGTTTAATACATATTAATTTTTGTGACCCAAACACGGACGTGTCATCATAATGTACTGGGTAACACGATACCCCTTGGTAAGACTGGTTGTCAGACTTTCGAGCTTCTGACGACCCGTAACGACTGTCAAAGATCTACAAATGACAGCCGGGACCAACGGCTTAACGTGCTTTCCGAGGCACGGAGGGGTCTTGGTATGTAAAGATGGTCACCCATCAACGGACCAACCGCGGCAAGCGTAGCTTAACCCCATCAAACACAGACGTGTAATGTACACAAATAAATTTTGAATATCACTTTTGAAGAGCAAATAAGAAATATAAAAAAAAGTTTTACACACTGTACTGTGTGACAGATTAAATGAAAGGGCTTACTGTGAGGGTCTCAAATATATATTTATTATAATTTTATAATAAATACTTATAAATTATTTAAGAAAATACATTCAAATTGACCATTCACCCTTTTTTTTTGGGTGGGAAATTATCAAATAACTTCTCCCGCTCCGCGCGGAGCGGGAGGGTGTGTCAGACTCTTACTGACTAAAACCCACCCGTATTCCTTCCGTTGCCTGTGTTGCCAGGAGCCATGGTAACACTTTCGAACTTCCACGCGACCCCGGCAGGACCCCTTACCTCCGAAACTACTGAGCCTAAAATTTTGAAAAACATACGGAAAATAGTTCTTCACTTATAGACTACAGGAAAACCTATACGAAGTCTATGATCTTAAAATCATCATCATTTCAGCCGAAAGACGTCCACTGCTGGACATAGGCCTCCCCCAAGCACCGCCACTTCGACCGGTTTTGTGCTTCCCGCATCCAGCGGATTCCTGCGGCCTTCACAAGGTCATCGGTCCACCTTGTAGGAGGCCTTCCAACGCTACGTTTTCCGGTACGCGGTCGCCATTCCAGAACCTTTCGGCCCCATCGGCCATCTGTTCTGCGAGCAATGTGCCCTGCCCACTGCCACTTAAGTTTGGCAATTCTTCGGGCTATGTCGGTGACCTTGGTTCGCCTACGAATCTCTTCATTTCTGATTCGATCACGTAGGGAAACTCCAAGCATAGCCCTCTCCATTGCCCTTTGAGTGACTTTTAGCTTTTTGATAAGGCCCATTGTAAGCGATCACGTTTTTTTTTTTTTTACCAAATACCTACTATCAACAAAAAGGCTTGTGCAGACTAGCGCGATATCGCGACATGCAGCAATAAGCCCGTCGGGCCCGGGATTTCACCCCATTCTGCACGAGCCTTAACATGAGACGCCACGTTGTCTAGAAAAACAATGACACCGTGTCGGTCCTGACTCGCGTAGTCGGCCCCGATTGTTAAACGAATACTTATGACAGTCGGTACGAGGAGTCTATAATATCTTTTTACTTATTGTGGAGCTCAAATAAAATAGTTAATTTGATGTTTTATCAAACAAAAACATTTTTTTTTACGATTACAAACTGACATTTGCAGTTGGAGAATTGACCGTGGCGTTCATCGATGTATGGGAGAACATGTTTTTCAATTAAAATGTTAAGTTTGGTCTTGGGATAAATTCATCCCAACTACGTACTACTATGATTATCAATGTGAAAAATAACACGAGACGCCACGGTGCGGTGTCTAAGAAAACAGTGACACCACCATCGGCCCCGACTCCCGTAGTCGGACCCGATTGTTACACGAATAGGTACCTAGGATGTTATGATAGTCGGTATACGAGGAGTCAATAATATATTCTTACTTATTGTGGAGCTCATTATCCTTTAATTTAGATTGTTAAATGATTATTTACTCTTTTGCTGTTTTTAAAATTACGCAAACGAATTTAAGCGCAAATTTTATTTGTATTTTCTAGGATTGTCTTTGATCAGGATTCAGGAGTGCCTACTCACTAAAAAAAAATATATATCCTTCCGTGGTTCCCATATAAGTGGTATTTTGCTGGTATTGTCTAGGTTCATAGAAGATATCGCAATCATTGGTATTAAGAAATGGAAAAAAAAAAATAAAAAAACACGCATTTTTAGTTAAAATAATATTAGCCAAACAAATGCAACAGTTACTCACAGCTGTAAAAAAAAACACGCTTTGAAAAAAAAGAAAAAGTGGAAGGGCAGATAAAATTCAGCCTCATAGGCGTTTATTGTAGTAAATAAATTAATAATTCGGTTATTTATAATTTTGTAAAAAATACTTACATTCAGATTGACAGTCAACTCGCAAAACATCGCACTTAAATTACAATTAAAAAAAGGACACCAATAGACAACCGAATAAAAAAAGAAAATCGGAAAAATATTACAATCGTCGACCCTTTAATGTCTTTCGCCCAGACGCGTCCGATTTCAGTACACTGAATAAAATAACATTGCTAACAAAAACACCAAATTCACATATTTATTTCTCAAATTTTATTCATGGTAAAGGTTATTTCCTCTTTTATTTTTTACCGCGGTAATATTTGTGCGTTTTGACGGTAAAAATAGCAACGTTTACCGCGTCACTCACATGTGTCTCGGCCCGGGATCGGGCGGGTACTAGCGATCGAGGTTACCCTATTTCTAATTTATGTTACCCGAGATGTATTGAATAGGTATTTCATAATTAAAGGGGAACATGTGAAAAGGGAATAATGATTTTCTTTTTGAAGATTTAGTGTGATTTATTGGCATTTATTTTTTATATTCTTAGGAGTATTTTTTAGCACACAAATGGGTTTTTAATTTGTCCATTTTAACTACCTTTCTTATTTCCCTACATTGCGCTATAAGAATAATGCAATACCTATCAGTTGAGACTTGTTTTACGAGACCCACGGGAACAAAATTTGGGACTTATCTATCCCTAATTGGAAACTAAGCACCGCAACTAATCTGAACCGTAAGCAGCTCTTGATAGGACGATATTTGTTTCCTAGACTCCCTCTTTTTTCTTTACACGTTTTTTTATTCTAGTTACAAAATACTTACGCCATCTCCTTTCATACTCGTTCAACATGTTTTATTTTGAGTATTGTACGATCGCAACCAGTGTGCAGTGTCTGCGTATCAAGACCTGAATCCCAAATTTAAAACTACCTGTTACCAGGGGAAACTGTTTATGATGGCAACACTGCGGAAACTCCGCGCCGCCATTAACGTTATCGATGTCCCACAGATTAAAGTTCGGCTCGGGGATGCCGATACGTTTCGTTGTTGCTTCGTAGAAACTTTATTTTTAAAGAATAACGTCTGCTTGTAAAAATAATTGATCTGTCGTTCGACCGGCTCTACGATATAAGCTTATTTCGCGTTCTTACTATTTCGGGCCTCCTATCTCAAAGTCAAATAATTTATTACAATTAGGCACATAACAATAACTTTTAAACGTCAAAATTAACAAGAAAATAGAATTGGCCTCCTCTCTGTGAGAAGAGTAGACCGTAATCCACCACGCGGGTCCAGTGCGGGTTGGTAGATGTCACATGTCTTTGAATTTTTGGTTCTAGAACATGCCGGTTTCCTACACCGTTTTGAGAGCAGTGGTGATGAAATAATTTACACTAGTTAAGCGCGTCAGGGTTCGAACCTACGAGCTACAACTCGTAAGTCGCCACTGGGCCACCCTGCAATATGTCGCATAAATGGCTGCATTTTTATTGCATTGACTTAGAAGCTTGACCGTAGACCTACATATTTGATTTAGATTTCTAATTAATCCCTCCACGCGTTCCTGAGAAAAAGGGTCTTGACAGACTGACTGACAGACGGACAACGAAGTGATCCTATAAGGGTCCCGTTTTGCCCCTTTTGAGGTACCTACGGAACCCAAAAATTGTCAGCTGTTCCTCACATTTTTATCCAGAAGTCGCACTTTTTTATTGAACAAAATTTTCTTTTATATTTCAGAATTAGTCCCACGGTTAAAATATGGAATATGCATGTAATTGTTTTTTTCACTAAATCTATAATAGACAGTAATATAAACCCAAAAAAGTATTAAAAGTTAAATTATACTACTGCTTGTTGCTCGAAAAAATTATGAAACTCCAAAAATTTCTACTACCTTTCAAACGACTGTTTCTGTCGCGAGCATGATGTAACGTCATTTACCACGAACTTCTTTGTTAACATCTGTTTGTAGCCCCAAATCATATTAATTAAATTATTTGTTGTGCTTTATTCAAGCAGAAATCGCACTTATTTACTTACCTTAGTGAGATTTCAAGCACTTTGCTAAGAATAAATTCACATAGTTTCTTTCATCACTTCCGGCATTGTCGAAGACGATAAATAGATACGATAGATAAATGATAAACTAGCATCATCGAAGTAAAATAAATAAACAGTTAATTACTAATAACAATAATAAAACCATGGTCAGCAAGACGACCAGTCCCACAAGCAGCACCCGTTCACGAGCATTACGCAAAGATCAGCCATCGCCTCCCCTCGCCATGTTGAAGGGAAGGAGGCAACCCGAACCCCGACGCTACCGCAGGCAGTGACATCAAAGGGAGCTTGACGAAATTACTTGCATATTCACTATTGTTTTTTAGTCATTAGTTCTACACTCCCTGAATGCCCCTCATTTAACACACTGTACAACGGTTGGCACAGCAGCCATAGTGGCACTTGTTCAAACACTCACCCTACTAACTTAAGATTTATTGACATACCTATTTAACGTATCTTTCTGAATCATCATCTTTTTTTTTTTTTTGGATGGGAATTCATCAAATAACTTCTCCCGATCTGGGCGGAGCGGGAGGGTGTGTCAGACTCTTACTGACTAAAACCCACCCGTATTCCTTCTTGTTGCCTGTGTTGCCAGGGGCCTCGGTGACCCATTAGTACCTTCCCGCGACCCCGGCAGGCATCGGCCCAAGTGGACCCCTACTTTTGTGCTGACGACATCTCTTTGAGGCGCGCGTGGAATACAACGCGCCTTCGACCCGGGCCTGGTCCTTACTGGACGGTGAGCTACCCATTGCTCACCGTCCGCAAGCCCGCGCCTACGGTGGCCAGAAATCCGCCCGGGATTCCCGACGCCCAGGGCGTCTCCT
Source organism: Atethmia centrago (assembly GCA_905333075.3). Lineage (NCBI taxonomy): Eukaryota > Metazoa > Arthropoda > Insecta > Lepidoptera > Noctuidae > Atethmia > Atethmia centrago. The sequence goes on along the minus strand of HG995396.1, from coordinate 13,283,246 downwards.
GCGGCGGCTAGGGGCGAGAGGGCGCGAAACATGCCTTTCCGTCAACCGTCCCGCCTCCTCCTTCGCGAGCATTACTGCTTCGCAGAAGGAGGTGACGGCTGCCCATGCCCTCTCGCTCCGCACCATGGCCTGAACCAGGGCTGGACGCGAGAGATCTCTGCCGCCGATCGCCTCCACGAGGACACGGCGGTGCTCTGCCCAAGCTGGGCAGACCTCCACCGTGTCCTCCGGGCGATCCACACAGTGGTGACACCCGGGCGTTTCCTCCCGCCTTATCCGACACAGGAACCTCCCGAAGCTGCCGTGTCCGGTGAGGACCTGCGTCAGGCGGAAAGTGAGGTCACCGTGGCGCCTCTCTAGCCACTCCTCAAAGAGGGCTCTCAACTATTTTGGGGTCGGTTTCCAGGCAAACCAGATGCAGTTGAATACCAGTATTTACACAGGAAGACTGCCTATCTGACCTCCACAACCCAGTTACTGGATAACACTATAGTCCTCGGTAAGACTGGTAGATATCTGTCTATTTATTGGTAAAACATTATTTCAAAGGTTTTAAAAAACAAACGCTTTTTAAATTAAATGCAAAAATAGAATTTATTATAAATAATAATTGTAAGGAATGTAGCACACGATCTCATTCATTTGGATCACGATTGTCCGTCCTGGGGAAAAAACGAATCTTATAGTACCAACCTAACAATAAAATATGGCGCCCAGCATGGGACAATTTTTATTTAAAAAATATGTATTATGCAAGTATTATATATAAATAATAATATAGTTATTTATATTTATTAAGCATATATTTATAAATGTGTACATAATATTAACTTTTGAATCAATTTTGATGCAATTTTCCGTAATATTAACAAAATGTGTAAAAAAAAATATTTTTGTGGGTTGAAAAGGTTGTCCACATGCAAATAAAAGCCTTTTATTACAATAATACTTATATTTGACAAGGTGGTAAGAAAAATAGTAACATTTTCATTTTTTTAAATACCTTAACGACAGGCCCCTTTGGCCAAGTCGTGAAGATACATATTATCATAGGAATAAAATTACATTAAGTATAGTATTATTACAAAGTATGCTATTTCTAGCAAGAACAATCCCGTTTGTTGTGACAATATTTTTTTTATCGACTGAATAAAATATTAAATAAGAATCAAATCAAGCTGTTGCCAAATCTTATGTCAAGTAATTTCTACAATTATGGCTTGTTTTGCTATATAGCGCTAAAATACAGCCATTTTTGGCGCGTGGCCAGCATTGGAACACCATCTTGTTTATTCAATAGGTACATTTCACAAAACAATTGCACAAATAACAGCGCCCCCATGTCAACGTCATTCGAGCGCCAAGATCCTGGTAGCAGTGTACTCTGTTAGTTATCAAATGTCCCGTTAAGCATTTTGACATACATACAGTTAGGGAAATAGATTAGCAACTTGAATAATTCAATTTATCCGAAACACAACTGTCATTCTTGGCAGTTTTATGAAATGGCTTTAACTCGGCAAAATGACGTAGTATCAATTTGATGAACAATTAATTTCCCTGACTACTATCGCGCTTGTTCAAATCGGACCACCGTAAGGACTATTCCTGTTTGCAGCGCTCGGCCGCTATATTAACGCTTACCTACGCTCATCACCAATAGAATCGCGACATCAGATTTTTGCTGAGCAAAAAAAAAGAGCGTTAACAAAACGGGTAAAGAGTGGTCAGACATCTGTGATCAGAACAGAGCCTGAGAAGTTTATTTAAACAAAATAAATTATTTTTTATTGGTCGACGCAAAAAGGGGCGGTAAACAAATGTGGTCATCGTGAGCACGGGATTTTGTTTTCAACGTGGTCCGAATTGAACACCCGAAAAAGTACATACTATGCAAAACAATCCCTCAAAATGAGCAACAAATAACATGACATTTAACAACTAACAGAGTCTGGTAAATAGGGATAATTACTTAATTTCTTTTTGTCCGTTGGGAAGATTGGAATTAAAAAATATTGGACACGTATTTTTTCTTTTTTACGTAATCAAAAGATTAAAAATTTGTCATGACGTCACGCATTGTTATATTTTATACTGAATTGTAACGTAGCGAGCTCCCACTCTCCAGCTTTAATGCATTTTATCTAAGTATATTTTTATTAATATTACAAAGCAAAAAATACGTGTCTAATATTTTTGTATTATCTGACTGACGGACTAAATAAAATTTCCATTTTTGCCCAGGCATCACCCTATTGGTCCTAATCCACCTTAGGTATAAGTAGATTTATCAGTCGACAAAAATAGGTACATAAGCTGACTATCTCCCGGTTTCTGAAAGCCTGATCAAGTCTCTAGTCAATAAATCTACTTTTAATGAAAATTTCCAGAAAATTCACGCCACCAGTTGGCGCCACTTTGACAGGAGGTATTCCATTTTGAAAATTAATATAAAATATATGATGACGTTCATCATTCGTTTCATTCATTCGTTCAATATTCAGTCACGACTAAATAAAAACCGCTTTGACACTTTTGACAGGTGCCCGGATCTGACGTCTCAGTACTGCCACCTAGTGAACGTCATGGGGCCATTCAAGTATTACGTAAGTACCAATGGGCGTTGGGGGTCTTTGCTTTGCTTATTTTTGATGAGATGGGGGACGAGAGATGGTGATTACGTCAGCAATATTTATTTATTTACTTTATCTGATTTTTCTGCAAAATTTCGTAGATTTTGATTTAAACAAATATTCAGCAGGGTAAAAATCGCCCCCGTTATCTTAAAAAAAATACCAATGATTACGTAAGCTTATAAGAGCTTTGCTTACTTTTTCCGACAAGGGGGAGGGGCGGTTAAAAATTACTAAAATTTTGTTTACGTAATACTTGAATGGACCCATTTCAGAAAACCCTCATTCCCATGTTAGCTGTTGTGATTGGTTAAGAGAAACAACAAATAAGTAGGTTATAAAAAAAAGTAAAAAATAATAATAAAAATAAAAAAAAAGGTCAAAAGTCATAACTTTTGACAACCGATTAAACTGAGAACTTTCAAAAACGGGGATAATCCATAAATATAATAGGTACAGGCTGATTATTCGATTCAGATTCTTGTACTTTAGTAAATTCAAATAGAGGTCCAGAACCCTAAAAACTGAAGAATCTTTCTTCAGTTTTCAGGGTTCCGTACCTCAAAGGGAAAAAATGGAACCCTTATAGGATCACTTCGTTGTCCGTCTGTTTGTCAGTTTATGTCCCCTTTCTCAGGAAAGCGTGGAGGTATCAAGTTGAAATTAATATTAAATATGTAGGTTTACGGTCCCTTGGAGCTCTAAAAAAATCAAGCTTCTAAGTCAACGCAATAAAAAAATATGGCCATTTATGCGACAAATTTTTCTCACAAATAAATCACAACCTATAAGGTACTTCACGTTGACTTAGAATCATGAAATTTGGCAAGAAGCAAGGTCTGGCAGCACAAGTAAAGGAAAAGTCCGAAAATGACAATTAACAGCTGATTTTTTGTAACCTGAGGCATCTATAATACTTAATGTATATTTTTATACAACACATAAATATAATGAATTTAATAAAAATTAACTATAGTTAATTTATATTCCGTCTGTCACAAGGCTGTATCTCATGAACCGTAATAGTTAGACAGTTGAAATTTTCACAGATGATGTATTTCTGTTGCCGCTATAACAACAAATACTAAAAAACAGAATAAAATAAATATTTAAGAGGGCTCCCATACAACAAACATGTTTTTTTTTTTTTGCCGTTTTTATAGATAATGGTACGGAACCCTTCGTGCACGAGTCCGACTCGCACTTGGCCGTTTTTTGTATTACGCTTCCGTCGACAAAACGCTTCTCTACGTTTCTCGTGCTAAGCATATAGTCGTGAAAGGATTTTCAAGCCATTTATCTAAAAATCAGTTGGAACAATATTCAGGAATTGATTTAACAGTAAAACCACATCAAAATCTATTCATTCGTTTACACATTATATTACACAGACCTTAAACCCAGCCAAGTGTGTGTGGGTTCGATTCTCGGGAGTCGTTGTTTTAATATTACAAATGCAGGGTAGGTATAAGATTTATTTACAAACATCATTTAATAACTTTAATAAATGACATGAAATTACAATTATAAACTGCAAAAAAGTATTAATATACGACATAATATTTATTTTATTCAGATGGATGATAACTAGATTATTATCTATTATATTATTATTGCTAAAGCACTAGGAAGTGGTGAAGGGCGGGCATTTTTGGGGGACTGTCCTATGTAACTTTGACGTTCGAAAAGTGCTGATTCTCAGCCTAGTTTGAATAAATGACTTTTGATTTTGATATATTTTTTTTTATTGATTTATTTTATTATTACTAGATACAAAGATTTCTTGAGAAACTGCTGGGAATTTTGGAAAAATCTACCGTTAATTTTTAGTAAATCTGATAAACCTAAAAATGGAGTGGATAAAATCTCGTAGAAATCAATCGCTTTTGACAAAAACTTCACTAAGGTTGAAACTATCACTGTCACATAGACAAATATACCTTGCCATTAATGCATTAATTGCATGATCTGCAAGTGATATTGAACCTTAGGATAGTCAAGCAATTATTAAGTCCACTACGTATGTATTTAAAGCATATTTTTAACCACATTATTTAACCTTTTGACCGCCACAGTCATGTATAAATGACAAAGCAAAATGTGCCCAGCACGCCAAAGTCACGACTATATGACAGATTTTAAGGAATTATTCGTGGCTTGGCGCCGTGGGCACGTTTTTGTTTTTTTGACGTGGCGTTCAATAGGTTAAAATCACAATTTGGTTCCCGAATCAAACCTCCCACACACACATATAAAAATAAAATGGAAAATAATAATTTACAATAGCAACACTCACTTAACGTTCACTCAGTTTATTGTTTATAAACTACAAATATTTTTATATGTAACATTACTTATGTATTTACGTACTATTTATCATACCATGTTCCGACCGTTATCGCCTGCTATCCTGTCTACGATCTGTGGAAAGATAAATAAAAATGAGTTAAATAAATAACATAATTTTTCGAATGAAAAGAAATATGAATAGTCTGTTTAAAAAGTATGTGATAAAAATGTAAACAAATGGATCAGACAACACCCTTGTGGATGCCAATTCAAACTCAAAGCATTTATTTCAAATAAACCAATTACAGGCACTTTTGAATTGTCAAGGGGTCGGTCAGTCAGAAAGCGGAAGCTGGTTGTCCATTCCAAAGTGTAGTAGGTTTCTATGGAGAAGAACGGTCAAGGAACTCCACGGACACTGTTTTAAATCAACATATTATGGTTACCAAATATTGTTTACATCATTCATTTTGAAATTATACATATGAGAACGATGCAAAACGTAAAAACGTCCGTAATAAAAATAATAACAAAAAAATAATAAACAATTCAAAACTAAAATAAGCCGTGGCAGCTAAGAGATGACCAGTCTCTACTGACGGCATTTTTTGTCACTAACAAATTGAGAACTTTTATTTGATTATTTCAATACTTAAATCCGAAATTCTAATTTAAAATCACCTTGAAGATGTTTTTCATTCGACAATTGAGGTAAACTTTATAACCTCAATTTTCATCGACGATTTTTCAATTACAATTTAATAGTGTCATTAAATATAAATAATAGTTTTTTAGAAAAAGTGGTGGGATTTAAATTAAAAATAAAAACCTAGATACATAATAATGAATGTGACACTATTTCCCTTTAGCGAGAGATTGGTGCCGATTCCCTTGTTCACAAACTAAACTAAATTTAAGTTCAGTGCATCTTTTTCTTTCTATTTCATTAAGAAGAGGACAGAAGATCAATTTTAGTTTAGTCCTGTCAAATTAATCAGCGCTTGACGTATTTTAGTAGGCAAGTTTTTAATCACGTCTAAACTTGTATGGAGTAGTGACAGTCGCTGATTAATTTGACAGGACTAAACTAAAATTTATCTTCTGTCCTTTTTTATAGTTTAGTTTGTGAACAAGGGAATCGGCACCATTGCGTAAGAAATTAAACAAAACGGCGGGGTAACTTTGACAGTTCAACAACATTCAAAGCGTTAGTTACGTTTTTGAGCAGACAAATTTTTCAAACATATGAAGCATTGGATTAGTAATATACTACAAAATCGTTCAGTTTGTGATTGATAGTGTGCTATGTAATATGGGTGCTTGTCTGTTTGCACGTTCACCAGATACATTTGGAACAGACAGTAAGGATCGTAGGACGTGTCGTTCAATTGTTTCTGCCTACTTCTATGGGGAAAAGGCATGAGTTTGAACGAATTTATTATACGTTTCAGTCAGAAAAAAGTCTCTGCTACAGTAAAGGAAGCAGCATTGATTATCACGCTTGGTCACTCTTTTTTTCCTGGGGTGGGAAATTATCAAATACCTTCTCCCGCTCTGGGCGGAGCGGGAGGGTGTGTCAGACTCTTACTGACTAAAACCCACCCGTATTCCTTCCGTTGCCTGTGTTGCCAGGGGCGTCGGTAACCCTTTCGAACTTCCACGCGACCCCGGCAAGCAGCGGCCCTAGTTGACCCCTACACTTGTGCTGACATCTCTTTGAGGCGCGCGTGGAATAAAACGCGCCATCGACCCGGGCCTGGTCCCTATCGGATGGCGAGCTACTCATTGCTCACCGTCCGCAAACCCGCGCCTACGGTGGCCGGAAATCCGCCAGGCGTTCCCGACGCCGCGGGCGCGAAATATGCCTTTCCCTCAACCATCCCGCATTCTCCTTCGCAAGCATTATTGCTTCGCAGAAATAGGTGACGGCTGCCCATGCCCTCTCGCTCCGTACCATGGCCTGAACCAGGGCCGGACGCGAGAGATCTCTGCCGCCGATCGCCTCCACGAGGACACGGCGGTGCTCTGCCCAAGCCCAAGACCTCCACCGTATACTCCACCGTGTCCTCCGGGACGCTTGGTAACTCTTAGGGCTACACTGCGAAATCTCACCGCGTGATTTATATTCAGGGTAACGGAATTGCAACGAGCGCGAATTTTAAATCGCCAGTGCGTGTAGACACATAAGCTACCATGTGTTACAGAATTGCGATTAAAAATTCGCGCGATTTTTTATCGAAGTTAATGATTCTTAAAAAATGTTGAATCAGAAGACAGAAGTCTTTGTAAAGAAAATAAAAATGGGCCTAATGTGCGCTTTTATAGTTTCAAACGTGTCCACGGCATCACGATAACACAGGGAAGTAAAACGTATGAAGATATATGAAGATGCTTTTAAATTCCAGTCTACAATAAAATATCGGAATAGAAAATCGGAAGGCTTACCTACAAAATAGCAAAATTAAAATGTGATATTTTACAAAATAAAAAAATAACAAATAGCAAAATAAAAAATAGCAAAATTAAAATGAGATATTTTACGAAATAAAAATTAGTACGCTCGTTTTTATTGTTGGTATAGTGGTGTGTGCCAGCTGACATATAGCAAATAATTTATTTTAATCTGTTGTGTTGCACGTAATGTAAATTATTTTGGATACTATTGTATACATTCAATTTGTGTAATAAAATGGTCATATTTATTGTAATGGTTATCGTTTAGTTTAATCGTTTTAAATAGGTAAGTCTAGAAGCAGCACATGTCTGATTACTCCAATGAATTAAAAATTCGACTTTAGAATCAAGTTTTTCTAACTGAACAGACAGCTGTGCTTCTGGACAGTTTGCTCCGCCACTTCTTCTTCCCAGCTAAAGCACTAGGAAGTGGTGAAGAGTCGGCGTTTTGGGGGAGTGCCATATGTAATTTTGACATCCGAAAAGTGCTATTTCTCAGCCTATTTTGAATAAATGACTTTTGATTTTGATTTAACCACCCAACTTTGCTACAGTAGTAGCTGTATCATTTTTAAGAAAATTCATAAACAGGAGGAGATTCCCAATTAGGTTGTATTTTTTTTTTTCTATATTAAATGAACGCTTTTGATTTTATCAAAAATAGTATTTACTCACCCCTCTTATGATTGGAAAACTAAGCAGAGAACCTAATACTGGCACCATTCTTAGGAAGTTCACGGCTGCTGGCAGGAACCCTCTGTTGACAGATACACACACATGTAAGTATTAATAACTTCAGAAATGTTTGCAATACAATTTTCGTAAATGAAGCATTGATCAAAAATGCTCACATCTCATGTTAATTCTCAATCGACACATTCAATTGCATAGACTCAAAAGTCAATGGTACTGTTAAGATATATGCATGGTCCAAATAGTGACGTCATAAAAAAATTGATTCCTCATACCCCATGTATGTTCCACGATTCTAGATGTTTTTTTTTATTTACTTTTTTCTAGAAAGTTTTATAAGAACCGATATAATAAAAAAAATAAATTTACAATTTTCATTGTTATGAAATATTATATCAGCCATAAATTAATCATCTTTCTATCATTCATTCAATATCGAAACTCACCGGAACAACAGCAAAAACCCATATATCTCAGCGATCATTCCGATCATGGGCCATCCTAACAGCACGATGGAGATTCCGCCGAAGAATGCCACGGAAGCCTTGATCTTATGCCGCTGAAAGAAGAAGAAAAACGTCCGCTGCAGCCCTATGACGCAGGCCAGGCCGCTGATGAAGAGGATCTGAAATTATAATGAATAGAATTGATTGTAGTAAGAAGGGGCTCGTGGCTAAGTAATAACAGCCGCGAGGGTCGATCGATCACCGTATCCATCCACGGACCGACCTCGACAAGCGTACATTAACCTATTGACCACCACGTCAAAAAAGCATAAACGTGCCCTCGGCGCCAAGCTACGAATTATTCCTAAAAATCTGTGATGTAGTCGTGACCGTGGCGTGCTGGGCACATTTTGGTCTGTCATCTATACATGACTGTGGCGGTCAAAAGGTTAACCTTAATGTACGCTTGCCGAGGTCGGACCGTGGGAGATCAGTACCACGGAATGATGGTTAAGCCGTTGGTCCCGGCTGTCATTCTTGGATTTTTGACAGTCGTTACGGGTCGTCAAAAGCCTGAAAGTCAGACAACCAGTCTTACCAAAGGGATTATGTTACGCCGTAACTGGGTTGAGGGGGTCAGATATAGGCAGTCGCTCCATGTAAAATACTGGTATTCAGCTGCATCCGTTTAGACCGGACCCAGACCCAACATTGTTGGGAAAAGGTAGAAAATGATATTTTAGTATTTTATGAGGCCTGTATTCCAAAACGTGACTCATTGGTCTGGTGGTCGCAGGCGGTACTGTGGGGCAAGCAATTATCTATTTACTAAAAATTGAGTTGAGTACCTAATCGAAAATAAAAAACAACCAAGTTCAGCAATCAAATAAGAAGTTTTTGTTATTAATTAAATATGTAACATATGTTGATAATTAATACAGATATTTTGCAAAATTGTTTGTCCAAAATTGGCTTCGCCTAAGAAAAAAGTTGACAAATCTGTATAGTTTGTGGTAACGGAAAAAGGTTAAAAATTTAAACGGTTTTTTTTAGTTTTTTTTTGGGGTGGGAAATCATCAAATAACTTCTCCCGCTCTGGAAATGAAATGAAAAGAAAATGAAATGAAATGAAATGAAATTGTTTATTCTGTAAATAGGTTATGACAATCACTTTTACACGTCATATTAAAAAATAAGCTAGATGGAGTCGACATTTCCTATCTGACTACCCCTGAGAAGAAATGGCGAAACAAACTCAAGGGTCAAAGTCTCTTTTAAAGTCCAGACATAATCTTGGTCAGATCATGTGAGGACCATGTAGATCTATGTCTGAAATGGTCTTTTGAGGAAAGAACCACACAAATTTGAGTGGACCTGTCCAGTCAGTGCAAGCATTTGTCAGTAATCGTGTAGCTCAACTCAAAACTTAAGGAGCTCAACGACTCGACGAACAATACCAAGGAAAGGACGATTGGGTTGGCCGCATAAAGAACTAAGAGATCATTAAAACTAAGAGAAAAAAAAACAACAAGAAATAAATAAAAATGACCCACATAGTGCTCACATTCACAATAATTAAAGTAATACTCGTATAATACTTTTTAAGGTACATAAATATTCACGTAATTTTGCTTATAATATTCATCAATGTCAATATGTACATATAGTTGTATATAATGATGATTTTGCATAATTTAAACTTCAAATTTTATGGTTTTAGCACAAAGCTTATCAGAGCGAGCAGCTCAATCCCAAGCTTTTTTGTCTTCTAAATAATCTGAAATTTTATAGTACCCTTTTTTACAAAGTTTGGTTTTAATACAGCTTTTAAATCGTTTAATGGGTAAATTTCGAATAGTAATAGGAAGTTTGTTTGTCTGGGCGGAGCGGGAGGGTGTGTCAGACTCTTACTGACTAAAACCCACCCGTATTCCTTTTGCCTGTGTTGCCAGGGGCCTCGGTGACCCATAAGTACCTTCCCGCGACCCCGGCAGGAACCTCTTACCTTGAGTTGTAATCCAAAATATCTGTATTAAATATCAACATACGTAACATATTTAATTAATAACAAGAACGTCTTATTTGAATGTAGAGCTTGGTTGTTTTTTATTTTCGATTACTCAACTCAATTTTGAGTAAATAGACAATTGCTTCATATTTTGCAATAAATTACAAGCGTTGTGTCATCGCGCTTCTCTTTCTTTTCTATGCAATCTGACAGTGACCGCGGTTTACGTGCTGTCAGCGTCTTAAGAGAATCTCGGAACCCAGGCATGAGGGATTGTGTCAAAAAGCGGTTTATATTTATTCCACTTTTAAATGTCCCACTGATAATCATAATTATTGTTACTTGCCAGATTGTGATCTGGCAAATTGCTGCTGCAGAAATGTCTTTAGCCTAAGCGTATACAGTGTGACACAGCAAATGTCTGGACTGCGTATACGAAACTTGGATGACCCGCGCGTGGTCGTGCGCAGTCTATAGCAAATCGATAGCCAAGCAACATGAGTTCTTCGACCACTGAGCGCACGTGTTGGGTGCGCGCAGAAATCTGTCCCGAGTTAGGCTTGCAGAAAAAATATCGATATATCGATAGGTACTATCGATATATCGATATAAAATATCAAGTAAGTATCAAAAATGTATCAAATACGATATATTTCCAATAGCAACACCGTTGCAGTCACTGACGAAAACCGCTGAAATTCAGAGCCGTAAAAAGTAGACATTGGACATCAGAAATTATGTTCCTTGTTTGGTATTTATATGAATAATACAAAAACCCAGTACTTTTTGTATTTAATTTCACCGATATATCAATGTTTTTTTTTCGATATATCGAAATCGAAATCAATATTTTTTTTAAATATCGATACAATATAATAATATATCTCTATTTAGATTACTACGCGACGCAATTCTGCACCTGCGCACGCGCGCGTCGCTGTATACTCTCTTCTATAACGCATTGTACACCAAAAACTGCGCTGTGCTGAACTGTGTCACCTGCGCGGCCTTTTTTTTTTTTTGAGGGTGGGAATTCATCAAATAACTTCTCCCGCTCTGGGCGGAGCGGGAGGGTGTGTCAGACTCTTACTGACTAAAACCCACCCGTATTCCTTCCTGTTGCCTGTGTTGCGGGGGCCTCGGTGACACATAAGTACCTTCCCGCGACCCCAGCAGGCATCGGCCCTAGTGGACCCCTACTATATGTGCTGACGACATCTCTTTGAGGCGCGCGTGGAATACAACGCGCCGTCGACCCGGGCCTGGTCCTTACCGGACGGTGAGCTACCCATTGCTCACCGTCCGCAAGCCCGCGCCTACGGGGCCGGAAATCCGCCCGGGATTCCCGACGCCCTGGGCGTCTCCTGCGGCGGCTAGGGGCGAGAGGGCCCGAAACTTGCCTTTCCCTCAACCGTCCCGCCTCCTCCTTCGCGAGCATTACTGCTTCGCAGAAGGAGGTGACGGCTGCCCATGCCCTCTCGCTCCGTACCATGGCCTGAACCAGGGCCGGACGCGAGAGGTCTCTGCCGCCGATCGCCTCCACGAGGACACGGCGGTGCTCTGCCCAAGTCGGGCAGACCTCCACCGTATGCTCCACCGTGTCCTCCGGGCGATCCACACAGTGGTGACACCCGACCTGCGCGGCCTGCGTCTCCTTATAAGCTTAACCTTAGACCTCTAGACCCAACAAATACTACAGAAAGTTTATTAAGCCTTCATTTGAAACAAAGATTGAAGTTTAAATTAAATACTTACATTCCCTATAGCCAGCAGGCCTTTATCAAATAATAACAGCACTCCTAGGAACAGGAATGTCATGCCGAATCCAGCCAGGCCTACGCCTATTTCTGAAATTAACAAGAAATCAAGATTTTAGTATGTTTTCTGGCAAAGACGTATTGTCTGAAGTGATGTAGGAGATAGCGTTGTAAGACTGCCATAGTGAGAAAGAACGTCTGAGGCATGGCATCGGGCATTTACAATAAATTACAAGATGTCATGAAAAATTTGAAAGTTACACAATAAAAAAAAATGAAAACTGTTATTAATTGTAAAATGTTATTGTGTGTATTATACAACTATAAATAAATGAATGTAGACTTATTCATTTATTTCACTGGAGAAACAATTTTTAATTGTAATTTATGATTATTTATTTATGCATTTACTGTAGGAATTATTCCTTATTGTGACATTTATAATTTTTGTTTTTATTTATTTATCATCATTCTATTAACTTAGACATACCTACCAAATAATTTATGATTACCTCTTGCATGATCAATATTTTATTTTGCATGCAACCATATTTGTACACCTCTTGGCATAACATAGCGACCTATGAACTTTAATTTAAGAACTGTATTCACTACCTATATTACACAAATAAAAAATAATTGATTGATTGAATCTTAAGACGCTGACAACACCTAAACCACGGTCATTGTGATTCATTCAGATTGCATAGAAAAGAAAGAGAAGCGCGATGACACAACTCTTGTAATTTATTGCAAAATATGAAGCAATTATCTATTTACTCAAAATTGAGTTGAGTAATCGAAAATAAAAAACAACCAAGTTCTGCATTCAAATAAGACGTTCTTGTTATTAATTAAATACGTAACGTATGTTGATATTTAATACAGATATTTTGGATTAGAACTCAAGGTAAGAGGATACTTTAACGTTAGTTTGTATCGAGATTTTTTTTCAAAACATGTTTTGGTAACAACCAAGTTCTGGGAAATATGTTCAAAATTAACATATATTTTTTCCGCTACCACAAACTATACAGAATTGTCAATTTTTTTTCTTAAGAGAAGCCTATTTTGGTCAATTGGGTCTTGTCAGCACCTTAAGTCAAAATAAAGAATTTTAATTATACAGCCTGCACACCTTGGATATTCCGCCCTCTGCTTACTGACGTATAAAAGTTTCTTAAAAGCTTCAGGTTCCATAAAGGTTAATGCTGAAATGACCCTTTTTGGCGCAGCCGTGAGGCACACACTATTCAGCAGCCCTATTTTAAAACCTAGTAAGAGATACTTTTTACAAAAATCGTTTTATTGCTAATCTCAGCCATATTGTTGTTAAAAATTATTTTCACTTTTTTATTTTGCTTTTTGTATTTTGTGTTTCAAGAACTATGTCCAAATAAACCTTATTCTTTCTTTCTTTCTTTAGAAGATTAAACATTATTTAATTTCATTTCTAACACCTTGCTGTATAATAAGAAGTGGCTACTACCACCTTTACACTAAGGAATCCATTGCGAACTTCACACAAATGCAAATCTTGTCTCTGTGCGATTCCACCAGCACCCATTCCATTTTAACTGAAACATCAATGCTGCCTTGGGGCAGAAATAGGCATGGTGGTCCTACTAATATTTGGAATGTGAAAGTGAGTATGTTCACACTAATATGGCTGAATGGATTTGGATAAAATTTGGCACATGGGTAGACCACAAACTGAGTAAGGACATAAGATACTTTTTATCCCGATATTCCCACAGGATCAAGACTTATGCAGGTGAAACCGTGGGGCACAGTTAGTTACTGATAATTTATTATTTTTTTATTTATTGGATCTCCAAGAGACGCCATATCATTACATGCAAGTGTACAAGGACAGGGATAAATACAAGTGTGCGCTTGCAATTTTTGGAGACCACATCATTCACTTATAATCTAGGTAGGTACAGTAAGGTACGTTCTTGAATTATTAATTATTAACGATTATACATTTATCAAATCTGATAGCATCAACATTAATCAACAAGTTTCATGATTTCAGCAGAAAAAACCCTGGTGTTGAATTGGCGTTGATAAAGCAGGTTGATATTTCAGAAGGTGATCAGAATGGGTAATGGCTTAGGACGATACTAGTAAAATCTTGAATTTGGCTTCGAAAAACAGTGAGTAGTTTTGACTGAAGATTTTTACGATATTTCATAATTTACTACTGTAATTTCAATGTGAATACAGAGAGGACATTGTACAGATGTAGATAATAATCAAAAATATGTCGTATGAATCGAATTGATTGTATTATATACGTTTTTGTTGCAGATTCAACGTAAAAACCGAGAAGTCTTTCGGTATTTACGTTGAACTATGACATAAAAATGTTAATACTTACTCTGAGTATCTGTGATCTCGATCATTTTGTGTTTTTTAGCTACTTACTAATATTTTAAACTATCTTATCGCGTATATTTATGTTAAAACATATATTTTTTTACAAATTCATAACCTCGTCTCCACGTCATTTTATCAATTTGTTTATGTCACAGTTGACATTGACAATGCCACTACAATTGAGTTACCAGTAAAAAAATATGTATCAGAACGATTTTTCTCATAATGACATCATTGCCAAATTATCTTACAAAAAAAATGTTCTTCTCAACATGTCTTCATCAATTCCCAGCTATTGCTTAAAACACAATAAAGAAGGTCTTCTTTAAAGTCTTCTTACTTAGCGGCTAGATTGGCTCGTGGCTAAATGATAATAACCGCACGGGTCGATTAATAAAGGTTTAAGTTCTTCGCTTGCCGCGGTCGGTTCGTGGATGGGTAACCATTACGTACCGAGACCCCTCCGTGTCTCGAGAAAGCACGTTAAACCGTAGGTCCCGGCTGTCATTTATGTATTTTTTATTGATTTTTTTATTTACATTATTTATCTTTTATTGACATGATTTATTTTTTTTCTCTTAAATTTGATTTATTTTTATTGATTTTTTGGGTTTACCTTTCAATAACTTTTTTTTTTTTTGCTAATGTACCGTAGTGTAGTGTAATGTACCGTGTAATTTTAATTGTATTATTTTATTTTTAAATTGTAAACATTAAACTCCGTGTTGTGTTAGTTTTTAATGAAATTTCGACACAATAATGTAAACATTGTTTATGAAATGAATAAATGAATGACCTTTGACAGTCGTTACGGGTAATCAGCAGCCTGAAAGTCTGACAACCATGGGGTATTGTCTTACCCAGTAACTGAGTTGTGGAGGACCGATCAATCGCTCCATGGAAAATACTGGTATTCAGCAGCACCCGGGTAGCCTGGAAGCCGACCCCAGCAAAGTTAGGAAAAGGCCAGGCAGATGATGATCCTGGCAGCTCGGTTCACCGTGTTTATTCAAATATTTAATTTGCCATACCTATTTAAATATTTAAATGTTTCCGTGCGTTGCTGTTTTAAATAAATTGGTAATTTCCTTAATCTTTATTCCGTCAATAACTAGTTTTGGCAAGGTCATCGACTTATATTTTACGGCGTTTGATGAATGCAAATAAAAAGACGGGAAATAAAAAGGTGGATTTTGCAGACCGTACCAAGTTCTTATCAAACACAGGTCAGTGGTAACATTTGCTATACGAAAACAGACCTTATTGCTGTAGTATAAAGGCGCTGTAAATGTCAAAAACATTATTACCACTGATGTGCTTGTACTGTACTTGTGGTCACAATCATATCAATGAGAAAGTGAGTTTTTTGTTTGTTTGTTATGCTTTCACGCTAAAACGGCTGAAAGGATTTGGATGAAATTTAGCACATAGATAGACCATGCCCTAGATTAGGACATAGGATACTTTTTATCCCAATATTCCTGCGGGTTCGAGACTTATGCAGGTGAAACCGCGGGGCGCAGCTAGTAAAGTGATAAAACCTCCATCTAAGTATTTGGTTATGGTTTTGAGAGATGTCCCGGTCCTGAGTTCGAATCCCATCAGCTGCACTTTGCCTATAAACCGACTCCTAAGTGCAAACTGTGCGTCTTGTCGTTGCATCTAGTCGCTACAACAAGCCACAGAGTTGTCGTTTGTATCTAGTTGCAACTGCGATTATATGCAGAGCTGTCGTATGCGTAAGTGTGTAGACGTTACGACAGACGTCGTGCAGGTAGCGATTAGTTTTTTTGAAGTAGGTATTCAATATGGAGCTTCTAGTCGCAATTGCCTTGGTGCTTATCATGCGAAGACGAAGCGTACCTATCCGACTGTCGTCGGGTGTGCCGTGCACCGTGCGTCTGATCGCTGATCGCGAGATCGTGCGCCCCTAGCTTGTCGTTGTGACTGCAACTCGACGCCGAGCGAAGTGTGCGGAGCTTTGATTAAAATATTATATGGAAGTCGTCGGTCGCAGCCTGTCGTTGCGTCTAGTCGCCGAGCCGATAGTGTGCGCCATGTTTATGAGAACAGCTGTCTTTTTACGTAAACATTTCAGTTATTTAGCTTGCTACGGTCATTCACATCGACACTCTGCGAAAAATCGCAAAGTTGAATTAACCTATGTAAATAATCGAGACATGGTATGTATGTAAGTATTTGCTAATGTTTTATGACGAAACGATTACTTAATTTGTGTATTTGCCTCACAAATTACCTCACAACACACTTAGCTCATTTGAGCTATGTGGAAAATGGGTTTTAGCTTAAAGTTACGGCAATTTAGATAATATATGATACGGTGACCAGACCCATTTCATACTGAGACCCCTCCGTGCCTCAGAAAAGGCTTCTAGCTGTTGGTTCCGTCTGTCATTCGTGGATCGTTGACAGTCGTTACGGGTCGTCAGAAGCCCGAAAGTCTGACAACCAGTCTTATCAAGGGGTAACGTGTTACCCAGTAACTAGGTTGTGGAGGTCAGATAGGCATCTTAATCATAATCAGCCCATAATGTGCACTGCTGGGGCACAGGCCACGTCTCTGTGAGAGGGAGTGGGCTGTAGTCTACCTCGCGGGCCTTATTTTTTTTTTTGGATGGTAAATTATCAAATAACTTCTCCCGCTCTGGGCGGAGCGGGAGGGAGTGTCAGACTCATACTGACTAAAACCCACCCGTGTTCCTTCCGTTGCCTGTGTTGCCAGGGGCCTCGGTAACCCTTCGTACCTTCCAGCGACCCCGCGGGCCTAATGCGGGTTGGTAGATGTCACATGTCTTCCGAGTTTTTGGTTCTAGGACATGCCGGTTTCCCCACGATGTTTTCCTTCTCCGTTTTGAGAGCAGGGGTGATTAAATTATTTACACAAAGTAAAGCGCCTGCGTGGGTCTAAGTGTCTAAACACACTATGCCGAAGTTACGCGACCGAAGTTCAGTACAATTACGCCTGCAATGCTATTTGAATTACTGACGACACACTATGCCGAAATTACGTCGCATCATAGCGTACAGCCTGACTTCGGTCGGGCGTAAGTTCAGCGGCAACTTGTTCTGTGAGCACATATTATACGCGACCGAAGTTCGGTTCGGTTCGACCGCGACCCGAGCGCACGAGACACTGAATAAACACACAAAGTTGCGGAACTGAATTTCTGCCGCGTAAGTTCGGCACTTATGGTGTGTCATATCAGCCGAATACGTCGAAACGTAAAATCAGCCGCCGAATTTCGGTCGCGTAACTTCGGCATAGTGTGTTTAGACACTTACCCACGACCTACAACTCGTAAGTCAGGGCCGTTACAACTCTCATACTAGATAGCCATAACTCCATGTAAAATACAGGTGGGGTACCTAATTAGTAACACATATAAAATGAGTTTTGATCGCAATGGGTATCATTTTGACAGTTTACCCACGTTCATGGCGTTAGTTACTTTGTTGAGACGCTGACAACACCTAAACCACGGTCACTGTCAGATTACATAGAAAAGAAAGAGAAACGCGATGACACAACGCTTGTAATTTATTGCAAAATATGAAGCAATTATCTATTATTGGTCATTTAGATTTAAATGCAGTCTATAATGGTGCCCACGGCCGGATTTAAAGGTGTGGAGGCCCTGGGGCAACCAAGAAGTACCACTTCTTGGTTGCCCCGAAAAAATTGTGGAACAGATAACAAAAAAAAAACTTGATGAAATGCTTTTTTTTTGGGAACTTTTTTCTTTGATGGACACTAGGAATGAATTTAATTATTTAACAGTTTATGTACACACATATAAACAGACAAGAAGAAAGGATCAGAAAAATACGTACAAAGGTGATGCTTATTTTTAAAGAAATCTCTTCCAGCATACCTGCGATAGGACAGTAGACAAAGAGATGTAGACACCGTGTGAAGAGAAGAGAAAATTTATTTTCTTATCTAAAAAAATCTTATTGTGGAGGCCCCTTCTTTGTGGAAACCCTAGGCCAGTGCCACTGTTGCCCGGCCCTAAATCCGGCCCTGGCGGTGCCGTCCAATCTCAGCACAGAACAAAGATGTAATTTATTTTACTTTGAACTCATCTCCATACTATTTTATTTCATTTTAATTACTACACCTAAATATGAACATGTTTGCCTTACTTGGGAAGAAACTGTACCGACACCATGAATCCTAGTGTGCCCCCACACTAGGATTCCTGGTGTCGTGGGGTCCAGGTAATTTGTAAAAATCTAGTGCCTAAAGCGTCATCATCCATCATTTCAGTCAAAAGACGTCCAATGCCAGACATAGGCCTCCCCCAAGCACCGCCACTTCGACCGGTCCTGCGCCTCCCGCATCCAGCGAACTCCTGCGGCCTTCACAAGGTATCGGTCCACCTTGTAGGAGGCCTTCCAACGCTACGTCTTCCGGTACGCGGTCGCCACTCCAGAAACTTTCGGCCCCATCGGCCATCTGTTCTACGAGCAATGTGCCCTGACTACTGCCACTTAAGTTTGGCAATTCTTCGGGCTATGTCAGTAACCTTTGTTCGCCTGCGGCTTCTATTTAATCTATAATATTTTTTTTCAAAGTAAAACTTCTTTAGGCGCTTTGAGCAACTTTTTAAAATATTGGCCTGTGTTTACCTGAACCGTTTTTTTTTTGTATTTTAATTTTAGCGGGGAAGCTCTTGACCTTCATCTCACCTGATGGTAATTTGTGATCAGACCGAAGGTGGAAGCGTGTTTCACCTGATCCTCAACCACAAACGAACTGATTATCTTACCTCTAACTGCCGAAATACAACAATGCTGTAAACATTGTGGTTATGGTGACTGACTTAGATAAAATGGTGGTAGCTAGTCAGGCGGACTTAGAACAAGCCTACCACCAACCAAACCAAGCAGAAAATTTTGTCCTCGCTGGTAATCGAGCCCTGGAACTCTGGGTCTGAGACAGGTGGACCACAGAGGCGGTTTATTTTCCTCCGGCCCTTATTAAAACGTTTATTATTTTGGGTTTGCACAGCAAATGCTTTTCATCCACATAATCAATCAGGTCAGCCTATAACAGTCCACTGCTGGACATAGGCCTCTCCCAGGCTGCGCCACAACACCCTGTCCTACACCTTCCGCATCCAGTCTGTCCCAGCCCCCTTTTTAAGGTCATCGGTACATCTAGCTGGGGGGCGTCCCACAGTACGCTTGCCGATACGCGGTATCCACTCCAGGACTCGTCTGCTCAGTTTCGCGCCCTCTCGCCCCTAGCCGCCGCAGGAGACGCCCAGGGCGTCGGGAATCCCGGGCGGATTTCCGGCCACCGTAGGCGCGGGCTTGCGGACGGTGACCAATGGGTAGCTCACCGTCCGGTAAGGACCAGACCCGGGTCGACGGCGCATTGTATTCCACGCGCGCCTCAAAGAGATGTCGTCAGCACATATAGTAGGGGTCCACTAGGGCCGATGCCTGCTGGGGTCGCGGGAAGGTACTTATGGGTCACCGAGGCCCCCGCAACACAGGCAACAGGAAGGAATACGGGTGGGTTTTAGTCAGTAAGGGTCTGACACATCCTCCCGCTCCGCCCAGAGCGGGAGAAGTTATTTGATGATTTCCCAACCTCAAAAAAAAAAAAAAAGGACTCGTCTGCTCCACCGGCCATCGGTCCTTCGACACACATGGCCAGCCCACTGCCACTTTAGCTTGCTGACTCTGCAGGCTATGTCGGTAACTCCGGTTCTCTTCCGGATAGCTTCATTTTCTGTCTTATCCTTCAAAGAAACTCCGAGCATAGTCCGCTCCATGGCGCGCTGAGCGACCTTGAATTTGTAGACCAGCCGGACTGTCAGTGTCCACGTTTCGGCAACGTATGTAATAACGGGCAGGACGCACTGGTTGAAGACCTTAGTCTTCAAACACTGCGAGATTGGCGACGAGAAGACTTGACGAAGTTTTCCAAAAGCTGCCCAACCTAATTGGATCCTCCTGTCGGCTTCTTTCTCAAAATTGTGTCTACTGAGCTGCCTCCACATAAGACTATACGAGACTGTGTAAGAGTGTGCTTTTTATCCACATAAGACGTACCTACCTATCAAAAAAAAAAGGAAAAAATTGGTAGGTATATTACGTAAGTACCTACCTGACTGAGTACTTACACACATATTATGTTATCGGTCCATTAGTTAACGTAAAAAGGCGTTAAATCCATACTCTATTAGAGAATTAGTTTCACTAAAACTTCAGTGTCGCCCAAAACCGGTCAAAATCGGACGCTTCGCGAACTTGTCCGTTGAATAATACAATGTATTATAATTTATTTACCGTAGCATTCTGTTTTGTCGGTTTTTGTGGTGTTTTGTGTGATTATGACGACGAGCTGTCTGAAGGTACGTGGTGTTTTTTGTAATTATTAGTAGCATAGCTTGACGACTGTTTTCCCCGAATGTCCGCTTTTTATAATTTTTTACTCGACAATGACATGAAAGGAGAATGCCCAAAAAAAAAACCCACGGTCGATTAAAAAAATATATATATGTGACTTGTATGTACTTACTCGTATGTGTACGTATGTTATATCAAATGTGAAATTAGTTTCTTTCAAAGTATGCACCTTATGGATCACAGTGTGCGCAAATGGTAACATTGTAAACGTCCTAAATTAAGAGTTTTCTATGGTCAAAAAGAGATGCACCATGCGGTTATGTTGTACATATTCCACTATCCAAGCAATATAATGAAAGTCAGTTAAGCACTGAGAGTGCTAATAACACTTATGTCAACCAAAAGCGACGAATGCAATGAGTGACCTTAAAATCGCAGCAGCCCTCAGTAATGCATATCGAGAGCACCAACCAGACACGCCTTATTTGATACATTATAAAAAAAAAATCGTCGTTCGTCGTACGTTCGGAAGTTGTCATCAGCAAATTGTATTATCTCGTCTATGCCAGGCATGAAGAATTGAAGACACTAAGCAACAACCAGCTAGGTTTCTAGATTCTTAGTTGATCACAATAATATGTAACAGCTATGTATTTTTGTGTCTTTTTATAAACTATATACTGCGAACCAACTTAATTTACTCGAAGAAAGCAAGAAAATCATTACCTATTTAAAAAAATAAAACATAGCCAATCATCGGGATATTTTTTGAAGTAGGTATATTTGTTATCTACAATTAATGCCCTCTTACCCCACATACGTTTTTTTTTTATCGACTTTAGGTTTTTTGCCCATATATTTTTGGGCATTCTCCTTTAAAAGTGTCTTCATAATTATATTTCCATAAATTTTACTTCCTAGTGTCATGGCGATGCCGTGGACGTCCACGATAATATCCGTTAGAAATTATAAAAACGCACAATGGGTATGCAGACAGGACAGGGGTATCTCAGTAACACATCCAACGACCTGTCGAACTTACGAACTGTCGAACTTACGACCTGTCAATCTTACGACCCAATGACATGTAAACTTGTTTGTCGAACTAAACACAAATACATACTCCCAAAAAAGTATCTGATTGTAAGAGCTTTGATACTTAGTACATGTATCTACAATTGGCCACTTGACCAGTAAAATCTCTTTAGGTAGATCTCCACACTCTGGGCTCCTTACTGACATGTTCCTAATATCAATTTGCCCGAGTATGGAATCTAACCGACACTTCGGGCGTTCGTCCAAGAGTCCTGGGTTCGTTCCTCCAGTCCGTTTATATTTGCATGTGGAAAAACAAGCGAGATTAATTTAAAACTATGCCAAACCGGCACGAAGTTGTAATCAGAGCCCGAGGAGGCAATACCAGTTATTAAAATGTAAATAAGGCGTAAAACATACTTATAAATGTTGTTTGAGTTTTTTCCGGTGCCTAAGTTAAAAATGGCAATTTTTTTGTTTATATCTTTTTAGGGTTCCGTAGTAAACAAGGAACCCTTATAGTTTCGCCATGTCCGTCTGTCTGTCTGTCTGTCTTTCTCTCTGACCCCACTGTAGCTCAGAGACGCTTAGTACTAAAAAGCTGTAATTTGGCATAGCTATACATATTAATCACGCCGACAAAGTTCTGAAATAAAATATTGAAAAAAAAAATTTTAGCGTACCTCCCTTGCACGTAATGTGGGGATGATTTTTTTTCTCGTCTACCCCATGGTGTGGGTAATAGTTGGATAGGCCGTTCAAAAATACTGCAGGTCTGTGAACACCACTTTTCGATTCAAGTATCCACTTGCGTAATATTAAGCATTAAAGTGCTAATTTTTGGTAGAATCGAGTGTCCCCCTGCTAGCTAAATGGTTGTTTATGGAGATGTGAAGAAATTCATGGTAGTAGTCCATACAATTAAATAAAAAGTAAAACTATCACGGTTAAGTAGGCTTTACAAGTTAACAAGTTATAGTCCACCAACTTAAATTTACAGTTAGAGAATTGACCGTGGCATATATCGATGTATGGGAGAACAGGTTTTTCAACTACAGTGTTATGTTTGTTTTTGGAATAAATTCGTCCCAAGTAATCCCAACTAGGGAACCCTTCATTGAGCGTGGTACGGCACGCACTTGGCCGGTTTTTTTAAGTTAAAATCGTTACTAATGTATAATAAACTATAAGTTCAAAGAATGTTCAAGAAATTTGCTTTAAAACGTATTCTATTTTAAAACTCTAACTTCAGTGCCGGATTAACCACGTAACAAGAGTAGCATTTGCTACGGGCCCCGCGTATCCAAACCCGCCCACGGCCCACCTCCACCTGAGCATATTTTTTTAAGTGAAACTTATTTTATGACGGTATTGAATTTATTTGATGTCAAAATAACCTGAAACCCACCCGCTCACCCCACCTTTCCGACTAAGACAATCCACGTCAGACAATCAGTAGGTAACCGATTATTTTCTTGGCGAAAATAAAACACAATTTCGGTAAACGCACAAGTTCTACAAAAAAATCTTGTTTAAATGTATAGAATTTGAATCGACCCGATAATCGGCTCTACAAATAGTCTCGACGTGTCCGAGTTTGGCAATTCTTCGGGCTATATCGGTAACCTTGGTTCGCCTGCGGATCTCTTCATTTCTGATTCGATCACGTAGGGAAACTCCAAGCATAGCCCTCTCCATTGCCCTTTGAGTGAGTTTTAGCCTTCTAATAAGGCCCATTGTAAGCGACCATGTTTCAGAGCCATATGTCATCACTGGCAACACGCACTGGTCAAAGACTTTCGTCTTGAGACACTGCGGTATGTGGGACGAGAAGATATTGCGTAGGTTCCCGAACTCTGAAATTTTACTTCTTTTACCCAATTTTTTTTACCGATTCGATGAAACCATAGCAGATCAAGGACCCCTCGACAGAATTCGCTACCGGCCCCGCGCTTGCTTAATCCGGCACTGTCTGACTTCTATAGTTCAGGAGAAATTGCAATTTTTAAAGTGTGGAACTAAGTTTTGAAGGCCAGTGTATTAGTGTAAATTCATAGAAGGTAGGTAAAATTATCCTTATCGCTATTTATGTAATACATAAATAATAAATATAATAATATACTTTAATATTTCCTAAATTGCCATAACCAAATCATGTTTTGATTTGCACAATGCTCTCAACTAAGTTAAGCGATCTTTTACACAATTTTATGCCTTGTCATAATTTAAAAAAAAACATTTTAGATGGTTACTGTGTCCATGGGCAATCATTAGTTCTGTTTTTCAGAAGCCATAATGTCTGACAATATTATTAACCAAAATTCAGCAACATAATTTGCGTGCTCGCACAACCCCCTGGTTGTTCGGGTCGGCAGATTCGATTCGGCGGTATTTGAGAAACATTGAAGCTGACCCGAACATACGAGTATATCCATAATTTATGGTGTTTTATAATTAACCCAACAAATTTTAAGAGGTGATAGACACCATCGAACTGAATAAGTTTCAGGTAGAACTACTATAGGAAGAACTTTGAAATCGCGAAAAAAAAAAAACAGCTGTCGCATACAGTTTAGATCAGTAGGTATCAAACTTTAGAATGAAACAGCTGATTTTCGTTTTCGAAAGTTGGACCAAAGTAACAGTTATTCAGTTCGAAGGTCTTTTTTTTTTCTTTTTTTTTTGGTGGGAAATTCTCAAATAACTTCTCCCGCTCTGGGCGGAGCGGGAGGGTGTGACTCTTACTGACTAAAATCCACCCGTGTTCCTTCCGTTGCCTGTGTTGTCAGGGGCTTCGGTAACCCTTTCGTACTTTCCCGCGCCCCGGCAGGCATCGGCCCTAGTGGACCCCTACACTTGTGCTGACATAACGCGCCGTCGACCCGGGCCTGGTCCTTATCGGACGGCAAGCTACCCATTGCTCACCGTACGCAATCCCGCGCCTACGGTGGCCGGAAATCCATTGGGATTCCCGACGCCCAGGGCGTATCCTGCGGCGGTTAGGGGCGAGAGGGTGCGAAATTAGCCTTTCCCTCAACCGTCCCGCCTCCTCCTTCGCGAGCATTACTGCTTCGCAGAAGGAGGTGACGGCTGCCCATGCCCTTTCGCTCCGTACCATGGCCTCCACAGGGCCGGAGGCGAGAGATCTCCGCCGCTGATCGCCTCCACGAGGATCGATGTGTACGATGTGTACAAGTTCGATGGTCTAAGGCACTCTTTAAAGTTTGTCGGGTTAATTTTGAATCACCTTACCTATATATTAGATTTTGCCACCCAACCGAGTGGCAAAATCGAATGCTGCTGTGGGTGCTGAATCATGCCGACCCGAACATCCGATCCGAATCCCAGTTCATCCTCCCAGTTCCATCCGAATTGAAAAAGTTCGAGATTCAGACGAACGGAGTTCGGATCTCGTTTGCAATCACTCAAACGAGGTCTACATGTCTGGACCGACATTTCCAGTATTGAAAGAATGAAAATATAAATGCATTTAATGACATTACAGCAAAAAAAAAAACACCTTAAAACTAAAAAAAACCAGAAAACAATTTATAATGCCAGAAGGGATCAGATACAATTCGCAAACGCTCTAATTTCTCTATCTCTCAATTTCCAGGCTCAGAATGCGTTTCCGAGGAGGGCATGAAAGGAACATGCACAGACATACACAAATGCATGCAATATGTGCAGTATTTGAAAAATAGAAATAAGTTCCCACAGGTAAGCAATTTTTAATAAGAGAAGCTCGACGCTAAGTAATAACAGCCTCACGGGTCGATCCATCAGGTTAAGCTACGCTTGCCGGCGTTGGTCCGTGAATGGGTGATCTTTACATACCGAGACCCCTCTGTGCCTCGGAAAGCACGTTAAGCCATTGGTCCCGCCTGTCATTCGTAGATCTTTGACAGTCGTTACGGGTTGGTCAGAAGCCCAAAGTCTGACAACTAGTCTTACCAATTACCCAGTTACTGGGTTGTGAAGGTCAGTTAGGCAGTCACTCCATGTAAAATACTGGTATTCAGCTGGATCCGGTTAGACTCGAAGCCGACCCCAACATGTTGGGAAAAGGCTAGGCAGATTGATTGAGGTAAGCAATTTTAAAATGATCAAAATCAAAAATCAAAAGTCATATATTCATACTAGGCTGAAAATCAGCACTTTTC
This sequence comes from Atethmia centrago, assembly GCA_905333075.3. Taxonomy (NCBI): domain Eukaryota; kingdom Metazoa; phylum Arthropoda; class Insecta; order Lepidoptera; family Noctuidae; genus Atethmia; species Atethmia centrago. Next base: position 13,257,005 of record HG995396.1, on the reverse strand, counting down.
GAACGTCAAAGTTACATAAGACAGTCCCCCAAAAATGCCCGCCCTTCACCACTTCATAGTGCTTTAGCTGGGATAAGTTTAAAGTAATAGGATCCAATCACAGCAGTGTTGCCCAGTGGCCACTCGGTTCGAACCTTGAAATGCACTTTATTTCATATAGCTATGTTAGCCGTAGAACTGATGACTGTTGGGGTGTACTTGAGTGGAGACCGCGCATCGGCAAACGTAAGGTAGGATGCCCTCAGGCAAGGTCCACCAGAGGACTGTTGTAGGCTGATGATGACGTACTCTACTTTGATCAGGATCCTTTTTCGCACAGTTCTGTTTTTTACAATTTTGTAAGTTCTTTTTGGAGTTTCGTAGTAAAAAAGGAACACTTATAGTTTCGCCATGTCCGTCTGTCTGTCTGTCTGTCCCCGCTGTAGCTCAAAGACGCTTAGTACTAGAAAACTGCAATTTGGTATAGGTATACATATTAATTACGCCGACAAAGTGGTCAAATAAAATCTGAAAAAAAAATAGGGAGGTAATGTGGGGATGATATATTTTTCTCGTCTATCCAATGATGTGTAGGTATCGTTGGATAGGCCGTTCAAAAATATTGCGGGTCTGTGAACACCCTATTTCGATTCAAGACTCCCTTATAGAATAGACTTGCGTAATATTAAGCTTTAAAGTGGTAATTTTTGTTAGAGTCAAGTGTCCTCCCAAGGGCCAGCTAAATGGTTGTTCTTGGAGATGCGGAAAAATCATGGTAGAAGTACATATAATTAAATTAAAAGGAAGTCTATCAGAGCTAAGTAGGCTTTACAAGTTAACGAGTAATAGTCGACCAACTTAAATTTGCAGTTGGAGAATTGACCGTGACGTATATCGATGTATGGGAGAACATGTTTTTCAACTACAATGTTAAGTTTGTTTTTGGGATAAATTCATACCAATTTCCCTACTACGGAACTCTTCATTCCAAATATTTTTTTTTCTTTTGTTCTTTATTGTAAGAAAGACCAAAAGAAATATTCTAGAGCCAAAAATTAGAAGACCTGACGTGACATCTACCAACACGCACCATGCCCACGTGGTGGATAACTGCCCACTTCCTCTCACAGAGACCCTGAGTTCCAGCAGTGCGAAGATTATAGGACGATTGTGTGTTTCTTACGCCTGATTAATAATAAACATTTTCAGATGTGTGCATTCAAGGGCCAGACTCCGATCGTCTGCTGTACAGATTGTGAACTGGTAAACGATACAAGGTAAATTAATCCAATTAAAGTAGAGCAGCTACTGAGTTATTTTAGACTGCTGAAACATACCCTTAAGACGCTGACAACACCTAAACCGCGGTCACTGTCAAATTCCATAGAAAAGAAAGAGAAGCGAGATGACACAACGCTTGTAATTTATTGCAAAATATGAAGTAATTATCTATTTACTCAAAATTGAGTTGAGTAATCGAAAATAAAAAACAACCAAGTTCTGCATTCAAATAAGACGTTCTTGTTAATAATTAAATACGTAACATATGTTGATATTTGATACAGATATTTTGGATTAGAACTCAAAGTAAGAGGTTAGTTTAACGTTAATTTGTATCGAGATTTTGTATTCAAAACGTGTTTTGGTAACAACCAGGTTCTGGGAAATATGTTCAAAATTAACATATATTTTTTCCGCTACCACAAACTGTACAGATTTGGCAATTTTTTTTCTTAAGCGAAGCCTATTTTGGTCAATTGGGTCTTGTCAGCGCCTTAACGAAGCCGTGAGTCACTTGTTCTTCCCGTTATTATGTTAGATTTTTTTCTGTACTGGACCATATCTTCTGGTTACGTAGGTACTGAAGGTTTAAGTTCCAACTTTTGTCTAACAAAAACTAGTTTTAGAATATATGTTATAACTTTAAATACTCCCAGGATCCCTGTACCGTTGCAAGTAGCCATAAGCACAATCAAACGTATATCTAGATAGATAGTCAAAACTGTGAATTCGTCGAAAAATTGTGTCCGATTGTTGGTCCTTATAGTTTCGCCATATCCGTCTGTCTGACCCCGCTGTAGCTCAGATACTCTTAGTACTAGAAAGCTGTAATTTGGTCTATGTATACCGTACGTATTAATCACGCCGACAAAGTGCCAAAATAAAATCTTGAATATTTTTGTTATTGTATCTGATTTTTTTTTTCTCGGCTATCCCATGGCGTGCGGTATCGTTGGCTAGGCCGTTCAAAAATTTTGCGGGTCTGTGAACACCACTTTTTGATTCAGGAATCCGCTTGTGTAATATTACATTAAAGTGATAATTTTTGTTAGAGTCAAGTGTTATCGTCCCCTGCCAGCTAAATGGTTGTTTATGGAGATGTGAAAAAAATCATTGCAGTAGTGCATTTATAATGAAAGTAAAAGAAAGACTATCACAGCTAAGTGGGCTTTACAAGTTAACGAGTAATAGTCGACCAACTTAAATTTGCAGTTGGAGAATTGATTGTGGCATGTATCGATGTAAGGGAGAACATGTTTCTCAATTACAATGTTAGGTTTGTTTTTGGGATTACGGAACCCTTCATTGTGAGTGGTCCGACACGCACTTGGCCAGTTTTTTTTCATTAGGAGAATCTAAATTGCAGTCGGCAGTCTTCCATTGTCCTCTGTTCATGGTAAAAGGCTTCTGAGGACTTACGTTAAAATGTGTCCGTAAGTACCCTCTGTCTAGCTGTCTAGCTTTGTATTAACTAGAACATTGTTTGTGTTTCAGAAACGTTTTGGTTGATAGATTTGGACTGCATTACTTCAAAACCGGGAGAAAAGCTCATGACAGTGAGTAACTTTAATCTTGATAAATTCCATAGGTCTCGCTAATGTCCTTTCTTTGGTATTGTTCGTCGAGTCGTTGAGCTCCTTAAGTTCTGAATCGAGCTGCATGATTACTGACAAATGTTTGCACGGACTGGACAGGTCCACTCTTTGTGTGGTTCATTCCTCAAAAGACCATTTCAGACATGGATCTACATGGTCCTCACATGATCTGGCCAAGATTACCTATGTCTGGACTTTAAAAGACACCTCTAAATTTGTTTCCTGATTTCTTCTCAGGGGTAGTCAGATAGGAAATATTATACAAACGGATCCCTGAATCGAAAAATGGTATTCACAGACCCGCAATATTTGAACGGCCTATCCAGCGATACCCCCACACCATAGGATAGACAAGAAACATAAATATCAGATACAAAAAAAAATACTACTTTGTCGGCGTTATACCCATGCCAAATTACAACTTTCTAGTACTAGAGTCAGACAGACAGATCGACGGACATGACGAAACTATAAGGGTTCCTTGTGGACGTCGGAACCCTAAATGAAGAAGTTATATAGAGAACACACTCAATAATATAAAGGGAAGTTTTAGAAACTAGAGACTTGACATTGGTGCCGATTCCCTTGTTCACAAACTAAACTAAATTTAAGTTCAGTGCATCTTTTTCTTTCTATTTCATTAAGAAAAGGACAGAAGATAAATTTTAGTTTAGTCCTGTCAAATTAATCAGCGCCTGTCACTACTCCGTACAAGTTTAGACGTGATTAAAAACTTGCCTACTAAAATTACGTCAATTTACGTCAAGCGGTGATTAATTTGACAGGACTAAACTAAAATTTATCTTCTGTCCTTTTCTTAACGAAATAGAAAGAAAAAGATGCACTGAACTTAAATTAAGTTTAGTTTGTGAACAAGGGAATCGGCACCATTATAAGATTAATATATTTTTGGATAGATATACCGTGATACACACATATAACAACAAATCTAATTAAAAAATTACATGTAGTGCTTTCCGTTGGGAAGCGTTTCTGTTTGTCGTCAGGATTCATGTCGTCACACACCACAATGGATTAATCTAAATCTTCTTCTATAAGTTTTCTTTCATCCTTCGGATGAGCCCTGTTGATTTTTGTTATCAAAGCCGTAATCGTTCAAAAGATATTAACAAAAATCGATAAACTTTCGTAAAATTTATCGTCAACATGTTTCTGTCCACTCCCTCTCGAAGAGAGGAGGCCTATATCCCAGCAGGTGCAACATTATAGGCTGATTATGATGATGATGATGATGTGTCTGTCTGTGAGGCGAGCACATTTGGATTTTCCAATTATTTTTTAATAATCGGATCAGTATTTCCTTTACAAACAAACAAAAAATTAACTCTTCATTTATATTAGTTTAATTGGTCAAGGACACAATTCAAATCAAATCAAATCAAAATATTTTTATTTCACATAAACCTGCATGGGCACTTATGAAATGTCAGAAGCTAGGTGCACGGTTCCAGTTGGTCGTTTCCTATGGAGAAGAGCCGGCAAGAAACTCCACGGTTACTCGTTTAAAAATAATTGGCTTTTACAATGTTCTCAAATTACAGTGTTAATAGGTATGGGAGGACAGTGTAGGCCTGTCGAGATGTACTTACCAAAAAAAAAAAGAAAAGAAAAAGGTCTACAAAAGATCTAGTCTATTAAGCCTACAACATTCTCACATTCACAACGTACACAAGAATCCATGTAAAATAATATTAAAATAATAAAAATAAAAACCTATTTAAACCAAATGACATGTTTGCCATTGTATTTATATACAATGGCAAACATGTCATTTGGTTGACATTATTGTCAAATAATGAAAATATAATGTCAAAAAAGTATGTCTAAAAAAAAAAATATTATTAAACATCGTAATTTGGGAGCAATTAATAGACATTTACATAGTTATGTCGTTACTGATGTACCAGGGAAGCCACATGTGCAGAAGGAGTTATTGCCAAACTTCCTTGTCTTCAAAGTAGTCTTTAATCTTATAATATGCGTTTTTCACGTTTGATTTTCCATCGCTAAGTTCTGTAACTGACGTTGGCAACTTGTTATAAAAGCGGATACTGTTGATAACAAATGATTTGCTTGTTTTTGTTAATCTAAATTTGGGTATCACAATTTCACGTTTACTACGTGTATTTATATTATGTAAATCACTTCTTGTTTTGAAAAGAAATAAGTTTTTGCGAACATACAAAATACTTTCTAAGATATAAAGAGAAGGCAGAGTTAGTACATTCATTTCTTTGAATTTGTTTCTAAGGGACTCACGAGGACCCATTCTATAGACTGCGCGTATTGCCCTCTTTTGTAAAATAAAAATAGAATCTAGATCAGCTGCCGATCCCCACAGCAGAACGCCTTATGACATAATACTGTGGAAATAAGCAAAGTATACTAACCTAGCTGTGGCTATATCAGTCAACTGTCTAATTTTTCTTACTGCATAAGCAGCTGAACTTAATCTACCTGAAAGAGCTCTAATGTGGGCTCCCCATTGCAATTTTGAATCTAGAGTAATTCCTAAAAACTGAGCTACTGAGACACAATTGATTTTCTATTGGCTCCGAATCGGTGTCGCGCGGGGCTTAACAGGTTAAACCTGTTCCACCTGAAGATGGAAACACAACATAATAATTATGTAGCATAATCAGCCTATAATGTCCCTGGGACACCGGCCTCCTCTATGTGAAAGGGAGTGGGCCACAATCCACCACGCGGGCCTAGAGCGGGTTGGTAGATGTCACATGTTTTTGAATTTTTGATTCTAGGACATGCCAGTTTCCTCACGATCTTTTCCTTCACCGTTTTGAGAACCGTGGTGATGAAATAATTTACACTATTTTAAGTAAAGCGCCTATCAGGGTTCGAACCTACGACTTACAACTAGTAAGTCGCGGTCGTTACCACTGGGCCACCACTGCTCTCAATAATTATGTGAGTTTTTTCAATTCCTGAAGATCCTTATTTACGAGTATCTATTCCAGAATGTCTGGAATACATAGTCGACGAGCCCTATCCCTGTAACCTATTTGGGGGTGTGCAGAGATACCTGGATGATGAACAGCACTGTTACGGGTACACCCTGACGGCCATCTTGGCTGTAGCGGGAGGTTTGGATGCGGTGAGGGGGCAGTATCCTCATATGGTGAGTACTGGCATTTTCATACGGTGGCCGTCTGCCCGACTTGGGCAAAGCAGCCGCTACAGGAGACGCCCTGGGCGTTGGGAATCCCAGGCGGATTTCCGGCCACCGTAGGCGCGGGCTTGCGGACGGTGAGCAATGGGTAGCTTGCCATCCGATAAGGACCAGGCCCGAGTCAATGGCGCGTTGTGTTCCACGGGCGCCTCAAAGAGATGTCAGCACAAGTGTAGGGATCCACTAGGGCTGAGGCCTGCCGGGGTCGCGGAAAATTCCGAAAGGGTTACCGAGACCCCTGGCAACACAGGCAACGGATGGAACACGGGTGGGTTTTAGTTAGTAAGAGTCTGACACACCCTCCCGCTCCATCCAGAGCGGGAGAAGTTATTGAACCCAAAGGACCCAAAAAAAAAGTACTGGCATTTTGATGTAGCGTAAATATATATTTAAAGTTCCTTGTTTTTGTATGTTTTACATAAAACCGTCTTTACTTACGCAAGATGGCGCAAGTAAGTACAACTTGCAGCAAGATTTTCCGTACATTGCAAGCCACACCACTAGTGATGAGCAGCTAAGCTCCAGATTTGTTCATTTTCAATATTGAATCGTAATGCACTTGTTTTAAGCGCAGATTCGGATTCCACCAGCTGAGGTGGGTAGGCTAAGCTATATCTCATAGTTTAACTAGCTTAGCTTGAGGTGTGGCCTGAAAATTAATGTCTTTACTGCGCCCGTCAGTTGCGGTTGCAGCAGACTTAATTGGTTTGGATCTATTTTCAACCCATATCTATCCTATTTTTTACAGGTTACTCATCAAAAGAGGTCTGCTAGCTATATGCTCGCCTTAGAGTGAATACCTCGGGAATGCAATTTAGATAATTTAAAAAAAATAACGTTTATGGAAAGAAAACCTCGCAACGCACGTCCTAGTTTCCCCACAAAAAAAGTATAGTAACCTGTAACGCCATCTATGAAGAGTTTGCAAAACTCGCGAAAATACGAGGTTTTCAATTTACCAATACTTAGAATATTTTAAATAATTAATAAAAAAACACTATCTCTCTCCATAAACATATTTTTTATTTTCTTTGTTCTTTGCACTTGTTTTTGTCACTTATTTCATGATTATTAATTAGATAATTTTAATATGTTTTATGTATGTGGGTATTTATTCTATAATCGATTTGGAGAATTATAACAGTTAAAGGGCTATATGTAAATGGTACACCACAGATCACCTGCAGTATTGTCTCTCCTTTCCCCCTAATCCATCCAAAGGTTGTCTTTAAAAGATCGCCTTTAGTAAAATTTCTACATTGATATATGTAATTTTTATGGTGTACATAATAGAGAGGTGTATTCTATTCTATTATGTTTTTATTAGGACTTTTTTGGTGATTATTTGCCATACCCTGCAAGTGTAACTTTTTATTATAAGTTATGGTTAAGAAAGACAACGACATAAAACGTATTAAAAAAAGTACAGAGATTTTTATCCAATAATTTTTCCTTGGTAAACTTGTAACTGCCACCAGCAAACCATGTTTTTTTAAACAAAGCTCTTATCTAGCATTTTACGCTTTTACGATAGTAAAAGTGCAATAATTATGTATCTTATGCATCTGAAAATGTATCCAAATTGCATACTATAAAAGACACATATTTGAGGAAGCTGTGGTAATAACATTTTACAGGACGCAGTTTTTTTCTTCCTACTGTAAAGTTACCCTTTTTACATATACGAGGTTTTCACTCTAAGAATCTTAGAGCTCGCGTATCACCGGTCTGTTTCACTTTCTCGACAGTTTATTAAAGTCGCCAGTTTCATTGATTAGTCTGTAGTTGTTCTTTAAGAAGGGCGACAATACCCTCCTTAAGAATTATAGGCCCATCTTACTTCTGAGCCATGTCTACAAGCTGTTTACAAGAGTCATCACGAACCGTCCCGCGCGCAGGTTTGACTACTTCCAGCCTCCCGAACAAGCCGGATTCCGTAAAGGCTTTAGCACTGTAGACCACATATATACGCTGCGGCAGGTTATACAGAAGACCGAAGAGTATAACCTGCCTCTCTGCTTAGCGTTTGTGGACTACGAAAAAGCCTTCGATTCGATCGAGACATGGGCTGTACTGCAGTCTCTTCAACGGTGCCAGATCGACTATCGGTACATCGAGGTGCTTAAGTGTCTGTACGAAAACGCCACTATGTCAGTCCGACTCCAGGACCAGACCTCGAAACCTATCCTTCTGCAGCGAGGTTTGAGACAGGGAGACGTTATCTCTCCGAAACTGTTCACCGCTGCACTGGAGGATGTCTTCAAAGTTCTGGACTGGAAAGGGCCAGGCATCAACATCAATGGCGAGTACATCAATCACCTTCGGTTTGCCGACGATATTATTGTCATGGCTGAGACTATGGAGGACCTCAGTACGATGCTCGATGACCTCAGTAGAGCTTCCGAAAGTGTGGGTCTTAAAATTAACATGGACAAGACAAAGGTCATGTCAAATGCCCATGTTATACCCACTCTCTTGAAGATCGGAGATGCTACGCTCGAAGTTGTGGACGAGTATGTTTACCTAGGACAAACTGTCCAGTTAGGTAGGTCCAAGTTCGAGAAAGAGGTCAATCGTCGAATCCGACTCGGCTGGGCAGCGTTTGGGAAGCTACGCAATATCTTCTCGTCCCACAAACCGCAGTGTCTCAAGACGAAAGTCTTTGACCATTGCGTGTTGCCAGTGATGACCTATGGCACTGAAACGTGGTCGCTTACAATGGGCCTTATTAAAAGGCTAAAAGTCACTCAAAGCGCAATGGAGAGGGCTATGCTTGGAGTTTCCCTTCGTGATCGAATCAGAAATAAAGAGATCCGCAAGCGAACCAAGGTTACTGATATAGCCCGAAGAATTGCTAAACTTAAGTGGCAGTGGGCAGGGCCCATTGCTCGCAGAACTGATGGCCGATGGGGCCGAAAGGTTCTGGAGTGGCGACCATGTACCGGAAGACGTAGCATTGGAAGGCTTCCTACAAGGTGGACTGATGACCTTGTGAAGGCCGCAGACATCCGCTGGATGCGGGAAGCACAAAACCGGTCGAAATGGCGGTGCTTGAGGGAGGACTATTTCCAGCAGTGGACTTTCGGCTGAAATGATGATGATGATGATGATTGATTAGTCAGTTTTGCGGGTTAAAAAAGCCCAAAACATAGCCTTTACTTACCCATTATTTACAAATCTTGGACATTGAGCAAAAATGATTGCTGAGAAAACAAAAGCACACTTGGGCGTCGAAATACTCGTCCGCATCGCTGTCATCCGGAAGTGCCCAGAAGACTGGCAGCATTGCCACGATGAATGGCAATGCTAATTTTGTTGTTTGTACTACTCGTATTAGTTAGTCAGTCTTTTAATTTAGTAATTAGTGTAAATAGTTAGTCGCGTCATATACTTATTGTATGTAACGATTTTAATGTATTTGAAATAAATTCATTGTTGGGAGACGACTTTTAATTTTTTGGTGTGAAATAATCGCTGTTTACGGCAGCGCGCAATTTTAAGCACGCAAAACATTGTGAATGCAACGGTACAAGAGTTGTCCGGTAATTAAAGTTAAGTTTTATGTTAAAAAAACTCTTTTACGAGAAAAAAAAGTTGGAACTTTCAACTTCAATATCTCCATAACCAGCTGGTTCCCAGATGGTCCAGCACAAAAAATGATTAAGCATCTTTTTATAGTCCTTTTACCTATTCTTTACAGGCACTACTCGGATACGGAGATGACGTCCAGTCAGTTGAGTGGCTGTGTGGAGGTACGCTCATCAGCCATAGGTACATCCTCACCGCTGCTCACTGCAAATCAACTCATCACTCGTAAGTGCTATAAAACGAGACCTCGGTACTTTTTTATCCTGGCCCATTTCCTGAATAGTGTGGGTGAGTCTGTACCCCATAATTTATGACACCGTATTTAAGGCATGCATAGGCATATGCGTAATATGCTACCAACGCAGTATTTATGTCTGTAGTTTTTTCTTGATTTCCCGAAGGGCGTATGAAAATTTTGATAATTTTGCTTTTAATTTTTGGATATGCGACTTCCAATATTTATGTGTGTGTCTATGTCTAGTCTTAGTAGGGTGAATTTATTTACTATTTCTAACTTATAATTTTTATAACTGAAGTTTATATGTATAGGTTTTTTTTTGTCGTGGGTGGAATTTCATTATTTTTGTCTTATTAAAGTCAATTTCTAGGTTATGTTCCATCATCCAATGAGTTGTAGCGTCGAGTATTGAATTTAATTTATTATTAAGGTTGAGATTAGTTTCGCATGAGGCAAGAATGGATATGTCATCCGCAAACAAAACACAAGGTTCACTGATATGCTTCGGGTGGTCGTTAATGTAGACTAAGAATAGGAAGCAGCCTATTACACTACCCTGTGGGATGGAAGCGTTTATTGGTATGTTTTCGATTCAATTTCGTTAGTTTTTTGGTTAAAGTATTCTAATTCCACTAATTGCTCTCTATGCTGTAGATACGATGTGAACCATTCATGGCATTTACCACGGATCCCTATGGCATATAGCTTGTCTAATAAGATGTTATATTGTACTTTATCGTAAGCTTTCGTCATATCCAGCAGTAATCCTATTGCATACTTTTTGGAGTTAATGCAATCGAGGGCTTCTTGTATGTATTTATAGATGGCGAGGGTTGTTGATCGGTTTTTTCTGAAGCCATTTTGACAGTCATTAAATATATTGTATTTTTCACAATAAGCGTAGACACGGTAGCACATAGCTTTTTCAAATATTTTGGATGCAGTTGGTAGGAGAGCGATGGGGCGGTAGTTATTTGGGTAAATTTTTGCATTTTTCTTCTGTATTGGCTTTACAAGAGCCTTTTTCAAGAGGTTGGGAAAAACACCTTCCTCGAAATATTGATTTACCAGTTTATAGAATGGAAGAGTTAAGTCATCCGTACATTGTCTCAGTAAAGTAGGTGGAAGTTCATCAACGCCATAGCTCAATTTATTTTTAAGTTTTTTATTAATGTAATAACCTCGTAGGGATCTGCTGGACTCAAAAAGACTCGCAACCGACGTGCGTGTATGACCTGACGTATGAACGTAAACGAAGCAAAAGGAGTATGTAAGGAGCGTAGCAGGTGGCGTTCTATAATTTCTGCCTGCCCCCATGGGAAGAAGGCGTGTGTGTATGTAATGAAGAATATTCTATTGTTCACAGAGGTCCTGTAAAGTACATAGCTCTGGGTATACTCAAACGCACAGATCCTCCCGAGACATGGCAGATATATAATGTGAAGGATATAATCGTCCATCCGGAGTACAAGCCACCTTCCAAGTACCACGATATTGCACTTCTGGTCACTGATAAATGGTAAATATTTATTCATCATGGCTCGTCGCTAACAAACGCACGGGTCGATTAATCAATTCCTGCGCGGTCATTCCGGCTCCAGACCATCCATTTCACACAGTGACTCCGGGAAAGAATGTAAAGACGTTGGCCCCAGCTGTCATTAGTAAATCTTTGACAGTGTTTACTGGTAGTCTGAAGCCTGACAACCATTCTTACCAAGGGTATCGGGTTACCGAGTTACTGGGTTGTGGAGGTCAGATAGGCAGTCACTTCATTGCAAACGCCTTTAATAATTTCTTTATCGATCAGGTACAAACAAACACTAAAGTAACTTGTGCAGCTGCTAATATATATAACAATCCGCATTCAATGTTTATGTCACCTGTCATACCTCAAGATGTCATGAAGGCAATCAAGTCTTTAAAAAATAAAAACAGCTTCGGATATGACGGCATAGCAACAAAGGTAGTCAAATTTGTATCGGAAAATATAGCTTCACACCTCAGTCACATTATAAATTTATGTATCAGCTCTGGAGTGTTTCCAAATACATTAAAAATAGCTATCATAAAACCGCTCTTCAAAAAACAAGACAGAGAAAACTTAGCCAACTATAGGCCTATTGCCTTAATTCCAATTTTTTCCAAAATAATAGAAAAAATATTATACGACTCAATTAATATTTTTTTGGATAAATATAATATTTTATGCACTGAGCAGAAGGGTTTTAGAAAGAACAAAGGTGTTAATTCAGCTGTTTTCGACTTACTTAGTATAGTATTAAAAAATGTTGACAAAAAATTACCTATATGTGCAATCCTCACCGATATGACAAAAGCTTTTGACTGTGTCCATCATGAAACGTTACTTAGTAAACTCAATATGTATGGCATTAGAGGAAACGTGTTCAATCTAATAAAATCATATTTAAACGACCGTAGACAATATACAGAAATATCCCGGGTATGTATTAAAAGCAAACGTGAAAAGAAATACTTATCCGAATATCGATATATTAAACACGGCGTGCCACAGGGTGGAGTCCTAAGTTCTCTTTTATTTCTGCTGTATATCAACGATTTACCAAGTCACATTAAGGACCCAATGATTTTATTTGCTGATGACAGCACCGCATTAATTGGTTGTTCTGATACAAATAAATATGAAGAAAACATTAACAATACACTAAAAGACATTATAAATTGGCTTGAAAAAAAATAATTAGTAATTAATCTAGAAAAGACTAACATAATATCTTTTTACCAACGAACATCTTTACCAAATCTAATTATTGAATATATGATAGTCTGAAGATAGATCAAGTACAAAAAGCGAAATTCCTAGGCATATTTATCGACAGTCAATTAACATGGAAACCAAAAGCAGAAGAAGTTTGCAAAAAATTAAATGCATCTGCTTATGTCCTCTTCAATCTAGCTAAGAAAGTGAACATGTCTACAACTTTGATTGCATATCATGGGATCGTGGCATCTACTCTGAGATACGGTATAATTTTCTGGGGAAATTCTTGTCTGAGGGAACAGGTATTCAAAGCCCAAAAACGTTGCTTGAGGTCAATTATGAACATGAAGACAACAGATAGCTGCGTTCCGGTGTTTAAATCCCTAAAAGTGTTAACCTTTCCAGCAATTTATGTTCTAGAAATGGCAATGTTCGTTAAACGGAACATGCACCTTTTCACTACAGTACAACAAATGAGGCAAAGACCAGTCAGGAGTCAGTATAAAAATCTTTTACATGTTGAGAGCTGTAATACTGCTTTACTTAAAAAAAAACATGACTTGCATGGGTCCTACGATTTATAATAAAATACCTGACATAATAAAGAATGACACAATACACAACTTTAAAAAAAGATTAACAACACTACTTATTGAGAAATGTTATTATTCTATTAACGAATTTTTAAATGATGATGACATAAACTAATTATTCTTGATTACCAACAATTATAGAATTAAATAACCTAATTTAATAAAGTCTTCGTTTTGACAATATATTCGTGTAATTGTGTTCGTTCTTTCAATTGTATTTTTTATTTGATATATTTTTATTTTGTTTATATTTTTTTTATTTTTTTTGACATTCCTAATTTAGTTAATTTGTATTCAATATTCATGTTCAATAATATTACTTGCATGATCATTATATTATTATGAGATATAAACAACAATTTTTGCATGCCTATTTTAAGGTAAATTGTACAAGGATCACAACTTATTTTAATATCTTATGCCATGTACCTACAATTTATGCAAATAAAGATTTCTTTCTTTCATGTGTAGCTGCATCCAGGTAGACTGGAACCTTTTTTTTCCGATTTGGAAAATCCTCATGTCCTCCGCCCTGGGGTGAGCGGAGGTGTCTGTCAGACTCTTACTGACTAAAAAACACCCCGGTGTTCCCCTCCCACACTTGCACCGGGGATCATGGGATCTAGTACAACTTCCGCGATCCCGGGCTGGTGCCGGCCCGCCATTGCGGGTCACCTCAGGCTCGCGAGGGGAAATGAGGTGTAAAACTCCCCCCACGACGTCCAATAGAGGCGCGCGTGGAACACTAAGCTCCGCCACCTCGGGTCCTGCTATGTTGGGGGCCATGGATATCCCCGAGTCCGTCGACCCTGGACCCATTTAGGGGGACTGGAAGAGGGCGTTGTCAGCCCTCCGCCGACGCCCGGTGCGCCTGCTGCGGGCAGGGTGAGTGGAAGAGATCTCCTGCTCCCTTTCCGCAGCCTCCTTCTGCTACATGAGTGTTTCGCAGAAGTATACCACCGCGTCCCAGGACTCCTCGCTGCCGACCATGGAGTCGACCACGGCTGGCAGCGACAGGTCACTGCCTACTCCTGAGATGAGGCCGAGGCTGAGATGAGGTTGAGGATTTACTACTTTTAATCCCGGTAGTAAGTGTCTGTGGGATATTTTCCGACATCTACGCGGGCGAAACCGCGGGCAAAAGCTGTAATATTATGGAAGCCTTTATTTTCTTCCGGGGTGGAAAATCCTCATGGATGTCCTCCGCCCTGGGGCAGGCGGAGGGGTCTGTCAGACTCTTACTGACTAAAAACCACCCTGGTGTTCCCCTCCCACACTTGCACTGGGGATCATGGGATCTAGTACGACTTCTGCGATCCCCGGCTGGTGCCGGCCTGACATTGCGAGCCACCTCAAGAGCGCTGGGGGAATGAGGTGTAAAACTCCCCCGCCACGTCCAATAGGGGCGCGCGTGGAACACTACGCGCCGCCACCTCGGGTCCTGCTATGTGAGGGATATTATAGAAGCCTACCCCGACATACAAACATACAAATTTGGTGAACGGCTAGGCAGAAGAGGTGTAACCACTTTATACAACCTTTACACATAGTTTATAACTCGTTTTCAACCTCTTAATTATTTCAGGATAAAATTCACCCATCTGATATTGCCCGCTTGCCTGGACACTGGAGACACTGACGGTAAGGTAGCATTCGCGACTGGATGGGGATCCCTTGGACATCGGAAGAGCTTGGCCGATACGTTACAAACTGTGAGTCTAATACTAGATTTCTAAGGGAGATCCGTCAAGATAGACCGCGAAATTAGAAATTTCTAACGTTTTTTGCGTTCATCTATCTAATGCGGCACTGTTTTACATTTTATGTAGAACTTCAATATACTTCTCGAAATAATATTTGCTAGAAAAAGTCATATATATTTTTCACGAAATAGTCGTACTTCCAGCAAACAAAGTTTCCTATAGAGAGGAGTTCTGTGTCCCAACAGTGGGAACATTATCAACTAATCTTATTACATATTAAAATATCATCATTCTCCTGCCTTTATGCCAATTTATTTGTGGTCGGCGCAACATGTCCCTTTCTTTTTTTTTTCTGATTGGCTACTCAAAATGGACTATCAAAAGACTGAAGATTTACTAAAATTTACTGTGTAATCCATGATTACTGTCACCCACACACCCCCACACACACTTACACATAAACACTCGCACGCACACACACTCACCTTTTTCACCTTATATTAACCCTTTTAAATATTTAAATAAAAAAATAAAAATAAAAAATGTTCATATTCACATTCACAACAAATGTAAGTACCTACCTAAAGATACCAAATTGTAACATTATTCACGGCTGAACGCTGTGTCCCAAAATACAAGTGATAGCTTAGTTTGGGAACCAGTATCACCAACTCTTGCGATTATTATATTTAGAACCTTTTATGTAGAAATATTTATTTTTGTGAATGATTTTCTGGTACTAATTAACAACTTCTTTTTGTATTTTTTTGTTTCTTCTGCCTTACTTCTCTATTTGTCGTCATCTCGGTAGTCACCCTCTTTCTAGCCATATCATCTTTCACACAGTCCATCCATCGTTTCTTTGGTCTTCCCCTACTCTTATAGCCATCGATATTCATAACCAAAACTTTCCTTACCGCATTTTCCTCATTCCTCCGCATCACAAGCCCATACCATGACAACCGATTTCCGCACAACGTTTCAGTCACCGGAAACACTTTCAGACTTCCTCTTATGTACTCATTTCTTATTCTATCCATTCGTGTCACACCACACATTATTTTATATTAAAATATATATTACTTACATATTAAAATATGTTGCTCTCAATATTCCAGGTGGTTCTCAGTGCCTACAGCGAATCAGAATGCACGGCCTTCTACCCACCACACAGATTGCTCCTCCATGGGTACAACCACAGCACACAAATGTGCTATGGAGATAAGGACCTGATTAATGATACTTGTGAGGTAAGAACATCTAGTATTACGCCTGTATCCTCATTCCTCACAAAAGGTTAGGTAGAGGTGTTTATTAGACCCAGATCACGCCAGATATATTTAGGTACCAAATACCTAGTATTGTCCCGTTTGCACCACTCTGCGAAGACTTAGGACATTGTAGAGTACATACGGGTGAAGACCAACTGGACCTTGAGGGTGGAGAAGTAGAAGGTGCGCCATAACACCAATTTCAAGTCGTTCGTGGTGCGTGTTCAGACACATCATTTGGTGACCTCAAGGAAGAATTTTGGCCGAAAAGTGTGCTATATCGGCGTTTCCGCGCTCGGCTACGCGACACCTCGCAGCAGAACACGACGGTTTTTGTATAAAATATGTATTAGTTTATAGTTATTGTTTTTATAAATAAAAAAAAAAATATATATATATATATTCAAAAATATAAGGTACAGCGTTAAATAACAGTTTTTCTTAAATCTAAGTCAAGTTCACACATGATTTGTGCCTGAACTAGGAAATCCTGTGTTTCAGGCGATTGGAGGTAACATTAATTGAATAAATAATCACATATCATATTAATATTATTGGTACATAAATGTAAAATGGTGTCTAAAAATTATAGTATCTTAACCTAACTAAATAAAAAAAAGAAATAACAAACAATATTTTACTTTAGCACTAGTAATAACTTCTCTGTATCGTCATAGGACATAGTTTGAAGAGTTTCCTTAAGGATTTTCTTGCAGTTCCTATGATTTACGGAGTAGATGTTTCCTTTTTCATTTAGCCTGTTATAGAGTAGTGGACCGAGGTACATATAAAATTTGGCTGTGAAAGCATGTTTTGTACTTTTTTGAGGGCAAACTATATCTTTCCGTCTCTTTTTAGTAAATTCAGTGCTGTATGGAAGTGCTGCGTGTTGTTTTAGTACCGTGCTCATTATAAATAACTGTCGAACTGTTAGTACTTCACAAGATTTATACAGTAGGTTAGTGGGGAATAGGAAAGGTCGGCAAGTAGCCACCTTGAGAATAGCTCTTTGAGCTCTTTCAATGGGCAATAACAAAGTTTTACTTGCCCCACCCCATGAAGTAATGCAATAAGTCAAAATTGACTGACAAAGACCAAAGTACACTTGCCTAATTATTTTTGGATTTGCAATAAATCGTAGCTTTTGAATACGTATATGAGCTTACGAATTCTATTATTTAGAGCTTCCATGTGTTGTTTAAAGGATAGGGTATCATCTATTATTATACCCAGGTATTTTATTTTATCTGTCTTTTTAATATTGGGACACTTACACTGGCTATTTGCAGAGACTGGGCAACAGTGAGCATGCAACGCTGAAGGGTTCTTCGATATTTGCTTGCGCATCGAAAACTGAATGTATTGTGTCTTCTCTGCATTTAGAGTTAGTGAGTTATTTTGAAGCCATTTATTTACAATATTGAATCCGTGTTGCGCAAGATTGTAGACTTCATTTTCTGAGTCAGCTGAAAAAAGTAGAGCAGTGTCGTCAGCGTACGTTATGATAGTGCCATGCTCTAGCTTTAGATTGCAAAGGTCATTTATGTAGATCAAAAACAGAGTGGGTCCTAAAATACTTCCTTGAGGAATACCGAAAAATGTGTTTTTTTGAACAGCGCTGAGAACATTGCCAATCTTTACGCACTGGGAACGATCTTCTAAATAACTTTTGAACATTTTTAGCTGGGTGCCTCTTACACCAATGATCTCAAGCTTGCGCAACAAAATTGGAATGGAAACTGTGTCAAAAGCTTTGGCGAGGTCCAGGAAAATTCCTACTGTGTGGTTCCCCTTGTCAAGTTCTTTCGATAGATAGTCAGTCAGGTGGTGTACCGCATCGGCAGTTGAAACTTTAGGCCTAAATCCAAACTGCCGTTCAGACAGAATTGATTTATCTTCCAAATATTTCAACAACCTTTTGTTTATAATTTTTTCCAATATTTTTGACATAGAAGGCAGTAAAGAAATAGGTCTATAATTTGTCACTTGCTCTTTGCTGCCTGATTTATAGACAGGGACAATTAGAGATTTTTTGAGACACTCAGGAAAATGACCTGAAGATAAACAAATGCGGAAAATGTAAGTCAGTGGTCGTACCAAAATGTCCTTGAATTTTTTGATAATTTTATTCGATATGTTATCCCAGCCAACTGCACAGTCTTCTTTCAAGGTCATAATTATACTTTCTACCTCAGTTTCGTCAGTATCTAGCAGCGTAAAGGATTTTAAAGCAGTGGTGTATGTTAAAGGAGTGCTCTTTGGGTTTATGTATTGTGGTTTTATGGACCTTAGTTGCCTGAAATAAAGGATATTATTATTGTAATGTCCTTACATATCTCGGACCCCGACTATGAGGTCCCGGCCCTTTGGAAGGCGTACCAGGGGCCGAAACCAACTCGCAGAGGCCCCTTGAACTATTGTAATGGAATGAGGCACCAACCGACGATTATTCCTGTTTGCTCTAAAATGCACCCAAGGACAACCTCCGGTTGATGCAAGACTATTGCAGAACATGGAAACAAAACATATTGGGCTATGGGTTTGGGAGGAGGCAACACTTCCTGAGGTACTTGAGGAGTGGAGAGGTATTCCACGGCTTTCAGAACAATCCCAGAGCCCGGAAGATGGTCAAGATCCCTACGAACACTTACTGGAAAACTTCCTTCCTCCGAGCACGTTTGCTCTTGCGAATCTCCACTCAAGCCAGCCAATAAAGGCAAGAATGAGGTGGGAGCTCTGTTCCTCGTCAGTGTTCACTCCAGCCGGCCAATTAACGCCCGGGTGTCACCACTGTGTGGATCGCCCGGAGGACATGGTGGAGCATACGGTGGAGGTCTGCCGGGCTTGGGCAGAGCACCGCCGAGGCGATCGGCGGCAGAGATCTCTGCCCCCGATCGCCATCATTTTTGCCCGGGATTCCCGACGCCCAGGACGTCTCCTGCGACGGCTAGGGGCGAGAGGGCGCGAAATTTGCCTTTCCCTCAACCGTCCCGCCTCCTCCTTTCTCTTTTCTTTCTCTCCGGCGGCAGAGATCTCTTGCGTCCGGACGCAAGAGATTTCTGCCCCCGATCGCCACCCAGGGCCGGCCCTAGTTCAGGCCATGGTACGGAGCGAGAGGGCATGGGCAGGCATCACCTCCTTTTGCGAAGCAGTAATGCTCGCGAAGGAGGAGGCGGGACGGTTGAGGGAAAGGCAAATTTCGCGCCCTCTCGGGCCGATGCCTGCCGGGGTCGCGGGAAGGTACTAAAGGGTTACCGAGAGGCCCCTGGCAAGACAGGCAACGGAAGGAATACGGGTGGGTTTTAGTCAGTAAGAGTCTGACACACCCTCCCGGTCCGCCCAGAGCTGGAGAAGTTATTTGATGATTTCCCGAGCAAAAAAAAAAAAGCCGGCCAATAAAGGCAAGCATGAGATGAGGAGAACAAGACTTATTATTGTTATTATTAGAACAGCATTTTGTTATAACCGGCCACAAATCCTGACTTCAGGCTACTAAGTAAGCATTTTTCATACATCATTGCATAAAAAACAGTGAAGGAAAACATCGTGATGACGGAATGCCTGACAGATATTTTTCGACGGCATATGAAGCCAAGTCACAGGCACATGGGCGGCATAAAAACTCTGACACCAGGTCAGTGACTAACCAAACGAAAATTAAAGAAGAAGGGAACATCACAAAAAGAGTACGGGTACTTACGTCCCTTGCACGTAATGTGGGGATGATCTTTTTTTTACTCGACTACCCCATAGTGTTGTGGGGCATCGTTGGATAAGCTGTTTAAAAACATTGAAGGTCTGTGAACACCACTTTTCGATCCTAGGATCAGTTTGCGTAATATTAAGCATTAAAGTGCAAATTTTTGTTAGAGTCAAGTGTCCTCCCCCTGCCAGCTAAATGGTTGTAAATGGAGATGTGAAAAAATGTATGGCAGTAGTACATACAATGAAATTAAAAGGAAAACTATCACAGCTAAGTAGGCTTCACAAGTTAATCGATTAATAGTCGACCAACTTAAATTTGCAGTTGGAGATTGATCGTGGCATATATCGATGTATGGGAGAACATTTTTTTCAACTACAATGTTAAGTTTGTTTTTGGGATAAAGTCATCCCAACTACCGAACTTTAGGCCGGTTTTTTTTAAAGGATTCACAAACCATTGCTTAATCATTATCTGCCTGCCTTTTCCTAACTATGTTGGGGTCGGCGCACTATGGGACCAAACAGTATTTTCCATCTCAAAAATGGTTTTGTCGAAAGTCGTAAATCCATAGATTGTTTTATGGTTTTATACTCTCAAAAGATGGAACTTACGAATAAATTACAAAATATAAAAAAATATAAAGTTTTACGTTTATAAAATGAACCTCAAACATTGGGCATAAATATTTTCATGCCAATTAAATTACCGTTAAGGGAGTTCAACACATAATTATTCGGAAGTTTTCCAAGGAAACATATTAGTGTTATACATCATTAGATAGCTTAGAATATACACTTTGCAACCACGTTCAGTTTTTGTAAAAAAAATATTTTTATTTAATTTTTTAATATTTTTTTAGTGAAGTAAAGAAAATTTAGTTTTTGTTAATTTCAATTGGAGTTTTCGTTGTTGCCGAAAGCAGCCGGTGTCAAGTTAATTACTCTATTAGAGACCTTATCTACTCAGTAATATGAGGATTTAAAAAAAACTTGCGCGTTTTTTGCGCCAGAGGTGATTTTGAAGCAATAATGTCAATCGGGGAAAAATCCTCGAAAATTACGGTTCTTCTTTTTTATTATGAAATATTATATTTAGTTATTATCCTTTGATGTCTATATTGTTTTTTTCTATTTCTATGATAAAAACATACATTTGCAAATTAAAAAACTGCTATTATATTTGAAAGAATCTTCCCATGGCAATTTTGTTTGGGGTGGTCACCTTAACCACAAGTATGATAAACTATATTGCTGCGGAAGTTCTATTTATCTGTTGTGGTAAATAATTACAATCAGTACTGATTACACTATTTCGATGAGAACTGTTATAATCAATTGTCCCATGGTTTTTGCACAAGGCACTAAAATATTAGTCCTTTAAATACCCGTGTATGTTCAGCATACGATTCATCAAAGTGTTCAGATACTTCTTTTCAATAACAATTAACGCATAAAAAACATTATTATCTAACAATGAGTGAATTCGTTTGTGTTCGACGCGATCTTTGTGATCAAATAATAAAAGGGAAAAGTACTTCAGACCTCAAAAAATATTTATTGGAAAATTTTCAACTATCGGAAACTGACGTTAATACTGTAATAGAGAGTATTCAAAAAAATCTAACATCGAGTTGCAACCAGAAATGGACCAAAGTTCAAAGAAAGCCGGACCGATTCGAGAGCCTATACTCAAATTGGTTAAATGGTGAGTTTAAAGTATCATTGAATTCTTGCAGTACCTCAACCACTGTAAATTCTGGTTTGAATACTTCTGGTGAACGTGGAAGACCAACAAAACAATATGACGAGTGCTCGGAAAACACAAAGAAACGAAAAAATATGGAGCTGGTCCAGGAGTATGGAATGGGACATGTCCGTATCGCTTATGTGCAAGGTTTAAGATCCATGGGGGAAAATGACGAAGCGTCGATTGTGACTATTATCAGAAATAAGGAAAAATAAGAGAAAAAAGTTATTCTACAAAACATACTCAATCCAGATAACGCACTTTCCTTTACAAAAGAGGAAGCATTGAGTATATGCATTGAAACTGATTTAACCAAAGCACAATATGCGTACCTAAGAAAAAGGCTCGTTGATAAGAATTTAAGTTCTGTATTGCCTTCGTATCAAACACTAAGTGAAGCAAAAAAGGGTTGCTATCCGCCTGCATCCAGCATTACGGTGACAAATATAAGCGCAAAAATCAACCTGCAAGATCTCTTAGACCATACAGTCTGCCGTATTATAAGGATAAAGTCAGGATCGACTTACAATCGTCTCAAGCTTTTCACTAAATGGGGATGTGATGGATCCTCCGGGCAAAGTGAGTATAAACAAACTCTACCGGAAGAAAACGAACAAATATCGGACGCTAATTTGTTTATAGTGTCCCTTGTATCACTGCGACTAGTAGACGAAGAAACTTCTACGGTCATATGGAAAAACCCTACTTGCTCATCTGTTAGATATTGCAGACCAATTTCATAAGAATTTGCAAAAGAAACTCCCGAAAAAACTACAGCGGTTGTCAGTGAAATTGAAGCCAAAATTAATCAATTGATTCCAACTCTTGTGTCAATAGAAGACAAAGTCATCGAAGTTAAACATCAACTGTTTATGACAATGATTGATGGGAAAGTTGCTCAAGTGTTGACAAACACATCATCCAGTGCTACCTGCACTGTTTGTGGAGCAACTCCCAGACAAATGAATGATCTTTTAAAAGTTACAACGAGAGTTGAAAATGAAAATGCGTTTAAATACGGATTGTCGACGCTACACGCATGGATAAGATTTATGGAAATGATCCTCCATATTTCTTACAATTTAGGTTTTGAGAAGTGGTCTGCAACAACTCCAGAAAACAAGCAACTTAAAGAAGACAAGAAACAATTTGTCCAAAAACGTTTCCGAGAAGTGCTTGGCTTGCATATTGATAAACCACGTCAAGGTTCCGGTAATAGCAATGACGGTAATACGGCAAGGAGATTTTCCCAAAATTACCAATGTTCTGCAGAGATAACCGGAATTGATGAAGAAT
Source organism: Atethmia centrago (assembly GCA_905333075.3). Lineage (NCBI taxonomy): Eukaryota > Metazoa > Arthropoda > Insecta > Lepidoptera > Noctuidae > Atethmia > Atethmia centrago. Next base: position 13,234,058 of record HG995396.1, on the reverse strand, counting down.
TAATCAAGAGACTATATGTAATTCTTCAAACTATGTCATCGGGATTTCCTATAAACGCAGAAAAATTTGGTCAGTATACATTGGTAACCGCGCAATTATATGTAAGCAAATATAACTGGTACTACATGCCATCTTCGGTCCATAAAGTACTTATACATGGTGCTAAAATAATAGAGCATTATGCAGTTTTGCCTATAGGACAATTATCCGAAGATGCCCAGGAAGCTCGAAATAAAGATTATAAGAAATATAGGTTAAATCACGCTAGGAAGTGTTCCAGATCAGCAACAAACGAAGACGTTCTGCATATTTTGTTATATACATCTGATCCTTATATATCTAGCTTAAATAAACCAAGTTTTCTAATATCCAAAGAATTATTTGACGAAGCTAAAGAATTGTTGGAAATAGAAAGTGATGAGTAGGATAAGTTTAAGTAATAATTTTTTTTTGTCATGTAACTGTTTGTTTAATAATAATAATTTAGTTTTAAACTTATTTTAAGCATAAGTGTAACTTTTATTGCTATTATAATATAACTGTATGATTTTTTGTATGAAATTTCGTATAACTTTATCTTTGTCATTTTTTTTCGGAAAAAATATTTTTTTTAGAATGATGATGTTTGATTTCTTTTATTGCCTAGATATTCACAAATACGTGAAAAAAAAATCAAGGAGATAAATCACAAAACAACAGAGTTATCGATTTTTGAGATGGAAAATACCGGTTGGTCCCATAGTGCGGCGTCCAGTCTAATCGAATACAGCTGAATACCAGTATTTTACATGGAGCGACAACTACAGACTACCTTTGGATGGATTAGGTAGAGAGAAGCTCCAGAGATTCCTCACAAAAAGTGTTACTAAGGTAACTCACCTACCCCTTATGAATAATTCTGGCATTCGGACGGCTTATATTCTACATTTGGTACGGAACCCTAAATGTGCGCAGTCCGACACGCACTTGGCTGGTTTTTTTTTATATTGTGTCATTGTGTGTATTTATGGCATGTGCCAAATAAACATACTCGTATTTAATTTATTTCTTTTCTATAGCTGATTAATTCATTGATCATTTATTCTCTCCTCAGGGTGACAGCGGTGGCCCCCTCCAGGTCCACTCAGACTTATCGTCATGCGTACATACAATCATAGGCGTGACGTCACACGGCAAGTCATGCGGCTTTGGCGGCGGCTTCGGCGTATACAACAGAGTCTCGTACTATGTGCCTTGGATCGAAAGCATCGTGTGGCTTTGAGGAGCCCAGGCTTGGGGAGTGCTGAGAGATATAAAAATATAAACTGGTTAATTATTGTTTAATTTTAGGTATCCCTGTTTCTAAAAAAGGTCTTCTTGTTAACGAGAAATGCTCCGACGACGTGTAAACCAGGCCAAGATTAAATGCTCACCTTGCCTTGAGGAGATGGGAACATAACCTTCAGGAAATGGTAAAAAAAAAAATGTGGACTCTTAAGGCTCCTACATACTGGCGCGACTTGTCGCGCGACGCGACGCGACACAAAGACACTGCGTGTAGCGCTACAAGCGGTGCCTTTGTGTCGCGACGCATCGCGCGACAAGTCGCGCCAGTATGTAGGAGCCTTTATGTTTAATAAAACCCAATTTCTCAAAATGTTTTCCCGTCAAACTCGGTTAAAATACGGTTATACTTCTATTAATGGTTACAAGCTAAGGATTTGTTTATTTTTATTTGGGTAGGCCAAATAAAAATAAACAAATCCTTAGCTTGTAACCATTAATAGAAGTTGTCTAATCTATGTAAATCGTCGACCATTGAAATGAAATGAAATGAAATTGTTTATTCTGTAAATTATAGGATATCGGAATCACTTTTACACGTCATATAAAAAAAAAATAAGCTAGATGGAGTCGACATTTCCTATCTGACTACCCCTGAGAAGAAATGGCGAAACAAACTCAAGGGTCAAAGTCTCTTTTAAAGTCCAGACATAATCTTGGTCAGATCATGTGAGGTCTTTTGAGGAAAGAACTACACAAATTTGAGTGGACGTTTCCAGTCAGTGCAAGCATTTGTCTGTAATCGTGTAGCTCAACTCAGGACTTAAGGAACTCAAAGCTAAGAGCTAAGTAATATTAAGTCTCTGATATACAGATTGAAATTGAAAACATGAGACAAACTGAAATGGGAGATTGTACTCATCATTATGAACAACTTTTACTAAGGGACCACAGCTGCATTCGCGAAAATAAAATCAGCTGTTTCCTACATTTTGTCGAATTATGCGGACATAAATGTAGGGAACAGCTGATTTTTTTTCCGCGATTTCAGTTGTGGTCCCTTAGTAAAAGTTGTTCATAATGATGAGTACAATCACCCATTTAGATTTGTCGCATGTTTTCAATTTCACCCTGTATGTTATCATGAAGATGCCTATATCCATGTATTTAACTTTTTTTTACTATGCTACGCTGTCCAAGAGGCCCAGGAGGGGCTGGGCATAGGCCTCCCGACACTCCTAATATCTTTCGCGAGTCCTCCTTCCAGTTTTGACAGAACCTATCCAGCTAATTAGTGTTTGAAATTATATTATCATAAACCCTGCCTTTTTTCAACTATTTTGGCGTCGGTTTTACATGCAGCAACTGCCTATCTGACCTCCACAACCCAGATATTGGGAAACCGAATACCCCTTGGTGAGACAGGTTAGACATTTGGACTTCGGGACTTGGCAAGACTCCCGGGCTTCTGGCGGTCTACCCGTAACGACTGTCAATAGAGCTAAGTACGGTCAACGATTCTACGGATACAGATTATCTAAACTGCATATCTACATACATCTTTTACATGTGTTGAATGTTACAACGAAATACCTTGTGATTTGAGAAATTTTCTTTCATTTAATTGCAATAAATTAAATGAAAGAAAATTTTAAACTCATTAAAAGTACACTTTGTAAACAAGCATATTACAAATCAGAGGATTATATCCAAGATAAGAATGCTTGGAAACATGCTGGTCCAACTCCATAGGACAATCTAGAACCTAGACAAAATCAAACTATAATATCGTCTACTTATACAAAGTTTGTAAATATGTGAGCATCATGTATCTATCACATAATCAATTAATCTGTCATTGTTTCATTTTTAATTATTTTTACCTATAGTGATAAGGTAATAATTTTATTGCATTGTCTTCACATACAGGGTGACATTGAAAACATGCGACAAATCGAAATGGGAGATTGTACTCATCATTATGAACAACTTTTACTAAGGGACCAAAGCTACAATCCCAAAAAAAAAACTGCTGTCCCCTACATTTATGTTCGCAATACCTCACCAAAATGTAGGAAAAGCAGATTTTTTTTTTTGGGATTACAGCTTTGGTCCCTTAGTAAAAGTTGTTAATAATGATGTATACAATGTCCCATTTCAGTTTGTCGCAAGTTTTCAATTTCAACCTGTATAATTTATGTACTTATAATAAATATTGTAAAACATTTTAAAGGAGTAACGGTGGTATTTCTTGCCCATTCTTCTCCATACGAAACTACTTTTTGGATATATTTGATAGGGGATCTAGAATAAGTTAATTTTTTCTGTAAATTTTGACGTTCAAAAATGCCTTTTTATGTGCCTATTTGAAATAAATATTTTGACTTTGACTTTGGCTGGCCCGTTGCTCAGTTGCCACTGGGCAATGGACCGGCAACTTAAGTAGTAAGTCGGCTAAGTACCTTGCTTATTCTGAAGATTAGGTCGACGTAGTCCTTACCATTACTAATATATAAACACGTAAACGTATAATTAACTTGAAACCTGACATAGGTCGTCCATAGGTGAACGTAGTACGGACGTACGTACCCAAAAATGGATTTAAAGTCATCTGTTATATTGTTTTTATTTCTTTGGTTTCTTGATGTTTTATCAAACACGCTGGAAGAAGGTAAGTAGTTTTAAGTAGGTAGTAATAGAGCTTTTTGTGAACGAGGTCGACCGAGTTACAATCAGTGACCTGAATAACCCAATTCCCTCTTTTTTCCCCTCCGGCGACGTAAAGGTTCGTGTAGATTGGCACGATAGGGTGGGAAATTATCAAATAACTTCTCTTGCTCTGGGCGGAGCAGGGGGGATGTCAGACTCTTACTGACTAACATCTCAATACTCAATTCTTTATTGCATTCCATATGTATAACATAGATGGTATAAAAAGTAAAAGATCAATATGGACCCTGACGGGCACAGGATCTCTTTGAGGCGAGCGTGGAACACAACGTGCCGTCGACTCGGGCCTGGTCCTTATCGGACGGCAAGCAGTCCGCGCATACGGTGGTTCCCTACGCCCACGGCGTCTCCTGTGGCGGCTTGGGGCGTGAGGGCGCGAAGTTTGCCTCTCCCTCACCCGTTCTGTCTCCTCCTTCGCGAGCATCACTGCTTCGCAAAGGGAGGTGACGGCTTCCCATGCCCTCTTGCTCCGTACCATGGCCTGGACCAGGGCCGGATGCGAGAGATATCCGCTGCTGATCGCCTCCACGAGGACACGGCGTTGCTCTGCCCAAGCCGGGCGTACCTCCACCGTATAGTCCACCGTGTCCTCCGGGCGATCCACACAATGGTTATACCCGGACGTTTCTTCCTGCCTTATCCGGAACAACAACCTCCGGAAGGAGCCGTGGCGCCTCTCTAGCCACTCCTCAAAGAGGGGCTTGTCGCCGCAATTGTAGCGTGTCCAACGTAGAGGAGGCCAGTGCCCCAGCAGTGAGAACATTATGGGCTGATTATGCTGTTTCTATTCGAATCAAATATTCATATTCGTATGCTTGTAACTGCTATACGGTTATTTGGAAAACATTATCAATCAATCAATCAATCAATCATTTATTTTGTTGAACATGGGTATGATTACAGATAGTATATATGTGCACTATGTTTTGCCAATATATGGCGTACACAATTAACATAAACAAGCAATTACAATTAAGGTGGCATGCCATTAATAAAAATAATTCAATTTAAAATATGTCAGTTAGGTAAACGGTCATTACAATTTTAGATAAATAAACAAATTTATACTTAATCAATGAATAAAATCATAATTGTCTAATTAGCAAGTCGGGATCGTCATACCTCTGTTTATCGGTAGTAAACTCAGTGATGGAGCAGTAGCTATCTAAAAGGAACTTAAACAAAGACCTCTTAAAGGATCCCAGACACTCTTTATTTCTAATAGGTGCTGGTATACTGTTATATATTTTTGGGGCCATACCTAACACACTTTTGCCAAAACATTGTGTTTATAGAAACAAAGAAATATAATTTTATTAAACGTTTATACTAAAAGCGCACTTCTATTGCTGCCCAGTGCCCACGGATAACCTAAGCCTATGTGAAAGTACGATTTTTATATAATAAAAACGACTGCCCTTCCAAAAAACGAATAAAAAGTAAAAACCAAGTTGTATTCGTTAATATAGGTTCACCCTTGTTTGATAGAACAACGTTTGATATAATATTACTAAATCGAATTTTAGTTGCAATAAAGTCATTTCGAAGAATTATTCATTTGACCGAATAATTCATTGGTAAATTTTTATTTAGCGTAATTATTTATTTGAACTAATTTCATTTGTTGTTTTCTGGTAAGTGGATGCATACCGCAACCCAATCCGGTGATGGCACGTTAAATCAAAATTACATTTGTTTACATTGCGATAGATCTTTTCAATCAAAAAGGGGTCTTAACATTCATATTTCAAAAAAACATCGTCTTTGTATTAGCCAGAACGGCCCTGCTCTAAATTTAGACCCAGTTTCTTTACCGGCACCTGTTTCCGACAGTCCAAATTCTACCCCATTCCATTTGTACCTTAGTTACCTAAAAAATAATGTGCCTGTTATCAAACGAGTCCCGCGCGGCGCCAGGATCTCCGTCGCAAACCACCTTTCAGGCTTGATTAAAAAATGTGTGGAGAGCAACCAAATTGTAGACTGGCATAATCTCTTCCTTTTTTCGTATACCACTTTGCATGTCAAAAAAGATGAGGCTACTATTTCTCTAACCCAAAAAATCAAAAATAACTGTTTAACAAAAACAACTTCACCTTTTGATTCTCCCAAGAGGGGAACATTATCTAGAATTAAATTAATTGAAGGCAAAATTGCCGACGGGGATCTCAAAGGCGCCGCACGTCTTCTTTTTACTAACGACGTGTTGTCGCCTGATACTCCTGATACCCTTTCGGCTTTGCATTCGAAACATCCCCCGGCTCCCGTGATCCCGTATTTTTTCGACTCTCCTACAGCAGACCAGGCCTGCCTCGAAATCGAAGGCAAAGACGTTATTGACGCAATAATTTCTTTTAAAACCGGTTCAGCGGCCGGCCTGGACGGAATCTCACCCCAACATTTAAAAGATTTAACTTCTTATTCTGTGGGTGATGCAGGTGTGCAGCTTATTTGCTCTATTACAAAATTAATAAATTTTATGTTTTCAGGCAAAATCAACGCTGATATTGCCTCACTTTTATTTGGTGCTAATTTGATCGCCCTAACTAAAAAGGACGGAGGGGTGAGACCCATTGCTGTGGGGTCAACTTTAAGACGTTTGGCATCCAAAATTGCGGTGAGACATTTCAAATCTAAATTACAGTCTGTTTTCGAACCTATACAATTAGGATTTGGCACGAAAGGTGGGTGTGAGGCAGCCGTCCATGCCTTAAGAACCTACCTTTCGTATGATGATTGCGAAATTGTAGTCAAAATTGACGTCAAAAATGCTTTCAATTCAGTAAACAGGGATGCCATGCTGACAGAAGTTAAGAACAAAATTCCGGAACTCTATCAATACCTGCTTACCTGCTACGCAGAACCTTCAAAATTAATTTACCGTTCCCATGAACTTTCTTCGGAGGTCGGCTGTCAGCAGGGCGATCCCCTCGGGCCAGCAATTTTTAGCTTGGCTATAAATCCGATTATTCAAAATTTAAAATCAAAATTTAACGTTTGGTATTTGGATGACGGAACCCTGGGAGGCGATGTGGACACTGTGCTATCTGACTTATCAGATATTAAAACAAATTTCGAAAATATTGGTTTAGAATTAAATTTTAGCAAATGTGAACTCTTCATTCAAAAAACTTCTTACGGTTTGGATAATTTAAAATCCAAATTAAATTTTCTGGCACCGAATATCAAAATAGTAGACAGAAAATCACTTTGCCTCCTGGGTTCTCCCATCTTTGAAGAATCTTTTCCTGATTATATTACTAACACTATTTCTAAATTCCAAAGTCACGCAAATTGTTTACTCGAAATCAGTCCTCATTATGCGCTTATAATTCTAAAGTTTTGCCTTTTTGTCCCTAAATTTACTTATGTGCTTCGCTGTAGCCCTTTTTGGAAACATCCAAATTTGCTTTCACCAATAGACGATTTAGTCAAAACTAGTTTAGAAACGATTTTAAATATTCAGCTCAATGAACCATCTTGGTTACAAGCATCCCTCCCTATTCGGTTTGGCGGTTTAGGAATCCGCAAAATTTCGAGTGTTGCTTCCCCAGCCTTTTTGTCGTCCACCCATAGCACGTCACGTCTCATAGGTAATGTCCTAAGGGCTTTGCCCACAAACTATGAGACTGCGGGCTTGGACGATGCCAAGAATGCTTTTCAAATTGCTTGCCCGGGTAAAGAATTTCCAGACAACCTAAAATCTCAGAGGAGCTGGGACGATATTTATTGCGATTTAACATACAAATCGATTCTGAGCCGCAGTTCAGGTCCGGATCGCGCAAGACTTTTGGCGGTCGGAACCAGAGAGGCCGGTCTTTGGCTACATGCCCATCCTTCTCCATATACCGGTACCTTCCTGGATCCGACCTCGCTTCGTCTGGCGACTGGTCTGCGGCTTGGGGTCACGGTATGCACTCCACACACATGCCCTTGTGGCACGGACGTGGACCGACTGGGTCACCACGGACTTTGTTGTCAAAAAAGTGCAGGCCGCTTTTCAAGACATGCAACACTTAATGACATAATCCGCCGGTCTCTTGCCAGCATCAATGTGCCTGCTCTTCTTGAGCCGACTGGCATTGTCAGAGATGATGGCAAAAGACCTGATGGTGTGTCTTTGGTCCCGTGGAGTTTGGGACGGATGCTTGTGTGGGACGCTACCTGTGTAGACACACTGGCACCGTCCCACCTCCAACGGACTACTTCTAAAGCGGGTGCAGCGGCAGAAAATGCCGAAAATCTGAAAGTTATTAAATATGTAGGCCTTGGCAGAGAGTACAACTTTGTGCCCTTTGGCGTCGAGACCCTCGGTCCGTGGGGTCCCAGTGCGCATAAGTTATTTGCGGAAATCGCGAAACGTCTAGTTGATGTAACTGGTGACCGAAAAGCTGGCGGCTTTCTCGCGCAACGCATCAGCATTGCAATTCAGCGAGGAAATGCCGCCAGCATCCTCGGTACAATGCCCCGAGGGCCTTTTTTAAGCTTAACTTAGTTTTAATTTAATTTAGTTAATGTTAATAATCATCTTGTAATTTGGTTATGTAAATAAAGATTGTTAATTTCATTTGAACTAATTTCATTTCGCCGAATTTTCAAATGCACTAATTTTATTTAAACTAATGTTTCACTAGACTAATAATGTTTTAGTCGAAAGATCGTATCGAATATTCAGTTCTTAATGAACTGAATATTCGATACGATCGTTCTCAATAGCATGCTAAAAATAATCTCTTTTTTATATATTTTTTTCTATATAATCTATTCGTTTCTGGCACACGCCGGCCGCTGCCGCGACACCGCTCGCTTCGCTCGCTCGGCTCGTGCGTAGGAGGTCACAGTTTTAACCTAACCTAACTTAACCATTATTTTGAAACTTACTCAGAATTAGATTTACTTAAAGCGATCGCATTTAATTTAAGATTAGTCTAAGTGTTTTCTTTTTCAAAATTAAAACATTGCAAATATTTACAATGTTTTCTTTTCTGCATAACATTACACCAATTGAATATTCGATAAAATACATGGTTATACCATCTGAACATTACATCAAATGAACATTATACCTTTTGATCATTAGCGCAAATGTTGTTATAGCAAATAAATATTCCATGAACTGAAAATTCTGTCAAACGATATTATACAAAGTGATGATTTTCTTAAACGTTGTTCGATTTAGTAATATTATATCAAACGTTGTTCTATCAAACAAGGGGAACCGTTAATATATACCTATATACCTACAAAACGAAAGACTCGTTTGCTCGCTGACTCAACAGATAAATAAAATTAACTAATACTTGAGTATTAGTAAAACGAACTAAAAGGTAAAAACAACTTGTTTTTTACTTTTTAGTTCGTGTTTAATTAAATACATTTATTTCAGACATAATTAAAAATTGTCCATGTAATGTTAGTAACATTCCCGAATAAATTCACAAAAATAAAAATAAAATCCAAAAAAAAAACAGTTAATGGTGCCGATTCCCTTGTTCACAAACTAAACTAAATTTAAGTTCAGTGCATCTTTTTCTTTCTATTTCATTAAGAATAGGACAGAAGATACATTTTAGTTTAGTCCTGTCAAATTAATCAGCGCTTGACGTAAATTGACGTAATTTTAGTAGGCAAGTTTTTAATCACGTCTAAACTTGTATGGAGTAGTGACAGGCGCTGATTAATTTGACAGGACTAAACTAAAATTTATCTTCTGTCCTTTTCTTAATGAAATAGAAAGAAAAAGATGCACTGAACTTAAATTTAGTTTAGTTTGTGAACAAGGGAATCGGCACCAATGTCAAAAATAATATAGATAAATACAAATTCAAATTCAAATATTTATTGCAAAACACAGTACATATATGCATTTCCAGGTGTTAAGTTTTTTTTTTTTTTTTTTATTTGTGATGGGTTTGCTCTTGACTTTAGTCTATGCCAGAGGCGACAGAAACAAAGTCGACGATGGAGCGAGCTTACCCAGAAGAAGCCTGTTCACTCTCACTTTGAAGAGATTAGGGTTATATGCGTTCGGAAACACAGACGCAGGCAGAGAGTTCCATTCCTTTGCTGTGCGCATTATAAAAGAAGTTTGGAAACGCTTAGTGCGAGTTGGTGGGATAGCCACCAGGAAGGGATGGTAACCTGAAGTGCGCCTAGATGACCGATAATAGAAGGGGGCCGGTGGAATGAGGTCGTGGAGTTCCTGAGCACACTCTCCGAAGTACAATCTATAGAAGACCGACAAGCAGGCAACCTTGCGACGATGGGCCAAACTGTGAAGCTTGGCATCCACCAGATTTACGTCGCCAATGAGCCTCTTAGCTCTGCGTTCCACCGAGTCAAGCGCGGCAAGTTGGTATTTAGCCGAGCCATCCCAAAGGTGGCTACAATACTCCATGCAGGATCGGACCTGCGCTTTATAAAGGGTCAAAAGCTGTCCAGGCGTAAAGTATCGCTTCACCTTATTTAGGATGCCCAGTTTCTTGGCCGCAGTCTGGGCTTTGTACTCGATGGTGGCGCCGAAGTTGAGGTTAGATGTCAACTCCATGCCTAGGAGCTCGAGCCGATCAGTTACAGGAACCGATGTACCCCGAAAAGTAGGAGTCAGGTCGAAACGACTCCTTTTTGCGGTAAAAAGACACGCTTGTGTTTTGGTGGCGTTAAAAGTGACCAGATTATCATCACCCCACTGGGAGACAAGGCTTAACGTCAACTCTGTCCGCTCTACCAAGGCCTCTCTCAAGGAACGAACTGCGGCCCCGTTGGTTTTTGCGCTGGACAAGTATCTCTCTGAAACAGTACTGTCGTCCGCGTACCCAACAATACCAGTCTGTAGTAGGTCATTGATGTGCAGCAGGAAAAGAGTTGCAGAGAGAACAGACCCCTGAGGAACTCCGGCATCAATAGCCATAAGGTCAGAGGAGCAGCCGTCAACGACTACTCTGATCGACCGTTCACTAAGGAAGTCTGATATCCAGCTACAAAAATCAGCTGGGATGCCATAAGCAGGAAGCTTGCTGAGCAGACCAGCGTGCCAGACCCTGTCGAAAGCCTTCGAGATATCAAGCGATACAGCAAGTGCTTCGCCATGTTTCTCGATGGCTTCGCCCCAGCGGTGCGTGACATACACAAGAAGATCACCAGTTGACCGTCCCCGGCGAAAGCCATATTGACGGTCACTGAGGAGATCATTGTCTTCGAGGTAGGTCAGCAACTTACTGTTCAGTACCCTTTCCATAACTTTGCATAGAATGGAGGTAATGGCGATCGGACGGTAATGGGCAGGGTCAGCACGGTCGCCCTTTTTGGGCACTGGTTGTACATTAGCAAGCTTCCAGGATTTTGGTACCGTGCCTTTTTTAAGAGAGAGGCGGAACAAACGTGTCAACACAGGAGACAGTTCAGGCGCACACTGCCTCAACACTCTCGCCGGAATGCCGTCAGGCCCGCTGGCCTTATTCACGTCTAGACTGCACAATACTCTTCGGACCTCTCTAATGTGAACTGCGATCTCCGGCATCGTGGAGTCACAATGAGGTACTGTAGGTGGTTGCTTGGAGCCAGCGTGCAGACGTGAATTGCTTGCAAAGAGAGATGCAAATAAATTTGCTTTCTCTCTTGCGGAGTGGGCCAGCGACCCATCAGGTTTCAGCATTGGAGGTAAAGTGGGACGACAGAAATTCGCTTCGGCCGCCTTAGACAGGGACCAAAACTGTTTACTACCCGGAGGGTGCGATGCCAGCTTGGCCCCAATACGTCTGACATGGCCAAAACGTGCCTCACGTAAAACCCGCTTGCAGGACCTAGCGGCAGTGTTAAAGGCTCTCTTCTTCGCGCGAACCCTACGAGCTCCAACTTTACGGTCGCGGGCCTTGACCACTGTATTTACCAATTCAGGCATGCAAAATTAAAAATTATAGTTAGACAATTTCATAAAATCCAATTAATCGGTTGTATAATGTCATAAATTCGAAAGAATAGTAATACCCTGTGCAATAATATACATTCAAATTATTAAGTAAATAATGTCACAGATTCAAATTAAAAGTAACGTCAGAATAAATAATGTCAAAATAATGAATGAATTTACCAATTTATAATTAATCATGCATCGTAATATTAAAATTATTATTTAAATTAAAAATATATACTAAATAATCATTCAAATTACATTATATAATTGCATTTAGATAGAATTAAGCTTAAATAAATCGGACATTTGACATAAAAATAGAAACATTGCGTCATCTCGTCACGTGAAGCCGAATAAGCCTCCTTAGCACTGCAGACTCCCATCCGATAAGGACCAGCCCCAGGTCGACGGCGCGTTGTGTTCCACTCGCGCCTCAAAGAGATGTCAGCACAAGTGTAGGGGTCCACTAGGGCCGATGCCTGCCGGGGTCACCTGGCAACACAGACAACGGAAAGAACACGGGTGGTTTTTAGTCAGTAAGAGTATGACGCAATAATTTCCCACCCAAAAAAAAGCACTGCAGACTCCGGCCTTTCTGATATCATCTTCAGAATTCCGTTGGCACTCCCCCGGATCCTACAGATCAGAGATGCTGCTTTTTTAAGCATTACGGCGTAAAAATCGTCGACCCTTGCATCAGCAAACATGCGTGAAGCGCTACAGTAACGTGGGAGCCCCACCTGAGTTCTGAACGCATTGTTATATGGTATACAAAGAGCGTTGTAGGCCCGTTGCGTGTAGCTGGTCCATAGAGCGCTGGTGTGGCTTTGGCAGTGGGCCCTGAACAGTGTCACTTTTACGTCTCTCTCTCTTCTTCGCGTTGTACTTCAGACCATGAGCTTCCGCATATGACTCACAGTTACCGAGCAATTTTTTCAATCCACTGAGCAACGGACTCAGCAACACCATGTCGTCAGCGTAACTGATGTTGTTAACGCAGACGTCATCTAAATGACAACCAACGTGGCTGTTACTGACCCCTCAATCAGCTGTTTAGCATACAAGTTAAATAGTTTTGGACCGGACAGGCCTCCCTATCTGACACCGCATTCAATTGCATACTCCATCCGAAAACACATTTCCCCACTTTACATAGTTTATCTGATGGTTGCACCATGAGGACAAGATGTTAATAAGTTCAGTGGTAGCCCCTACCTCTCCAAGTTTGGTCCAGAGCCTGTTGTAATCCACCAGGTCAAAGGCCTTCGACAAGTCCAGGAAACAAGCATAGACAGCTGTTTTTCTATTAACATAGGGTGCAGCGGCAGAAAATGCCGAAAATCTGAAAGTTGAGGCCTTAGCAGAGAGTACAACTTTGTGCCCCTCGGTCCGTGGGGCCCCAGTGCGCATAAGTTATTTGCGGAAATCGCGAAACGTCTAATTGATGTAACTGGTGACTGAAAAGCTGGCGGCTTTCTCACGCAACGCATCAGCATTGCAATTCAGCGAGGAAATGCCGCCAGCATCCTCGGTACAATGCCCCGAACGCCTTTTTTAGGCTTCACTTAGTTTTAATTTAATTTAGTTAATGTAATAAACATATTGTAATTTGGTTATGTAAATAAATATGTTCGTAAAATTAACATAGTAGTTCACGGTATGTTTCAGTGTCAAGATAGCACATTGGCAGTGCAGTCATGTTTTATTTTTTTAAATGATTAATTTTTATTTTCACATTTTAGTAACAAGTTTTATTTTATAAAACATGTAGTGGTGGAACCTTAAACACACCTAGTGGACCCCTACACTTGTGCTGACGACATCTCTTTGAGGCGCGTGTGGAAAACAATGCGCCGTAGCCCGCGCCTGGTCCTTATCGGACGGCGAGCTATTCATTGCTCACCGTCCGCAAGCCCGCGCCTACGGTAGGCCGAAATCCGCCTAGGATTTCCGACGCCCAGGGCGTCTCCTGCGGCGGCTAGGGGCGTGAGGGCGCCAACTTTGCCTCTCACTCACCCGTTCCACCTCCTCCTCCGCGAGTATTACTGCTTCGCAGAAAGAGGTAACGGCTTCCCATGCCGTCTCGCTCCGTACACCTAACGTGCGTAATCTCTCCGTGCACACCCTACGTCACAATGGACGGTGGACTTAATTCTTTGACTTGCAGGATCACCATGTATATTGAAAGATGGTACCGAAGGTATATGTTTGAGACTGTCGGATTGCTACCACGCCAACGAGGATTTGAAAAAAATTGTATTTCCAAAGGTAAGTGTTTGTCTTTTTCGCATTTCAGAAGATTGGATCGGATCTTTATCTGATCGGGTAATGGGGAAGGCAACTGTCAAAATGGCGCTGTCATAGCCAGTTCGCAACACAAGCTATTATTAAAATTTCAGCGTCATGTTCGTGAACGGGCACCGTCAGTTGGGACTGGTCATCTCTTAGCTGCCTCGGCTTACTTTAAATTATTTTGTTGGACGCGTTTTTTTCATTGCCCTCCCATTCACTTATAAATTGAACATTATTTATACTAATGTTTATGTAATAATATATTTTAAAAGAGTATCCATGGAGTTTTTTTGCCCATTCTTCTCCATAAGTACTATGCTTTGGAATGGGCAACTAGCTTCATATTTATAACTGACCGACTTCTTGATAATACAAAAGTGCCTGTAAATGGTTTAATTGAAATAAATGCTTTGAGTTTGAGTTAATTAGAAGGTGGTTTTATCTTATTTTCGCAAAAATGACCCGTTGTTGTGTTCCTAATTACTCCGAAATTGGAGTCCACCATTTCCCGAAGGAACCTAACATTAAAAGATTGTAGCTTGAAGATATTCGTACATTAAAAAAAATATTGTTCCAGGTTAGGTCCGAAACATTTTGAGGAAAGTGTTTACGAGGAAATATTTAAGGTTCTAAATTCTGATACTTTCCATGTCAAATACTTGATTTAAAATATTGAAATCACCGAAAACATCGAAATAGTGAAACAATTTATTGTAAGCCGTAGGGACCTAGCTATGATCACGCCATCTACAATTAGATTTGTCCGATCTTCCCCATTTTAAATGAAAATATTAAAGGCTCATGCAGACTAGCGCGATATCGCGGGCGCGACAAGCATCAATATGCCTGTCACTCCCGCGATTTCGCACCTGTCTGTACGAGCCTTAACGCGCTCGTGTCACGTAAAAATAGAAAAAAATTATTGTTTTTTGTTTTCGTACTTTCAAATGCCCATTTTTATCACGTCTGCTGCGTTTCAGATTTTAATGGCGCTGTGTAATAATTACAATTCTTGTATGGTTTTAATTTCAGTTTTGTTCACTCAATTTATGGCAGCCTACAGTCTGCTGTCTCGACTGTCGTTTTATTCAAAATAGGTGAGTATTTGTCCTGTCTTAAATAACGTGCTGGCTTTTACACAAACCCGTTTCTTAAGAGGCGTTCCCCTGGGATTTGCCTTGTGGCCAGAGCTTTAGCATTTGCTATCAGCTATTTTACATCCTTTGTTGGATATTCAGGTGCGGGGTGAAACGTTGCTAAAATCAAATGAGCCACGGGGTGGTTTAAAAACACGGTATATTCGCACACACAATACACAATATTTATATACACCAACAATCGTCTATTATCACACAACACTATCACATAAACACAGAGAAAACATAAGCTATACTAACTAAGCAAACTTAGGACTTCCCTGACTAAATATAGGTCCTAATGTCTGGATACTCTATGGGAAAAGATCAGCTGAGGGCTGATGACCATCTGATACATAACACACCGTTGCTAACTAAGTTATAATGACTAGGTACTGAATGATACACACAGGTGACACTTTTTTTTTTGTGTATGGCATCTCGTAGTTGACCTTGAGAGGTCGTGACTACTCAACCGGACTCTCCTGTGGCTGCCTTAAGCGGACTCAAAGCCTTCAGCCAGGGGCGAATTTCTTATAATACTAAGCGACTGCACGCTAAGGGCACCCCCTGTGTGGTACGGACCTCGGCTTAGGGCGTCGCTTGGGGGAGGACAGCAAGGTGGGACAGGTTGGATCTGATCAGAATTATTATTAATCAGGGAATTTAAGACTACAGGCTCAGCTGCGGCGCGGGCTGGCGCTTCGTCGAACAGGGGTCGGGGGGGACAATTACGTCGGGGTTTACGCGAGGTCGGAACGTAGGTGTAGGTGTGTTTTGTGCACTGTACTCGTGGTCCTACTGCTTTCCTGGAGGAGGGTAATGGGGTCATCGGGGTCGGTGAGAGTATGCCTTGGACGGCGAATAGAGCTAATGGTGGAGGGCCTATAACTGGCGGCCTGCACAACCAGAGGGTTGCGGTAAGTGGCGGCGGAGTCGAAGAAACGCTTCGTGATGCGCTTCATGAACTGCTTGATGGTGGGGATTTTAAGATCAAGATGGAACCCAAGTGACACCAAAAAGGTTTCCCTTAAGTAGTATTCTACCTAGGCACAAGTGGCGGGGGCACTTCTAACGTACCCCGGGCAATTTTCCATAGACTCGCAAAATGGACTTGCCCAACGAAGCAGGCTGTGACTTGTCGAATACAATAGTATTCGACAAGTCACAGCCTGCTCAGTTGCCGACGTAGCCTTCATGAGTAATTATGGCGTAACTTTCTAAGTACCTATGGGTTTGTTGTGGTTTAAACCTGCCTCATTTCTGGTCAAAACCTGCTCCGCTTCATATTAGAAGACACAAATATGATCAAAGGGACCTGACTGACAGTGTTCTATACTTCTTATGGCATCTGTCAGGTTTCACAGATGTAAGCATATCATAAAACAAGGTACATATAACACGTACGTACTCAATAAAATTGCTGTGCTTCTCAACATTCGTACTGCATTCATTGAACTTCCAAAAATGGACTGCATTGCTGATCGCTTTGCGATGCTTAGAGCGGAGTCACTGCATCGAGTTTCCGAAAAGCCTTGAATGAATCCGTCTTTGCTAAGATTTAATCAAAACTAAAACATATCTGCATGTTCCAGGTTTTTTGATGGTATTAGTGTTGTTGTTTCATTGTAAGCATATTGTTTTGACACCATTAAGGCTCATTTTCATTGGTCGATAAGGCTCGCATGCGGGGTGCGGGAGATTTCTGTAACGCATGCCATAGAGCCCGCATGCACGGAACCGTTTTCAGTCAGGCTCGCATACGGGATGCTGGAGATTTCTGTAAAGCATGCTATAGGGCCCGTATTCGGGGAACCGTTTTCATAAGTCGATAGAGAACGATTGCGGTATACGGAGAACCTACACCGCACGTTTGGCAGTTGCTTTTAAGGCGCTGACAAGACCCAATTGACCAAAATAGGCTTCTCTTAAGAAAAAAATGGCCAAATCTGTATAGTTTGTGGTAGCGAAAAAAATATATGTTAATTTTGAACATATTTCCCAGAACTTGGTTGTTACCAGAACACGTTTTGAAAAAAAATTTCGATACAAACTAACGTTAAACAAACCTCTTACCTTGAGTTCTAATCCAAAATATCTGTATTAAATATCAACATACGTTACGTATTTAATTAATAACAAGAACGTCTTATTTGAATGCAGAATATAATTGCTTCATATTTTGCAATAAATTACAAGCGTTGTGTCATCTCTTTCTTTTCTATGCAATCTGATAGTGACCGCGGTTTAGGTGTTGTCAGCGTCTTAAGGCTCTTTTTTATTGGATGTGAGTCTCCGCACGCATTTTACCATCCGATGAATTTCACTGGTCGCTACGCCCGCTACGGGGATTCCCCGCAGACGGTGTATTGACCGCGTTATCGACTTATGACTTTCATTAGTCATTACCTTGACTGCGGGGAGTCCCCGCATGCTGTATATCGACTAATGAAAATGAGCCATTATAAATTTATAAATTGTTATTTTCAATGTCGGCTGACTGAATTAACTTTATTGTTTTTATGTTTCAGTAACTTTCTATTAGAAGTTATGATCCGTGACTCTGGAAAGGTAAACCATGAACGTAAGTCCCTGCTTAATACCCACATTACTACAAAACTAATTATTATTGAGTGCTCGTGTTTAATAAAGGGCGGCACAAAACTGACTAACCAGAAGGCGAACCAGTGTCGCTACCGAGCAGTGTGATAGCGATATCGCTTACCGATACGGTATCGCGTATCGATTTGGTATCGCGTACTGATTCGATATCGCTACCGAGTGCGACAGCGATATCGCGTACCGATTTGGTATCGCTACCGAGCGCGACAGCGATATCCCTTATATCTGAATAGGCTTTAATACTCAAAAAAAGTTTTTTTGGTATTGCCCCTCGCATTTATAATAAATTACCGAATAATATAAAAAATTTACTGTATTACAATTTAAAAGGGCGCTAAATGAAATTTTATCTTTTTTTACCCATGTTTGCAAAGAAATAAATGATTTGATTTGATTCGATTTGATTCAACTGCATCGGGTTACACTGGAAGGCGACCCCAACAAAGTAGGTAAAAAGCTAGGAGTGGGCTAGAGACCGACCGAAAATTATTTCTGGCCGCAACATTTTTCGAAGAAAACAGACCCAAAAAAAATATTTTTCTTATCTTTTCTTTTTTTTTCTTTTGTTAAGTATGGCCGATATGATTTAGTTTTTCCTTTACAGTAAAGGAATACAAAAGAAGAAGTATAGGTATGTCAAATGTCAATATTTTAATCATTTTTATATGTATACGCTTTCATGCTAAAACGGCTGAACGGATTTGGAAGGAATTTGGCACATGGACCATGACCTGGGGACATAGTATGCTTTTATCTCGGTAGTACGTTCCCATGCGTGAATTTCCTACTTCCACGAAGTGAAGTCGCGGGCAATAATTCCTTTTTCGTTGCTAGTACAAAATGCAAGTAAGATAGAATATGCTTAAAAGCCATGTTTACACTGTTGCGGAGGATGTGCACAGATAGGTTATGCACGTTAAGGGTATTCAAGTATTACTTAAGCACCAAATGGGGGGGGGTCTTTGCTTTGCTTATTTTTTTTTTGATGACGTGGGAGACGGGGGTCTTTTTTTTGGGTGGGAAAGTATCAAATAACTTCTCCCGGTCTGGGCTCCCGAGGGTGTGTCAGACTCTTACTGACTCACCCGTGTTCCTTTCCTTGCCTGTGTTGCCAGGGGTCTCGGTAACCCTTTCGGACTTTCCCGCGACCCCGGCAGGCATCGGCCCTAATGGACCCCTACACTTGCGCTGACATCTCTTTAAGGCGCGCATGGAACACAACGCGCCGTCGACCCGAGCCTGGTCCTTATCGGACGGCAAGCTACCCATTGCTCACCGTCCGCAAGCCCGTCCCTACGGTGGCCGGAAATCCACCTGGGATTCCCGACGCCCAGGGCGGCTAGGGGCAAGAGGGCGTGAAATTTTCCTTTCCCTCAACCGTCCCGCCTCCTCCTTTGCGAGCATTACTGCCTCGCAGATGGTCGTGACGGCTGCCCATGCCCTCTCGCTCCGTACCATGGCCTGGACCAGGGCCGGACGCGAGAGATCTCCGCTACGTATAAGACCTACCGGTAAGAGCTCTACTTACTATTGCTGACAAGGGGAGAATTACAAAAATTCTGCTTACGTAATACCTGAATGGCACCTTACCTGCGCGGCTCATTTGCCAATGTTCGCGGTAACCCATACCTGCGTGGCGATGGATTTCATGCCATCGTCCACAAAAAAACGGCCTCACTCCTCAGCAGAATAAAAGGCAGTCACAATAGCATCCTGAAGGCTGTGGCGGCAGATACTTCCTCCGCCATTATAAGGCAATTTGTGCAAAGACTTATAAGTACAATGTCAAACTCAAAGCATTTATTACAATTAAACCATTTACTCGTACAGGCACTTTTGAACAGTCAAGGAGTCGGTCAGTTAGAAATATGAAGTTGTTGCCCTTCCAAAGCTTCAATTTTATCTTTACACAAAGATTAGTATAAATAATGTTCAATTTAAAACTGAATGCGAGGACGATGAAAGAAACGCGTCATAATACAGCAAAAAAAAACAAACAATAATTATTTAAAAATAAAATAATTAAGCGAAGATTAAGACGCTGACAACACTTAAACCGCGGTCACTGTCAAATTGCATAGAAAAGAAAGAGAAGCGCGACGACACAACGCTTGTAATTTATTGCAAAATATGAAGCAATTATCTATTTACTCAAAAATGAGTTAAGTAATCGAAAATAAAAAACAACCAAGTTCTGCATTCAGATAAGACGTTCTTGTTATTAATTAAATACGTAACGTATGTTGACATTTAATACAGATATTTTGTATTAGAACTCAAGGTAAGAGGTTAGTTTAACGTTAGTTTGTATCGAGATTTTTTCTTCAAAACGTGTTTTGGTAACAACCAAGTTCTGGAAAATATGTTCAAAATCAACATATATTTTTTCCGCTACCACAAACTATACAGATTAGGCAATTTTTTTATCTTAAGAGAAGCCTTTTTTTGTCAATTGCGTCTTGTCAGCGCCTTAAGATTATATAAGCCGAAGCAGCTAAGACCAGTGCCAACTGACGGCGCCCGTTTACGGACATGAACAATAGTTTACATTTCTCGTTGTGTCTGTCTGAGTTGATGGGTGGTCTTCTCATTCATTCGTCTTTAGTGTCAAGTTACTGACAATTAGTATTTTGAGTGCAAACCTGCTACTTACAATTTATGGATCTTGTAGTTGTCCGAATTAAAAAGATTTAATTATTTATTTATTTGTAAACCAGCCACGCATTCGTGTTTTGCGTGTGCGCAGGGGATGATCGCACCTACATTTTCACAAAGCGAAGCAAAGTCTACGACTTGTCTATTGGACAGCAATGTAAAAAAGTATTTCCTTTTTTTCCTTCAATTTCCGAACCGCCTTTTTCTTCCAGAATGTCTTGAAAAGTTTCTCGAGCATTTTCCTTGCAACAAGTATGAAAAATTCAAAGATTTGGACGACAGTGTCATATGTTACGACAGTCCCCATATCTCTGAAAACGTTGTAGCAGAGGGACATGATGCCAAGAGAAATGAGTTTCCTCATCTGGTAAGTTTAAATGTTGTAAATAAAAGATTCTTGTCACATCTGTGTTTACGCCTGCAATGCTACATAATATGCTACATCAGGCAGAAGTTACGTCGTGTAATCCATACTTATGGATGTCGGAAAATATCCCACGGGAACGTACTAACGGTATTAAACATTTACCCTTTTTTTGTGTGGGAAATCATCAAATAACTTCTCCCGCTCTGGGCGGAGCGGGAGGGTGTGTCTAACTCTTACTGACTAAAACCCACCCGTATTCCTTCCGTTGCCTGTGTTGCGGGGGCCTCGGCGACCCATAAGTACCTTCCCGCGACCCCGGACGGGAACGTACTAACGGTATTAAACATTTACCTTTTTTTTTGTGTGGGAAATCATCAAATAACTTCTCCCGATCTGGGCGGAGCGGGAGGGTGTGTCTGACTCTTACTGACTAAAACCCACCCGTATTCCTTCCGTTGCCTGTGTTGCGGGGGCCTCGGCGACCCATAAGTACCTTCCCGCGACCCCGGCAGGAAAAGATTACCCTGTGTTAATAATCCAGGTTATAAACTATCTGTGTGCCAAATTTCATCCAAATCCATTCCACCGTTTTGCAACAATCCGAAACATACATACAGACAAACTGACAAACGGACAAACATTCTTCGTTACTATTTATTAAATGTTGTTAACATGGCTACCTATCAAGCTGTACATTTCCAGTATAAGCTGACCTTTCATTGTATTGTATGTACATAGATATCTAGATGTGACAGTAACTCAGTCTGTCTGTTGCCGTTCTACGCCTTATTTAACGGATTTCGGATAGAATACTTTGTCCCTGTAATACGTTCCTGTCAGATAATTTCCGACCTCCATGAAGGGGAAACCGCGAGCAAAAACTACAGAAGCACGCGGAATACTCATCGCATAATTTTCGGCAGATGTGATGTGTGCTGTGTTGACACCCTTTCGGACTAATAATTATATCCTAACTATAGCTTCCACCAGCGGCTTTTCCCGTGTGGTATGTCGATAAAAAATAGCCTATGTCCTTCCCCAGGGTTTAAAGTATTTCCATACCAAATTTGGTCAAAATCGGTTCAGCCGTTTAGCCGTGAAAGTGTAACAACCAAACAAACATGTTCACATTCGCTTTTATAATCCTGTCTTATCCTAGATATCCCATCCCATCCAAACCTAACTCTTATAAATGCGAAAGTGAGTTTGTTTATTTGATTGTTTGTTTGTTTCTTTGTTTGTTACGCTTTCACGCTAAAACGGCTGAACGGATTTGGATGAAATTTGGCACATGGTAGACCATGACCTCCTGCCGGGGTCGCGGGAAGGTACTTATGGGTCACCGAGGCCCCCGCAACACAGGCAACAGGAAGGAATACGGGTGGGTTTTAGTCAGTAAGAGTCTGACACACCCTCCCGCTCCGCCCTGAGCGGGAGAAGTTATTTGATGATTTCCCACCCTCAAAAAAAAATAAAAAAATGACCATGACCTGGATTAGTACATATGACACTTTTTATCCCGATATTCCCACGGAATCGAGACTTATGCGAGTGAAACTGTGAGGCGCAACTAGTATTACATACAACTAGTACCTCCGGGGTCGCGGGAAGGTACTACACACCCTACCGCTCCGCCCAGAGCGGGAGAAGATATTTGATGATTTCCCACCCAAAAAATAAAATACAACTAGTACCTACTTTAAAAGGCATTGTAGAATTTCAGGCATAAATGGAATTACAAATCGTAAGTAAACGACTGATGTGATGCCCACTACATTCATTTACACAATGACATGTAATCCATTGGGCCCGCGTGGTAGATTACGGCCCACTCCCTCTCACAGAGAGGTCTGTGTCCCAGCAGTGTGTTGGCTGATTATGCACGTAGGCTTGCCAGGTGTCCCGCTTTTTACAATCGGGTCCGGCCAAATATATACAAGCCTGTCCACCTTTTGTTAGGCTTTTAGTCAACCCCGCCCGCCAAAATATGCCGAAAGAAAGTGCAAATTACTTTAGTGCGAACAAAGTGTGTTTCATAATAACATAATATATACATACATACATAAATAAACTCACGCCTTCTTCCCAAGGGGGTGTTGTTTTCCTTCATACATCTGGTCATACACGCACGCTGGTTGCGAGTACTCGCAACCGGCGTGCGTGTATGGTCGGCGTGTGTGGTCAGTTGCGTAGTACTACGCATCTGACCTTTTTGAAGAACATCATCAATGAGGTCACTTTATGTTTTTCTGGGGCGTTTTTTTTCCCGGCGTTTCCACTCACATCTGCCTTGTAAATACCTTTTGTTAGTGGCCTTTCATTCATCCTATCAACACGACTAAACTATCTACGTATACTCTTTTCAATTTAATAACAGTAATAAACACACAAATAAAAGTATCAACATTATTTTTCTTTTAAAAACCACTCTGCCAGGATTTCAGGGCAAAATGTCCGGCTATATATGAATCTGTCCGGCTTTTCTATTTTTGGGCTTGGCAACCCTATATGCACGTGTAATCTGAAAGAATAAATTCAAAATGGCCGTTCTTTCACCAGGCTCTCATTGGCTTTGGAGATAACCCTGACTATGCTAACGGGATGTGCAGTGGCTCTGTCATAAGTGTCAAATATATCCTCGCTGCTGCTCACTGTACATCAAGTCCTGTACTGTAAGTAATCATCGGTTGCCTAGCTTTTTCTTAAGTATGTTGGCGTCAGCTTCCAGTCTGAGCACCAGTATTTTACATGGCGACTGCCTATCTTAACTCCACGGGTAACAAGATACCCCTTGGTAAGACTGGAGACTTTCGATTTTCTGACTACCTGTTTTAAAACTCTGGATTGAAAAACCCGATAACACTTTTTCTGATCTAGGAATCAAACCCGGGACCTCATGCTCAGCACTTTCTTTTACAGAGGAGAAATAAAGTTTGCTGCAATGGGCATTCTAAAACAGACGGACTATCAAAAAAATTGGCAGATATACGACGTGGTCAAAATCATCGTGCATCCGGAGTACAAGCCTCCTTCCACGTACCATGACATCGCATTACTAGAAACAGGAGCTAAGTAAGTGGAACTATAGTTTTTATCATCATCTTACAGTGTAAAGACGTCCACTGCTGGACATATGCCTTCCTCAAGCATCGCCACATCGACCTGTGCTTCTCGCAGCGGATTCCAGCGACCTTCAGCAGGTCATCGGCCCACCTTGTGGTGGGGCCCACACTGCGCCTTTTGATAGCTCCGCGGTCGCAACTTAAAAACCTTTTGACCTCGTTGACCATCTGTTCTGCGAGCAATATACCCCGTCCCACGCCACTTACGCCGTTCGGCAATTTTATTGTTTTGGTTATGGGAAACTGATGCCCGTTTTCACTAACAAATACCTAAATAAAAGTGCACTGTTGGGTTTGCAACATTCAGCGCTCAGCCAAGCGTTGAAAATCCAACAGCGCGCTTTTATTTATTTAAGCATCAATTTAGGTGTCGCTTAGTGAACACGTTTGATCATAACCATCCCCATGTTTGCAGGATAAAATACAATCATGAAGTGATTCCAGCATGTCTAAACAGGGGGCAGGACATGGCCGAAGTGGCCACCGCAACGGGATGGGGTGCGATAGGCCTTAGACAACCTTTAGCGGAAATTTTAAAAGGTGTAAGTATCTCATCTGCCTGTAATTGGTCCAACTAGGTTGGAATAACCTTACAATCTGACCAGATGCAGCTGAATACCAGTATTTAACATAGAGCGGGAGCCTATCTGACCTCCACAATCCAGTTACAGGGTAACAACTATATCCCAGGGTCTGGTTGTCAGGTTTTCGGGTTTCTGACTTCCCGTAACGATTGTCCAAAAACTACATATGACATTCAGGACCAACAGATATCTACCTTAACTAAATATCTGAATATTGATTTATTTCAGGTGGAAGTCAACAAATTCTCAGACGAAGAATGTTTAGAAGCCTACCCAAAACACAGAAATCTTGTAAATGGTTACAACAGCACCACTCAAGTGTGTTACGGAGATGAAGAGCAGATAAACGATACTTGTGAGGTAAGACTGTCGAGAAGAGTAAATAAATTAATTGAATCAGCAGTTTTTCTCTATAGGCTAAGAAACCCTGAGCCCGTACCACAACCGTTTGCAGGGCAGTTTGAGTGTGAGGCAGTTCAATTTCACAGAAATAGTTGCACCATGGCTCAAAGATACCTGTCGTTTTGAGTTGACACTTTTTTGTCATGTCAGGCATTGTCATATCCAGAATCAAAATTCGAGTACAACCGACATCCATCAACCCGCACTGGGCCTGCGTGGTGGATTATAGCCCACTCCATCTCACAGAGAGAAGGCCTCTGTTCCAGCACTGGGAACATTATAGGCTGATTATTCCAACCTCACTTCTAATTCTGTATTTTTTTTCTCTCCCCCAGGGCGACAGCGGCGGCCCTCTCCAAATAAAGACCAACGAGAAGAAATCGAAATGCTTATACACTATAATTGGTGTCACATCGTACGGAAGAGCCTGCGGTCACTTTGGTAGCTCCGGCTTGTACACCAGGGTCGACCACTATGTCCCATGGATCGAAAGTATAATTACCGACAATTTGATTTGAAGAAGTACAAACACTGGAAGAAAAAAAAATTTCGTTGTAAAAGTGTCGTTACAATTAAAAATAAAGATTTTGTAAATATGTTATTTTTTTAATCGTGAATAATATTTCAACGTTTTATTAATCGCCACTCCTCAGTAGCCCACTGGTAAGTTACGCCGGTGTACAATCTGATTCAAACTTGATGGCGGCTCTGAAGTGCGCTACTCGCTGCGCAGTACCGCACCCCTCACCCCCGCTGACACATGAATTTGTAACTGCGCAGTGACTTACCTCATGTTCCGAGCCGCCATAAAAAAGTGAAGTGTTTTAAACAAAGTGAAGCTACGCCATTTTAAACAAAGTGAAGCTACGCCATTTCAAACAAAGTGAAGCTACGCCATTTTAAACAAATTAAAGCTACGCCATTTTAAACAAAGTGAAGCTACACTTTGTTTCAAATTAAGGCGGGGATTGTCCACTGCGACCCACGGTCACGCTAGGCGCGTAGGTCTAGGTGTCAAACACATGAATCGCGCTGCTAACTAACCTGCACATTATATGTAGCTGTGGACGGTATGAGTGTTGAGTAGGACACGACTCGAAAAAGAGTTTGTAAGAGTAGCCTTTTTTTTGTGTGTGAAAAGTGAAAAAACCGGCCAAGAGCGTGTCGAACCACGCACAATGAAGAGTTCCGTAATTGGGATGAAGCGATCCGAAAAATAAACTAAACATTGTAGTAGAAAAACACGTTCTCCCATACATCGATATCTCGTACGTCACGGTCAATTCTCCAACTGCTAATTTAAGTTGGTCGACTATTACTCGTTAACTTGTAAAGCCTAATTAGCTGAGATATTTTTCCTTTTAATTTCATGTACTACCATGAATTTTTCATATCTCCATAGACTACCATTTAGCTGGCAGGAGGGGAGGGACACTTGACTCTAACAAAAATGTGTGTAGCTATAAGGGTTCCTTGTTTACTACGGAACCCTATACTCAATACTCAATGCTCAATACGTTTATTGCATTCCACAATGTGAACTTAGGTGGTAGGTACATAAAGACATACATTCGTTTTGGAGCATTGTGGGCCCTGTCGGGCAGAACAACATAAAAATTAGGAGGAGGGCTATATATAATTTTTACTATTGTACTCATATTTTGGATTTATACATTAATATTTATTTAAATTATACATATATTATTATTATCATTGGTAATTATAAATAAATTATTATTTCGTTTTTTTTTTGGTATTATTGTTTATTTATTAAATTTATCATTTAAATATTCATGTACATTATAATAACATTTACAGATTAGACATTGTTTTAATTTATTTATAAAGATATTAAATTTTTGTTCATTTTTAATTTCATCAGGTAGTTTATTATATATTTTAACTGACATTACTAAAGTGCTTGTGGAGTGGATTTTTAGCTTAGAACCTGGTTGGTTTAGTCTATTTTTGTGTCGTAGTGTGTAGTGAGTCTGTATGTTTTCGCGTGTAGTGAAGAGTTTTTGAATATTTCTAACAAATTTGCACATTTCCAAGATATATAAGCAAGGTAGGGTTAAGGGTAAATGGGGTTTGCAGCTGTCTGTGTTATCTATGTTAACTAGTACTCTAATCAGTCGTTTTTGTAGTGTTGATGCGTCTGTACTATTTCTCCATAATATTACGCCGTAGTTTAACCCTAAAAAGGACGATTGCGGTTGTCATTTTGGTCCAGCAAATTAAAAATCAGAGTTTAGGTACTATATAGCACTTTGGTTTACATTTTTGCGACAAGCACAAAATAATTAGCAAGTCATCATCTGCCTGCTTTTTCCAAACAACGTTTTTTTTTTTAGTGGATGGGAACTCATCAAATAACTTCTCCCGCTCTGGGTGAAGCTCTGGGCTACTCTAGGTATTAATAAAAGTAGAGCGCGACTATACGATTTATACGGTTTGAAAAAAATCAGGTTTGACACTCCTTTCTTAGAGTATGTCAAAAATTATTCAAAACTATTTAAAAAGATTTGTTTTTGCTAAAGAAGAAGAAGAAGGGAAGAAGAAGAAGAAGAAGTGTTTTTGCTAAATCTAAATTTTTAAGCGGTACAATTAAAAATTCCAATAATAAAGTAAAAACCACTCGGAAAATTATTAAGAATGAAACGGGTAAGTCGGTTAAACAAGAAAAACAACTTGAGATTATGGTCGACAACAAATTAGTTAATAAAGCAGCTGACGTAGCTGAAGCATTCAATGAGTTTTTTGCCAACATACCTATAACTACGACTCGCTCCTTGAATTCGTCTCCGTCTAAAGCTGAAAACCTTTTGCATAGTAGTGTGCCTAAATGTAGTCGCTTATTTAGCTTCGAACATGTAACACTTCGTGATGTAGTTAATATTTTTAACACACTTAAGTCTAAAAACACCGGTGATATCTGGGGTATTTCCATTAAACCATTAAGCAATATAATAGAAATCGTAGCCCCCTATCTAGCTGTTACTTTTAATAAATGTGTTGATTTGGGCTCTTTTCCTGACCTCATGAAGAGTAGTAAAGTCATACCTTTATTTAAATCAGGTAATAAAAATGACGTTGGCAATTTCAGACCTATTTCTATCTTACCTGCATTTAGCAAAATATTTGAAAAGTTAATACTCAAGCAATTGCTAAGACATTTTAATTTAAACAGCCTCCTTCATAATGAACAATATGGCTTTACAAAAGGTCGTTCGACTACAGATGCGGGTGTTGCTCTGCTGAAACACATATTTGACGCATGGGAGAACTCGCAAAATGTTATTGAAGTTTTCTGTGATCTCTCCAAAGCCTTTGATTGCGTGGACCATGACACGCTTTTGCGTAAACTGTGTCATTATGGTGTCCAAAATTAAGCTCTCAAAGTAATAAATTCTTATTTACATAATAGGTTACAATGTGTAGATGTGAATGGTGTAAATTCTTCCGGGTTACCAGTTCAGTTAGGTGTACCTCAAGGCTCAATACTGGGTCCATTCTTATTCTTAGTGTATATTAATGACTTACCATTTTATTTAAAGGGTATCTGTGACGTTGTATTGTTTGCAGATGACACCTCACTTCATTTTAGCTTACCTACTGACAGGTTATATAAGTTCATATAATTGATTATTTTTTTATTTGACTGTATAAGTCAATGTAATTTAATTTAGTCAAATTTTAATTTATTAGTGGCATAATCTACTCATTACAATATGTGTTTTATGAGTTGTATTGCAATAAGTAGTTAGCTAGCGTCCTCGACTTTTGATTATACTATTCTTGCCTGAGCAACCGGCAGCAAGCTCGTCATGCTCCCTTAGATGTCACTGCCTACGGTAGCGTCGGGGGTCGGGTTGCCTCCTTCCCTCCAATATGGCGAGGGGGGTGATGGCTGATCTTTGCGTTATGCTCGTGAACGGATGCTGCTTGTGGTGACTGGTTGTCTTGCTGATCATGGTTTTAATTGTTATTAGTAATTGTTATTAGTAATTGTTTACTTATTTTACTTCGATGGGGCTAGTTTATCATTTCTCACTTCGAGCTACAGCAATTGTCTTATGTAAGCGGGCACGCCTTTTATGCCTGGAGGCTTTTATTAAGGTATTAAGTTCTATTTAGGTTTTTTTATGTTGTAATTTTTATCTGTTTGAGTACAGTTTGTTCATTGTTTTGTTGGTATACTGGCGCGTGCTAGCTAACGTATGGCAAGTGTGTAATTTAATCCAATGTTTTGTGTTTCGTAATGTTAATTACTTTGCATAAGATTTGTATAGAATCAAGTTTATATAACTAAACAGACAGACGTGCTGCTGGGGAGTTTGTTCCACCACTTCTTCTTCCCAGCTAAAGCACTAGGAAGTGGTGACGGGCGGGCATTTTTGGGGGACTGTCTTATGTAACTTTGATGTTCGAAAAGTGCTGATTTTTAGCCTAGTTTGAATAAATGACTTTTGATTTTGATTTGATTTTGATTTTGGTGGAGCGGGAGGGTGTGTCAGACTCTTACTGACTAAAACCCACCCGTATTCCTTCCGTTGCCTGTGTTGTGGGGGCCTCGGTGACCCATTAGTACCTTTCTGCGACCCCGGCAGGCATCGGCCCTAGTGGACCCCTACATTGGGCTGACGACATCTCTTTGAGGCGCACGTGGAATACGACGCGCCGTCGACCCGGGCCTGGTCCTTACCGGAGGGTGAGCTACCCATTGCTCACCGTCCGCAAGCCCGCGCCCAGGGCGTCTCCTGCGGCGGCTAGGGGCGAGAGGGTGCGAAACATGCCTTTCCCTCAACCGTCCCGCCTCCTCCTTCGCGAGCATTATTGCTTCGCAGAAGGAGGTGACGGCTGCCCATGCCCTCTCGCTCCGTACCATGGCCTGAACCAGGGCCGGACGCGAGAGATCTCTGCCGCCGATCGCCTCCACGAGGACACGGCGGTGCTCTGCCCAAGCCGGGCAGACCTCCACCGTATGCTCCACCGTGTCCTCTGGGCGATCGACAGTGGTGACACCCGGGCGTTTCCTCCGCCTTATCCGACACAGGAACCTGCCGAAGCTGCCGTGTCCGGGGAGGACCTGCGTCAGGCGGAAGGTGAGGACGCCGTGGCGCCTCTCTAGCCACTCCTCAACTATCTTGAGGTCAGTTTCCAGTCAAACCAGATGCAATTGAATACCAGTATTTTACATGGAGCGACTGCCTATCCGACCTCCACAACCCAGTTACAGGGTAATACGATACCCCTTAGTAAGATTGGTTGTCAGATTTTCGGGCTTCTGACGACTCGTAACGACGTAAAATAATTAGTAAGTATCACCCATAAATATGAAAATGTCTTTTAACTAAGTAAATCCAAATCAATCAACTCAGCCTATAACAGTCCACTGCTGGATATAGGCCTCTCCCAGGCTGCGCCACAACACCCTGTCCTCCGCCTTCCGCATCCAGTCTGTCCCAGCCACCTTTTTAAGGTCGTCGGTCCATCTAGCTGGGGGGCGTCCCACACTACGCTTGCCGATACGCGGTCTCCACTCCAGGACTCGTCTGCTCCACCGGCCATCGGTCCTTCGACACACATGGCCAGCGCACTGCCACTTCAGCTTGCTGACTCTGCAGGCTATGTCGGTAACTCCGGTTCTCTTCCGGATAACTTCATTTCTGATCTTATCCTTCAAAGAAACTCCGAGCATAGCCCGCTCCATGACGCGCTGAGCGACCTTTAATTTGTGGACTAGCCCGACTGTCAGTGTCCACGTTTCGGCACCGTATGTAATAACGGGCAGGACGCACTGGTTGCAGACCTTAGTCTTCAAACACTGCGGGATTGGCGACGAGAAGACTTGACGAAGTTTTCCAAACGCTGCCCAACCCAATCGGATCCTCCTGTCGGCTTCTTTCTCAAAGTTCAAACTAAGTAAATATTATGTGCGAAACGAGTATTTTCCATTTTAAAATCGTTCGATGTTAGGTATGCTTCGTTTACTCCGCGCGTTCATGGTTGGACCACAGAATCAGTACGGTATTTTTTTTTTACTTGTGCACATTATCAATCACAACCTGAATGATTTTGAAATATATTGCTAAGCCATTGCTTCATATATTTGAAAAAAATGTCCGCTCAAAAACGTAAATAACGCAATTAATGTTGTTGAACTGTCAAAATGGTAGCCATTGCTACTGTAATTGTGTTACGCAATTACTGATAGCGAGTTAAAACCTTCGAAATGCAATGTGTTACTAATTTTCTGATTTCATGTTAACATTTTTATTTAATCGGATTGAAACTGACCAGCCGGCTCTTCTATAAATATCTCACCGTGCAAACTTAAGCGAAGTGAGCTTGAAGTGAGCTGTCAATCCACCCTTAGTGCTATTCTGTAAATATCTCACCGTGAACATTTAGGTGAAGTGAGCTTGAAGTGAGCTATCAATCCACCTGTAGTGCTATTCTGTAAATATCTCATCGTGAAAATTTAGGTGAAGTGACCTTGAAGTGACCTGTCAAACCACCCATAGTGCTATTTTGTAAATATCTCACCGTGAAAATTTAGGTGAAGTGAGCTTGAAGTGCGCTATCAATCCACCTGTAGTGCTATTCTGTAAATATCTCACTGTGAGAACTTAGGTGAAGTGAGCTTGAAGTGAGCTGTCAATCCACCTGTAGTGCTATTCTGTAAATATCTCAACGTCAAAATTTAGGTTTTTTTTTGGGTGGGAAATCATCAAATAACTTCTCTCGCTCTGGGCGGAGCGGGAGGGTGTGTCAGACTCTTACTGACTAAAACCCACCCGTATTCCTTCCTGTTGCTTGTGTTGCGGGGGCCTCGGTGACCCATAAGTACCTTCCCGCGACCCCGGCAGGAGGTGAAGTTAACTTGAAGTGAGCATCAATACATAGTGTCAATCCCAAGCATCAATGGAATGGCAGCTCACTTCACCTGAGTTTCACGGTGTGATTTTTATAGATTAGACCGGGTGATCCTAGTGATTGGCACCATTGACAGCTCACTTCACGCTCACTTCTCCTAAATTTTTACGGTGAGATTTTTACAGAATTGAATTACAAGCCAACTGTCTGGCAATAATAGTGCGACGAAACGAAAGCAACAGAAACTTTTACATGTTTATGAAAAACCTTATCTCGTCACCGTCAGCATTCTTTATCCTACGCTTGTAGCGTTAAATGGACGTGTGTGCTCAATATGGATTTAAAGCCAACAGCCGTTATATGTTTTATATTTCTACGGTGTCATGTTTTATCCAGCAAGATGGAAGGTATGTAACTCTTTCCAATTTGAAAAATGTTATGGTTTGGCGAACAAGCCATTCATTTGATGGTAAGTGTGGTCACCTTCGGCTATGGACATCTGCAAAATTAGTTGCATAACAGGTGCGATGCTATCCCAGATAAAAATTCAAGATGTGTCGTAATTACACCGGTACCCTTCATTATAAGAGCCGTTTGCTCTAAAACTATGTACTGAAGACGGCTTCTGAAGACCAAAATTAACAGTCAAAGGAGCAATTTACATATCCACAACTCATGGCCTTTTTAAGGGAAATCTCCAAACGGTTGGTTGACACTTTCCGTGAATCAAGGGCTGGCTTTTACCTTGGCCAGAGCTTAAGCATTGCCATACAACATGGCAATGCCGCCAGTGTCTTGGGTACATTACCAGTTGACAGCGATGTGGATGAATTTTTCGACGCCATATGTTAGTTTGTGAATTGTTTTAGTTAAATTGGGATACTTATATAATATAATGTTGTTATTTTCACGACTAGATTGGGAGGCAAAAATAAGGAAGCTGTCCATGCTATTGACGCAAATTATTCAACGAATAATATTCTCATTCTTTCTGCATTTTACTTATATTCCTTGAGGTCGCAAATATTTTTTCTCACTCATTCTCAATATCTGCCACCACGCATTCATAATTATATATTATTAATTATACATAATCAGTCTTTCATGTTAACACTGCTGGGACACCGGCCTCCTCTCACAGGCCCAGTGCGGGTTGGTAGATGTCACATGTCTTCGAATTTTTGGTTGTAGGACATGCCGGTTTCCTCACGATGTTTTCCTTCACCGTTTTGAGAGCAGTGGTGATGAAATAATTTACACAAAGTAAAGCACCTGTCTGGGTTCGAACCTACGACTTAAAACACCTAAGTCGCAGCCGTTACCACTGAGCCAACACTGCTCACTTACATCTCAAATTATTAATTATCATCCATCAAAATCAAGACCAAAATAGTTTATTTCACATAAACCAACATGGGCACTTATGAAACGTCAGAAGCTAGGTACACGGTTCCAATTGGTCGTTTCCTATGGAGAAGAACCGGCAAGAAACTTCACGGTAACTCTTTTAAAAATAATTTGCAAGTTTTAATAGGCATGGGAGGACAGTGTAGGCCTGTCATTAAGTACCAGGTACTTAACAAAAAAGAATATGGTCTAGAACTGTACAGTCTATTAAGCCTACAACGTTCTCACATTCATAATTCTAGTTAATATTTTCGTAAAACGTGACGTAAGTAACTTAGATAAACCACCTTACACACTATGCGCATGCGACTGCAACAAATCGACGACAAGTCGCTGACCTGTCGCATGCGACTAAGGTGACCCGACAAAATAGAAAATGGTCTACAAATCGACAGTCTATTAAGCCAACAACGTTCTCACATTCACAAAATAGGTACTCGTATAAAAGAATGTATGTAAAATATTAATAAAATAATAACCTATTTAATCACACGTTCCATCCTTCTCTTCTCTGATCTTCCCTCTCTTTTCATCGACATCACTATCTTTTAGTTACGTTTATCAATAGAAAACACTGTTTCTACTTTCAATTATGTAAAATCATTGTACTAAAACATATTTCTAATGGTATTTTCATGAGCAGATGCTTGTAAGTGTTACACGGCAATTTAAAGTACATTGTGTTTATGGAAACTATGAAATGGAGTTTTTTAGACGATTAATACGTTCTTACAAAGTGGGTTTGTCTGTTTTTACCCGACAGCCCCAGGAGGGTAATGTTTTTCGAGAGTATGTATGTATGTATGTATGTCTATTTCTTTGGCACGCCCTGTAGCCTAAAACGGCTTGATGGATTTAAACATATGAGGTGTCCTTAGATTCGTCTTAATTGTGGGAGTGACATAAGCTAATAATATTTATAAATAGCATCTGCAAATACAAAAAAGGAGGGGAAGGTTTTTTTTTAATTAATTGGTCAATAAATTAATTAATTAATTATTGTATGAAATAAAAGCTAGTAATGAGTAATTTTCAAATATATATATTAATGAAACTAAAAAGCTTGCAATAAAATTAATTATTTAAAAATACAAAAACCCGACTGCAAAACACATAACTGAAAAGGGAAAAACAAGCATTAATAATCTATAGAATTTTGGTCTTGCAGGCAAACGAATAACCTGAAATATGGTGTACCTTGTGATTGTCCCCGTCTGCGATACCAAAATTATATAGATTAAAATGCTTGTTTTTCCCTTTTCAGTTATGTGTTTTGCAGTCGGGTTTTTGTTTTTTAATTTTTTTTTTTCAAATTGGTCGTCGTTCAGAGTTGGACCCTATTTCGCTCGCCCAGCTCTGTTACTTAGTTATTAAATGTCTTGCTAAACTGACTAACAGAGCTTTGTGAAATTGGGCCTTAATATCTCACAGAGTTTGGTGACCTTGGGCCTTAATGTCTCACAGTTTGGTGAAACTGGGCCTTGCATTATATAAAAAAATGTGTTGTTTTAATAAATACCAGGCGAGTACCCTGTTCCTATATGGTTTTGGAGTTTAATAAAACCGGCCAAATGTGACTCCGTTTGTTCGTGAAGGGTTCCGTACGTTCCTTGTTTGCATTTTGTAGAAAAATATGGCTCTACGACGACCGGTATCGAACCCTGGGCGCCATACTGTAGAGAAATAATACGGTTTCTTCACTACAACTTATATTAATTTAGTGAAATTCGTTTCAAAAACATAAAATAAAAACAACAGTGCGATAAAAAATATAAGATTAGTCGCCGTAAAACTAGTTTAGTCGTGGATTAGGAAGGGTTAATAATAAAAACTTGGGTTAGGTACATCAACAAGTGGAATTTTGTTACGTTTTTACAGGTTTTTACGCTTTGGGAGCCGCGGTACGATTGAAATCGGCCGTTTAATTCGCATCGCTGTTTACGTAAAGGATACAGAATGAACTCAAGTTTTCCGGAAATAATGACTTGGTTTCTTTTTAAGAATGAGACGGGATTTATCTTAAAATTGATCTGCGGGTACTCAAAACTACGATAACCAATAATGATCTGGAATGGTTTGGAATAAACCGTTCCTGACGAACTGCATCCAGTGCCTCAACCGATGGAGGACGAGCCGCCGTACAGCAACCTGGACCCTCTGGCGCCAATTGCCTGGTTTCCTTATAGGCAACACAGCGTGACACACACGGCGGTGTCGAACAGGAATTGATTCGAATCAAGGCCAATTAAAAAGGCCTATTTTTACCCAGCCTACTGGGGTACTAGCGTCGGTACACTAGTACCCCAGTAGGCTGGGTAAAAATTGGCCTTTTTAACTGGTCATAGATCTCGCACGTTAGGTAACAACACTGCTCGCGCACGTATGGAAGTGGCGCGAGGAGGGTCGTCGGTAGTCCGCTACCGCGAGAATTCGCGGCGCAGTGGACAGAGCTTCGGTGGGATCTCATGACGACATGGAGAATGCGATTGTCGCAACCCAGTGCTGGGCACGCCACAATTGCGGCGATAAGTCCCCTCTTTGAGGAGTGGCTAGAGAGGCGCCACGGCGTCCTCACCTTCCGCCTGATGCAGGTCCTCACGGGACACGGCAGCTTCGGGAGGTTCTTGTGTCGGATAAGGCGGGAGGAAATGCCCGGGGAGGGCATGGGCAGCCATCACCTCTTTCTGAGAAGCAGTAATGCTCGCTAATGAGGAGGCGGGACGGTTGAGGGAAAGGCAAATTTCACGCCCTCTCGCCCCTAGCCGCCGCAGGAGACGCCCTGAGTGTCAGGAATCCCGGGTGGATTTCCGGCCACCGTAGGCTTGCGGACCAGGCCCGGGTCGACGGCGCGTTGTGTTCCACGCGCGCCTTCAAGAGATGTCGTCAGCACAAGTGTAGGGGTCCACTAGGGGCGATGCCTGCCGTGTTCGCGGGAAGTTGGAAAGGGTTACCGAGGCCCCTGGCTACACAGGCAACGGAAGGAACACGGGTGGTTTTAGTCAGTAAGAGTCTGACACACCCTCCCACTCTGCCCAGAGCGGCAGAAGTTATTTAATAATTTCCCAACCAAAAAAAAAAAGTTAACCACACTGCAGAATTCAATGACTGAAGTCTTCACAGATTAAAAGTTTCACCAGCACATCACTGCAGTTCAATAAATTATCATTTCTTGTTATATTAAAAAAGATGTGGCATACATACTTCAAGCAGTAATTTTCCACGACTGGCAGTTCCTATACAGGCTGTAATTTTAAACACCATCAACCTCATAAGGGGTCATTGTACTCCTCATTATGAACAACTTTTACAATGGGAATAAACCGGAAGTTGTTACACCCTGTATACATTTTGACAACTTTGTTTGGAAACTTATCTATCATATTTGATTATCCAAAAATATAAGAATAAAAAATCGTTAGTCGGTTTGCAAGCACAAGTTATCATCGCAGATTCCTTACGCTGTAATTTGTATTATTGTTTGCCTTAAGAGCCGCCATAGTTACACGCAGTCTATGATTTGTTTTTAATCTTACAGGCACGTCGTGTGTATTGAAAGACGGCTCCGCAGGCGTCTGCACAAGACTGACCAAATGTGACTCCGCCTGGGCTAATATGAAATCTTTTAAATTTCCAAAGGTACCTACGTCCTCTTTTTGTTTCATTTAAGGAAAATGGTGTTTAGATGACTTTATACTAGCTAGAAGTTGAGATGGCAGATGCCAAAGTCAGCATAAGCACAATCAGCCTATAATGTTCCCAATGCTGGGACACAGGCCTCCTCACCGTGAGTGGGAGTGGGCCGTAATCAACCAATACTGGTTGGCTATATAAATTAATAAATAATGAATAAAAATAAAAAAAAATGTTGGATAGAAACAAGGTTTACAATAACTTTAATGATATACAGAATGGTCCAATAGTGACGTCATAAAAAACATGATTCCTGATTCAAAATTAGATCCCGTATCACTCGAACGTAAATTCCTCCATTTCGATCAACATTTCTGTATCTTGAATTAATGATAGGAAGATGATTATCTTATGTCTGAAAGAATATTCCATAACGTAGAATATTTAAAAAATAATGTGAAATTGAATTTAATATTTTTTAATAGCATCATTAGCCTATAAAGTTCCCATTGCTGGGACACAGGCCTCCTCTCCGTGAGAGGGAGTGGGCCGTAATCTATTAGGCGGGCCCAGTGCGGGTTGGTAGATTTTTTTAATGACGTCACTATTGGTGGACCAGCCTGTACACCGGAACAGATAACCTTCAAACAGGCACACAGCACAGCAGCACTGCTTACCGGCAGAAATATGTTTGGTGGTAGTACTTCCGCGATGAGCTTCTTCACAAAGACCTCTACTACTGCTAAAAACTACTTAGGTACCTTCTCCCATATTGCTAGATAAAACAATACCGAACCGAAGAAATAGAAACAATAAAACATCTGGTTTTAAATCCATTTCTGTGAGAGGGAGTGGGTACGTAATCCACGACGCCAGCACAGGGCCTGCACGATATAGAAAGTTCTAATGGGGTCCCTAGACAGTCAAAATTGCTTGACAAGCAGGCGAAAATATCACAATCTTGTCAAGCAATTTTGACCGTCTAGAGACACCAATAGGTAATAGGTAACACGGGCTGGTGTCCGCAACTCCACGTCAATGCGCGTATTTTGCGTACGTGTGGGAAACTGATTATTCGATCCACCAAGGAAGATCCTCCTCAAGGAAGGCCAGCAACGCCTTGATATTACGGACAATATCACGGAGGGTATACCTGGGTTACCGAAGTACTTTGCCCTGTATGCGACCACCGGGCAGTTTAGTAGCACATGAGTTGCTGTCTCGTCGTCCTCCATGCAGGCCCTGCACAGCTGACTGTTTGTGACTCCAATGACAAAGAGGTGTTTGTTAAATGACCCGTGGCCAGTTATAGCTACTGTAACAGTATGGAGCTATTGTTTAGTTAGTCGGAGAACCTGTTTCGTGAGGCGGCTATCATTCATCGGCGTGGTAGGGAGTGCTTCCTTGGCCTGCCTGCACTCACCTTTGTCCGACCATAGTTTGAGATGTTGATCCCTGGTGCGTTTCCTGACTATAGTGCGTAAGTACCCGAAGGCGAGTGGCGCGTCTGGTTCAGTTCCTACAGGTGCCATGCTCGACCCCCTTCTGGCAAATGCATCGGCTGCATAGTGGCCTAGTGACCGCTGTGTCCTTTAATCCATTAAATGGTTATGCTGTTGATGCGACCCATCTGGTTGAGGCGCTGGTGACTGACACTCGTATATTAGCCCAGAGTCAACTGTGTGACTGCTTAGCGCTTGCAGGACAGCCATGCTGTCTCAGAGTATGCGGATCGAGTGGTCCTTAACTTCCCTGACCATGATGGCTGAAGCGGCAAGATAAATACCCATGCACTCGGCCTGGAACACTGTGTCATGTACCGGCAATGGTGTGGCTTTGCGTATGTTGAAGTCCTCCAAGAAGATTCCAGCAACTGTGCCACTACCTGTTTTTGGAACCATCTGTGAAGATGCGCAGCTCTGCAGGGCGCAACTCCTCGCATCGGTGATCCTTGTGACGTTAGATTCTGTATTTTTTATCAAAGATAAATTGTTTGAGTACCCGGTTATTTATTGCTTTCATAATGGGGAGCTCTTTATTGAGTCCCTCAAGAAGCGCGGTGTGTAGTGTGTCTCTTTTACCCCAGTGATTTAGTGCATTTAGGCGTACTGCCGCCATCGTCGCTTCCTACTGTATAAACAGGTGGAGTGGTGGTAGTCCCAACATGGCTTCGACTGCTGCAGTCGGAGTAGTCTTTATGCAGCTCTTGGTTGTAGTTTATTGAAAGCTGTGACTAGCTTATTGCGGGGCTACCAGACCACGGCCCCGTAGGTGATCAAGGGGCGGATCACCGTCGTGTACAGCCATAGTATAATTTTGGGGGATAGGCCCCACTTTTACCTATCATTTTCTTGCACTGCCAAAAGGTGATGCAAGCCCTGTTTAGTATTTTGTCTAAGTGACTACTCCAGTTTAACTTATTGCCTAGAATGACCCCGAGGTACTTGACTTTGTTGGCTAACTGAAGTTCTGTATCGAACAGTATTGGTAGGCGGACAGGACCCCATTAAGACTGCAACCTAATTCGATCGAATGTAAGCAATCTAGGTCCCAACATCGTCTTATATAATAGGGTGCTTGAAACTGTAGACTCGGCAGTTTTTCTTGGTATAACAGTAGATGCGAAACTTCAATGGGGCCCACATTTATCAAGCCTAGCGGGCAGGCTCAGTTCGGCCGCTTACGCCGTCAGAAAAGTAAGACAATACACTGACGTTGATACAGCTCGGTTAGTTTATTTTAGTTATTTTCATAGCGTTATGTCCTACGGTATTCTCTGTGGGACAAAGATTCTTTTATTTAGGCTTTTATTTAGGTATTAAGTTCTGTTTACGTTTTTATATTGTTGGTATATTGGCGTGTGCTAGCTAACATATGGCAATAATTTATTGTGTGTTTCGTAATGTACTCTGCATACGATTCGTTTCAATTCGATTCGATTCGTACTTTGCATACGATTTGGTGAAGGGCGGGCGTTTTTGGGGGACTGTGTTATGTAATTTTGACGTTCGAAAAGTGCTGATTCTCAGCCTAGTTTGAATAAATGACTTCTGATTTTAGATTTTTTTGAGTTCAAAACTCTGGGATTGTGAAAAAAATGAAAGTAAATGAAAAAGCGTTTATTCGTGGTAAAAATCCTAGGTTTACAAAAAAAAAATAACTTCTGCCAAACTGCAAAGCAGTTTGTTGGCAGATGTAGCTCCCTTAGACAGTTTATATTTTATTTCATAGGTACTTTTCCATCAATAATATGAATACTAGCTTCATCTTTCTGACTGACCAATCCCTTGACAATTCAAAAGTGCCTGTAATTGGTTTATTTGAAATAAATGCTTTGAGTTTATTATAATAAGAACACAAATTAAATCTAAATTTATTCTGATTGAAAGTGTGTTGTGGGTTGATCTAAGCCAAGGAAACCAAAAGCGCGTTGAAGGGCGAAAATTAATAAGGTCATTGGCCTGTTGACAAATAAGTTTAAAAAAAACTATACAGCCCAAACTTTTTGATTTCAGTTTTGTTCATTTAACGTTCTGAAGCCAATAGTCTGCTGCCCCGACTGTCGTGCTGTTCAAGAAAGGTGAGTTTTTTTATGGTTTCTCATCCAGTTCTTCTTATACTCAGCGCCACTTCGTCTTCCCAGCTAAAGCACTAGGAGGCGTGCGGGCGTTTTGGGGGACTGTCTTATGTAATTATAACTTTAAAAAAAATATTGAGTATAAGCATTTTTTTGCTTAATAAGCTTAGTTTGCACAAATGTACTTTTTGATTTTGTTTGGATGCTATTGGAACCTTGTTTCCAAACCTACGCCTCGGAGACGCCCTGGGCGTCGGGAATTCCGGCGACCGTAGGCGCGGGCTTGCGAACGGTGAGCAATGGGTAGCTCACCGTCCGGTAAGGACCACGCCCGGGTCGACGGCGCCTTGTATTCCATGCGCGCCTCAAAGAGATGCCGTCAGCACAAGTGTAGGGGTCCACTAAGGCCGATGCCTGCCGGGGTCGCGGGAAGGTACTATAGGGTCACCGAGGCCCCTGGCAACACAGGCAACAGGAAGGAATACGGGTGGGTTTTAGTCAGTAAGAGTCTGACACACCCTCCCGCTCCGCCTAGAGCGGGAGAAGTTAATTGATGATTTCCCACCCAAAAAAAAGTTTACGCCTCTGTCTGTCTATCTATCACTTGGCTGTGTCCTTTAAAACGTAAGGTAGCCAATTGATAGAATCTCTGCCATAGCTCATAATATAAACGTGGAACGTAAACAATGTTATTGGTTTTTGTAGGTAATGCGGACTTGCACATGGCTGTTTTTTTTGGGATTCCTCACCCAAAGCGTGCCAACGGCTGTCTCTCCGTCCGTCCGTCTACCATAGAGCTGTATCTTTTGAACAGTAATCATTGAAGTGAATACTTCTTTAGGCACGTTGGGCACTTTTGGGATGGCGAAAAAGCACTGAACTCACGTGACCGTCACGCTCAGATACATAATTTTCAGACACTTTTGCCCACCACCACTTTCCCTCACTTTCAGTACATTTGCGCGAACCACATTTTAGAAACCTACGTTCATCACACAATCGTCTTCTTCAATGTCCCAACTCACCGCACTGACTTCATTCACTCTTCCTTCTTCGTTCAGTCTATCTCTCTGTGGAATGCGCTCCCCCAGGAAAACAGGATGGCAACCAACCGATTATCCTTTAAAGTCAAAGTTCGCGAGCATATTCGTAAGAAGCTGGCAGAATCATCACAATTGTAATTCCACAGTTTTCGCTATTGCACCTACCACTGTTTGTCTCTGCATCACCCAAAGGTTGACTGGTAGAAAATGCCTACGGCATTAAGTCCGCCTCTGTACATTTGTGCTTATAGTATTAAATAAATAAATAAATTATGTACATATGTTTACAAGTTTGTGAAGCTAAGAAGTTTTGACTTCTGACGTGCAGACCACTGACAGTTTTTTTTTTATTTTCACTTCAAGACACAATCATCAGTGTAGGCCCTGGCTCTTGTACTAGGAGCTCATGTATTACTTCTCTGAATTAAAAAAAACTGAACTTTTATAAGAACACTATTTTGTCCGTCTGTCACAGAGGAATATGAATTTTGGCAAAAGATCTCAGTGACGCACACACAGATTGTTTTTAAGAATTATTTGAGGTGTCAGTTCGATCTTAGGAAAAGCAGTATGATTAACATCGTGTTTGTTATCGTTTAAAAGAACTTTCTTTAAATATAAAAATATATTTCTTTTCATGTATGGTTTTGCGGCCTTGAAGAAATAGCAATCTTATTTGTTTGCATATTTAACAGTTATTTTTATTTGTATTTTATGTTATTTTTATTTCTCAGCCATTGATTCCTCTAGCTCATCCGCTAATGCAAGTTTTAGCTCCTTGACTGACACCTTCGGTGACTTTTTGCGTCGCGGTTTCAGTCAACAGAAAGGTCATTTGTTCAATGCCTGCCAAATAAATGCGCCAAGTCACAACAGTGATCTGTTGGACACCTTTTCCGACGGCAATGTTCATGCCGTTTTGGTTTCTGAGAATTGGCTTAAACGTCATCTTCTCTCCACCACCTAATCTCGGCGTGTTGTGTTCCACGCGCGCCTCAAAGAGATGTCAGCACAAGTGTGGGGGGTCCACTAGGGCCGATACCTGCTGCCTGGCAACGGAAGGAACACGGGTGGGTTTTAGTCAGTAAGAGTCTGACACACCCTCCCGCTCCGACCAGAGCGGGAGAAGTTATTTGATAATTTCCCACCCAAAAAAAATGGTAACCACACTGCAGAATTCAATGACTGGAGCTGGCTTCACAGATTATAAGTTTCACCAGCACATCACTGCAGTTCCATAAATTATCCTTTCTTGTTATATTAAAAAAGATGTAGCCTCCGCCCGGAGCGGGAGAAGTTATTTAATAATTTCCCACTCAAAAAAAAGATTTTATTTTTATCCGCAATGATAGAATTGGAAAGGGAGAAGACGATGTAGCTATCTATCTTCGTAGCGATTTCCCTTTCAAACTCAT
This sequence comes from Atethmia centrago, assembly GCA_905333075.3. NCBI lineage: Eukaryota > Metazoa > Arthropoda > Insecta > Lepidoptera > Noctuidae > Atethmia > Atethmia centrago. The sequence continues at coordinate 13,191,022 of HG995396.1, read as the reverse complement.
TGCCTCATCTGCCTCACAATACCATACCTCCGCGGAGCACCGGAGACCTCTTTTTATAGGTCTACGTCAAAGACGTCAAGACACTACTTGGTGTTGTCTTCTGTCCACCCGCTGTTGACTATTTTTCCAAACTCGAATTGGCGCTGGAATCCGTAGGTTCGTCGAACCCAGGACCTTATGCTCTGCTATTTAAATGAGGGTGTTTTAATGATGTGCCCACTAAAAGTAATGTTACTATTTTTATTTTTCAGTCATTATGACTTCGGATTCTTGATCAGTAACTACGCAAATACTAGTGACGGTAAGTCTTGTACATCCTGCTTCCATCGTTTATAAAAAAAAGTATTCGGATTGAATATTGAACGAAAAAAAAAACAAGTAAATATACCTATGCTTAGACCTGGTCGCTCACCGAGTCACAAAAAGTTCAGCCTTATAGTTTGCCAAAGAGCAATGAAACTGATCATTGTGGATGTAAAAAGACAGGACATAAATCGGATCACCACGCAGCTTTCCAAAACGGGCATATTGGAAGTAGGAAAGAAGGCTACCAGGGTCAAATGGGATTGGGCGGCTCACATCAGACGCATACACGATGATCGGTGGGCAAGTCTCCACACTATGGGTGCCTGAAGATGGATGATGCTACCGAGGCTGGCCCAGAAAGTAGTTGTGACGACCTGGATGCATACTGCGAGGGCTGATTCAAGGTAGCGTAGGAAAATAGTTCCTGGAAGGACTTGGGGGAGGCCTTTGCCCAGTCCGAGGTGGCGGCGCGTAGTCTTCAAGTGTGGGAGGGGAACACTGGGGTGGTCTTTAGTCAGTAAGAGTCAGTAAGAGCCCGCCCCAGGGCGGAGGACATCCACGAGGATTTTCCACCCCGGAACAAAAAAAAAGGACTTTGCCCAGCAGTTAGACAGTATAGAGAAAAAGTGAATAAATGTTTTCATTAAATATTGAACCCATACCTATTTCGCAATGAAATGGGGGGTGGCTTGAGCCGAAATTTTACCATCAACTGGGCACGAATCCAGACTGCGGGCTGCTACTGAGTAAAACCCAATAACAAGTTTACCAACCGATCCGATGCGTGGATCGATACTAGGACCCCAAATTCAGCATGCACAACCCTCCAAGCACAACACAACAGACCCCTCCGTGCCTCGGAATGCACGTTAAGCCGTTGGTCCCGGCTGTCATTCGTGGATCTTTGACAGTCGTTACGGGTCGTCAGAAGCCCGAAAATCTGACTACCAGTCTTATCAAAGGGTATCGTATTACCCAGTAACTGGATTGTGGTGGTCAGATAGGCAGTCGCTCCATGTAAAATACTGGTATTCAGCTGCATCCGGTTAGACATGGAAGCCGACCTCAACGTGGTTGGGAAAAGGCTGGCAGATGATGATGATGTTGATGATTCAGTATGCACATAATTTTTCAGAAATACTATTTATTTTCCTTCTTTGACCATATTATACTTTATTTCTTGTTCAAGAAGTGGGCAACTCTATTTACGGCGCTAAGAAACACTCTCTAGGAAAACACACTAACTTACTTTTATAAATAACGTTTCAGCGACGTCATTTGCCGGTAAATTACGGACGCTATGAGGCGGCTACCGCTCTTCTAGGCAACCATAACTTTACACAATTAAATCCCGCAGGTGTAATTCAAAATGCTTTTTCTTTTCAGAATGTCTTGAAAGATTCTACCGCCAAGTCAAATGTAACAAGTACCCTGAATTAGCAGAACTGGATAATAGTGTCATGTGTTACAAAAATCCCAGGAAGCTTGAAACTGTAATAGCTGGAGGATATGACGCTCAAAGGAACGAGTTCCCTCATATGGTTAGTATAGCATCAAGATTTTGACCTTCAACAACTCCGTACCCAGTCGGTTCCCAGGTATGGTCCAGTTAAAAACATACACGAAGACGCACTGTGGATCAAAATCAAAATCAAAAGTCATTTATTCAAACTAGGCTGAAAATCAGCACTTTTCGAACGTCAAAGTTCGATCGAAAAAAGGCTCTAGAAGAACTTAAATTATACAGTGTCGGTTTTTTGCTTGAAATGGCTTCTAATAGCCAATATCATGCATATGTCATAGGATACAAAAACTACGATAAAAATAATAAATCTGAACAGATTCAGAGACAGGAGTAGAATATCAGCGTCAGGTAGATTTGCCTGACATGGACTCACATTTCGTGCAACCTTGAGACGCACACCGCACCTTATTCGATAATTAATTGAAGTATGTCATAATGTCACTCTATTTCTTACTGTATGTTTTTCTGTTTTTTGTATATTTATTATAATATTATACACCTTGTTTTTATATACATTCCTGTAATTTGTTATCCCCTGATTGTGCTATTGTGCGTTGTGCTGTCTTTTGTATGCACTGAATAAATGTTTTATATATCTATCTATGTAATATTTTTCTTCGGATTCCAATTCTGAATCATTTTCTATGTTGGACACGTCTAGAGATCTAAGTTCGATTCAAAATTTAAGTCCCTATTTCTTCTAGAGTCTTTTTTCGATCAACTGTGCGACGGGAAGAAAATGAAGACTTTCGGCTTGGTCATGGGTCTTTTTCAGCCCTGGATAATACATATAATATTACACCTGATTCACTGATGGAGGTAGTCTAGTCCCACGTTTCACGAGATATAAGACCCACGTGTGAGTATACCTTCCATTTACCGGGCCGCTAAGTAACCGGGCTCGTGGCTAAGTAGGTAATAGCTGTACGGACCGATCACTCAAGGTAAAGAGTAGAGTAATTCCGTGGTTGGGTGACCATATATTTCACACCGAGGGAGATCCCTCCGTGCTTCGGAAAACACGTTCCAAGCCATCGCTCCGAGTTGTTTGATTCTTAGATGTTTAACAGCCATTACAGATACATAAATCCCTGTCTGGCAACCACTCGTACCAAAGGGTATTGTGTAACCCAGTAACTGGGTTGTGGAGGTCAGATAGGCAGTTGCTCCATGTCAAATACTGATATTCAGCAGCATTCGGTTGTCTGGAAGCCGACCCCTTGTTGGGAAAAAGCTACGCATATTATGAATTCAAAATGGCCGCTTCTTTTACCAGGCTCTCATTGGCTACGGAGATGACCCTGACAATGCTGATTGGATGTGTGGTGGGTCCGTCATCAGTGATAGGTACATCCTCTCTGCTGCTCACTGCATATCAAGTCCTGCACTGTAAGTACTAATCCACCGTTTCTGAAAATCTACACAAATTAGGTCACCATTCCAATGCTGCATAAGATATATGCTGATAACTTACGCATCTTAGCGTGACCTTGGGGTTAATTATTAACCACTAGCGACCTCTACTTGAAAAAACATCTATATTATTATCTTGCTGCGTGAAGCGCCGCCTGCTGACGAGCGCGCTCCACACTCTCAACCTTATTGCTGTTGACGTCGAAATATTCTGTTGCGCTTTGGGTGAATTTGAAAGAATAGCTACCTATAGAATTTGTTATGGTACAAGCAGTGGAACTATTTAATTTTTAAGTGTACTACAATATCGCATTGGGTCTAGCCTGTAAGGATATTTGTATGTTTGGAGTGAATAAATAAATAAATATTTCTTTATTAAGGATTGGGTAATCGCCGTTCATACAGAACATTTAGTTTTATAGTCTGTTTTTTTTTTACAAACGAGTACTGAGTATGTCTCTCGCACATTTCCGATATTGACAGAGTGAGATGGGTCATTGGTCGGGGTGGGGCCAACACCAGGGACGTGCCATCCATAGAGGCAATTAGGCCTAGCCTACCCTACCAACAACGCCAAATACATTTATTTTAACTATGTAATACAATAATATAAAATATTTAAAAAAATAGTTAAACTCCTGTTAAAACTCTTATAGCAACTTGTCGCAGACGCCACGTGACTCACAGTTCGACGGAGCTTACGTTATACGTAGGTAGGTATGCGCGATCTATCAGGCAAGTATTCGTTTTGCCTACATGCCATTCATAAATTTACGCACACTCGTGTATATTTTCGTGTATATGAACGGCACACAAAGGTGACATGGTTTAAATTAGGGGCGTATCTCCTGCGGCAGGAGTTTGGTCCCCATTAGTTGTGTGTAAAGTGAAGATTTAATGAATGAAAAATATTGAAGACCAGGGTTCCCAATTTTTGGACAATTCCCCGAATTGCGGGGAAGTTTCCTTCATGACTACCAGACTACTAGAGACAATTAAAAAAGAAGGGTGGTATTGTTGAATTTATACCTTCCAAAATATTATAAATTGTAAGGAATAGCAAAAGCCCTATAAAAATAATTAAAAACTTCATAATTTTTTATTTTTCTTCTCATATTTGGGAAATTTCGCTTGGTTTTTGGGGAGTTAGGAAAATAAGTTTCGGCAACACAGTCCAGTGTGTCAGTGTTATCCGGTAAAATCCCTTTTGTGGAATAACACGGTATGACAGTGATACAATTTTAATTGGTAGTGTTTGTTTCATGTGACAGTGACACGTAATTTATATTTGATCTTGAATGTATTGATTTTTTAGATCTTCTTAAGTTATAAGTAATTGGTTTTGAAACGTAAAGTAGTGTAAATATTATGTGTTGTGTTATTATTTGTTTATTTACCTAAGAATGGTGTTCTGTTGTGAAGTTTGCGCCGATAATGTGTTGGTTAGGTTAGGTTAGTCGCACTTGTCGTTTAATGATAAGATGCAACTTGTGTCTAAAGGTAGATGTGTGCCCGAATTACGAGAATGAATCCAAAAATATGATAATTCATGACTTCTGATATCTTGCAAGTGACGTGTTCTGTAATTATCCACCCACTTGGTTATGATATTTGAGGTGGCCGAATCTTTCTTCTGTTTGCATCGTTAGAAAATCGTGTTTTAAACCTTGAATAATGTGGTGAGTTCTTGTATGTAGAGCCGCGCTGTGATGTTGCGCGAATTAGGTTTTTTTTTGGTGTCAGTATGCATGGCCTACCCTCTGTGGAGAACCACTGCATGCCACTGGCCAACACCTTTGTTCTTGTTTTTTTTCTTTATTCTTTGACTTTATGTCGATTACGTGGACCACTAGAAACGCAGTTAAAATTTACGGTACTCGTTTGTTAAAAAAAAAACAGACAATAGTAATGAAAATATGAACATTTGAAAAAATAGTATGGGTATTTATAACTTAACACGAAATAACGAAAAAAATACAGATTGTCTCTACTTATACTTCAAGTAACGGGTTCGGATTCGTCACACGACTTGTGAACGCCAGCTCACACGCACGTACGCCCGCTATCAAATACCTGATCCAGATATTTTTATAATAATTCAAGATTCGACGACCTAAACTAGCCAAACCAGCCAAGAAGAAGCAGCACCTGAACCACACCACCATCCAGGACTGCAGAGCGACGCCAGGAATCACCGCCTTTCCCGCGCTTTCGTCGACGTCTGTTAGTTAGCTTAGTGTCCACGCATCGAAGCGTGACCGTTAGAAAAGGCGCGAAACCGGTTCGCGCTCGCGTAACTAATTTACTTGTGCGCGTAATTAATATAGTGATATATTTGTTCGTAGACACATTGTTTAGTGCTCCAGCGTAACAAAGAAGTGAAAATTCTGACTTTGTAAGCAGAGACCTTACGTGTTAATAATCAGTGATTGTGTATCTTCCGGCTCCAGCTGCTGCTCAGGGATTGAGTAGACGCGTGAGTAGGGGGTATAATACTCGACCAAGTGCCACCCGATCCATAGCCCTTAGGGTTACTTAATCCCTCATCACTGACGTACTTACGACTACCACCCACCTCCCTGTCGAACAGACAGGGAGGGTTGTACAACCCTCACACCCCCAGGCCCCAACCTGGGGCTAATCTTTAATCATTTTTCGCTAATATAGCACACCGACTGTTGCTGGAAAACAGTATGGACCACCATGCCATACTGTTTTTAATCCAGGAAATCCTCCTTAATGAACCATACATCCATAAGAAGTATGCGATCGAAATAGCCGATTGCAAATTACCTCCCTTACCCGATTGCCCTGCCAGCCGCACTGGCTCACCAGGCCCAAGCAACACCCAGAAGGCCTCTACGCGCCCCCGTTCCCCATCTCCTTCAGCAACTTCCAACCGGTGACTGTGAGATGGAAGAATGGGAAGACGTCTCTAACTCCGATAACGAACTGGACACCCCGGTTCGTAATTCTCAAGCTCACGAAGCTGCCCGCTCTTCTTCCTCCGACGACTACACCATAGTCGAAGGAAAAAGGAAGCGCAATGCCGCCGCCCGAAAGGCCAAGGCCGTCAAAAAGCTGGCATTCGCCCCACCATCTCTCGCTGCGTGGAGCCGCCCTATCTCCTCCAAGGCAGGACAAATACCGATCCCCGTCGTGGCCCCCAAGGCCCCCATTCCACCACCGCTCTACATCCACGACAAAGACCTGTGGACCACAGTGTCCAAGGCCTGCGCCGATGAACGTATCGGTTACACCCACGCCCGCCCTACGGCAGTGGGAATCAAGGTCCAAGTACCTACCTCAGCGGACTTTCGTTCGCTGACCAAACTACTCAAGGAGCGTAAGGTGGCATTCCACACCTACGCCCTCGGAGAAGACCGTCTATTTAGGGTTGTCATAAAACGAATCCCTAAAGAACTTAAAATCGATGAAATTTCTGCGGACCTCCGAGCCCAGAAATACCCCATCATCGAAGTTCACCGCATGCACCGCGGTCGAAACGGAGCCCCATACGATATGATTCTAGTCGCACTAGAACATACAAAGGCCGGTACCGATATTGTCGACATTGAGTCGATTTGTAATTTAACCGGGATTCAGGTTGAAAAACCGTATCCAAATAGACTACCCGGGCAGTGTCACAACTGCCAACTCTACGGGCATGCACAGCGAAACTGTTTCGCGCGAGCCAGGTGCGTAAAGTGCCTAGGCGACCACGCAACACCTGACTGTGCACGACCCAAGGACTTGGCCGCGGGTGCCCCCGAGCCCCGCGCGCTAAACCCCATCAGCTACCCAAATTCCCACCGGGTAGCACTCTCCCCGATGAACTAAGACCGCAGCGTCCCACGCCGTGGAACCGCCTGAACCACGAGCAAGCGTTCCCAGCTCTTAGGCCCACCCAGGCAGCCCCAACAGTCATCCCCCAGGCGATGAACTACTCCATACCACCCCCAATGGGTATGTTTGCAAACCAGCAAACAAAACCCCTCAGCGCCCCTGCGCCGCCATTAAAACAGGCCCCCAAGCCAGTTACCAATACCCCCAGAGCGTCCGCGCCATCATTCGCGCCTACACCGGCCCCCTACAGCCCTAGCACATTTGACGTGCTAGCGCGATTCTTCGATCCTAACATCATTGCTCGAAGCAATGAATTACATGCCAAGCTCATTGCAGCTAAGGGCAATCTACAGACCAATATGGCCCTTATGGCCGAATATTCCGACCTATCTTCATTCTACCTTAAGTTTACACCGTAGAACACACACACACAGACATCCCGTACTCGACGGCGAGTACCTCCGCGAAGTAGAGTAACATAATACTCCCTCTGTCTCTTGAAACCACCCGCCCGCGCGGAGCAAGTAAACTAAATATCCTTAATAATAATAACTCACAGATATCACAAGTCCCCACTTGCTCAAAATCGGTAGCGCTATATGCCTAGGTTCGAGTCCCACTATGGGACGCCCTTAGCTGTACTACCTAATTTTTCCATTTTGTTTGCTAGGTGAGAGGCCCTTCTGGCCCCACCGAAGCCAGATGAAGTAGATAGAGTCCACAAGGATACCTGCAAATAAGCCCATATCAAAAAAAAAAAAGTTCGGATTCGTTGAGTAGTCCCAATTTTTTTTTTTTTTTGTTTAGGTTTCGCATCTGTAGAGTTCTACTAGTTAATTTATTTTGACCCCGTATATTATAAGTTTATGCTTACAACATAACAACATAATCAGCCTATAATTTCCTGTCCCACTGCTGGGACGCAGGCCTCCTCTCTGTGGGAGAGTTTAAGTTTCTGATAAATAAATTTAATCTTTTACAGAGGAGAAATAAAGTTCGCTGCCTTAGGCGTACTAAAACGGACTGACCATACCGATTCGTGGCAGAAATATGACGTGGTCAAAATCATCGGCCATCCGAAGTACAAACCTCCCTCCAAGTACCACGACATCGCGTTACTGGCTACGGGAGCTAAGTAAGTCATCAGTTATTTCTTGAAAAAAAACTGGGCGTATCTTACGCCCCAAATCTGCAACTAAAAGCTTTAAAAACGACTGCTTCAGAGGAAGGGTTATATTTTTCGGGGTACATCTAACCCCAAGATCGGTCGACCTTGGGGTTGGTTGTACCAGTCGATCGGGAGAATTGGTACAAATGACGATTAGTACCAATTCTCTTGATCGACTTAATACAAAATATTTATGTTTGTATTGTTATTGTTATTGTTTCTACACATCTAAAGCTAACTTATACGAGTAGCCAAGTAAACTTAGTTTCAACTAATATTGGAACTATTGCCACAATAAACCTTAAAATTTGTGTCCAATCGAAAATGGATTTTCAGCCGAAAACGACAAAGAAGCTTCGGCTTTAGTCTTATTTTCGGCTGAAAACGAAAACGTAAATGATCTAGACAATAAAATATATTAATATTTTCGCTGTAAGCTGAATTCTTGTTTGTTTTTTTTTTACACCTGTGGAGAGAAAGAGCAAATATAGGCTTTAATACAAATGAAACACGATAATTCAGAGATAATTAAATAATCACAGATTACACAAACCTTCAATTTGAGTGAAAAAAGTTCAATACCTACATTCTAATGCTTTTATATCATTGGGCTGGTTTATGGTCGAAAACATAAATATGGCCAAATCATGATTTTTGGCCGACAACGAAGCTTCGGTCGGTCATCGGTCACTACGTAAACTGCTACAACTGTCCTCGGTCTACCCTATATTTGCCAAGATAATGTACTCGTGCAAATAACTAAAATTCTTCATAATAGCGGGAATGACATGGTTAACTTAACTATTATTATTGGAAACAAGAAATATGGCCGCAGTGAACGATAATTTTTGACGCGGTAGTGCTTATTACTTATGTGAAATTGTAGCCTAAATTAATGATTTTAATAAATGAAGTTAAAAAAAAAAAACAGTCGGAAGCCCGTATGGGAGTATCGTGGTAACCAGTACCAGGGTTGTGGTCAGATAGGCGTTAGCTCCATGTAAAATCCAGTATTCAGCTGCTTCTGGTCACACTTTTTTTTTTTTTGAGTGTGGGAAATCATCAAATAACTTCTCCCGCTCTGGGCGGAGCGGGAGGGTGTGTCAGACTCATACTGACTAAAACCCACCCGTATTCCTTCCTGTTGCCTGTGTTGCGGGGGCCTCGGTGACCATAAGTACCTTCCCGCGACCCCGGCAGGCATCGGCCCTAGTGGACCCCTACTTTGTGCTGACGACATCTCTTTGAGGCGCACGTGGAATACGACGCGCCGTCGACCCGGGCCTGGTCCTTACCGGACGGTGAGCTACCCATTGCTCACCGTCCGCAAGCCCGCGCCTACGGTGGCCGGAAATCCGCCCGAGATTCCCGACGCCCTGGGCGTCTCCTGCGGCGGCTAGGGGCGAGAGGGTGCGAAACGTGCCTTTCCCTCAACCGTCCCGCCTCCTCCTTCGCGAGCATTACTGCTTCGCAGAAGGAGGTGACGGCTGCCCATGCCCTCTCGCTCCGTACCATGGCCTGAACCAGGGCCGGACGCGAGAGGTTTCTGCCGCCGATCGCCTCCACGAGGACACGGCGGTGCTCTGCCCAAGCCGGGCAGACCTCCACCGTATGCTCCACCGTGTCCTCTGGGCTTCTGGTTACACTGGAAGGAACATAGTTGGGAAAGCAGATAATAATGTCTACGTCTCTCATCCAATGAGGGTTTTCTGACAGTATTGAGAGACGTCACGTCAGGGGGGTAACCATCACCACTTATAGCAGTATTATTTCCATATTACTTTAGCGTGAGAAATAGATGGAGCTATAAGTACTGTATAGCTCCATCACTTTACCACTGTAAAGTAATATTATAATAATACTGCTAAAAGAGGTGATGGTTACCCCCCAGGATCTGTCAAAAGGGTCAAAGCGCCTATATTTACTTTCTCGTGACTGAATGATGAATGAATGAAACGAACGATGAACGACATCATATAATTATTTTATATTCATTGTCGGTATGGAAGACCTCTTGTCAAATTGGCGCCAACTAACTGCGTGAATTTTCATGACAACCCTCATTCTCCTGCCGCAGGTCTGCTGAAAGAAATTTCTGTTGAAATAAATAGTACCTTTGTGCTAATGTGCCGCTTGGTGGCGCTGGCGTCTCGATTTGTCAAACAAGTGACTAACGTATTTCCGACATATTTTTTTAAGTGTTTTGTGTGTAGGTACTTATATAAATAAAAAAGTATTTTATTTTCAGGATACGATTCAATCGTGAAGTGATACCAGCATGTCTTCATAGAGGGAACGACATGGCTCAAGTGGCCATAGCAACGGGATGGGGCTCGATGGGCCATCGGAAGCCATTGGCAGAAATATTGCAAGTGGTAAGTTTAAAATTATATTATTTTATTTTTATGGTGACTAGCACATGCTCTTTGAGGCGCGCGTGGAATACAACGCGCCGTCGACCCGGGCCTGCTCCTTACCGGACGGTGAGCGCATTGCTCACTGTCCGCAAGCCGGCGCCTACGGTGGCTCGAAATCCGCCCGGGATTCCTGACGCTCAGGGTGTCTCCTGCGGCGGTTAGTTAAACTTAGTTTTTATTTAATTTAATTTAGTTAATATTAATAATCATCTTGTAATTTGGTTATGTAAATAAACGGATTGTGCCGATTGTGCGTATTAATATACCTACTTATTATTTTCAGGTGGATATCTACAAATTCTCTGACGCGGAGTGTATGGAAGCCTATCCGGTACACAGGCATCTTAAAAATGGTTACGACAAAATCACTCAAGCATGCTATGGAGATGAGGAGCAGATTAATGATACGTGTGAGGTAAGACGCTTTGTGAGGTAAGACGCAGCTATTACGGGGTAGTTCCCGTAATAGCTGCGTCGAAAAGTATCAAAAATCAATCTACCTGCCTTTTCCCAACTGTGATGTTGGGGTCGGGTTCCAGTTTATCAGGATGCAGCTGAATACCAGTATTTAAACAAATAAATAAAAAATAAAATAAAATCCATTTATTTCAGGTTCTCCCTTATTAAAATCACAAGTTACGAAACACGAGATAAATACAAATCACAATATAAAAATAAATACAATGTCATCAAATCATAAGTACAATGTCAAATAAAAATAAAAAAATAAAATTAATCGGAAATTAATAATATAAAATAAAATACACATAACAATAAGACTTTCGTAAACAGGCAGTTTCGCGGATTTTTATATTGAGTGCGGAACACGAGTGCGGAATTTGACAGATTTCTCAATGAGCGATCCAGACACGCGAGAACCGGGTGTCACCACTGTGTGGATCGCCCGGAGGACACGGTGGAGCATACGGTGGAGGTCTGCCCGGCTTGGGCAGAGCACCGCCGTGTCCTCGTGGAGGCGATCGGCGGCAGAGATCTCTCGCGTCCGGCCCTGGTTCAGGCCATGGTACGGAGCGAGAGGGCATGGGCAGCCGTCACCTCCTTCTGCGAAGCAGTAATGCTCGCGAAGGAGGAGGCGGGACGGTTGAGGGAAAGGCAAATTTCGCGCCCTCTCGCCCCTAGCCGCCGCAGGAGACGCCCTGGGCGTCAGGAATCCCGGGCGGATTTCCGGCCACCGTAGGCGCGGGCTTGCGGACGGTGAGCAATGGGTAGCTCACCGTCCGGTAAGGACCAGGCCCGGGTCGACGGCGCGTTGTATTCCACGCGCGCCTTAAAGAGATGTCGTCAGCACAAATGTAGGGTCCACTAGGGCCGATGCCTGCCGGGGTCGCGGGAAGGTACTAAAGGGTCACCGAGGCCCCTGGCAACAGGAAGGAATACGGGTGGGTTTTAGTCAGTAAGAGTCTTGTCAGCGGGAGAAGTTATTTGATGATTTCCCATACCATACAAAACAAAAAAAAAAAAGACACGCGAGAAGATATCACGATGCTCGTTAACATGCCCTAGCTATATGCCTACTGCAACACTTCCTAATATAAGGGCGCAGTCCAAACGTCTAGCAATCATCACTAGGACAGCATTGGAGCTGACCCGCACCCTGTGCACCAAGGACGTGCACCGCTTGCACATTCTGGTGTGGAAACAGTCGGATTTTACATGAAGCGACTGCTTATCTGACCTCCAGTTACTGGGTAACACGATACCCCTTGGTAAGACAGTCAGACTTTTGGGCTTCTGACGACCTGTAACGACTGTCAGAGATCCACGAATGACAGCCGGGATCCGCGGTTAACTTGCTTTCCGAGGCACGGAGGGGTCTCGATATGTTGTGAATGGTTACCCATCCACGGACTGCCCTCGGCAAGCGTAGCTTAACCTTCGATCGGCCCGTGTGGCTGTTATTATTTACCTATCTATTATTAAACTACATTTTTCTCTTCAGGGTGACAGCGGCGGCCCTCTGCAAGTTAAGACCGAAACAAGAAAAAAAAACAAGTGTTTATACACTATAATCGGAGTCACTTCGTATGGAAGAGCATGTGGTTACGTTGGCAGTTCTGGAATGTACACCAGGGTCGCCCATTATGTACCCTGGATTGAAAGCATTACGGGGAAGCTGAGGTGAAGAAGAATGCTGGGGGCTTCGAGGAAAATATAATTATACCTGAATGCATAACTGGTGTTTGTTTTAAATATAACTTTATTTTCGTTGTATTACTTCTTTATTTATTCGTCCGTTTTTAGGATTCCCTACCTCAAAAGATAAAAACGGAACCCTTATAGGATCACTCGTGTGCCTCTGTCCGTCCGTCTCAGCCGATTTGGTCCGAATTTACTGGACTACTCGTAATTAAGTTGAAATTTGGTACATATATGAATATGGCCCTAACACGAAAATGTAACGTAAATAAATGAATTTTGAATATGAGGTACTATTGGGGGAAAAAAGCACCTGTCCCACGCGATTAACGAAAAGCGAATAGAGGTAGCCACTAAGACCAGTTGGCGAGCAACGAGCAGCGAATGACGGTGACTAGCGATTATACGCTGGTATGCGTATGTACCAAGCGCGAGTCTCTTGGCGAGTATTGCGACGTCGCTGAGCAAGTACTTACTCTCTTAGATAGCTCATGTCGCGCGTTGCGACGTCGCTGAGCGAATACTCTTAGATGGTAGCTCTTGTCGCTGCAACAAACGAGTACTCGCCGACGGTGAGAACAGTCAGCGATCAACTATTAATATAACTATCTTATTTACCTACACATGACCGAGAATCTTTTGTACGTTTTTTGAGCTAGAAAATCGTTGAGACTCGTTTCCTCGTCAGCAGAGTGGGACAGGTGCCTGTCTGTCCACTGAGGCGGAGAAAAGAGGAGAGATGCGGAGCTTTGTCAATATTAAGGCCCCATTCTCCTACGCTGATGTCGGTCGAGTACGTTGGTCGCGCGTACGAATACACATTGTGTTCTCTACAGCACCAAACTGCGACGCTGACGTCAGCCGCGCGTATGTTGCTGCGTATTGCGCGTCTCGGTCTCGCTCGTCAGCGCCGCGTTCGTCGTTCGACTGACGGGCAATTGTGCGAGCGCCCTCAGTCTGTTACCGACGATCAGCTGAATGCCACGTCAGCGCGACAGGCGCCCTCTCAGCAAGAATTGGGTGAATGTGACATCTTTTTCTATGTTGAAGCCGTCTTCGCTGGCGTAAGTAACTATGCCGCAGCTACTAAACAATTTATAAACGGGTTCATTAAAAAAAATCCACTTGTCAGATGACTGTACCGTAGAGCGGTCGGTATCGCAGTACGATATTTTATTATTAGTTATCGCTCACGTACATACGCCTCCGACCGCACGCGATCGACGTCAGCGTGGGAGGAATTCGGGCCTAACCAAAAGAATCTAAATTCCACTCCGGTGCGGGCGTGGAACTACAGTGGACAGACCGGCTTTTTTTTTTGGGTGGGAAATTATCAAATAACTTCTTCCGCTCTGGGCGGAGCGGGAGGGAGTGTCAGACTCTTACCGACTAAAACCCACCCGTATTCCTTCCGTTGCCTGTGTTGCCAGGGGCCTCTGCGGCAGGCATCGGCCCTAGTGGACCCCTTCACTTGAGCTGACATCTCTTTGAGGCGCGCGTGGAACACAACGCGCCGTCGACCCGGGCCAGGTCCTTATCGGACGGCGAGCTACCCGCTCACCGTACCGCCGTACTTTCTGTAAACCATTTCATCACCACTGCTCTCAAAACCGTGAAGGAAAACATCGTGAGGAAACAGGCATGTTATAGAACCAAAAAATCTAGGACGTGACATCGTGGTGGATTACGGCCCACCCCCTCTCACAGAGAGGAGGCCTGTGTCCCAGCAGTGGGAACATTATAGGCTGATTATGCTATAGGATGTGCGCGGAGAGCTTAAGCGCGTTAGCTGCGCGGGTTCATTTGTCTGTAGACCATTGACTTTTGTTCCTGACTGTATGTATCCGTCAGGATGTACGATCACTAGGCGTATTTAACGTTCAATTTATGCCCAAGAATTGCTTCCCTATTGTTTCCATCGTAATAAAGAAAAAAAAACATTTTAAGGATGACAGTTCATTCTGATGTCAGGACGGTCGGTCACCGAGTCGTAGTGTCCCTGATAAATAGTGTGCAGGACGCCTGCTCGTAGAACAATAAGAAACCAATTGTATAAATGTGATAATGAGCACGTAGCCATAAGTTCATTTTTATTATGAACTTTGTCATGACCGCGATCGACTCTGGGTCAGGCTCAGAGCAGGTCTGAACTTGTCAAAACCTGTCTGAAACTTGAGCCACTACCCGTCTCTGATTGGTGGGCCTGGAGTCGATCGCAGACGCAATTTATTTAACGAAAACAAACACGGCGCTATCGCCGCTACTTGCGCCTATGTAACTTTATATAAGTATAGGGCAGTTTGAGCCTTCGAACCACTGTGTTTTGTGAATCCAGATATTATAGTCAGCAATGAACATTAAATATTCTACAAGTTTTAAAGAGTTTTAATCAGTGAACAACGTAGTAGTATCCTCCAATCCAGTGCACTAATGTGAGACCTACAAAACTCACAAATAGAATTATTGAAATTCACGGTGGCCATTAATTACTTCCCGTTTGATTTTCTCAATGTTTTACAACGATAATACAGCAACAAAAGATATCGACAAAAGTGTTGTTTATCACAATTTTTAGTGCATGACAAAATAATAAAGCAAAACTCTTATTTAACATTACAATTATGCTTGAGTAGGCGATAAATCTACCGTAATGTACCGGTAGCCCAATTCGTGGGCATAAATTCAACGTTAAGACGCTGACAACACACTAAACCGCGGTCACTGTCATATTGCATAGAAAAGAAAGAGATGCGCGATGTCAAACGCTTGTAATTTATTGCAAAATATGAAGCAATTATCTATTTACTCAAAATTGAGTTGAGTAATCTAAAATAAAAAACCACCAAGTTTTGCATTCAAATAAGACGTTCTTGTTATTAATTAAATACGTAACGTTTGTTTATATTTAATGCAGATATTTTGGATTAGAACTCAAGGTAAGGTTTAACGTTAGTTTGTATAAATCTCGATACAAACTTTTTTTTTACAACAGATTTTTCAAAACGTGTTTTGGTAACAACAAAGTTTTGGGAAATATGTTCAAAATTAACATATATTTATTCCGCTACCACAAACTTTACGGATTTGGCATATTTTTTTCTTAAGAAAAGCCTATTTTGGTCAATTGGGTCTTGTCAGCGCCTTAAATACGCCTAGTGACCTTTCATTCTGACGGAGACGACTGTATGTCGCAATCCGGGATAGCGGTTTGGATATGTATCGCTCACACATAATAAAATCTAAAGTTCCTCTTAAGTACTTTCTTTAAAACCGGCCAAGTGCGTGTCGGACCATACACAATGAAGTGTTTTGTAGTTGGGAAGTTGGAATGAATTTATCCCAAAAACAAACATTGCGGCTGCCCCATTTCAAAGCCTAGTAAGGGACACTTTTTTACCAAATCGTTTTATTGCATAATCATGCTAATATAATTTAGATTAGCAAGATTGTGCAATAAAACGATTTGGTTCAAAAAGTGTCCCTTACTAGGTTTTGAAATGGGGCAGCCGATTGTAGTAATTGTTATTTTTTAATGTTTTATATCCTTAAATACATAGCTTTGTTAAAATATCTACATCATTTAAAAACTAACAAACTTAAAATAATAATAATAATATGTACAATTATATAAAAATGGAGGGCAAAATATCAAAGGGCGTCAAAAAATTCGTCCGCATCGTTGTCAACAGGAAAGGTGCACAAAAGGCTGGCAGCATTACCACGTTGTATGGCAAAGCTGATTCTTTGGCCAAAAAATAGACCAGCATAGAATAGACAATAGACATTTGTAGTTGAAAAACATGTTCTCCCATACATCGATCGATATATGTAAGCCACAGTCAATTCTCCAACTGCTTAGCTGGCAGGAGGGGGGGGGGGGGGGGACACTTGACTCTAACAAAAATTAGCACTTTAATGTATTACGCAAGCGGACCCTTTAATCGAAAAGTGGTGTTCACAGACCCACAATATTTTTGAACGGCCTATCCAACGATACCCCACACCATGAGATAGACGAGAAAAAAAAATATCATCCCATACGTGCAAGGGAGGTGGCCTAAAAATATATTTTCAAGATTTTATTTTACTAATTTGTCGGCGTGATTAATATGTATACCTATGCCAAATTACAGCTTTCTAGTACTAAGCGTCTGTGAGCTACAGCGGGGACAGACGGACAAACAGACAGACGGACATGGCGAAACAATAAGGGTTCCTTGTTTCCTACGGAACCCTAAAAAGGCATTATTTTATTTCTGCTCTAAAAGTACGGAAACTAGTGCGCGACTCCTAATAGCACTAGGTTGTTTGCTAAAATGTCATTTGAATTATACAAGCTGTTGTTTTGAACCTGCAAAACGTTTCAGGAGGTTGTTATGAAACTCGTAAATAGTCGTATAACAATACGATACCAAGTCAATAATCAATAATACTTTTTATTTTAGATTTTTATATTTTATCTTTTCTTTTTTTTTTTTTTGTTGATTCGGGTCGAGAATCACTAACATATTTACTTACCTCCTAAAATGTTTTGCAGGTCCAAAACAACACCTTGTATAATAGGAAGGTCAATATAAACCGATTATTTACATTGCATAGTAGCGGGCATTCATGTTAATTATAGGATAATAGCCTGTAATAAAATGAGGATTAGCATAAGCATATAATCAGCCTATAATGTTCCCACTGCTGGGACACAGGCCTCCTCTCTGTGAGAGGGAGTGGGCCGTAGTCCACCACGCGGGCCCAGTGCGGGTTGGTAGATATTATGTCTTCGATTTTTTGGTTCTAGGACATGCCTGTTTCCTCACGATGTTTTCCTTCACGGTTTTATAAGTAGTGGTGATGAAATTATTTACACAAAGTACGGCGGTACCGGCTTTTTTTTTTGGGTGGGAATTTATCAAATAACTTCTCCCGCTCTGGGCGGAGCGGGAGGGCGTATCAGACTCTTACTGACTAAAACCCACCCGTATTCCTTCCGTTGCCTGTGTTGCCAGGGGCCTCGGTAACCCTTTCGAACTTCCACGCGACTCCGGCAGGACCGGCGGTACGGCTTGGGTTCGAACCCACGACGCCTTTTGTTATCAATTTAGTTACTACTACTAGTTTATTAAGTACTACTTATATTAACTAGCTAAATTTATTTGACCTTGTATAGTAAACCCACACTGCCAATTGAGTAGAAGTCTCGAGTAATAGGAAGCGAGTCTTCAAATAAATAAAAACAAGTTTGGTATATCGGTATATTTATTTATTAGAGAAGATCTTTTATAATATAAAAAACTTATACTAGATTACAAATCTAAGCCGCAACTCCATCTTGACCTTCATCATCTGCAAAGAAAGAAAAATATAATTAATATAACAATTCATTATGAGTCCTTGGTCCCGGCTGTCATTCGTAGATCTTCGACAGTAGTTACTGGTAAAAAAAAAAACACTATCTCCTTAAACATAATAATAAACTTGGATAGAGCAAATAGGGATAATCGTCGGTCGGTGCGTCATTCCATTACAATTGTCCAAGGGGCCTTTGTGAGTTGGCTTCGGTCCCTCGTACGCCTTCCAAAGGACCGGAACCCCATGGTCCCGAGATAAGTGAGGACAAAAAAAAAAAAATAGCAAAAGAGCTAAGAAACAAAATTTGTTTAATAATAATAATTATTTGCACCTGTTTTTATTCTAACACAAGTTTTATTATTATTATTTTCGGCTTCGGAAAGTGTCTTTTTACTCCCGATGTGTAGGCTAGACAGATTGATTGAATTAGGGCGCTTTCAATTTAGACGGTTGGTGCCGGACTGTTGCAGTCCGGGTATCGTACTGCGCACGGGCGGTTATGGTTTTTCATACAAAATGTCTCGACGCAAGGTCGTGCGAGAGCAGTGCGGCGCACGTCCGTTGGCGGAACGGCAACAATGTATACACTACCTGCCTCAGTCGTTGTTCGCTAGTGCGGGTAAACGCATCGTGTTTTCGATGAAAATCACTAAAATTCGATCGGATTGCAGCTGCGTATCTCTTCAAATAAGACGATTTACGTCGTACTGCTGTCGTACGGCTCACGGTCGTAATAATCCTGCAACAACCACGGCAGCAGTCCGGAACCAACCGTCTAAATTGAAAGCGCCCTTACCTTTATCATCAGTGTCCATGGCTTCCGTTGTCTCCTGGTAAGCCGGCGCGAGTGGCGACACGACCACGCCGTCCCACACGGTGATCTCAGTGGAGATGTCCTTGCCACCTTCGAAGGCCTGCAGGCCGAGGACGTAGCGGTGCCCGCCGCGGGCTACGACGCGGAGTAGGCTGGGAAGATAATACAGAATAGAATACTCTTTATTATGTACACCATAAAAATTACAGATAAAAATGTTGAAATTTTACAAGGGGTGACACAATGGGCGGTCTTATCGGTAAAAGCGATCTTTTACAGACAACATTTGGATGGATTAAAGGGGGAGGAGAGACAATACTGCAGGTAGTCAGTGGTGTACCAGTTACATATACAATAAATACATATATACATAAAGCATATACTATACATAACATATATTATACATATATATACAGGGTGACATTGAAAACATGCGACAAATCGGAATAGGAGATTGTACTCATCATTATGAACAACTTTTACTAAGGGACCAAAGCTACAATCCCAAAAAAAAAACTGCTGTCCCCTACATTTATGTTCGCAATACCTCATCAAAATGTAGGAAAAGCAGATTTTTTTTTTGGGATTACAGCTTTGGTCCCTTAGTAAAAGTTGTTAATAATGATGTATACAATGTCCCATTTCAGTTTGTCGCAAGTATTCAATTTCAACCTGTATAAATATGCCATAAACATGAAACAAGACCAAGAACGATGATAATAAGTAATGATGATGTTTAAGGAGAGAGAAAGTGTTTTTTTACCTGAATTTTAAAAGTGGACAAGGTTTAATATATTATTTTAAAGAGATTGACAGGCCATTGAAAATGCATACGCATTGTAGAATTCTGTGGCATTAGTGAGAGTTTTTTTTATGTAAATAGCGGTTATGGTCCTTTCCATAATATGATGTACTAGCTGCGCCCCGCAGTTTCACCCGCATAAGTCTCGATCTCGTGAGAATATCGGGATAAAAAGTAACCTATGTCCTAAGCCAGGTCATGGTCTACCCATGTGCCAAATTTCATCCAAATCTGTTCAGCCGTTTTAGCGTGAAAGCGTAACAAACTCACTTTCGCATTTATAATATCAGTTAGGATTGCTTGAATTTGACACGATACATACGCACGATAGATATTGATTCAGGACGTTATTGGACTTTATTTAAGAATTTTAAATAATAAAATGCTACAAAATGTAGGTAGGTAAATTACCGCTATTGCTATGCTAAAACGCGACAATTATATTTTAGTTGATCGCGTTCACGTAAAGTTATTTTTTTACTGAAATGTTTACTGAAAAAAGTCAATAGCGTCGTCTGGTAACCATAACGAAAACAAAATAATTCCATATAAATCGCGATAAGTTTAAAAACTCGCACTAGACCCTCGCACGCACTCACGCACGCACGCACGCACTCAAGCACGCACGCACGCACGCACGCACGCACGGACGCACGCACACACATGACAAAATTAAAAGAAACAGACACATTATTTTACTTTTTTTACTTTATTCTAAGACATATAGTGACCTCATTGGTGATGTTCTTCAGAAAGGTCAGGTGCGTAGTACTTGCAACCGGCGTGCGTGTATGACCAGATGTATGAACTTATGTAAGGAGCGTAGCAGGTGGCGTCCTATAGTTTCTGCCTACCCCCATGGGAAGAAGGCGTGAGTTTATGTATGTAGTGTACTCACGTCTGAGCTGTAGCGGCAGCCAAGTCCTGTGCAGCGAGATCCAAGGCAGTGTGTGCGCGAGCGTGGGCCGCCTCACACGGATCGGCGAGGCCTGCACAGCCGGGGAGGAACAGACCTCCAGCTAGGAGAGAGAGGGCTCGCCTGTGGGAACAAACAAAACACTTTTAATATAACATTAAGCTTGTATTCAAAATCAAGTCATTTATTCAAACTAGGCTGAGGATCAGCACTTTTCGAACGTCAAAATCACATAAGACAGTCCCCCAAAACGCCCACCCTTCGCCACTTCCTAGTGCTTTAGCTGGGAAGAAGAAGTGGCGCAACAAACTCCCCAGCAGCACAGCTGTCTGTTCAGTTAGAGAAAAAAAAATGGATTCTATACAATAGTATGCAAAACAATTTACACCACGTGAAACACAAAACATTAAATTATTAGCCATATGTCAGCTAGCACACCACTCTACCAACAAAAAAAAAAAAAAAAAAAAGAAAAGAAAAAGACCGAAAACTATTCTATTGATATATATTGTAATAATAACAGCCGGACGGGTCCATACAAGAGGTTAAGCTGGGCTTGCCGGGGTTGGTCTTTAGATGGGTGACCATCTTTACAGACCGAGACTCCTTTGTGCCTCGGAAAGCACGCTTAAGCTGTTGGTCCCGGCTGTCAATCGTGGATCTTTGACAGCCCGAAAGTCTGACAACCAGTCTTATTAGGGTATCGTATTACCCAGTTACTGGGTTGTGGAGATCAGATAGGCAGTCGCTCCATGTAAAATACTAGTATTCAGCCACATCCAGTTAGACTGGATGTGGCTCCACATAGTTGGAAAAAGGCTAGGCAGATTGATTTTTTTTTGACCAAAGGCAGACAGAAATTTAAACATTTCCACATTTCGCCAGATAAAAGAGTTAATAGGTAATGTATAAACGTTGTATACGTGGGACCAGTTTGTATGTTTTATCGTTTCTAGATTATCGACACCATCATGTCTGCGGAGTCTCGCTAAACAATTTAAATTGACCTTGTATAGTATTCAAAATTATTTTATAAAGTTACCTGAAAGCCACGTTAATAGGCAGAGCCTGTCGTGCCGGGTTGTTCATGATGCAATGGTGTGCCAGCAGGTCGATCATCCACGGGGTCAGGGGTTCGAGTCCCGAGTGACGCTGGCACATGTCGCGGAGGAGGCGGATTAGTACCTGTGGGTTTAAAGTTTGTGTCATCAAATCATAAACAGTTCCATGGAGGCACAATAGGGTCTTACACCCATTTTTGAAAAGTGTCTTAATTAAATTCTATAGTGCTAATATGCCCCAAAAAAAATCACAAAAATTTTATTCAATCGATAAGTGCCAAAAAATGCATTTAAATTTTACATTTTCAAATTTCGCGCGTAGTTCGACGAAAACGCTGGACGCAGTGGACGCCATATTGCTCTGTGGTCATGACGTCACTTGGCTATGTAAACAAATGCGCTGATCTATTATCTAACTATCAGTTGACAGTTGACACGTTTTAGTTTACATAGTGGTATGACGTAATAACATGGCGGCTACTATTTCATAGTGTTTTTTAACAGATTAGAAAAACTGGAAACGTTGAATTGAAATTGAAATTTATTTTGTTATTTTATGAACTAAAAGTAACATTTTCCTACTCCTTTTTGCCTAAACTATCTCAATAATGTATTTATAGATTTTTCTCGTATATGGTAAAATACCCTATTGTTAAGGTCAGCCGGGGCAATTGTGTCATATTCAAAATTCATATCACACTAATTGTAAATTAATTCCAAAAAGCGCCCTTGTGGCACGGACGTGGACCGACTGGGTCACCACGGACTTTGTTGTCAAAAAAGTGCAGGCCGCTTTTTAAGACATGCGACACTTAATGACATAATCCACCGATCTCTTGCTTCTTGAGCCAACTGGCATTGTCAGAGATGATGGCACAAGACCTTGGCGTCTTTGGTCCCATGGAGTTTGGGACGTATGCTTGTGTGGGACGCTACCTGTGTAGACGCACTGGCACCGTCCTACCTCCAACGGACTACTTCTAAAGCGGGTGCAGCGGCAGAAAATGCCGAAAATCTGAAAGTTATTAAATATGGAGGCCTTGGCAGAGAGTACAACTTTGTGCCCTTTGGCGTCGAGACCCTCGGTCCGTGGGGTCCCAGTGCGCATAAGTTATTTGCGGAAATCGCGAAACGTCTAGTTGATGTAACTGGTGACCGAAAAGCTGGCGGCTTTCTCGCGCAACGCATCAGCATTGCAATTCAGCGAGGAAATGCCGCCAGCATCCTCGGTACAATGCCCCGAGGGCCTTTTTTAGGCTTAACTTAGTTTTAATTTAGTTAATGTTAGTATTCCAAAAATCCTTCATACAAACGCATGTAGAAATTATCAGTGTTCAACCTTTAATTGTTTCTTCCATTCCAATTAGTTACAGTGAATAAGAGTTATACTTTTTTTTAAAAAGGAAATTTAGACACATTTTCTGGTACGTGTCTTCATGAAATAAGTTTTAAACCTGTTGAAAGCTAAAATAATTATATTTTGCTACAATTAAAGTTTTGTATACGAATCGTTCAGTAAATTACAAAAATATTAAGTGACCATTATTTAAGCGTTGTCATAAAAACTGGGAAATAAATTCTTAGACGCATTTACCCCCTGTGGTTAGTCTTGAAAACGTTTACTCAAGAAATGCACTGACACCATTATACGACGTCGTATAAGTTAGTTCTGAAAACGTTCACCCAATATATGCACTGATACTGTTATAGGACGTCGTATAAGTTAGTCCTGAAAACGTTTATGCAACATATTATTCTCTCACACCATTATACGACGTCATAGAAAAACGTTTACTCAACTAATATTATAAGACATTAGTCACGCGACTAAAGCATCGTGTGATGAACGTCTCTAAAACGTAATAGTTAGCTAAATACCACTACATAACCGTTATATAACATGAAGTCTTATAAGACTGGAATTATTCGACAATTTTGCTAATTGTGTGGTTACTGAAATGCCAGTTTTAGATGATATTTAATTTGAATTGTGAATGTGCTGTTAATTTAAAAAAAAATTGACTTAAAAAAATTAACTAAAAATTATAAAATAATAGTTTTAAATAAGTAAACACAAAACGAAATCAAAAGTAGGTACGAAATGAATTAGGAGTCGCAATTTTTTTTGACGGGTACATTATTACAATAAGCATGTGCTCAAGCGTCTACTGATTTCATGTTGGCTGACCTTGATAGAGGAATGATGAGCGTTCTCCTCGAACCAGCGGCTGTGACGGATAGCAGCCAGGTGACTGCTGATGACCTTGTACTCCAGATGTACCTGTTGACAAGCAAATCGTTTTAAGATGGATACACAGCTGTAGCCCGCGAAATTCAAATTATCTTACGTTTTTCTGCAATTTGCAGTTGTATCTTGATCAAAATATGATTCGCGACTATAACAGATATCTCTCTAAGTAAGATTTGTTCCCTAATGTCATGATTTCGTGAAAAAGTTATTCAATGGAACAAATCTAACTTGGTAGAGATGTATTCATGATTATAATGGTTCTCAAAATTGATAAAATAGGGGGCCGTATAGGTTGTCAGTTTTTAGACGATTTTTGTTTTGAGCTCTATCGCAACAACTAACCAAGTTATGAATTTGAAACTCCTGTATATCATGAACCATAGGTAGGTTTTAGACAGCTGTAAGCCATTGTTTGAAAAACTTAAAATCCTACCCTTGCCATGTTTATATATTTTTGAAATATGTACTTTTGTTAAGAGTGGCTTTAATTTATTTGAAACCAGCACTGTCAGGCCAAATAGTAGAAGAACACGGCATAAAGATAGACTTCGACTGCCACCAATAAAACTAAAATTATTAAAAAAAAATGTATACCGCATGTCGATTATTATTTTCAATCATTTACCAAATAGTTTGCAAGATTTACCATTGACAATGTTTAAAAAAATACTCTTAAAAAATACTCTTAAAAAAAAACTATTGCTATTTAAGAGATATTATACCATTAAGGAGAATTCAGAAGACAAATCAATAGAATCTGAAATTTTGACATTAGAATAATTGACATCTTTGACTTATGAATAGATTAGCACGCCATGTTATGGCAGGATATGCTGAAACAATAAATGACTGTAACACCCTATGTTGTACCATATTCTAGCAAATAAATATTTTGATTTGATTCATATTATACTGTATTTAATCAACAAATATTAAAAACGCCGATTCATGAGGTATTTTATTTAAATATGGGCGATTTTCTGCAACTGCAAAAAATAAATTTGAAATTCACAGTATCATTATGAAATTACAAATTTATCATGGGAATTTTTAAATTTAACATTAAAAATATTCCTCATTTAAATCTTGTACAATATGGTACGGAACCATTCGTATGCGAGTTCGACTAGCACTTGGCCGGTTTTTTCAATAGAATCTGAGGCCAACTTATACTGGATTTGTTACCACTGACGGCCTACTCTACCTATCTTCTAGTAATGACCGCAAAACAAGTCTTACGACCAATCCAATAAAATCTTCTATAATTTATGATAGACGACTTTCTGCAGGGGTATTCCTCTTGCAGACCAGGTAATTCTATGTGGACAGGGTAACTTTGTGGTGGACAGGGTAATGCTGTTGTGGATAAGGTAAGTTTGAGTTGGAAATGGTAATTATGTTGAGGAGGTAAATTTGAGTTGGCAGGGGTAATTTTGGGGTGGATGGGGTGTTTTAATTGGAAGGGTAATTATGGGGTGGACTGGGTAAGTTTTAATTGGAAGGGTGATTCTGGGGTGGACTGGGTAAGTTTTAATTGGAAGGGGTAATTTTGGTGTGGACTAGGTTCTAGAGGGGTAATTCTTTTGTGGACACGGTTTTAGCGGGGAAATCTTCCGGTGAAAAAGGTTCTAGATCAGTATTGTTCTTGTGAAAAAAAAAATTGGTGTCTGTAAAGTCGGTTTACGGACGATAATTTTACGTGATAACGAGAGAGATGCGTCACGAGCCGAACGCTTAGGCCGATCGTGCCTCTCTATCGCTAGTTCCGCGCTCTCGCTTGCACGCTCGGCTCAGGCGGAACGTGACACTTTTTCGTGCGTGCAGCCGGCGTTCATCGAAGTCCATGTCTAGCTGGATACCGTACCTCCGGCTCCAGCTTCCTCAGGTTCTGGTGTAGCGTGGTGACGAGCACGCGGACCGCTGCGGTGGACGCCGTGACCGTGAACCCGCGCTCGTGGCACGCTGTCGTCACTGATGAGCTGGGTGTCTCAGCCCGCATTAACTTGTTGAGTTCTTCGTTAACCTAAAAAAATAATATTATTATTGAGTAACCATCAGCTTATGATTGACTGTAAATTGGCTAGAAATGTGTTCAAGATTAAATTTTTTTTTTCAGCTACCACAAACTATATGTAGATTTGGCAATTATTAGGGTTTCGTACCCAAAGGGTAAAACGGGACCCTATCACTAAGACTCCGCTGTCCGTCTGCCTGTCTGTCTGTCACCTGGCTGTATCTCATGAGCCGTGATAGTTAGACAGTTGAAATTTTCACAGATGACGTATTTCTGTTACCGCTATAACAACAAATACTAAAAAAGAGAATAAAATAAATATTTAACTTGTGAAGCCTATTCGGAGCCAAACAATAGAAAATCAATTGCGTCTTGTTAGCTGTCCTTGACCGATTAAGGGCTCTCATACAACAGACATGATTTTTTTTTGCCCTTTTTTATAGATAATGGTACGGAACCCTTAAGTATGGATATCTCACCTTATTAGACAGCCCCTCCACGGCCTCCTTAGTGGGCAAAGTCTTCATGATGCACACGATATCAGCCACATTCTTACCAGCCATCATAGTTCCTTTCTTGTAAGAACCCACTTGACGAACCTCTTCCAGTTGCTGTCAAAAAAAATAATTAAAATTAACATTTTCAATATAATGGAGGATCATGCAAGCAATTTGAGGTATAATAAGCTTAGCTTCAACATATTATTATTATGTGAAATGGTGTTTTCAACTGTTAGCTTTGTGAAAACACGAATACTATGACTTCAAGCACTGCAAAACACATTTTAGACTTGATTTTACTATCAACCTCAAATTTGTTACCAAATATTGATGAATACTTACTCAGGTATTTTTTTTTATATTATTAAACTATAATTAACTTTAAGTTTTTTTGTTTCAATCAACTCAGCCTATCGCAGTCCACTGCTGGACATAGGCCTCCACCAGGCTGCGCCACAACACCCTGTCCTCTGCCTTCCCTATCCAGTCTATCCCAGTTTTAAGGTATACTATGCTTGCCGATACGCAGTTTCCACTCCAGGACTCGTCTGCTCCACCGGCCATCGGTCCTTCGACAAACATGGCCAGCCCTCTGCCACTTCAGCTTGCTTACCTTGCAAGCTATGTATAACTCCGATTATTTTCTGGATAATTTCATTTCTGATTTTATCCTGCAAAGAAACTACGAGCATAGCCCGTTCTATAGTAGTAATACTTACAGCGGCTGCGAAGTCACCAGGGGCAACAACCAGGTTGTCCAGCACCGTCTGTAGTTTGGTTACTAGACTCAGCACTGCTGATTGCTCAGCGGGCGTCGGGCACAGCTCCGCATGCCTTTTGAGGAGCGCCTGTAAATAAATGATTAAATTTATAAATAATTTTGTTTTGATGACTGATGATGATTTTGACATTTTATTAATCGATCAGTAGTGAATAGAATTAGAAATTAGTACATAAGAGGAAGTCTGAAAGTGGCACCCGTGACTAAATAGTTGTGTGAAAATCGGTTGTCATGGTATGGGCATGTGATGCGGAGGAATGAGGAAAATGTCACAAGGTAAGTCTTGAGTATGACTGTCAATGGCTATAACAGTAGGGAAGACCAAAGTAACGATGGATGGACTGTGTGAAAGATAATATGGCTAAAAAGGGGGTGACTACCAAGATGACAACTAATAGAGAAGTATGGAAGAAAGGGACATGTTGCGCCGACCCCAAATAAATTGGGATAAGGGCGGGAGAATAATGATGATGTCATCATATCTGGTCTACAACATAAATTGATTGTATTGTTAAGTTAGTTAATATGTCGCCACCCCCTATATATGTGTCTTAAACATAACTAGCGAAATTTGGGTGTTAACTAGCCTGTAAAGTAATGTATACTATTGCAAATCTGTACAAATAAATAAAATTGAAGTGTCTGTTGTTCCGGCTAATCTCCAAAACGGCTGGACTGATTTTGATGATACTTTCATTGGCAGATACTTAAATTATTGCAATAATTTTAATTTATAGTTGTATTTGTATTCAAACAACAAATTAATTGTTTTATTTAATAGTTGAGTTATTAGTTATTATTAAGTTATTATCTGCACATAATGTAGTGCATGCTGTACTTTTCTTTGACCTCTGACTACCACAGTCTTGTATAGATGACAGAGCAAAATGTGCCCAGCACGCCAGTCTCGACTACATGACAAATTTTAAGGAATAATTTGTAGCTTGGCGCCGAGGGCATGTCTTTGCTTTTTTGACGTGGCAGTCAATAGGCGATGGGGCACTTACACAAGTTTAGAATGAGCAAATTTTTAAGTAATAGTGTACTCATTGTGTTAATTAGTACAGTAATAGAATTATTAAAATTGTGATAATGGACTGTAATACTGTCTGAAATACAATATTTATTATTTACTAGTATTTTTCTTTAAACATAAAAAAGGTTTTTTAATCAGCAATTTATGTTCATATGGCATAAGATTGTATTGAATAGCAGTCTATTAATCTATCCCTAATACGTGTGAGAATTTACTAAATAAAAGTATATTTTCTAATACTTATTGTAACATGTTTTCATGCCAAGTTTATTTACTAAAAACCTTGCAACAGGTTTTCAGAAGCCAATTAAACGTAAAAATACTACTAATAAGACAAAATGTACCTGTGTTAGCGCGGCATCGTCCGGTGCTGGTTTGCATCGTGGAAAGGCCGGTTCAGCAAGTATGAGGTCAAAAGGGGGCCGTAGCATCAAAACGCGAGGTCTATTGAATGGTGGCCGCCCCATACCGCCACGGACGCCCATACCGCGGCCTCCACGACCTGTTCCTCGAACCATATTCAGTTTGACACGAGAAAAACTCACAAATTAACAGAGAATTTGTTTTGTTAGGTTAGCTTGGTGTGGTACACCCAGTCTACCCACTTGTAGGTATAGGTTCTATATTTGATATGCTGTGCTAGCCTAAATAACGTGTCTTATTATATATTCGCGTAACAATTGTATAAATTTAATAGTTTGCGAATTTAAAACAAAGATGGTAGCCGACGCGGTTTTTCACTTCACTCACTGACACATTGTTTTTTTAAATATTTATCGTCGTGAAATGGTGAATCCTTGGATACTTGGACTTTGAGCCAATATGTAATTATTCTAGTGCCAATTTTTGTTTGGTTTGTGATGGTTGGTGAGTAAACGATGCACAATAATATTACTGTTAAATGGTTCGCCACCACCTCATCTGAACAATGCATAATTTAACTTTATCAGATACACTGGCGGACTAAGGGGGGCTGAGCTCCGGGCACCAAGTCCCAAAATTTTGAGAAGTACTTTTTAGTAAGGCAAGTTCTCAATTTTTCAAAAAAGAAGAAAATAATATTTTATTCCCAGACCGGAAAATGGTTCAAATTGTGGTATGTGGTAGCTGATAAACAGTGTAACGTTGGACCACTATTTACGCCATACTGTATACAGTATGGTTGTAAGTAAGTATCTTGGTTATAACCAAGATGCGCGATGTCAACTCAATAGGTTGACCCGTCATCGCACGTCTATCAATAAAAGAAAAAGACCAAAAAAATATTGTTTTACGGGTTATTTTTTATTTTTATTAAGTCTATCCAATTGTATGATTTTTAGTGTCCGACCGAAAATGGTTTTTCAGCAGAAAACAAAGAAGAATTTTCGGCTTTAATCTTATTTTCGGCAAAAACGAAAATAATTTAAACATTAAAAAATATTAATATTTCCGCTTTTCACTGAAACCTTGTTTGTTTTTAGGGTTCCGTACCTCAAAAGGAAAAAACGGAAATCTTATAGGATCACTCATGTGTCTGTATGCCTGTCTGTTCGTTTGTCACAGCCGATTTGTACCGAATGTACTGGACCGATCAAGTTGGAATTTGGTACATATATGAATTTCTGTGTGACAAACACGGAAGTGTAACGTAAATAAATGAATTTTCATTATGGGGGTCCCTTTGCCCCCCACAAAATAGAAAAAAGTTTTGCAAAATGTACCGTGTGACTTATCAAACGAACGGGCTTGTAGTAAAAATTTCAGATATTTTTTATTTTATAATTAAAAAACATACTTTTAAAGTTATTTAAGAAAATAGATGAAAATTGAATATTGCCCCCTTTTCTCCGAAACTACAGAGCCAAACATTTAGAAAAAAATAAAGAAAATTGTTCTTTACTTATAGATTACAGGAAAACATAATTATAAGAAGTCTATGGTCTTAAAATAACATGGTAAATATCTCAATATTGTGCGTACAAACTTACATTTAAAGTTGGAATGTATGGGGAACATCTATTTCAACTACAATGTTAAGACGCTGACAACACCTAAACCGCGATCACTGTCAGATTGCAAAGAAAAGAAAGAGAAGCGCGACGACAAAATGCTTGTAATTTATTGCAAAATATGAAGTAATTATCTATTTACTCAGAATTGAGTTGAGTAATCGAAAATAAAAAAACAACCAAGTTCTGCATTAGAATAAGACGTACTTGTTATTAATTAAATACGTAATGTATGTTGATATTTAATACAGATATTTTGGATTAGAACTCAAGGTAAGAGGTTAGTTTAACGTTAGTTTGTATCGAGATTTTTTTTTCAAAACGTGTTTTGGTGACAACCATGTTCTGGGAAATATGTTCAAAATTAACATATATTTTTTCCGCTACCACAAACTATACAGATTTGGCAATTTTCTTTCTTAAGAGAAGCCTATTTTGGTCAATTGGGTCTTGTCAGCGCCTTAAGTCATCCCAGCTACGAAACTCTTCATTGTACGTGGTCCGACGCGCACTTAGTCAGGTTTTTTTTACACCTAGGGAGAGAAAAAGCAAATAAAGGCTTTAAAAGTAATACAACACGATAATTCAATAATCACATATTTCACAAACCTTGTCAATTTGAGTGATAAAAGTTCATAACCCATTAATTTATGTTCGTGAAGAAAAAATAAAATATAACATAGCTTCACAACTTCAAAACAAAATCGTGTTTAAGTCAGCTGAGTGAAACCACGAGCGGAACTGAATCACTCCGAAGTTAGCCGAACGTCAGCTGATATTGCCGAGCTTTACAAAGTAGGCCGAATGATGTGCGAATTCACGAATTCACGAACTTTTGATTTTCGGCTTTACCGAAGCTTCGGCTGGTTTACGAAAACGAAAATAGTTACGTTTGGCCGAAAACGAAAATATGGTCAAATCATGATTTTTGGCCGAAAATGGCCGAAATCTAAAACGAAATCAAAACTTCGGTCTAATGATTTTGTCGTAGAAACGATTATTTCGACGATTGAAGACGACTGTTGGCACACCATACTCGTATGGGTGGACAGTCGACAGGTGTGAATTCGAAAATTAAAAAATAATTATTATTTTTTAATTTTAAATCTTCCTGTCACTGTTGTTTACCAAGTAGTGGAATACGAATTTGTGTGGGGTAGGTACGGTCAGTGCTCTGAATAACCTGACCCCTCTGACAAAGAAGAAGAGGGAAGAGGGGTTGTGTTATATACGTAACTGCCTGTATGTACCTACAACTAAAAAGTGAAAAATAAAAAAATACTTTACTTTCGGAAGTCGGTGCCAAAAAACGAAAATACTTCCCACATTCAAGTTATTTTTCCCTTTTTTTTGGAAGCCAGTTGTTTTTTTTTTTGTTAAAATGTTTTTATGTTTAAAAAAAGTATTTTTTCGATATAAGTACTTACGTTTGGCTGATTATTTAAACAATGTTTTGTGCGGATGTTTTATCCATAGGATGTATTTTATAGTGGTTTTCTATAGTTTCTGCATACCCACAATGCAGCAATGGGAGGAAGGTGCGGGTTTATGTATGTATGTATGTATTTTATATAAAACAAGAAATTTCACCCGGACGAAGTCGCGGGCAAGAGCTAGTCTGATAACTTGATTACTGGTTAAAACAGCCACGTTACTAGTACCAGAGTTCACCAACAGATGGCGTTAAAACTAAAACTTTCACCGACAAAAATGACGCATACATTTGCCAATATAATAATGGTGCCGATTCCCTTGTTCACAAACTAAACTAAATTTAAGTTCAGTGCATCTTTTTCTTTCTATTTCATTAAGAAAAGGACAGAAGATAAATTTTAGTTTAGTCCTGTCAAATTAATCAGCGCCTGTCACTACTCTATACAAGTTTAGACGTGATTAAAAACTTGCCTACTAAAAATACGTCAATTTACGTCAAGCGCGGATTAATTTGACAGGACTGAACTAAAATGTATCTTCTGTCCTTTTCTTAATGAAATAGAAAGACAAAGATGCACTGAACTTAAATTTAGTTTAGTTTGTGAACAAGGGAATCGGCGCCATTAACTACATCGGTTATCTCACATAGAAGTACTGATCCTGATCGTGACCTCGAGTCCAGCTAGTCTGTTCTAGACTTTTCTTTGTGCATTGCCCCAGTGCGGCACCCGCCGTCTGCCGTGCATCACGACTTGGTGCTTCGAGTCATCACCTGGGCTCCAGGCTCTGTAGCCTTGTCTTATCCTGTCCCAGAGGGGAATAAGAAGGTGAGTGTTTCTTGTAGACTAGTAGCTTTTCTTAAAATATCCTCGATTGTCAAATTGCGAGACTAGCTAAAGTGTTTTTTTTTAGATAGGCATAATTTTAGGGTTCCGTACCTCAACAGGAAAAACCTTTACTCGTGTATCTGTCTGTCCGGCTGTCACAGTCGATTTGCTCCGAATCTACGGGCCCGATTAAAAGTTGAAATTTGATACCTATACATGAATTTCTGTGACCCAAACACGAACGTGTAACGTAAATATGAATTTTGAATATGGGGTTTTGGAAGCAAAATTAGAAACTAAATAAAAATGTTTTGTAAACTGTAGGTACCGTGTGACATATTAAATGAATTTCAAATATGCGGCTAATGAAAATAGGAAGTTAACAGCGGCTATTCTTTCTACAATAGCATAGGTACATTCATTATGGCTAGGTAGAAGCCTCGTCTGTTTGACGTTTTCTTTAGCCGTCCTCCTTGACGAAGCTTGACTCAAAATATTACCTAAATTTATATTAAACTGAAAGGGCCCAATACGGATTATTTTATTACTTTTTAGATGTTTTTGTTAGGGTCGGGGGTTTTTAAAACTTAAAATTTAAGTTTTATTACCTACTTTTTAACTTTATGTATTACTAGTAGGTCAGACACGCTGCCATCGATACGTGCCTCGCCGAAATCTACGCATCTGTAGGTATTTTTCCCAAAGTACTTACTGATTTACTCTCATTTCTCTTTCCTTCTCCATCATCTGACCCTGATCACAATCTAGCTATAACCTATTTATTGAGACCATTACAATGAGCCCAAACACGACACCTGCGCTGTAAGTTGGTGAACGAGTTAAATATCAACTAGAAAAGAGCTGATAATCTTCAAACGACTGAACTGATTTTCTTGAACCTTCGATTAAGTCACCTTCCAAACAAAAAAAAAAAAAACAAAATCAAAATCGGTTCATGCGTTAGAGAGCTACGATGCCACAGACAGATACGTCAAACTTATAACACCCCGTCGTTTTTGCGTCGGGGGTTAAAAATATGTTCTCCCATACATTCCAACTGCAAATGTTAGTTAGGTCGACTATTAGTCGTTAACTTGTAAGGCCTACTCGTACTTAGCTGTGATATTTTTTCTTTCAACTTCGTTATAATATGCTATTGCCGTGACTTTTTTCACATATACAAAAAACAACAATTTAACTGGCACACTTTAATTGACTCTAACAAAAATCTTAAGCTCAATATTTCGCAAACGCATCCCTGAATAGAAAAATGGTTTTCACAAACTTGCAATATTTAATAAGAACAACCTTTTTAACATCATCCCACACAACGGCATAGGCGAGAAAAAAAGGTCCCCACTTTGAGAGTAGAAGCGACACCCTAAAACAAAAAAAAATAAAATTTTATTTATCCACTTTGTCAACGTGATTAATATGTATACCAGTGATGTTACGAATGTTCGCGTTCGCATTCGCATATGCGAATGATTCGCATCATTTCAAACACTCGCATTCGCATCAAACAATGCGAATGTTTAGCGAATGCGAGTGTATGCAGGTCGAAACAAGTAGAAGTGGGCGGAGCTTATTGGGTCATCATCGCGTGTTTGTTACTTTGAATTTGTTTCTAGTTGTCACTTATCGATCAATCAATAAGCAGGTATTGTGATTAAGTGAATTAACACAGTTTCGAGTTGTGGGTTATTTTAAGCTAGGATAAGTTATTATAAATAGTTATTTAGAACTTTATTTTTGTATTATGGCGCCGGGGAACCTATTGATCGAGATCATGCGAAGTGTAATATTTGTGAAAAAGTATATTCACGCGTTGGGCGTACTACTTCGGGGCTGCGAACTCATTTGAAAGCCGTTCATGCCGAGGAGTTCGAATTGTTAATACCAGCTGAAACAGAGACCCAGGCTTCTAAAATTATCATTCTTCCGGAAACGCCACTGAAAGAGGTAAAAAAGCAATTATCTATTGAAGAATCTATACGCTAAACATACATTGTCGCAAAAAAATTATTGCCGAATAAGTGAAATGATAGCTTTAGACAATTTACCCTTTAACTTCGTTGAGAACGTGGGTTTCCGAAGATTATTGCAGTTGGTGTCGCCACAATATTTTTTTATTTAGCATAGCCAAGAATTGTATGTAAAAGTAGCAAACAAAGTTAAATTACTCTTGGGTGAATTGAAATTCATGTCATTCACAACCGACATTTGGCCCGAGCCGGCTGCCAACGTATCACTCCTCAGTTTGACTTGCCACGGTATAACAGTTAACTATGATCGTTTAAGCATTGTTTTAAAATGTGAGGAATTTAATGAACGACACACGGGTGATGTAATTGCAAGTAAATTTGAATCAATGCTGAATGAATGGAACATCACTAAGGATCAAGTACATTGCATGGTAAGTGATGAAGGCTCAAATATGAAGCGTGCTATGTCTTTGGCCGGTTTCAAAGATATTGATTGCACTGTTCATAAGTTACAGACAAAAATAAAAAGTGCATTAAATTCAAAAGAGTTTTTGGTAACCCTGATTCAGAAATGTAATAAGATTGCTGGTCATTTTAATCATTCGACTATTGCTCAAGACCAATAATTATCAAAAGTCCAGTTGCGGCTGAACCCAGATCAAGTGCCATTAACTTAAGAGATTGTTCGACAAGATGGAACAGCACCTTCTATATGTTTGATACTTACTTAAAACTAAAGGATTCTTAGGCTGTATATGGTATTAGCAACAATATCCCCAACTTATCATCATAGAATATTTTGTATCAATACTTAAACCATTTGGAGAAGCTACCCGTAACTTAAGCAGTACGCATACTTTGATTTCATCTGGTATTCCGATTATTTACTTGTTAAAAAAGATATTGAAGAGTTTGAAGCTGTAAATCTACCAATTGTAGGTGACGCTGTTGATAATATTATGAAAAACTTTATTCAAGTGTTGGATTTGACTGAACTACACACATACAACTTAAACTGAAATAAAAAAGAAGTTTTGCAATCTGGAAAATGACCCTTTGTTTACAATTGCGACATTTTTGGACCCGCGATACAAGAACAAATTCTTTATTGATATTGTGAAGGATAATGTTAATACCGAGATCATAAAACTTGCGCTTGATTTATTAAATCACGATCGTATAACTTCAATTTCAAGTGGTAAAAGGCCGAAAAATACGACATCTATTGATGATAATGAGCCTTCTACAAGTGCTGATTACCCTACTAAAAGCCTCCTAACAAATCAGGCGAGAATTCTGAATTCCTCGAGTGATGGCGAAGGTTCCGATGTAGAATGTGAACCAGAAGGCACGATGCTGTGTGAAATAAAATCCCAATTAAAAGCATATTTAAAAGAAAAACAAATCTCTCTTGAGGAAAATCCATTGGACTGGTGGAAATCTAAATCCAAATTTGACAAATTGACAGAACTTGCTCGTAAGTACCTCAGCGCTCCTCCTGCCAGTGTACCAAGTGAGCAATTATTTAGTGCAGCTGGCCTGATACATGAGCCTTTACGAAATCGTCTCATGGGTGATAAAGCAGCTAAATATTTGTTTTTAAAATATAATCTGCCCCTATTGAAATTCGAATATTAAATATGTTTGTTGTTAATTTGTTTGTGTATATTTGGTATATACACTGTATAACCTTAAATAAATAAAAATCGATGATTAAAATCATACCTTGATATTTCTTTTTTGCTCCTTAACATTCGCACTCGCATTCGCATTCGCACATTCGCCTTCCAAACACTCGCATTCGCATTCGCATTCGCGAATGTCTAAAATATGACATTCGTAACATCACTGATGTATACCCATGCCAAATTACAGCTTTCTAATGCTACGGTTACACTTCGCGCGCTGTCTGTTGTATAGCGAGACGTCGACCGGTGTGCGAGAGAGAGCGCGCGAAGTGGAGTTCGCGATATTGCGACAATGTAGCCCCAGCATAAGAGTCTGAGCTAAGCCGCGAACAGACAGACAGATAGACGGACATGGCGAAACTATAAGAGTTCCTTGTTGACTATGAAACCCTAAAAAACAAACTCGGTAGGGGTTGGGGAAGGGAGAGGGAGGGTAACATATAAGTCAGTGGACACGGTCTAAAATCGATAAAAGTACGACGACCCTCTATCTCCTCATTGGTCCTATTATATTCACGACAGACAGA
Source organism: Atethmia centrago (assembly GCA_905333075.3). Taxonomy (NCBI): domain Eukaryota; kingdom Metazoa; phylum Arthropoda; class Insecta; order Lepidoptera; family Noctuidae; genus Atethmia; species Atethmia centrago. Next base: position 13,154,220 of record HG995396.1, on the reverse strand, counting down.
ACATAAATATCGTCACCGCCCCCATAAAATAAGTATCTCATAATCAGCCTATAGCGTTCCCACTGCTGGGACGCAGGCCTCCCCTCTGTGAGAGGGAGCGTGCCGAAATCCATCACGTAGGCATAGTGCGGGTTTAAGGGTTGGTAAACAATAATAAAGAAAGAAAGAAAAAGTATTTATTGGAACTCGCACAGATCACAAATTAAACTAAAAACACTAACAGAAACATGGCCTGTACGAGGCCAAAAGGCTCCTATCTCAGCATAATGCAGCGGTACTTAAAAAAAAAAAATTAATATGACAATATTTGTGCTATTAATAATTATATGTCACATTATATACCTACAATTATAATTTAAACTATTTATTTGTGGTTTTTGTGGACAGTACCTATATTAATTCAGATTCCATACTTTTTTTTATTTTTAATCTTTTACCTATTTACCTACATAACCAAATTACAATATGATTATTAACATTAATTAAATTAAAACTAAGTTAAACCTAAAAAAGGCCCTCGAGGATGCTGGCGGCATTTCCTCGCTGAATTGCAATGCTGATGCGTTTCGCGAGAAGAAAGTTTGTAGGTCGTAGGTTCGAACCCACTCAGGCGCAGCCGCTTTATTTTGTGTAATATATTTTATCACCTCACCCCTCTCACAACGGTGAAGGAAAACATCGTGAGGAAACCGGCACGTCGTAGAACCAAAAATTCGAAGACATGTAACATCACCAACCCGCACTGGGCTCGCGTTGTGGATTTTAGGCTGATTATGTACCTACCTATATTAATTCGGATGTGTTACAGTTGTAATGGCAATCATATAATTTGGTTTAAATAGGTTTTAATTTGTATTATTTTAATAATATTTTATTTAAATTCTATATTAGGCTTAATAGACTGTAGATTTGTATGCCATTTTTTTAAGTAGGTACCTGGTACTTGTTGACAGGCCTACACTGTCCTCCCATACCTATTAACACTGTAATAAAAAAACATTGTAAAAGCCAATTATTTTTAAAAGAGTAACCGTGGAGTTTCTTGCTGGCTCTTCTCGACGTTTCATAAGTGCCCATGTAGGTTTAAGTAAAATAAAATATTTTGATTAGATTTGATTACCATGGCCATGTCATCAATTTGTTTGGTTCTAGGGCATGCCATGTCATGTTTACTAAGCAATTTTACAACATAACTAAGTTCTTCCTGTGATTTCGTTCGCGTGGAAGTCGTACGCTACAATCAAAATCAAAATCAACAGTCATTTATTCAAACTAGGCTGAGAATCAGAACTTTTCGAACGAAAAAGTTACATAAGACAGTCCACCAAAAATGCCCGCCCTTCACCACTTCCTAGTGCTTTAGCTGGGAAGAAGAAGTGGCGCAACAAACTGCCCAGCAGCACACCTGTCTGTTTAGTTATATAAACTTGAATCGATGCAAATCGTATGCAAAGTAATTAACATTACGAAAAACAAAACATTAAATTAAATTACTTGCAATATGTTAGCTAGCACACGCCAATATACCAACAAACACCATAAACGCCAGTATACACCATAAACTAAAATAAAAGATACATTTTTGTAAATTCTCTCGGCCTCCGACTCACCGCGTCGCATCGCATCGCCCGCCCGCGCTGTTACTCTGTTTTCACTTAGCGTTCTTTTTCACTTTTTTCTTTTTGCTCGGCTCCTAAGGGTCGTAAACATCATCAGCCTATAATGTTCCCACTGCTGGGACACAGGCCTCCTCTCTGTGAGAGGGAGTGGGCCGTAATCCACCACGCGGGCCCAGTGCGGGTTGGTAGATATCACATGTCTTCGAATTTCTGGTTCAAGGACATGCCGGTTTCCTCACGATGTTTTCCTTCACCGTTTTGAGAGCAGTGGTGATAAAATAATTTACACAAAGATAAGCGCCTGTCCGGGTTTGAACCTACGACATACATCTCGTAAGTTGCGGCCGTTACCACTGGGCCACCACTGCTTTAAGGGTCGTAGCGTAATGATAAATATTCTATACGCTTCTTATGGAACTGAGCTATCAAATGCAAAAATCTTTTTTCAAATCCGACTGGCAGTTCCAGAAAATAGCGACTTCAAAAAAAATTTTCAGCGTTTCAGCAATTTCTGAAGTCGGTGTCTTTGGTTCTATATTTTCGTTTTATGCCACCGACTTCCAATAATCACAAACATGGCTAGGACCATCGATCACTAATAAAGAACTACGAGTACACAATCTCATAGAAAAGTTCTCTTAAAAATGTCGCCAATAGTATTGTGTGTGTGCTTAGTTAAAATAAATTAATATACATTAATGTAATTTCAACCTTAACTGCAATATTTAAACTCGAATTCACAAAGCTATTACAAAAAGCAATAAAATTTTACGACCGGTAGGTACTCACTGCTCAACATACATCAAAACAACTTCAACCTTATAAGCATGCATTAAAGTCAGAATTACTAAGTGCCAAATAAAGGAATCAAATTTTACGACCAAGGCTCGCCGCTAGGACAAGGAATGAGAGGAGACGAACCAGAACAATATTTTTTGTTTGTACTGTAATATTATAAATGGTATTTTTAAGACTTCAAAAAAAGGAGTTCTTTATTAGTGATCGATGGCTAGGACACATTATTTTATTACGGAGTTCCGGTAACTACCTCAGTGGCTGGGGTGACTCCCGGTGCGCATAATTGTGGTGTTACCCAAGAATAAAAACGGTCCAAGCCGGAGAATGCACAATGATGGGTTTCGTGGTTGGGAGGAATTTATCCCACGAAGTGTCAAAAATTGGCACTTTAAAGCTTAATATTACGCAAACGGATCCGTACTACCTTAACGCGCACGCCAATAAAGCTCCGGCATGTTTTTTTTTGACATCTCCAATAATCACCGTCATCATCATCATCATCCTCATCTGCCTAGCCTTTTCCCAACTATGTTGGGGTCGGTTTCTAGTCTTACCGGTTACAGCTGAATACCAGTATTTTACATGGAGCGACTGCCTATCTGACCTCCACAACCCAGTTACTGGGCAACACGATACCCCTTGGTAAGACTGGTTGTCAAACTTTCGAGCTTCTGACGACCCGTAACGACTGTCAAAGATCTACAAATGACAGCCGGGACCAACGGCTCTACGTGCTTTCCGAGGCACGGAGGGGTCTTGGTATGTATAGATCTCATAACCCATCCACGGACCAACCGCGGCAAGCGTAGCTTAACCTGATCGATCGACCCGCGCGGCTGAAAAACAATCACCGTCATATTTCAGCCAATTTAGGTAAACAAAAACTTAATGAATTATACACATAAACCTTCCACATGAAACCTCAAATTTGTTTGGTAGTTTTTGGGCTTATTTAGTGTTGCCCAAATTCAGTCTTGGTCTTGCAGTCTTGGTCTTGTTCTTGCGTTTTTGCAAGACCAAGACCAAGAACAAGACCGCGTATTTTTAGCAAGACCAAGACTGACCGTGCAAGACTTGAGCAAGAACAAGACATAGCCTGCAAGACTCTTGCTTCTTGCAGCTAGGACTTAGCGCTATTTCACTGAGTAGTTAGGTGTAACAGTTCGGTGTATAGGTAGGTACGCTTAGGAATTCTATGAGACGCAAAAAACTGTATCAAAGAATATGAAAAACTGGACCTATGCGCATTACGACTAATACCATAAACATAGCGAATAAAAAAATATCTATTAAAATCAAACTGAGTGCATGCATAGTTATGTTTTAACCATCGGCACTTTGATAATGCGGCATCAAAGGTTTTGTACTTACTTCTCAAAGAAATTTGCCGCTTTTCGGAAGTACAAGGCTTCTTTTGAAATCTAAAACAATCGTTGCCGCCACGCCGAAATCATAACATTTGTGACACTATTTGATTGCCGCCATAGGGCGTAGGTATAGGATGCAAAATAATTTCGAATTTTTTTAAGAGTACCTACAGGTGTTCCAAAGAATAAATAAGTTTCAGAGTGCTTAGAATGAAAATGAATACATTATACTGATCACGCAAGTAGTATTATGATTAGGATAAAATGGTAAGGATAGGTAGTAGATGTCATATTAATTCATTCTAGTAAGTATATATTATAATATTGATTACTTATATGGTTTTAAACTAATTACTTAGGTACTATTATTGTACATTTAGTCATTATATTTCTTAAGTTTTTACAAGAAAAAATAGCAAAAAAGTGTTCAAATATCACCCGTTTAATAAATATTGTAGCCACTTTTAAATATACTTGAAACGTGTAAAAAAATTCTACAAAACTAATAAAATAATATAAAAAGCGTAGGTACTTACCTACTAATAAAATAAAAAGCCTGCGATAAGAGTTTTGTATTACTTACCAGCCCGAATATCTCTGAGAGAGATGATGAGAGTAAGTATTTACTAGCTGTGCCCGCGACTTCGTCCACGAGGAATAGTAACTTTGGAGGTATAGTGACGTTCAGGACTTATTTATTTATTTTAAAACTTCTGTCATCAAACATACAAACGAACTCTTCAGCTTTATAATATTAGTATAGATGTACGCCAAAACATTCACTTATATGTAAAGAATAGTGATTGGCACTAATTCTATTTTATTCACGCGTCGCGTCTGTACAAGTAGGTAATATTTAGTGTGTGTTTGTACGCCGCACGCGGCATTGTTTGATTTGCGGCGGCATCCTTTTCATAGAGCCGGCACGTGGCGAGGCGGCGCGGTAGAAAGCAAGGAAACGTACTATAAATAAAGGAATTATTTTAATTCCAGTCAACCGACACCTCCAATCAGCAGCCAACGCTCTAGAGCAATGGTTCACGAAATGGCGGATCGAACTTAACCCATCAAAAAGTGCAGCTGTTCTATTTGTCAAAAAAGGCAAAAATAGCCTCGCACACACCCGCACCCGACCCATCACCATGTCCGATCTAAAGATCCAATGGGAACTGAAAACCAAATATCTAGGGGTAACACTCGATAATAAGTTAAATTTCAACGAGCACATAAGAATAGCACGCAACCGTGCGTTCTTTGCGCTCGGTCGCCTCCACTCTCTCGTTAATTCACGTAGCAAACTAGCCCTTAAATCAAAGGTGCGAATTTACACCACGTGCATACGCCCCATCATGACCTATGCCGGCGTCGTGTTCGCACACGCCAAGCCGTCACAAATAAAGAAAATGCAAATCCTCCAAAATCGATTCATGCGAAAAGCCACGGGTAGCCCCTGGTACATACGCAATGAACAGCTACATGTCGATTTAAATCTGCCAACCATCAGGCAATTTCTCAAAAAAGCAAGTAAACGCTTCTTCGACTCTGCTACCACACACACCAACCCACTAGTGGCAGCAGCTACCAACTACACACCCTCTAACATATCACGCATCCGACGCCCCAAACATACACTAACCGATAAAGACGACGACATCACACTCTTCCAAGAGAGTGTCAAGTTAGATCGCAAAAAACACTACACACAGACATCCCGTGCTCGACGGCGAGCACCTCCGCGAAGCAAAGTAAATAAATACTTCCCCCGTCCCTTGAACCCGCCCGCCCGCGCGGCGCAAGTAAACATAAACAATGTCCCTAATAATAACTCACAGATTTATCAAGTCCCCACTTGCTCAGTAGCCGGTAGCGCCCTAAGCCTAGGTTCGAGTCCCACTATGGGACGCCCTTAGCTGTGCTACCAATTTTTAACCTTTGAGTAAAGGTGAGAGGCCCTTCTGGCCCCACCGAAGCCCGTTTAAGCAGGGAAAGGTCCACGTGACCCTTGCATTCAAGCCATGTCCAAAAAAAAAAAAAAAAATTCCAGTCTTTTCCAATTGAGCTGTGCTTCGAGTCTAACTTAATAATTGTTTTTACTAATTCTCGTTGTTTTCTAAAAACGTATCACGTGTACAATTTAATATGAGTGACGAAGATTCAAATTATTCTAGTCCGAGTAACGAGAGTTTGAGTCACAGATCTAAAAGACCCAAAAGCAAATTTGAGGAGTTTTTCGAAATAATTCATGCATCCCAAACTGCCTTCTGTAAATTGTGCCAACATAAAAAGATTGAAATAAAAATGAGAAACAGAAACACTTCAGGCTTAAGGAAACATCTAATATCTTTCCACAAAAAGGAATCAGAAATATTTCTTCCTGTTAAACCAAAATTAAGTGGAGATATCACAAGCTTTTTAGTAACCGCTGGAAGAAGTGGACAGGTAAGAATATTTTTTTAACAGTTAAAAGAATTTTAACTCCGCGTAGCTATTCATGCGATACTTTCAAAAACGCCATTAACTTACGTAAGTATTTTTGAGTTAGTGGTGTTTTCATCTAGGGGTGCGACATATTAAGTATGTAATTATCGTCTTAAATATTTTTTATAAACACCCATATTTTCATTTAATCGGCCAGTAACAACTAAGTACTTTATTTTGGTAAATTACAGTACAGTGCAACCTTAATATAACAAATATCAATTTAACGATTTTCTCGATTTAACAACAACAAACCTCCTCCTCTTATACGCTCAAACCTAGGATGTTTTAAATAATAACACAAGATTTATTGTTTTGTTTCAGTCGGAAAACAGCAGTGACAACATCACGACAGCTACAGTTGATTGGGTGGTGAAAAAATATCTTCCCTTCTCATTTTTCGATGACGAAGCTACACAAGTATATTTCTACACTTAGAAGGAAAGTCAAAGAGCGATTTGAAGAGCTCCAATTGAATCTCAAGGAACGACTTCAACAATTATCATCTAAAATGTCTTTTACCATTGATGGGTGGACGTCAATTGCTGGTAGGAGTTAATACGGGGTTACTATTCATTATATAGACAACGAATGGAAGTATCAATCTGTAGTTCTTGATTTTATACCATCACGCGGTCGACATACTGGGGAAGATATTGCAACGATTTTCCATGAATGTTTATTGGAATATGGCATAATTGATAAAATACAAGGTATCACGGTCGACAACGCAACTGCAAATACCAAATTTATGTATGAACTGGGCAAACAGCTGCCGCCACACTTTGATTCAGACAATCAACATTTCCGGTGCTTTGCTCACATTTTAAACCTTGGTGTACAAGATTTATTAAAGACCTTAGCATTACACTGTGAGTCTGACACTAACGCGCAAGATCAGCAGTACGAAGACTATGCAGACGAAACTGAGGATGAGGAAGATGAAGAATCTGCACCAAATATTGCTGACTCGCGTACATCTGTAACAAAGTTACGCAGTATTTCCAGTAAAATAAAAAGAAGTGAGATAGTGAAGAAGAAGTTTCAGTCTGCTTGTGAAGCAGCTGGCGTGCCATCAAATCTAAATGCCATTCTTGACTGTCCAACGAGATGGAATTCCACACATGATATGATTGGATTTGGTTTAAAAGTGAGAGCGGGCATTGACATATTGTGCAGTTCTGTCACCGAATTAAATGATTTTCAAATCACAGCTAATGAATGGCAGGTACTCGAAAAATTACATAAATTTCTAATAAACTTTAAACTTTTAAGTACAAAACTTGGTGGAGACAAATATGTTACATTACCGCTAGTCATTGTATCATTCAATCTCTTGCTAGATAAAATTGAATCCATGGTAAAACAGTTAGATGAGAAACCTAATCGATCTGAAGTGGATGAAAGGCTCATTCTAGCTTTCCAAGCCGCTCGAGACAAAATGCTTAAACATTACAAGAAGAGCAACTGGATTTATTGTACTTCTTTAATTTTAGACCCAAGGCATAAGGCTCAGAGTTTTGACCTGACAATGTGGGGGAAGCAACTTAAAACAGAAAGTCTGCGCAAGTTCAATGAACTTTATGAAGAATATAAAAGTCTACACTCACTGAACAAATCTCTGGAATTACCAGAAAAAGAAAATAAAGTATGTGATGAAGATGAAGACGTAATAGACTTTGATAAACTCTATGAATGTCCCTCGACGTCATCTGGATCTTGTCTTCAAGGCTTAGTGATAGACGAGTTGGAGGAGTACCTGAGAAAACCAAGAACTGCCAGCTCGGAAGACATTTTAGATTGGTGGAGGACGCATGAGACAGAGTATCCGATTTTATCGAAAATGGCCCGTGATTTTCTCTCAATACCTGCAACTTCAGTACCTGCTGAGAGGTTATTTTCTAAAGCATCATTAGTAATTAGAAAACATAGAAATAGGTTAAGTGATGAGTCAGCCAGATGGTTACTTTGTATTAATTCTTGGTCAAAAAAATTGATATAAAGTATCATAACCTAATGATAAAGCTGTTGATTTGTGTTGTATTTTATTTTTTATTCAAATAAATGATAAATCGTAAAACTCTTTTATTAAATTTCTTATAAGTTGAGGGTTCAATCTCTTTCTAGACAGATAAGTATTGTTCTTTAAAATACAGTCAAGTTATTGTAATTAATTTGTTTTTTTACATGTTTTAGCAAATGTAAGCTTATAAATCATAAATGTTTATTAAGAAACAGTTACTTCCATGGAAAACGACATATAGGTCAGTTGATTTTTCGAATTTCTTATCAAATCTTCAGTTATTTATTAATCTGCTTGATCTTTACTATGGCTATGTTAATTCAAGCTCACAATGTTCCAATTCTAATACGTTTTTCTAAGATTTAAAGTAAACTTTAATAAATAGTAATAGACTAATAGGTAATTGCAAGACTTGCAAGACTCTTGCTGCAAGACCAAGACCAAGACCAAGACTGGGAGCGCAAGACCAAGACCAAGACCAAGACCAGGTGTATTGGCGCAAGACCAAGACCAAGACTGGCTAAGTCTCGTCTTGTTCTTGCATTTGGGCAACACTAGGCTTATTGCGTTTAGACACACAGACTCGGTGGAGTGGACTTTGTTTTATAATATGTAATGACATGAATAATCTATATTCAACATTTTCAGAGTCTGGTGTGCGTGCAGTATCTAACATCATCTTTAAAGGCAGAAAATGAAGACCACTTCGTAGTCAGCATCGCGAGTTGGTCCTTTGAGCCGCCACCTGACCACGCTCCCTAATCTACTAAGACTTATTATGAAAGTGAGTGGCCTATTAAGTACCTAAGTTAATCTACCACAAAAAGCTAACCTTTTTAAACTATAACGACAGTCCTTCACTTCTTTTAATTCTTCAATGGTGTGGGTTACACGTTTGACATTTTAGGTAAAAAAACACTTCTTCTCTCCATAAACATAGTCATTACTTAGTAGTCGTTACAGAGCAAGGAATTACTCCTTGCTCTTGTTTCATGTTTATTATTGTAGATATGTTTTATGTATGTATGTACGTATTTATTGTATATGTAAATGGTACACCACAGACTACCTGCAGTATTGTCTCTCCTTTCCCCCATAATCAATCCAAACGTTGTGTATCGCTTTTAGCGATAAGACCGTCCATTGTGTCACCCTATGTAAAATTTCAACATTTATGTCCGTAATTTAGGTGTACATACTAAAGAGTATTCTATTCTAATTTAGTTTCAAGGCTCCCGCAGACAGGCGCGACGCGACTGTGCGACGCGATTCTTGTACACAATTTCCATGAATTTTTCATTTAAATTGTTTTACTAGAGTCGCGACGCGCTGTCGCGTCACACCTGTCTGCGGGAGCCTTAAAGATTTCTTGTAATTTCTTTGGCATGTATTAACTGTTTTTTGTTCCTCACTAATAGAGTCAAACGGAATTTGGTGCGTTTTACCTCTTATCCGGGGACCTCCGCATTTAGATATTAAATTCAGATTTTACCCAAGTTATTTCATATTTCAGGTCCCTGTAAGCTCATCATACCTAGTTGAGCTAACACCGATGGGGTGTAAGTGGCTCTACCAACACCTGAAGAGACAAAGTCAACCTCACCTGCCCGCGGTACACCCTGCTGAATTCAACAACGAGGCTCTGACGAATCTCCCCATTTGAGGTTTTATTTCACAAACCTCATTTGGAGAATATTACAGCTGAGATTTATGTTAATAGCTGAAAGTTACTGATATTTGTCTCAACAAGGATACGAGGAACGACAATAAAGCTTGCTTCTCCTATTCCTGAAATTATTTAAGATTTAAATCAACCATTTAATTTTTATTAATAAAGGCAGGATCCGGGGGTACGGATATCTATAGGTAGGTACATATAATATTCTGTAAATAAATAAATAATAATAATATAGAAAACATAGTTTTATTTATGCCCTCTTTTTTTTTTTTGGGTGGGAAATTATCAAATAACTTCTCCCGGAGCGGAGCCGGAGGGTGTGTCAGACTCTTACTGACTCAAACTCACCTGTATTCCTTCCATTGCCTGTGTTGCCAGGGGCCTCGGTAACCCTTTCGTACTTTCCCGCAACCCCGGCAGGCATCGGCCCTAGTGGAGCCCTACACTTGTGCTGACATCTCTTTGAGGCGCGTGTATAAACACAACGCGCCGTCGACCCGGGAATAGATAGCTCGCCGTCCGCAAGCCCGCGCCTACGATGGCTGGAAATCCGCCTGGGATCCCCGACGCCCCAGGGCGTCTCCTGCGGCGGCTAGGGGCGAGATGACGCGAAATTTGCCATTCCATTATCCCCTCTATGGACTGGATTTATAGATTGCACTTTGATCTTATGTAAGTCAACTAAGCGTTCCATTAGAATATGAACCTTATTCTCATGTGCGATAAGCATAAGCGAATGTGCGTAAGCGTTTCAATTGAATATGAACATTCATTTTATACGTATAATGGTCACATTCAAAGCAAAGTCAAAACGTGGTCTCTAAATATTGCCCTTGTCTTCAGCTTCTTAGCTGTTTGTGAATCTGCTCGTTTTACCGTGCCCCCAATATTATGTAGGTATAAGCAAAATACCGTGCTTCGGAAAACACGTTAAGACGCTGACAACACCTAAACCGCGGTCACTGTCAGATTGTATAGAAAAGAAAGAGAAGCGCGATGACACAACGTTTGTAATTTATTGCAAAATATGAAGCAATTATCTATTTACTCAAAATTGAGTTGAGTAATCGAAAATAAAAAAACAACCAAGTTCTGCATTTCAATAAGACGTTCTTATTATTAATTAAATACGTAACGTATGTTGATATTTAATACAGATATTTTGGATTAGAACTCAAGGTAAGAGGTTAGTTTAACGTTAGTTTGTATCGAGATTTTTTTTCAAAACGTGTTTTGGTAACAACCAAGCTGTGGGAAATATGGTCAAAATTAACATATATTTTTTCCGCTACCACAAACTATACAGATTTGGCAATTTTTTTTCTTAAGAGAAGCCTATTTTGGTCAATTGGGTCTTGTCAGCGCCTTAAGCCGTTGCTCCCGGCTATCATTCGTAGATATTTGACTGTCGTTACAGGTAGAACTCCTAAAGTCTAACAACTAGTCTTGCCAAGGAGTATTGTGATACCCAGTAACTCTGTTGTGGAGATCAGATAGGCTGTCGCTCCAAGTAAAATACTGGTATTCAGCTGCACACGGTCACGGTTACATTCGAAGCAGACCCCAACATAGTTGGGAAACGGGTAGGCAGATGATGGTTGGGTTAAAGTATATTAGATGAATAGAAAAAGTCATTTATTCAAACTACAGCACTTTTCGAACGTCAAAATTACATAAGACAGTCCCCCGAAAACGCCCGCCCTTCACCACTTCCTAGTGCTTTAGCTGGAAAGAAGAAGTGGCGTAACATATTCCCCAGCAACACAGCTGTCTGTTTTAGTTAGGAATTAAAATGGGCAGCAGTCTCCATCAGCATTTTTAGAAGTAAATAGTTATAAAACATTTTTATAAAATGGTTCGTTTGAAGAATGCTTAGTATTAGTAGTAGTTACACCATAACTGAAAAGGTGGAGTGTCCCATTGTGCGGCACTGGAATAAGGTGCATAGTTCTGGTGCTATATTTAATGTTAGGTGAATTAATTAATGGTGCCGATTCCCTTGTTCACAAACTAAACTAAATTTAAGTTCAGTGCATCTTTTTCTTTCTATTTCATTAAGAAAAGGACAGAAGATAAATTCTAGTTTAGTCCTGTCAAATTAATCAGCGCTTGACGTAAATTGACGTAATTTTAGTAGGCAAGTTTTTAATCACGTCTAAACTTGTATGGAGTAGTGACAGCCGCTGATTAATTTGCTGTACAAGTCACAGTGAACGACACTACCAGGGCCATAGTGGCGAAAGGCTGCCCACAAGGAGGCGTCCTCTCGCCGCTTTTATGGAACCTGGTCGTCGACAACCTCATCAAAACACTCAACGATAAAGGTTACTTCACCGTAGGCTACGCGGATGACATAACCATAATAATAAATGGCACCCACGAAAATACCCTATGCAACCTTATGCGCCAAGCCTTAAAAATAGTAGAGGATTGGTGCAATAAGCACCAACTATCAGTAAACCCTACAAAGACCGAATTAGTTCTATTCACAAAGAAGAGGAAACTGCCAATTTTGCAGCTACCACGATTCTTTGGGACCACCCTAAGCCTCTCAACTGAAACCAAGTACCTGGGCATCTTCTTGGACAAACAGTTGAACTGGGCAAAACATACCAACTACATCATCACAAAAGCCAGCATATCCCTGTGGCAGTGTAAAAGACTGCTCGGCAGGAACTGGGGAATTAACCCCAAGATTACCTACTGGCTGTTCACCACGGTCATCCGGCCAATTATCACATATGGCTCACTAGTCTGGTGGCCCAGGACAGACCTGAGCACAGCCCAAAAAGATCTCGAAAAACTGCAACGGTTTGCTTGTGTAGCAATCACAGGCTGTATGAGAACTACGCCCACCGCCGCCCTACAGGCGATGCTTGGATTGCCGCCTCTGCACCTTATCATGCGGGAGGAGGCGGCCCTGGCCGCCTTTAGGCTTAACATAACAGGAACCCTGAGCAAAGACTCTAGAGTCAAGCACATACGCATAAGGGAGGATGCGATCAAACGAAGACCGATGATGGCATCACCCTGCGACAGAGCCCCAAAACTACACTGTTTCCAAAAGCACTACAACATAATACTCACAGAGGAACGGTGCGACTATTCAGGCCCGTATGAGGTAAGAGTATACACCGATGGATCAAAGACCAACTCCGGAACCGGAGCTGGCGTTTTCTCACACGACCTTAACATAAACATATCCTGCCCGCTGGTAATGTTCAACACCGTCTACCAGGCGGAGTGTGTGGGCATTACACAAGCGGCGTATGCCATAGAAGCCAGGAGAGTCACGGACACTCATGTAAGTATACTCTCCGACAGCGCCTCAGTTCTCCAATCCCTAGGAAAGAAACACAGTACTTCGAGATTAACACAAGAATGTCACAATGCGCTAGAACGTATAACGGTATTCAACCGCAACACAGTGACACTGCAATGGATAAAAGGACACAGCGGATCGCTGGGCAACGACGCAGCTGACGAACTAGCCAGGAGAGCATCCGGCACGTCAGTCTGCGGACCGGAGCCGATCGTGCCCATCCCCTTCAACCAACTACGCAGGTGGCTACAGGAGCTCACCCACACACAAGCGAAGAGCTGGTGGTCCTCGGCACAGGGGTGCAGACAGTCCAAGGAGGCTATGCCATCCTTGGATAGTAAGTTAACCAGGCGTTTGTTACGCCTGGACCGGACCGGCCTGCGCCTGTTGACGGGGACCATCACGGGCCACTGCTCGCTAAACAAACACTTCCTCACAATAGGCATAACGGACAGCCCTCTGTGCAGGGCTTGCATGGAGGCAGAGGAAACCGTTGCGCATGTGCTCTTCGAATGCACAGGCGTCACCCACATTAGAACAAAAACCCTCGGGGCACCCAGATCCTACACAGAGATCCTAAACAGACCAGGAGATGTTATCAATTTCTGGAGGGAGGTGGGCTGGTTGGAATAACCACCAAAAACGGCCGCCATGGCCCACGCACAATGGTCCACCTGAAGGACTAAGTGCGGAAACCAAACCCTCTAACATAGAACATAGAACATAGAACCCGACTGCTACTCGTAAAACACATAACTGTGAGAAAACATTCTAATCTATAGAATTTTGGTATCGCAGGTGGGGGTGAAACCAATAACCTGAAATATGGTGCAACTTTTGTTTGTCCCCCGGCGGTACCAAAATTCTATAGATAATAATGCTTGTTTCTCTTTTCAGTTATGTGTTTTAACAGTCGGGTTTTTTTGTTTTTAGTAGGTATGTATGGATGTATGCAACTTGAGATTGTTGCAACGTGGCCGAATCTCACATCAAAGTATTGATTTTCAATTTGTGACCTGCGCCTTGCATTCGGGCGATGCTAGACTAGATTACTTTGTGCAATGCCGCAGTGCGCCACCCGCCGTCTATCGTGCATCACGAGTTCATCTTGTAGCCGCAACCAGCTCTAAGCTTTAAAGACCAAGGTTTGTGATATCATAAATTATAATTTCGCTGCTATTATGTGACCAGCCTTGTCTAAATTCGTAATTATCTCTTCACAAGTTAGTCGTGCCTGCACAAAATATTTGGTGAATGGTTCTCACTTGCAGTGGACCAGTGGAAGCCCCGTGGTAAAGCATATTCTATCTACCTATCTTGAAACGACAAATTGGAACCGTGCTAGCTTCTGACGTTTCATAAGTGCCCATGTAGGTTTATGTGAACTAAAATATTTTGATGTTGATTTTGGTCTTTTAAAATTTGCTTTTAATATTCGCACGGCTGGGACACAGGCCTCCTCTGTGTGAGGAGTGGGCCGTAATCCCCCACGCGGGCCAGTGCGCCAGTTGGTGGAGGTCACGTGTCTTCAATTTTTTTATTCTAGGACATACCAGTTTCCTCAGGATGTTTTCGAAGTTAAAAGGGGTTGAATATTAAAACTGTGTGCGTACACTTATGGTTGTCATACTCCCATTACAATACATATACAGTGTTACAGTGCAAGCCTATCGTAACATACATAGTTGGGAAAAAGCTAGGCAGATGGCGAAGATCATCATCATATCATATCAGCCGAAAGACGTCCACTGCTGGACATAGGCCTCCCCCAAGCACCGCCACTTCGAGCGGTTCTGTGCTTCCCGCATCCAGCGGATTCCTGCGGCCTTCACAAGATCATCGGTCCACCTTGTAGGCCGCCTTCCAACGCTACGTCTTCCGGTACGCGGTCGCTACTCTAGAACCTTTCAGCCCCATCCGCCATCTGTTCTGCGAGCAATTAGCCCTGCCCACTGCCACTTAAGTTTGCCAATTCTTTGGGCAATGTCAGCAACTTTGGTTCGCCTGCGGATCTCTTCATTTCTGATTCGATCGCGTATAACCTTTCGGCCCCATCGTTCCCTGTTCAGCGAGCAATGTGCCCTGCCCACTGCCACTTAACTTTGACATTTCTTCGGGCTATGTCGGTAACTTTGGTTTGCCTGCGGATCTCTTCATTTTTGATTCGATCACGTAGGGAAACTACAAGCATAGCCCTCTCCATTGCCCTTTGGGTGACTTTTAGCCTTCTAATAAGGCCCATTGTGGGCGACCATGACGAAGATCATTAATTGTAAATAACTTATTGGTGAAGAGGATCTCCTCATCAAATACTAATTTAAGCCGACTTTATGGAGGCTCCTTTCTGAACTACCACACCTAAGACGTCATGGTTAGTTGTGCAAGTATTAAAATGCTATATAATTCTGTTTCAGGTCCTTGTGGACGATGTCTCCATCCACTCGTCGCAAGAGGCTGATGTGACACGATGCAGGCACTGGAGCGTCTCTTCCAGCCGCTTCTTTGGCTACCCGGCTCCTGACAATACCTAACACACTGAAGAAACCACTTCCAGCTTATTTTTATAGTTTTTCTATTAACATGCTTTGAATAATACACCATGAGATATTCTTTATTGCATGTTAATGATCTCAACAAGAATTGCAAAATGAATTGCCGTATGATATGATTATGGCAGGCGTGGATTTAATATTAGGAGGGCAAACGAATCAAGGGATCTTAGTTTTTAAAATTATGATTCTTTGATTTTTTCCTAATTCCTAATCTTGGATCCCCGCCTGAACAATGACAATGCTGGTAGGATTATGGTGTTTTCGGTTGTCTTCGGAGAGGCCGACATCTGTTTGTCAAATCTCGGCTTTTCCGAAGATAGCCGATGGAACCTTTGACCGTGGTCGTATTTAATAAGAAGTAACTGCATTATTATTTTGGTTAATAATAATGCATTTACGCAAACAGTGAGAATAGTAATATTTCGTTGTAATATTAGGGGAGTAGGTTAATACTCCTCCTCACATGAGGAGGGGAGCGGAGGAGTTAACAAGAACATTAGTGATGTGCAATACATTGTTGGTATTCTTAAATATTTCTATATAATCGGTTAACACTCTTCTCCTTTCCATTATTTTCTTACATTTATAATAAAATAATTTACCTAAGATGGCAAATAAAATTGGTTTTGATGGTTCTGTAGCTAATCATTAAAATAAGTAATCCTTGAATTAGATATAAACAATAGTATAGCTTATAATATAAGGTATTATAATCTTAACAACACATTCATATAATTAAGTAATTATAAATGTAATCTTAGATGTAGGAAAGAGTTGTTTTATTTACCTACAATAACCTAACCGCTCTGGGCCCGCGTGGTGGATTATGGCCCACTTCCTCTCACAGAGAGAAGGCCTGTGACCCAGCAGTGATAACATTATAGGCTGATTATGTAACCTAAACGGTCGTTACGGCAGCCATACACCACGATTGCGGCAATAAGTCCCCTCTTTGAGGAGTGGCTAGAGAGGCGCCAATGCGTGGTCACCTTCCGCCTGGCGCGGGTCCTCACCGAACACGGCAGCTTCGGGAGACTCCTGTGTCGGATAAGGCGGGAGGAAACACCCGGGTGTCACCACTGTGTGGATCGCCCGTATGACACGGTGGAGCATACGGTGGAGGTCTGCCCAGCTTGGGCAGAGCACCACCGTATCCTCGTGGAGGCCATCGGCGGCAGAGATCTCTCGCGTCCGGAACTGGTCCAGGCCATGGTACGGAGCGAGAGGGCATGGGCAGCCGTCACCTCATTCTGCGAAGCAGTAATGCTCGCGAAGGAGGAGGCCTTTCCCTCAACCGCCCCGTTGAGGGAAAGGCAAATTTCGCGCCCTCTTGCCCCTAGCCGCCGCAGGAGACGCCCTGCGCTTCGGGAATCCCGGGCGGATTTCCGGCCACCATAGGCACGGCCTTGCGGACGGTGAGCAATGGGTAGCTCGCCACGCGCGCCTCAAAGAGATGTCGTCAGCGTAGTGGTCCACTAGGGCAGATGCCTGCTGGGGTCGCGGGAAGGTACCAAAGGGTTACCGAGGCTCCTGGCAACTCGGGAAACTGAAGGAATACGGGTGGGTTTTAGTCAGTAAGAGTCTGACACACGTTCCCGCTCTGCCCAGAGCGGGAGAAGTTATTTGATGATTTCCCACCCAAAAAAAAAAGCCATACACGTTACAATAAACACGTGCAAGTTTAGACCTGCGCAAGTGTGCGTGACACCGAAAGGCTCGGATACTTGTGCTTATTCATCCCACACATGTTAATGTATACTTGTGCAAGTCCAATTGTGCGCAAGTATATCGCAACGTGTGTAGCATGCATTAAGCAGTTGGTCCTGGCTGTCATTAGTAGATATTTGACAGTCGTTACGTGTACTGAGAAACCCAAAAGTCTGACCACCAGTCTTACGAAGGGGAATCGCGTTAATCGCGAGGAGGCCTATGTTCAGCAATGAACGTCTTTTGGGCTGAAATGATGATGAATATCCCAACTCCGTGAGGAAACTCCTATTGCCGTGATCCTGAGAACATTGATTAAGTAAGTACAACATACTGCATACACAAATCCATTTGGGAATGAGTTGTCATTGTATGGGCACGTGATGAGGATGAATGAGGAAAATGTCGCATTTATTAAGTTTGTAGGTATAATTTAAGACGCTGACAACACCTAAACCGCGGTCACTGTCAGATTGCAAAGAAAAGAAAGAGAAGCGCGACGACAAAACGCTTGTAATTTATTGCAAAATATGAAGTAATTATCTATTTACTCAGAATTGAGTTGAGTAATCGAAAATAAAAAACAACCAAGTTCTGCATTGGAATAAGACGTACTTGTTATTAATTAAATACGTAATGTATGTTGATATTTAATACAGATATTTTGGATTAGAACTCAAGGTAAGAGGTTAGTTAAACGTTAGTTTGTATCGAGATTTTTTTTCAAAACGTGTTTTGGTGACAACCAAGTTCTGGGAAATATGTTCAAAATTAACATATATTTTTTCCGCTACCACAAACTATACAGATTTGGCAATTTTTTTTCTTAAGAGAAGCCTATTTTGGTCAATTGGGTCTTCTCAGTGCCTTAATGCGTTCACGAATCCACTGTGGAAATTGGTTGTCATGGTATGTGCATGTGATGCGGAGGAATAAGGAAAATGTCGTAATACATATTTGAGTATAAATGTGGATGGCTGTAAGAGTAGGGGAAGACCAAAGAAACGATGGATGGACTATGTGAAAGATGATATGGCTAGAAAGGGGGTGACTACCGAGATGACGACCAGAAAGGAGAAATGTTGCGCGGACCCCGAATAAATTGAGTTAAGCAGGAGAATGGTGACTGTGTTCACCATTCCTTCAAGTGTCGATGCTATGGTACAGCCCGATTAAAACTTTGTGGCGGCTCGGAACATGAGGCGAGTCGCTGTGCAGTAACAAATTCACGTGTCAGCGGGGGTGAGGTGTGCGGTACTGCGCAGCGATTAGCGCACTTGAGAGACG
Source organism: Atethmia centrago (assembly GCA_905333075.3). Taxonomy (NCBI): domain Eukaryota; kingdom Metazoa; phylum Arthropoda; class Insecta; order Lepidoptera; family Noctuidae; genus Atethmia; species Atethmia centrago. The sequence goes on along the minus strand of HG995396.1, from coordinate 13,135,389 downwards.
CCATCAAGTTTGAATCGAGCTGTGTCAAACCAGCAGGCTTAGCATGACGCGTTCTATTTCAACTGTACTGTAGCCTTGTGCGCTTGTCTACCGAAAATGCTTTACTGTCTACACGGAAACGTCATTTTTGTCTACTCTTCCGTCGACAAAACGCTTCTCTACGGTTCTCTTGCTAAGCCTGCAGAGCAACGGTCATTGTACTTACAGGTGACGTATGTCAGTGATAACAAAATCAGTATGAGCCTTTTTTTTGGGTGGAAAATTATCAAATAACTTCTCCCGCTCTGGACGGAGCGGCGAGCGTGTCGGACTCTTACTGGCTAAAACCCACCCGTGTTCCTTCCGTTGCTTGCGTGTTGCCAGGGGCGACGGTATCCCTTTTGGACTTTCCCGCAACCCCGGCAAGCATCAGCCCTAGCGGACCCCGTCAGTTGTGCCGACATCTCTTTGAGGCGCGCGTGGAACACAACGCTACGTCGACCCGGGCTTGGTCGTTATCGGGCGGCGAGCTACCCATTGCTCACCGCCCCCAAGCCCGCGCCTACGGTGGCCGAGAATCGGCCTGGAATTCCCGACGCCCAGGGCGTCTCCTGCGGCGACTACGGGCGTGAGGGCGCGAAGTTTGCCTTTCCCTCACCCTTTCCGCCTCCTCCTTCGCGAGCATTACTGCTTCGCAAAAGGAAGTGACGGCTTCCCATGCAAGCAGTATGAGCCTGCCTCTTTGTATTTAAACCTCTCGACTTGAGCTGGTTTAACCGAGTCGGTAGTAAAGGCTCGTGCAGACGATATCGCGGGCGCGACATGCAGCGCGTCACTTTCCATGGTATTTTCATATAAATTGTGTCACGTTGCGCTTATCTGCGGCCCACTCACAGACGAGACGAGAGCCGCGATTTGGTTGATCGATTTAGAGTGCGTTTCCACTGCGCGGAGCTGGGCGGAGTGGCCAATCACAGTGCTCAAAATCTGCGGAGTGAAGATTTTGAGCACTGTGATTGGCCAATTCACGGTCCGCTCCTCTCCACTTCGCCCACCTCCGAGTCAGTGGAAACGCACCCTTACATACGTCTCCGCTCCGAGCCGCTCATCGTTGCCTCAGTGGACCGCACCCTTAACCTTATTACCTCTTTTCGCTAAGTGTTGATAAGAAAAATTGCTGGAATGTAATGGATGAAACACGGGTATTTCTTTGATATATGTTTTTATTATTAGTCATACATAGTTGGTGTTACTGACAGAAAGAGAAATATTGTTATGCTGCTATTTGAAGTTTTTGACCACCATTTCCGATCCATTCTAATGTTTTGATGTGCAGTAGCTCCACCTTGGCCTCGTTGTAGAATCTGTCAAAAATCAAATAAATAAATAAACAATTGTATGTACTTTTTGGAGCCGCGCGATTTACGAGTTGTAAGTTCGAGCCCTGACAGGTGCTTTGCTTTGTATACATTATTTCATCACCACTGCTCTCAAAACCGTGAAAAGAAAACACCGTGAGGAAACCGGTACGTTCTAGAACCAAAAATTCGAAGACGTTTGACATCTCGTATCACCCTGCACTGGGCTCGCGTGGTGGATTACACTCCCTCTCACAGAGAGGAGGCCTGTGTCCCAGCAGTGGGAACATTGTCTGCAAAATTCTATAGGATAGTTTCTATTTTCGATTCAAAAATCGTTCGAATATAAAATCAAAAGTCATTTATCCAAACTAGGCTGAGAACCAGCACTTTTCGGACGTCAAAATTATTTGAGACAGTCCCCCAAAACGCTCGCCTTTCACCACTTCCTAGTGCTGCAGCTGGGAAGTGGTGCAACCAACTGTCCAGCAGAAACAGCTGTCGGTTCATTTAGAAGATGTCACCCTAATAAAGAACATTTTTAACGCCTGGGAAGAAGCACAGAATGCCATTGGTATCTTTTGCGACCTCTCTAAGGCGTTCGATTGCGTAAACCATGAGACACTTCTGCTGAAACTAGAGCACTATGGACTTAGAAATACAGCTCTTGATTTACTAAGATCATACCTAAAAGATAGAAAGGTTAAAGTTCAAGTAAACGGCGTAAACTCATTGGGGTCTGAAATGGCAATGGGCGTTCCTCAAGGTTCGTTATTGGGTCCATTCCTCTTTTTAGTTTACATTAATGATTTACCCCAATTACTTCAAAATCAACCGAAGATTGTGTTATTTGCAGATAGATGACACGTCATTGATCTTTAAAATAGACCGACGATCATAAAATCATGACGACGTGAGTAACTCTATTCTTCAGGTCCATGATTGGTTTACGATAAATAATTTGGTACTAAATGAAAAAAAACCAAATGCATTAGATTTAAATTACCTAATGTTAGAAGAAGCAAATGTGATCTCATATTGAATGGAGAAAAACTGGAATTTATTAATCAAACAGTTTTCCTAGGAATCACTCTAGACGAGAAACTACAATGGGGACCACATATAACATCTCTTGCAGGGCGGCTAAGCTCGGACGCTTATGCTGTTAGAAAGATAAAACAGTTGACAGATGTAGAAACTGCGCGTTTGGTCTATTTTAGCTATTTCCACATTTACGTTTTTTTTTATGTTGAAATTTTTATCTGCTTGAGTACAGTTTGTTCATTGTTTTGTTGGTATACTGGCGCGTGCTAGCTAACGTATGGCAAGTGTGTAATTTAATCCAATGTTTTGTGTTTCGTAATGTTAATTACTTTGCATACGATTTGTATAAAATCAAGTTTATATAACTAAACAGACAGACGTGCTGCTGGGGAGTTTGTTCCACCACTTCTTCTTCCCAGCTAAAGCACTAGGAAGTGGTGACGGGCGGGCATTTTTGGGGGACTGTCTTATGTAACTTTGACGTTCGAAAAGTGCTGATTTTCAGCCTAGTTTGAATAAATGACTTTTGATTTTGATTTTGATTTTGAAATTGTATAGTTTATTATTTGATACAAATAATAAATCAATGTTGAATTTTAATTCTGTGATTACTTTAACTCACACACTGAGTTTATTTATTATTTTTAGGAAAACGTATACTTTTACAATGTTTGTAAATATGTGAGCAACATGTACCTATCACATAATTAATTTATCTGTCATTGTTTTATTTTTCATTCTTTTTTTACCTATTTTGGTATAGTAATTTTATTCTAGGTGCATCGTCTTCACATATAATTTTAAAATGTACCTATACAAAATTTTATAAAACATTTTAAAAGAGTAACGGTGGAGTTTCTTGCCCATTCTTCTCCATACGAAACTACCTTTTGGAAGGGGCAACTAGAATCAATTCTATTTTTTTTTGTTAATTTTGACGTTCAAAAGTGCCTTTAATGTGCCTATTTGAAATAAATAATTTGACTTTGACTTTGACTTTGAGAAGAACTTTTGATTCTATGCAAAAGTATGCAATATAATTTACATTACGCAACACAAAACATCATATTAAATTATTTGCCATAATTATCAAATCAAATCATAATTATGTCAGCTAGCACTACAAATAAATACTAAAAACGTAAACAGAATTTAATATCTAATTATGTTACGTTTAAGCCCTCCGATATCCAGTACGAGTAGCTATTAGTAGCTACACAGGGTTACTGGTAACTCGACGTATTTCTTATAAAACGTCATAGTAAGGTTAAAATGTAACAGATCAAAATCTGTTACATTTTAACCTTACTATTATTGGTACCAAATGTTCTACAGAAGTTCAGTAGGTAGTTTTTTTAGTAGCAATTAAGTAACACCTGCATGTCAAAACGTCAAACAAATGGTTTTCTGACAGCTGCGCGCACAGATTACTTTAGGCCGGCGCACAGTGGATCGAAAATCGGCTGTAGAAGACATAGGACCTCGATTTCTTAAATGTTATTTTTTTTGCTGGAAATAACTTCTGCTGATCATTACTGTTCTATAAAATGTCATATGAAGTAATTGTGTGCACAAAGGGAAGAGTTATAATTTTTATAAGAAAAAAATGTATGGAGCAGACATGAAAAATGAGGAAATGAAATGAAATGAAATGAAATGAAATGAAATGAAATGAAATGAAATGAAATTAAATGAAATGAAATGAAATTGTTTATTCTGTAAATAGGATATGACAATCACTTTTACACGTCATATTAAAAAATAAGCTAGATGGAGTCGACATTTCCTATCTGACTACCCCTGAGAAGAAATGGCGAAACAAACTCAAGGGTCAAAGTCTCTTTTAAAGTCCAGACATAATCTTGGTCAGATCATGTGAGGACCATGTAGATCTATGTCTGAAATGGTCTTTTGAGGAAAGAACCACACAAATTTGAGTGGACCTGTCCAGTCAGTGCAAGCATTTGTCAGTAATCGTGTAGCTCAACTCAAAACTTAAGGAGCTCAACGACTCGACGAACAATACCAAGGAAAGGACAATTGGGTTGGCCGCATAAAGAACTCAAAATGCCAGACCATCATTAAAACTAAGAGAAAAAAACACAACAAGAAATAAATAAAAATGACCCACATAGTGCTCACATTCACAATAATTAAAGTAATACTCGTATAATACTTTTTAAGGTACATAAATATTCACGTAATTTTGCTTATAATATTCATCAATGTCAATATGTACATATAGTTGTATATAATGATGATTTTGCATAATTTAAACTTCAAATTTTATGGTTTTAGCACAAAGCTTATCAGAGCGAGCAGCTCAATCCCAAGCTTTAGCTAGGATATCTCTGGAATCGCAAGGTTGGCCATTATATCCTTGCACACTGTTGTAGTAATATTTATTTGTGAATTTTTGACATACTTAATATTGCGGCATCACTTGCGATTTTTTTTTTTTTAATCTTCAAAATTAAAAAAAAAACAGTATATGATACATTTTAATGCTTAAGGCGCTGACAAGACCCAATTGACCAAAATAGGCTTCTCTTAAGAAAGAAAATTGCCAAATCTGTATAGTTTGTGGTAGCGGAAAAAAATATATGTTAATTTTGAACATATTTCCCAGAACTTGGTTGTCACCAAAACACGTTTTGAAAAAAAAATCTCGATACAAACTAACGTTAAACTAACCTCTTACCTTGAGTTCTAATCCAAAATATCTGTATTAAATATCAACATAAATTACGTATTTAATTAATAACAAGTACGTCTTATTCTAATGCAGAACTTGGTTGTTTTTTATTTTCGATTACTCAACTCAATTCTGAGTAAATAGATAATTACTTCATATTTTGCAATAAATTACAAGCGTTTTGTCGTCGCGCTTCTCTTTCTTTTCTATGCAATCTGACAGTGACCGCGGTTTAGGTGTTGTCAGCGTCTTAAATATGGCTATACCAAGTGTAGTTTACAATATTTTTTATGCTTAGACCAAAACATTCTAAGAAATCACAAAGTCGTATTACCTACTTATTTGAAATGACATGGTAATTATGAATTACGTAATACGTAATCTTGTCTAATGCCTCAAGTCCACATTAGCTAATGATTAATAAAACTTAATACCTATATACCTGTTAAAAGGATACGTACCATAATGAGGGTAATTAGATAAACGTGATCATTAGTCAATAACAATAAATGGTAAACTATTGTATGATTAAAAATAAAAGCAAATTATTAAAAAAAAATATTAACTTAACCTAACCTAACATAAACAATAAAACTTATTCTATACTTCGTCACCATCAGAATGCACTTCAGAATCAGGCTCTACAATAGATATAACTTCTAAGAACTCTGTTGGAGCTTCCTGATCCTGAAGTTTCAGTAGTTCTACTGTTTCCTTAAAGTATGTCTGCCTCTTGTGGGCATTTAATTTTGGTCTTGTGGAAGAAATTAGAGGATCAGAAGAGACGATAAGCATATTGGGGATATCCTCGTTTGATGCTTGTCTACTCTTTTTCCTCGAATGGTGTTCTATGAACCTCCTAAAGTCTTTGTTTCGGGCCTCTGAAGCTTCTTCCGAAAGACTTCCAATTGGTACTATAGCATTTTCTGCAATTATGTCCCCTCCGTGAATCAACAATTTGTGGACGGTTGATGACATGTAGTACCAATCGTACAGTTCCACGTATTTTTCAGCGGTTGTTCTAGCGTATTCTTTAAATTTCGGCACGTCTACAATCTCTCCAGATGTGATAGCTTGCAGAATCACAGCAAATCTGCGTATTAGGTCTTCATCTAATCCAGTGATCGCTGCAGTTTTATCAGGAAATTCAAAAAACCGCCTTGCTGTGTTCCCGTCGTTAGTTGTGCCTGATCCTTGCTTAACGATGTCAATCAAAAGGTTGAGATCATCTTTGAATCGATCTTGAATGAATTTTTTTCGTGAATGATAACTCTTGATGACCTTCTCCTCTTGCAGACCACTTTTTGAAGTCGAGACGATACGCTATGTGTAGAAGACATTCCATCACATTAATGCGGGCATGAAGTGATGATAATCCGAACTCATACACACCAGAAGAAATGGTTTTTGACGCAATGACATCTAACTTATTCATTTCTGTAGGCTTAGCCAAACACAGGTAGCAGGCCGCATTTGACTTAGCTTCAGACAGATATGTACAAATTTTGCCGTCAATCATCGTCATCATTAATTTGTGACTAATTTCATGTCCTTGACATTTTGAGGGAACGAGAGCTTCAATTTCGTTATCCATTACAGTTTTTTCATGTATGACAACGTCTTTGGTTTATTTCACAAAACTAAACTGGACTGGACGGCAATACCTAGGTGAGCAGGGTTTTGGATTCACCCATACGGTATCACCGTCAGATGTCAACTTTAATGGAACCAAAGAGGTCATAAATATGCTGGACTCATCTTGACCACTCTCTATGTTTTGCTTATATCTACTTTGGTTAGATGCACCGTCAAATCCCCACTTTGATATTAATATCAATTGTTTATCTTGTATCGCATCAGGACTACGAATAGTTTCAAAAATTCTGTTCACTGTTAAATCTGGTAACGCTTGTAGTGCAATCTTAGCAGATGAATCCGTTACAGTCACAAATGTCTTCGGAGGGTAGCACTGTAGCTTAGCTTTTTGCACTTTATAGTAAGACGGATATATCTCCTTTGAACCTTCTCGAATAGTCGTTTCCCTTAATGTGATATATTGCCATTTCGATAGTTTTAATGAAAGTAGCAAACCCAGTACTTTTTCTGGTGAAAATATTGTTGAAGGAGCTGGTTTGTTCAACGTTTCCTTGATTTTTGCTGTTGCTTCTGGATTTTGGAGCATATGTTCAATAACAGATGCAATATCCTCACGACCATCTCCTTTCAAAAGTGCTGCAGCTGAATAAGCTACTTCATTAGGGTTATCGCCTATATGTTCATCAGATCGTCTCTTCTTCTGCTTGTTACTTAGATCTTCAAACGGCTTTCGAGATCTTTTTGTCATCGTTGAAGTTGATTTCATTGTTGAGAGAGTTGATGGTACAGGTTCAGGTACGGGTTCAGTAGAAATATTTTCACTTGTATCAACAAGTGAAAATATTTCTACTGAACCCAGCATGACGCTTTGTATTTCTTCGAAGAATAGACACGGCTCTTTCTATACAAAGTGACATTTCGTCTTTGTTTCTCCATTTTTGACATCTCACCGTAGAAATCCTTCTACAATCTGTCATCTTGTCTTTCGTTTCTAACGATATTTGTCTAGGTCCTTTTTTATTTACGTAGAATGATTTCTACAGTGGGATGTCAAAAAAAGGAGAAACGAAATGTCACTTTGTATGGAAAGAGCCGTGTATATTCTTCGAAGAAATATAAAGCGGCATGCTAAGCCTGCTGAAACACAATTAAAGCTGTCAATACATTCGCAACACCCATTCTTACATATTCTTTTGGAATTATACGATGGTCTAAAACTGATATCAGAAAACTACAGCGCACTATCAATACACTCTTTACTAAACATAGGAAACACCACCCCAAATCATGCATACAGTGACTTACGCTACCAGGCCAAGGAGGAAGAGGATTAATAGACATACACAATTTGCACAATAAACAAATCGACGGTTAAAAGGTAATAGGGCATAAGCGACATTTTGGTCGAAAATGAGTTATGAATGCCATCTTACTTAAAAAAAGAGATTAAGTAGGATGGCATTCATAACTCATTTTCGATTAAAATGTCGCTTATGCCCTATTACCTTTTAACCGTCGAAATACTTTCACTCAGATCTTACTTTGAACATTCATCACTTCACAAACATGTAACAGAAGCAGATAAAAAACTTACACCACTCAACTTACAAAATACGAGTACAAACACTCAAATTAATGAAAATCTCATAAGCATACAGCAAAAAATTGCAGCATGGTCTGTAAAAGCGCTACATGGAAGACACCGAGCCTACATGAGCCAGCCACACGTCGATAAAATTAAGTCGAACCAATGGCTCAAACGAGGCGAATTGTTTCCTGAAACTGAAGGTTTCATGCTTGCGATCCAGGATCAAATAATAGCAACTCGTAACTACAGAAAGTATATAATAAAATACCCCAATCAGCTGACAGACACTGCAGGCATTGCAACAGTGCCTCTGAGACCATTCAACACATAACAGCCTAGGGGCCTGTAAAACACTCGCACAGACAGATTAGAAACATCGACATGACCAAGTTGCCACAATCATACACCAACACTTAGCACACAAGTATAAACTTATAGGTGATATGATTCCATATTATAAGTACAAACCTGAAACCATTTTAGAAAACAGGAATCAGAAAATCTATTGGGACCGAACAATAATTACAGACAAAACTATACATTACGAGTACAATAGACCTGATATCACCGTTCCAAGTACCAAGACCTCGCCATAGAAATAAAAACCAAATGGAAAGCACAGACCGTATATATCGTCCCTGTAGTACTTTAATCTACCGGTGTAGTGCCGAAGGCTCTCATACAAAGTCTTAACACTCTACACATGCCATCTCACACACTTTACATGCTCCAAAAAGCCATTATTCTCAATACCTGTCGAACCACCCGAAAGGTTCTGACTTCTTCTACATTATCTTTCTTTATCTATCTACCTTTTCAATTTAAATTTTCCCTTACACACTTGGTTCCGGCCCGTGTGTAAGTTTGTAAACTCTCTCAAAAGAGAAGAAAAATAAAGAACTTAATATAATAATTATAATAATCTTCATTTTTCAAAAAATTGAGTATAGGTTAACTTAAATACACGAGTGACAGATAGAAAAATTATAATGGATAACGGAGCAAAACCCAGTAAAAACAAACTTTTTTTTTTAATTTTTGACATTACTTCATAAAAAATGTTCTACACTAAATAAAAAAACTACTGAACTTTGGTGGCTTAATTTGGTGCATCGCCCTGCAAGAAAAACATTGAGTATCCCTGTATACAAGTTACATTATACGTTAGATAAAAATATGTAGGTTTAGGCTTACCTGATCAAATATTTCCCTACTTCTATGTTCCAACTCCTTTGACAACTACTTCCTCCGTTGATCCTTCGCGATTCCCTGGTCCAAAGTCTTCATCATTCCAAAATTATTGATGTCTTTTCCCGTCTTAGAACTAGGTCCATGGTTTTCTCTGTTATGCAAAGTATGCGTCATATTAACACTGTCAGGTTTAAAATCGCGTTTTGGGTCTTGATAGGACAGTGTTCGACTACCCCATGTTCCTTTTTGTTTGTCGGCCATTTTATAAATGTTTTTTTTTTAATTATTAATAAAACAAAACTCGACGTTTGCCTTTGACGGTAGGCACACGACTATTGAATGGAATTGAAGTGAATGCTTTTATACAGGCGTTGACGAACAATAACACAACGAGAGAGTAAATCCGGGGTAGTTGGTCATAGTACGCTGCATAATTTTTAGAAACAATTTCATTTCATTTCATTTCAATAAACACTCTCGGTTTATTGAAATGAAATTGTTTATTCTGTAAATAGGATATGAGAATAACTTTTACACTTCAAATTAAAAAAAAAAAAAATAAACATGATGGAGTCGACTTTTCCTATCTGACTACCCCTGAGAAGAAATGGCGTAACAAACTCAAGGGTCAAAGTCTCTTTTAAAGTCCAGACATAATTTTGGTCAGATCATGTGAGGACCATGTAGATCCATGTCTGAAATGGTCTTTTGAGGAAAGAACCACACAAATTTGAGTGGACCTGTCCAGTCAGTGCAAGCATTTGTCAGTAATCGTGTAGCTCAACTCAAAACTTAAGGAGCTCAACGACTCGACGAACAATACCAAGGAAAGGACAATTGGGTTGGCCGCATAAAGAACTCAAAATGCCAGACTATCATTAAAACTAAGAGAAAAAAAAAACAACAAGAAATAAATAAAAATGACCCACATAGTGCTCACATTCACAATAATTAAAGTAATATAATACTTTTCAAGGTACATTGTACAAATGAAGTTAATAAACTACTTTTTTTTATACTTTATTTCAGAAGCAGGTACATTATACAGGGTCAAATTTAATTAGCTAGCGAAATTCAACAGATGTGATGGGCATTGATGTCTAAGAATGATGAAACAAAAAATAAAACGATTAAAATTTTTTTTTGAGGGGTCATCTGTAGTCACTTTTTTTTGTATTGGTTTATCAACTAACTTAACGGGTGGGCAAGGAACTTCTCCCGCTCTGCCCAGAGCGGGAGAAGTTCCTTGCCCACCCGTGTTCCTTCCGTTGTCTGCGTTGCCAGAGGCCTCAGTAACCCTTTCGTACCTTCCCGCGACCCCAGCAGGCATCTGCCCTAGTGGACCCCTACGCTGACGACATCTCTTTGAGGCGCGCGTGGCAAGCTACCCATTGCTCACCGTCCGCAAGCCCGCGCCTATGGCCGGAAATCCGCCCGGGATTCCCGAAGCCCAGGGCGTCTCCTGCGGCGGCTAGGGGCGAGAGGGCGCGAAATTTGCCTTTCCCTGAACCGTCCCGCCTCCTCCTTTGCGAGCATTACTGCTTTGCAGAAGGAGGTGGCTGCCCATGCCCTCTCATGCCCCGTACCATGGCCTGAACCAGGGCCAGACGCGAGAGATCTCTGCCACCGATCGCCTCCACGAGGACACGGTGGTGCTCTGCCCAAGCTGGGCAGACCTCCACCGTATGCTCCACCGTGTCCTCCGGGCGATCCACACAGTGGTGACACCCGGGCCTTTCCTCCCGCGTTATCCGATACAGGAACCTCCCGAAGCTGCGTATCCGGTGAGGACCTGCGTCAGGCGGAAGGTGAGGATGCCGTGGCGCCTCTCTAGTCACTCCTCAAAGAGGGGACTTATCGCCGCAATTGTGGCGTGCCTAGCACTGGGTTGTGACAATCGCACTCTCCACGTCGCCATGAGATCCCGCCGGAGATCTGTAGTCACTTAAAAAATCTGTAAAAAAAAAACTTTATTTTTATTTTGTAAACTTCACAGACGTGGTGGGTATCGATGTTTAAACACGATATGCTTTATCGTTGTGGACAAAATGTCCACGGACAAAAGACCTTCGTATGCGCAGGCCTTAAGTGTGTTATACAATTACCACGCTGAAATCGCGAAAAACAACAGCTGTTCCACACCACAGCTATTCACATACATAACTTAACCTTTTAAAAAACCTTCATCATCATCATCATTTCAACTGAAAGACATCCCTGGTGGACCTATAGGCCTCCCCCAAGCACCACCACTTCAGTTCGATCAGTACTTCCTGCATCCAGGGGATTCCTGCGGCCTTCACAAGGTCATCGGTCCACCTTGTGGAAGGCCTAAAAAACTTTCAGCAGGCTTAAGCATGACGCTTTCTATTTCTACTCCACTGAAGAATAGAAATCGCTTGTCTTCATTTCTCGGTAGAAAACTGTCAAGTGTCTACACGAAAACGTCATTTTTGTCTACTCTTCCGTCGGCAAAACGCTTGTCTATGGCTGTCGTGCTGCAAAAAAATATTGGGTCATTTTATTCTGCAGCGCTTCGTAGATTCGGAAGCCCATGTTGACCATTTTCTTGCCATTATGAGGAAGAGAACAGTGTCAATAATGGTACAGGTTGCGCGGAAGCTCAAACAGCATCCTAAAAACATTATTAGACATAGTGGTCGGTCCCTTCAGTCCAGGCACTGGGCACGGAGACACGTGAAAACATGTTTCGGGCAACTAAAAAATACATGTAATGTTTTAATTGTTTTAGTTTTTAAGCCATTGTTACTAATAATATATGGATTGTGAGGACTTGTATGTGTAGTCTGAAATAAAGAATATATTATATTATCATAATTTAATAAGTGAGTATAAGAACGTTTGATGTTCAAAAGTGGGTTTTGTGTGTCTATTTGAAATAAATTATTTATTTATTTTATTTATTTAACCATTTATGTACACACATATAAAAACAGAAAAGAAGAACAGAACAGAAAAATACGTACAAAGGTGATGCTTATTTCTAAAGAAATCTCTTCCAGCATACCTGCGATAGGAAAGTAGATAAAGAGATGTAGACTACTACTGATGTTATTTGACCTTGAAACGTTTTTTTCACGGCATCTCTCCCTAACTTCCCCGGGATTCCCCGTAATTATTTGGCCTAATGTCATACGATGCGAACGCAAGACCGTCAGCCAATCAGAGTAAAGTAAGATGATGCGTTATCGTGCTGTGATTGGCTATCTATATTTATAGATGACATGAGTACTTGACCTAAGAGGTATAGCAATTGGTAATCCCGATTCCTGGGTTTCTTTGTACAGTCACGAGTTTTAATTTGGGACTCATTTTCCGCACGTCAATAACAATATAATAGCATACAAGTTATTTGGTTAGCATAACTTATTTGCAGAAATCGCGAAACGTCTAGTTGACGTAACTGGTGACCGAAAAGCTGGCGGCTTTCTCGCGCAACGCATCAGCATTGCAATTCAGCGAGGAAATGACGCCAGCATCCTCGGTACAATGCCCCGAGGGCCTTTTTTAGGCTTAACTCAGTTTTAATTTAATTTAGTTAATGTTAATAATCATCTTGTAATTTGGTTATGTAAATAAATGATTTAAAAATATAAAAAAAAAAAATAGCAAACGGGCAGATCTCGATACACGGAAGACCACGTCATAGCTAAGAATGCGTCTAGTCGGATTACTGCTCACTTTTCTGGCTGGATTAGTGCAGCAGGCGTTGGAGAACTTGAGAATTTACCACTGAGAGCAACTGCTCAGGATTATGTTGACTTATTAGATGAGAGTGTGTTTCCGACCTTTTTTTTTTTTTTTTTGAGTGTGGGAAATCATCAAAAAATAACATTCAAATAAAAGCGGGAGGGTGTGTCAGACTCTTACTGACTAAAACCCACCCGTATTCCTTCCTGTTGTCTGTGTTGCGGTGACCCATAAGTACCTTCCCGCGATCCCGGCAGGCATCGGCCCTAGTGGACCCCTACTTTTGTGCTGACGACATCTCTTTGAGGCGCGCGTGGAATACGACGCGCCGTCGACCCGGGCCTAGTCCTTACCGGACGGTGAGCTACCCATTGCTCACCGTCCGCAAGCCCGCGCCTACGGTGGCTGGAAATCCGCCCGAGATTCCCGACGCCCAGGGCGTCTCCTGCGGCGGCTAGGGGCGAGAGGGCGCGAAACGTGCCTTTCCCTCAACCGTCCCGCCTCCTCCTTCGCGAGCATTACTGCTTCGCAGAAGGAGGTGACGGCTGCCCATGCCCTCTCGCTCCGTACCATGGCCTGAACCAGGGCCGGACGCGAGAGGTCTCTGCCGCCGATCGCCTCCACGAGGACACGGCGGTGCTCTGACCAAGCCGGGCAGACCTCCACCGTATGCTCCACCGTGTCCTCCGGGCGATCCACACAGTGTTTCCGACCTTGCGAATATATTATCCATAACAAGAAGTCCCTAGAAATAATTTTGTGCAAGACAACGCATCCATTCATACAGCAAGAATCGTTAGAAACTGGTTTAGTAATAACCGAGTGAATTTAAATGTTATTCCGTGGCCTACAAAGTGTCCTGATTTAAACCCAATAGAAAATTTATGGGGCTTAATGGTCCAAAAATGGTCCAATGGAAACGAAAGAACTAGAGAAGCACTTATAGATCACTGTCACACAGTCTGGAAAAATTTTAGGGGTACTGACATATTGTACACACATACATATACATCAGCAATTGATTGGATCCATGCGTGACGCCGTCTGGCCGTTATTCAAAACCGAGGTGGATATACGCGGTTTTGAATATTGCCTTCGGCGATAGCGTTCGTTTTCTGTTCCGTTAATACTACTGTCTTTAGATAATAGCCTTAAAAGAGTCAGCTGTATTGTGTTATAATGAAAATGAAAGAATAAAAAAAGTTTAATTTGTTAAACATTAGATTGGTAAAACATTGTGGCTGGAATCTCCTAATTACTAGTTTAGTTAGCTATAGCTTTAAACATTTCATAATAAAGGAACTTATTTAAAATTGATGTTTTTTATTTATTTTCGTAACACGAACAATTAAACAAATATGGCCTGAGAGAAGACAAGGCCAAAAAGACGAGTGACAATTTAGTCGGAATAAATCGGAAATGATCATTTGACTCGTTCCGCCCGGCTGACGCCACTGAGCGGTTGCCCCTAGACACGTTTAACCCTTTATAAGGCACAGAAAACTGCTAAGGGTATGGAAATAAAAAATTGATAAATATGATAACTAGGACCTCTTTATTAAGAATGAGTTTTTTTTTTTTATGTTTTTTTTAAACATGGTGTCCATTATTTGTCCAGAGCCTTACTAGGGCTTATGGAATTCGGCAAAGCATGGAACCACACACAAGGTTATTGCTAACAAACTGTCAAATCACAGAGTACAAAAACTGAATTTGACTGACGTTTCATTCCACCGCAAAAATTTAAAAAGTATGGTGTCCAAAATATGGACAGAGCCTTATAAAGGGATAAACGTACTTGATCGTGATGGACAATGATACAGCTAGTGAGTCAAATAAACCGGTCAACGAGGTCAAAACCAAGAATATTGCGAAAATATCTGACGAAAATGAAATTTTTACTTGCATCGTGGTTTCTTTGAACCACACAATGTTTTTTATCATTACGTATTTATAAATAGGGTTTCCCGGAGTCTGTACCGGCTATAGGGTCGCCCCCTATTGCATGGGATTCAAATTGGGTTGCTAAATGTGGCTGGTATACTAGACTCTGCCTACCTCTTCAGAGAATGCAAGTGTGATGTGATGTGATGTGATGTGTATATGTTTTTGTTTACTTTATAATTTGATATAACGTCGCTCCCAAACAAACTTTATGTCGAGTCGACCAAGTAAAATCGAATTATTAATTCACTGGAATAATTTGACATGTGCTAGCTGTCACTTTGTATAAAAAATGGTAATATTGATTGTATTTATTATATTTTATAGTTTTACGCTTATTATTATACATTCATATTTAGAGATCGGATATTCGGATGCATATTCACCGAAAGTTGAGATGTTGGCTATTTTGGAATGCGCTTTTGTATCGTAAAAATCCCGCGATTCCGGAATTTTGTGTTTTTTTTCCGACTATAGAATCGGATGCATATCTACCTAACTAATATTGTAAAGTAGGTAGATAGATACCAAACTGCAATAGCAAACAACGTAAAGATAAGATAACGAACTACAAATATTTAGAATAGTTTTATCTAAATAGTTATACAATCCTCTTGGATTGTGGATTGCATAACAATAACAAAAAAAAACCCGGGATTTTTTTTAATATATATATTTTTAGAAGTTGTTTCCATACTATACACCCGACTAGTTATGCATTGCCGGTGTTCCTGGCATCTCTGGATATGTTTTTACAGAAAAAATATTTTATGAAGCTGCTTCCATACTTTCATAGCTGAATATCGTCGTTGCAAATTTACAATCTCCCATGTGTATAAAGCAACTTTTCGAGAAAAAAAATAAAAAGCTTCCTAGCATAAAATAGGCGCAAAGTTGTAGTGCTCGACGTTGGGTGATCACATGACATTTTCATTTCCTTTTTTTTAATAAAACTGTTACTAAAAACTCTCATGTATATCAGACACATTTTGATTAACAATTAAATGTAGGCTGATACTTGACACTAAAAAAAGTTATACGTGCTTTATCGAAATAATAATATATTCACATGGACGTTTTTGCTAAATAAGGTTATTCAAAATCGCTTTTCAAATATCTGCAAAACTCATTTACGACAAAAATTTCACATAGGAGATTTTAAATTTGCAACGACGATATTCACTTTAGGTAAATATGCATCCGAATATCCGATCTCTATTCATCTTACACTTACACAAATCAATTAAACTAAACGATCACCATTACAATAAATATGACCATTTCATTACAGAAAGTGACAGCTAGCTCATGGCAGGTTACTTCAGTGACTTAATAATTCGACTTGTAATTGCTTTAGATACTACTTTTGACCAGAGTCTTACACCCATTTTTGAAAAGTGTCTTAATTAAATTCTATAGTGCTAATATGCCCCAAAAAATCCCAAATGTTTTATTCAATCGATAAGTACTATAAAAATGCATTTAAATTTTACATTTTCGAATTTCGCGCGTAGTTTGACGAAAACGCTGGACGCAGTGGACGCCATGTTGCTCTGTGGTCATGACGTCACTTGGCTATGTAAACAAATGCGCTGATCTATTAACTAACTATCAGTTGACAGTTGACACGTTTTAGTTTACACAGCCGTATGACGTAATAACATGGCGGCTACTATTTCATGGTGTTTTTTTAACAGATTAGAAAAACTGAAAACGTTTAATTGAATTTTAAAATTTATTTTGTTATTTTATGAATTAAAAGTAACATTTTCCGACTCCTTTTTGCCTGCACTATCTCAATAATCTATTTATAGTTTTTTCTCGTATAAAGTAAAATACCCTATTGAATCTTCAATAAGGCTATCGGTCAAGGACAGCTAATGAGACACAATTGATTTTCTATTGTTTGGTACCAAATGGGTGACGCGGCTTCAGTCGTTAAATACCTATTTCCAATTGTATAGTCATCATAGTCACAAGTGGCGTTGTGGTTTTTTTGAATACCTATATTGACCTACCCATTATTATAATACAGGGTTCAATTAAATTAACGAAACTGCAGACGTGATGGTTTGGGGGTCAACGACCGCCGGTAGTGTTTATTGTAATGTGTATGGCTTTTTATTTTTGCGTGAGAAATTATCAAATAACTTCTCCCGCTCTGAGCGGAGCGGGAGGGTGTGTCAGACTCTTACTAACTAAAACCCACTAGTATGCCTTTCTGTTGCCTGTGTTGCCAGGGGCCTCGGTAACCCTTTAGTACCTTCTCGCGACCCCGGCAGGCATCGGCCCTAGTGGACCCCTACACTTGTGCTGACTAGGTACATCTCTTTGAGGCGCGCGTGGAATACAACGCGCCGTCGACCCGGGCCTGGTCCTTACCAGACGGTGAGCTACCCATTGCTCACCGGCCGCAAGCCCGCGCCTACGGTGGCCGGAAATCCGCCCGGGATTCCCGACGCCCAGGGCTATAGTGTTGTTACTTGAAGTGTGAGTTGAGAAAATCTGTTTTCTTTTGTTTTATCGTGCTTATACAAGGTGTCGTTTTGCATCTTCGTCAAATTTTAGGAGGCTGCTATGAAAGACATATATAATCAAATAAAATTACGATAACTGCCCAATAATTAATACATACTTGTGTTTTTTTTTAGAGTTTGACAGTATTTTAGAATACAGCACTTTCACAGAACAGAATCACCCCGTTGCGTATGCGGTAGTGTGTGTGTGTAAAAGGGCAGTTACAGTGCGGTATCACATGGGCCGCGTATCCCAACATGCCGATTTCCGAAAATTTGAAAAAAAAAAGACCTAAATACTTATTTTATTATTGATTCGTGTCAAGAATCATTAGCATAGTTACCCAGTGGTGGTACCTTCATATAAGCCCAAAAGCCTGCCTTACTAAAATGCTCGATAGAGAATCAATATCAAACCCGAACTATTTAAAAGTTCGCGCGCTTAATTCTTATCAAAATAACACAAAGTATCTACCTATGCTACACTACTACACATCGCGATTGTTCGCGCGCAGAGTTTCGCATTTGTAGCATCTACATATAGCTATCTCGCTTACACGCACCGGCTGTTACCCGGCTTTCAAATACTATATCAGTCACTTTCGCACTTATAACGATGTGCCGTATAACGAGTTTGACCTTGTGCATAGAACAAATCGATCACTATGGCAGATTTAAGCAGGGCTTTCGGTATGAAGTTGCACGCGTATGCGTGACCTTGTCAGCTTGCCAACTCTGCAGTGTTGCCGTTTTAGCCACGTTGTGAGATCTTGGAGATTTTTAACGAGTTTGGAAACTTTTTTAACATTTAGCAACAATAAAAACTAGCGACATTTTAAAATAACGAAATTAAATATTCAAGCAATATCTTAAAAATAAAAAAATTGCGACATCTAGCTAGATTTTTCATATACCTGGCGACTTTTTTTGCCTAAATGACAACACTGAGTAGTTCCCGACATCCGAGAGTGCAACTAACGTCAGTTTCATTTGCTTGAGTGGAAAAAGGTTTTGTTGTTAAAGTTTTTTGTGTGTTTTCTTAGATTTCCTCAGTGATACAATTGTTTTGGTGACTTACCTACAACAATGGAGGTAATTGTACCTTGTGAGGATTTAAAATGCGTTCAAGTTTTGATTGGCGAAGATAAGGTAAAATCTTTAAACTTTGCTCAGAAAAAGCAGTTAATTTCTTCATTAAAACCGACGCCAGAAAATTGCGATGATACATACGTAGGTACCTACATACTCAGTCGAAAACTGAACTTTCTTTTTTTGAAATCGGTTAAAATTTTATTGGGCTTGCGATATTTTGAAACCCTAGGCACGCCACTGTAGTTACCTCCTTGAATTTGACGAGGATGCAAAACGACACCTTGTATATCGATACCTATCACGTCTGTGAAGTTAAAAAATAACTGATATTTCAAGTGACTAAAACAAACAGCGGTCCATAACCCCACAAACAGAATCTTGAAATTAATTAACTTTTGTTTCATCATATTCACCTATCACGTCTGCGGATTTTGGTAATTTTTTCGAACCATGTTGGGGTTGGCTTGTAGGGGCTTGTGGCTAAGTAATAACAGCCGCACGGGTCGATCCATCAAGTTCAGCTACGCTTGCCGGGGTTGGTCCGTGGATGGGTGACCATCTTTACATACCAAGACCCCTCCGTGCCTCGGAAAGCACGTTAAGCCGTTGGTCCCGGCTGTCATTTGTAGATCTTTGACAGTCGTTACGGACAGACGTTACGTTACGTCAGAAGCTCGAAAGTCTGACAACCAGTCTTACCAAGGGGTATTGTATTACCAAGTGACTGGGTTGTGGAGGTCAGATAGGCAGTCGCTCCATGTAAAATACTAGTATTCAGCTGTATCCGGTAAGACTGGTAGGCGACCCCGACATGGTTGGTAAAAGGCAGGCAGATGATGATGATGATGTTGGGGTCGGCTTCCAGTCTAACCGGATGCAGCTGAGTACATGGGGCGACTGCTTATCTGACCTCCACAATCCTGTAACTTGGTAATACAATACCCCTTGGTAAGACTGGTTTCCGTGTGGTGTCGGACGTAAAGAATAGCACCATCCCATTTCTTCCCATGGGTGTCGTAAAAGGCGACTAAGGGACTTACTAGAGAATGGGCAGCAGCGTTCTCTATGCATTTTAACACCATACTGCGATCGCCAACCCGCCTGCCAGGCGTGGCGATTATGGCAAACCCCCCC
This sequence comes from Atethmia centrago, assembly GCA_905333075.3. Lineage (NCBI taxonomy): Eukaryota > Metazoa > Arthropoda > Insecta > Lepidoptera > Noctuidae > Atethmia > Atethmia centrago. The sequence goes on along the minus strand of HG995396.1, from coordinate 13,115,541 downwards.
AATATTGGTGGAGGCCTATGTCCAGCAGTGGACGTCTTTCGGCTGGAATGATGATGATGATGATGATGATGAAGACTGGTCAGACTTTTAGGATCCTGACGACGGCTAAGGGCCTGGCCACAGTTTCTGGCGGTGCGGAGCGCGGTGCGGCGAGAGGCGCAGCGGTGGTATGCCACAGCTAGTCTAGTCGCGACCAATGTGACCATATGTGGCAGTTTCCTGCCTTTTTGGCAGGATTTGCCTTCTATTTTAGCCTCTGGCATGTTTTGTTAACGTTTTATAAAATTGGCAGTTTTTGGCAGTATTGCAATGTAGAAAATAAATCCATACTGACATCTCAAATTATCGAAAATGGCAACTCTAAAACAGACGTAAGGGATATTCTCTATGAAGTCTGTGTGAGTTTTGGTAACAACCAAGTTCTGGGAAATATGTTCAAAATTAACATATATTTTGTCCGCTACCACAAACTATACAGATTTGGCAATTTTTTTTCTTAAGAGAAGCCTATTTTGGTCAATTGGGTCTTGTCAGCGCCTTAATTAATAACTGATCAATATTATTGGCCGTAAGAATTCCCTTTTAGATACTCCTTCACACTGTAATACACTTTGTCAGTTAGAAATGGATTGACCCGTGCCGCTGTTATTACTAAGCCTAGCTAATTAAATAATTTGACCCTGTATATTTAAATATAAGTTAATTTGCCTACAATTTATTGTTATATAGGTATTGAATCGTAGACTGTTCCGTTCTGAGTCTCTTGTTTACTTGTTGTAACTTTAAAGTAATGACGTATTTAAAAAAAAATGTCCTGTTTATCTTAATTCCAACCATATTATTGTTGTGCTTTCCTCGTTGGTATTTTTTTATTATATCACCTATCTACAGACGTCCTGCGGTTTTTAAAAGCCCTGAAATAAAGTAAATACGTAAATAAAGAAATAAGTAAATACTTAGTAGGCAGACAGGTTACCACAATTAATCAGCGCTCCAATGGGGGTACTGAAATGACGTTCACGAGGTGGCAGCACTGAGACGTCAGGAGTCACCTGTCAAAAGTGTCAATATTTTCTTTATTCGTGACTGATTAACGTCAACACATATTTCATTCTATTCTATTTCTCTCTATGGCAAGGGTCCGATGTCGACAATTCTGCCAATGTCAATGTGTTGAGAACGCGTAGAGATTAAAAAAAAGAGAAAATCTATTAATAAGTTGATAAAATAATTAATTATTGGATTTAGTATGAAACTTGTTTACGAGTATTAGTACACTGAAACAAACAGATAAAATATTGTTAGTTATATTATTAAATATGTACATAAATGAACACAAACCACACAAAAATCATCATAATTTGAGGTCATTGACGCGGATAAAAAACATCAAAACCCCGAAGAGCTTTGGGGAAGAGTATGTTAGTAGGGATGGAAAATTAGTTGGGACAGGGATATTTAATTTAGGGAGATGACTATACAAGTCATGGGCTGGATTATTATTGGAGCAGTTAAAATATTGTGCTTATAGTACCTTCATCTAACCCACATTCGCAGAGCGATGTGTCTCTGACCTGGATTTTGTGAAGGAAAACCGGAGAACAACAATGGCCTATACGGAGACGGCAAAGAATCTATATCACTTTCTTGGATATTTTTTTTGTAAGGGTAAAACCAAGGCTTGGGTGTAACCTTAGGCTGTATGGCGTGATAAAAGGCACCTTTCTGTTTACTTGAATTTTGCCACTGCACTTGCCATAAGGTTAGCAAGCTCTTTTTTGGAAGATTCAGCAAAGCGTAGCCCTGGCATTGAACATATTTAAGGTCAATGGCATATTTTATATTCATTGTCGAAATGGAAGACCTCTTGTCAAAATGGCGGCAACTGGGGCGCGAATTTTGATGAAAACCCTCATTGAGTGACTCTCAATTACATTCTCATTACAAAAAGGATTCGTGTATGATCCATTGCTACGTAAGTTTACGAAAATCAATTCTGCTCGACTGCATATGCTCGACTGTAGCCCACCATGCGTCAAGTTGTCACATGTCTTCGAATGTTTGGTATTATAGTCCGCGCGCGACTGCTAGTCACCGCCTGAGGTTGTGATGTGAGCGGTGAAACGGAGTGAGGCCTCGTTGACAAGATTGGCAGACTGAGTTAGCTTCACCATTGTCTCCCCCCCCCCCCCCCCCCCTCTCACCGCTCACATACCACAGGTGGTGACTAGCAGTCGCGCGCGAAGTATAGGACAAGCCAATTTCCTCACGATGTTTTCTTGACCGCTTTGAGAGCAGTGGTGATGATAAATAACACAAAATTAATTGCCTGCACTCCAATTGCACAAGGTTTTGCCCAAGATGGAAGTGGGTCTTAGTTTTTCTCTACGTGTTATTCTCTTTTTGTAGACTAGCTTTACCCGGCCCGGCTTCGCACGGGTAGCACTAAATATCTATAATAACCTATCTAGCTACCCTATTTCATCCCAATCCTATCTGGATAGTGATTGAAATACTATCGTGAATTCATGCAACCCTAATACTTTTTGATAGGTTCATAGATACTACTTTTTTACTACTTTCATTGCAATTTCTTTATATTTTCTCACGTTTTAAACCTTCCTTAGACTGCGTGAACAGAAAATTAAAATAAAATGACATAATCCGCCGGTCTCTTGCCAGCATCAATGTGCCTGCTCATCTTGAGTTGACTAGCATTGTCAGAGATGATGGCAAAAGACCTGATGGTGTGTCTTTGGTTCCGTGGAGTTTGGGACGGATGCTTGTGTGGGACGCTGCCTGTGTAGACACACTGGCACCGTCCCACCTCCAACTGACTACTTCTAAAGCGGGTGCAGAGGCAGAAAATGCCGAAAATCTGAAAGTTATTTAATATGGAGGCCTTGGCAGAGAGTACGACTTTGTGCCCTTTGGCGTCGAGACTCTCGGTCCATGGGGTCCCAGTGCGCATAAAATTATTTGCGGAAATCGCGAAACGTCTAGTTGATGTAACTTGTGTCCGAAAAGCTGGCAGCTTTCTCGCACAACGCATCAGCATTGCAATTCAGCGAGGAAATGCCGCCAGCATCCTCGGTACAATGCCTCGAGTGCCTTTTTTAGGGTAAACTTAGTTTAATTTAATTTAGTTAATGTTAAATGTTGTCTTAAAACAAAATAGATCTACATATTATAATCACGGGCACAAAACACAAATAGTCGGCAGCTGTACGCCGTGACTGTAACCGGCTTCCACTCAGCATTATGCTGTGCTATGGGGGACCCACAGCAGAGCGCTGGTTTTTTAGTGGTCACCCGGCCGGATTTTCAGTGGTCATTGTGACTTTTGCTACATTAGAGCTGCTCGTGAATAAATAATAACAGCTGCACGGGGCGATCGAAAGTTAAGTCGGCTTGCCGCGGTCGGCCCGTGGTTGAATGACCTCAAAAAAACAAAGAACAAACAATTTATTTCAAATAAACCAATTACAGCCATATTGAAATGTCAAGGGGTGAGTCAGTCAGAAAGATGGCTATCTTTACACACCCATTAGTGCCTTGGAAAGGATGTTAAGCCGTTGGTCCCGGCTGTCATATGTAGATCTTTGACCGTTGTTACGGGTAGTCGGAAGTTCGAAAGTCTGACAACCAGTCTTAGCAATGGGTATCGTGTTACCCAATAGCTGGGTTATGAAGGTCAGATGGACAGTTAAAAATACTAGTATTCAGCTGCATTCGGTTATACTGGAAGCCAACAGAATCTTTGAGTATCTAACTGTACAAGTTAAAAATCGTATTCAATGACATTGTCAGTTTTACTACTCATACGAACTGCAACACCGAATGCACCCATTTTCTTTTACAATTAGTACTAGCGTTCACTAACAGATGGCGTTAAATTAAAAACAAAAAATTATCGCCGACAGATGGCGTTAGTTACAACAACAAAAAAACAGCCAAGTGAAGGGTTCTGAAGTTGGGATGAATTTATCCCAAAAACAAACTTAACATTGTAGTCGAACAACATGTTCTCCCTTAAATCGATGTACGTCGTCACGGTCAATTCTCCAACTGCAAATGTAAGGTTGGTCTACTATTACCTACTCGTTAATTTGTAAATCCTACTAAGTTGTTATAGTTTTAACTTTAACTTCGTTGTAAGTATATACTACCGTCGTGATTTTTTTTACATATCCAAAAACAACTATTTAGCTGGCAGTCGACGGTTAAAAGGTATAAGCGACATACATAATGTTCGAAAATGAGTTATGAATGCCATCCTACTTAAAAATAGAAATTAGGTAGGATGGCATTCAGAACTCATTTTCGAACAAAATGTCGCTTATGCCTTAAGGCTCCTACATACTGGCGCGACTTGTCGCGCGACGCGTATGTAGGAGCCTTTATTACCATTTAACCGTCGGAAGACACTTGGCTCTAACAAAAATTAGAACTTTAAAGCTTAATATTACGCAAACGGATCCCTGAATCGAAAAATAGTTTGCACAGAGCCGCAGTATTTTGGACCGGCCTATCCAACAATACACCACACCATGGGATAGCCGAGAAAAAATAATAACATCCCCTTTTTACGTTCACACTACAAATTTATTTTCATTCATTTTCTTACACCACTTTGTCGGCGTGATTAACATGTATACCCATGCCAAATTACAGCTTTCTAGTACTTGGAGTACCAGAGCTAAGCCGCAGACAGACGGACGAGGCGAAACTATAAGGGCCCCTTATTTATTTATTTAACCATCTAAGTACACACATATAAAAACAGAAAAGAAGAACAGAGCAGAAAAATACGTACAAAGGTGATGCTTATTTCTAAAGAAATCTCTTCCAGCATACCTGCGATAGGAAAGTAGATAAAGAGATGTAGACACCGTGTGTAAGAGTAGAAGAGAAAATAGAATATATAAAATCGAAACAATTTACAAAACAAATAATATGGGAATATACTTACATACATACATATATATATATACACACATACATCCCTTGTTGACTGCGGAACCCTTAAAAGAACTAGTTACTAACGTACATTTTGTAAATATAAAAACTGCATCGTATATATCTCACATCCAGGTATTGATCGTGACCTGCGCACTGCAGCTAGACTGTTCTAGACTTCCTGTGTGCAATGCCGCAGTGCCCCGCCGTCTGCCGTGCATGACGAGTTGGTGGTTCGAGGGGCCACCGAGGCGCAGAGCTATGCAGCCCTACTACACAGCGTATCCCTCGGACTTAGACGAAGGTAAGTGAAACCTGTTTCTACTAACGGTAAAACCTAAGGTGTGCAAAAGATAATTATTTCAGATTTCTTTCATGAAACTCATTTGGTGATTAGCGAGTAGGTAAGTTTTTCGGATTTCATAGTCAAGAAGGAACCTTTTTTTTTGGATGGTTAATCATCGAATAACTTCTCCCGCTCTGGGCGGAACGGGAGGGTGTGTCTGACTCTTACTGACTAAAACCCACCCGTATTCCTTCCTGTTGCCTGTGTTGCCAGGGGCCTCGATGACCCATTAGTACCTTCCCGCGACCCCGGCAGGCATCGGCCCTAGTGGACCCCTACATTTGTGCTGACGACATCTCTTTGAGGCGCGCGTGGAATACAGCGCGCCGTCGACTCGGGCCTGGTCCTTACCGGAAGGTGAGCTACCCATTGCTCACCGTCCGCAAGCCCGTGCCTACGGTGGCCGGAAATCCGTCCGGGATTCCCGACGCCCAGGGCGTCTCCTGCGGCGGCTAAGGGCGAAAGGGCGCGAAATTTGCCTTTCCCTCAACCGTCCCGCCTCCTCCTTCGCAAGCATTACTGCTTCGCAGAAGGAGGTGACGGCTGCTCATGCCCTCTCGCTCCGTACCATGGCCTGAACCAGGGCCGGACGCGAGAGATCTCTGCCGCCGATCGCCTCCATGAGGACACGGCGGTGCTCTGCCCAAGCCGGGCAAACCTTCACCGTATGCTCCACCATGTCCTCCGGGCGATCCACACAGTGGTGACACCCGGGCGTTTCCTCCCGCCTTATCCGACACAGGAACCTCCCGAAGCTGCCGTGTCCGGTGAGGACCTGCGTCAGGCGGAAGGTGAGGATGCCGTGGCGCCTCTTTAGCCACTCCTCAAAGAGGGGAATTATCGCCGCAATCGTGGCGTGCCCCCTACACTGGGTTGCGACAACCGTACTGTCCATGTCAAGAAGGAACCCTTATAATTTCGCCATGTTCGTCTGTCTGTCCGTCCCCGCTTTAGCTGAGAGACGCTTAGTATCAGAAAGTTGTAATTTGGCATGGGTATGCATATTAATCACGCCGACAAAGACTTTTTTTGGGATTATTTTTTTTCTCGTCTATCCCATGGTGTGGGGTATCATTAGATAGACCGTTCAAAAATATTGCGTGTTTGTGAACACCATTTTTCGATTCAGGGACCCGTTTGCATAATATTAATCTTTAAAGTGCTAATTTTTTTAGAGTCAAGTGTCCGAGCTAAAGGGTTGTGTTTGGATATGTGAGAAAATTCACGGCAGTAGTACATATAACAAAATTAAAAGGAAAACTATCACAGCTAAGTAGGCTTTACAAGTTAATGAGTAATCCTGCCAGGGTCGCAGGATGGTACTTATGGGTCACCGAGGCCCCCGCAACACAGGCAACAGGAAGGAATACGGGTGGGCTTTAGTCAGTAAGAGTCTGACACACCCTCCCGCTCCGCCCAGAGCGGGGGAAGTTATTTGATGACTTGCCACACTAAAAAAAAAAAAAGAACTAATGAGTAATAGTCGACCAACTTACATTTGCAGTTGGAGAATTGACCGTGACTTATATCGATGTATGGGAGAACATGATGTTTTTCAACTACAAGTTTGTTTTTCGCATAAATTCATCCTAATTACGAAACCCTTCATCGTGGGTGGTCCAACACTCATATGGCCGGTTTTTGATTTATTTACTGCACCGAATCAAACAATTTATGAAGACTTTTGTCAAAACGTGTTCATGGTTCAGTTTGGGGGTTTGGGGGTCAGGAGAGGGGTGTAGGCGTGTTCCTACGATCAATTAAAGTGAAACGTCATTCTTTCACCTCATTGGTCCAAAACAAGATCATGGCTTTTGTTGTGGAAACCATGAACATAGGCGGAGCTAAGATAATATTATTGACCAATAGGAGGCTTGTATTTTCACCTTCCATAAAAATTATATCAAGCATAGTGGTCATAAAAATCCTAACTAATATTATAAATGTGAAAGTAATTTTGTTTGTTACGCTGTCACTCTAAAACGGCTGAACGGATTTGGATGAAATTTGGCACATGGGTAGACCATGACCTGTAGAAGGAAAGGCTTACATATCTTCCTATATCGCGGATGTAGTCGTTGGCAACAGCTAGTATTAGAATACAAACAAGACGGGCTAGACCAGTGGCAACCGCTTACAAAATTTTGTATTTCTAAAACGACTTTTAACAGGATTAATATACCTACGCTTTTCAGTAGTTTATCAATCTTATGCAATTTTTGTCTTATCATCGTTATCGCTGACAGAATTTTACTTTGTCTAAGCCCTTTTTTTTTGGGGTGGGAAATTATCAAATAACTTCTCCCGCTCTGGGCGGAGCGGGCGTGTGTTACTACTCTTACTGGCTAAAACCCACCCGTGTTCCTTCCGTTACCTGTGTTGCCAGGTGCCTCGGAAACCCTTTCATACTTTCTAGCGACCCCGGCAGGCATCGGCCCTAGTGGACCCCTACATTTGTGCTGACGACATCTCTTTGCGGCGCGCGTGGAATACAACGCGCCGTCGACCCGGGCCTGGTCCTTATTGGACTGTGAGCTACCCATTGCACACCGTCCGCAAGCCCGCGCCTACGGTCGCCGGAAATCCGCCCGGACTTCCCGACGCCCTGGGCGTCTCCTGCGACGGCTAGGGCCGTGAGGGCGCTAAATTTGCCTCTCTCTCACCCGTCCCGCCTCCTTTTTTGCGAGCCTTACTGCTTCGCAGAAGGAGGTGACGGCTGCCCATGCTCTCTCGCTCCGTACCATGGCCTGACCAGGGCCGGACGGGAGATCTCCGATGCCCATCGTTTCCTCGAGGACACGGCGGTGTTGTCTAGGTCCTAAGGACCATTTTTGCCATCAACATTAAAGGCTCCTACATACTGGCGCGACTTGTCGCGCGACGCGTCACGACACAGAGGCACCGCTTGTAGCGCTACACGCGGTGTCTTTGTGTCGCGTCGCGTCGCGCGACAAGTCGCGCCAGTATGTAGGAGCCTTAACTTTGATTATTCTTTCCATTATAATTCCAAGGCTTTTCCCAAATATGTTTGGGTCCGTTCCAGTCTAATCGGATGCAGATGAATACCAGTATTTTACATGTAGCGACTGCCTATCTGACCTCCACGACCCTATCACTGGGTAACACGATGTCCCTTGGTAATACTGGTTGACAGACTTTCGATCTTCTGACGACCCGTAACGACTGTCAAAGATCTACAAATGACAGCCGGGACCAACGGCTTAACGTGCTTTCCGAGGCACGGAGGTTTTCATATGTAAAGATCCACCCATCCACGAACCAACTGCGGCAAGCGTAGCTTAACCTGATCGATTGACCCGCTGTTATGACATAGCCACAGGAATTTAATTTAATCATTTCTTTATTTTACACTTCGAGACAAACATCTCTGCAGCTGTACTATTAGTTCCTATAATTTTACGTCTGAGTATTAAGACGCTGACAACACCTAAACGGCGGTCACTGTCAGATTTCATAGAAAAGAAAGAGAAGCGCGATGACACAACGCTTGTAATTTATTGCAAAATATGAAGCAATTATCTATTTACTCAAAATAGAGTTGAGTAATCGAAAATAAAAAACAACCAAGTTCTGCATTCAAATAAGACGTTCTTGTTATTAATTAAATATGTAACGTATTTTGATATTTAATACAGATATTTTGGATTAGAACTCAAGGTAAGAGGTTAGTTTAACGTTAGTTTGTATCGAGATTATTTTTTCAAAACGTGTTTTGGTAACAACCAAGTACTGGGAAATATGTTCAAAATTAACATATATTTTTTCCGCTACCACAAGCTATACAGATTTTGCATTTTTTTTTTCTTAAGAGAAGCCAATTTTTGTCAATTGGGTCTTGTCAGCGCCTTAAAATACTAATAATATTTAATGTCGGCTTAGCACACGAGATTGTTGACGTCATGAAAGAACGTGAGTTCGGCTGTCATTGTGCCGATTGTGCCGATATATGGCAAAAGGCAGTACTCCTCGATACGGTTCCTGTCTCGACAGCCCTAACCACCGGTAGCTTTGACCCTGTTCCCGACACGGCGGACCACTATTTTTTTATATTATAAATGTTTTTAGGGTTCTCTAGTAAACAAGGAACCCTTATAGTTACGCTATGTCCGTCTTTCTGTCTGAAAACTGTAATTTGGCATAGCTATACATATTAATCACGCCAAAAAGAGCAAAAAAAAAATGTTAAAAAAAATTTTTTTAGGTTACCTCGCACGTAATGTGGGGATGATTTTTTTTTTCTTGTCTACCCCATGGTATGGGGTATCGTTGAATAGGCCGTTAAAAATATTGCGGGTCTGTGAACACCGATCTCCGATTCGAGGATCTGCTTACGTAATAATAAGCATTAAGGCGCTGACAAGACCCAATTGACCAAAATAGGCTTCTCTTAAGAAACAAATTTGCAAAATCTGTATAGCTTGTGGTAGCGAAAAAAATATATGTTAATTTTGAACATATTTCCCAGAACTTGGTTGTTACCAAAACACGTTTTGAAAAAATAATCTCGATACAAACTAACGCTAAACTAACCTCTTACCTTGAGTTCTAATCCAAAATATCTGCATTAAATATCAACATACGTTACGTATTTAATTAATAACAAGAACGTCTTATTTGAATGCAGAACTTGGTTGTTTTTTATTTTCGATTACTCTACTCAATTTTGAGTAAATAGAGAATTGCTTCATATTTTGCAATAAATTACAAGCTTTGTGTCATCGCGCTTCTCTTTCTTTTCTATGCAATCTGACAATGACCGCGGTTAAGGTGTTGTCAGCGTCTTAAAGTGATAATTTTTGTTAGTCAAGGTTCCCCCCGCCTGCCAGCGCCAGCCAGCTAAATGGTTGTTTATATAGAGATGTGAAAAAATCATGGCAGTAGTATATATGATAAAATTAGAAGGAAAACTATCACAGCTAAGTAGGCTTTACAAGTTAACGAGTAATAGTCGACCAACTTAAATTTGCAGTTAGAATTTTTTCATTAGAATTTTTTTTTCTTTTATTTTTGATTATGAAACTATTTATTTAGTTGGAGAATTGATTGTGGCATATATCGATGTATGAGAAAACATGTTTTTCAACTACATATTTCAAAATTTATTTTATTTTGTTTATTTATTTAAACAAAATAATATTTATAGTAATTCTAAAATATATTTATTTTTGTAACTCTTCAGGTCCCTGGTCTGCGAAAATCTTCACCACGTCGTGGACCCTGAAGGCTGAATCATCAGAAGGAACTCCATCTGCGTGGTTCGGTCCTTCGAGCCGACTGGGGCCCAGAACCAGGGCTCGAAGTACGAATTGTTTTTTGCCCTTAAATTATTATCTTTGTTGAAATACCACTTATAACATCATCGGTTTCTAGACCCCTCGGTGCTTAGGAAAGCACGTTATGCCTTTCGTCTCTGCTGTCATTTCTAGTCCTACTTCCTACTAATATTATAAATGTGAAAGTTTGTAAGGATGGATGGATGGATGTTTGTTAGGTACTTTTTCACGCAAAAAGTACTGAACGAATTTAGATGAAATTTGGCACACAGATAGTTTATAACCAGCGCGAATAACACATAGGATACTTTTTATCCCGATATACCCACGGGGTCAAAACTTATGCGGGTAAAACCGCGGGGCGTATCTAGTCTTTGATAATTTCCTTATGGGTAGAAGCCCAAAAGTGTGACCACGAGACCAATGCGGCAGTCTCAAGCGCTACTGCTGAGGCCCTGGGTTCGATTTCCAAGTCGGGTAAATTGTTATTGGGTTTTCCATCAGGAATTTCTCAGTAGCAGCCCGGAATCTAGATTTATGGTTGGTGGCAATAGGCTCGCCCCCATTACTGGGACTTAAATGGAACTGGCGAAATGTGGGTGTAGGAATGTATGTATTATAATAATGAGCAGTGGTGGCCCAGTGGTAACGGCCGCGACTTACGAGTTGTAGGTCGTAGGTTCGAACCCTGACAGGCGCTTTACTTTGTGTAAATTATTTCATCACCACTGCTGTCAAAACGGTGAAGGAAAACATCGTGAGGAAACCGGCACGTCCTAGAACCAAAAGTTTGAAGACATGTGTCATCTGCCAACCCCTACTAGGCCCGCGTGGTGGATTACGCCCGTCTCCCTCTCACCGAGAGGAGGCCTGTGTCCCAGCAGTGTGAACATTATAGGCTGATTATGCAGATACAGATTTACTGGGAATACAGATAGAACGAGTTAAGCTCCATTTAGACGGTGAAAGCTTATTGGCCTGTGGCATACCATATAATTGAAGCAACAATTGACTGGCACCGTCTAAACAAAATGTACAATTTGTTTTACAAAGATTTTTGTGTATTTTGTGAATGGGAGAACGTTGTAGGCTTAATAGACTAGATTTGTAGACCATTTATTTTTTGTTAAGTACCTGGTACTTCTTGACTTGTAATTTAAAAACATTGTAAAAGCCAATTATTTTTAAAAGAGTAATAGGGGGCGTCCTAGAACCAAAAATTCGAAGACAAGTGTGACATCTACCAACCCGCACTGGGCCCGCGTGGTGGATTACGGCCCACTCCCTCTCACAGAGAGGAGGCCTGTGTCCCAGCAGTGGGAACATTATAGGCTGATTATGTATTATAATAATAATAAATATTTTATTTCAGATAAGATCCATGTTGTTAGTAAAAGTCTTAACCTAATGTTAGTTAAACCACACCGCATACAAAATTGTTTGGTACTTAAGTGTGCAGCCGTATCCAGTGAGCCAGCATGGGGCTGTCCGACTTATCACACAATACACTCAGGATGCGGTGGGAGCTAGCACGCATTCTACAAAGAATGGAAGCGCACCGTTTCCGTATAATGGCATGAAAACCATCAACCGTGGCCTCGGTGAACATCCCGGAAGCGCTACAAAAGCGTGGTAGACCCAACAGCATTCTAAATACATTATTATACTGGACACGCAAGGCGTTGTATGCCCTCAGCGAATACCTGACCCAGAGACTGCACGTGTAAAAAGACTGGCAGGATGCTCTGAAAAGGGTTATTTTGTCTTGCGTCGTACAACGTGCAAATCTGCGGATCAGCATATTATCTCGGACAGCCATCGCCCTGCGTTCCCTTCAACTTTTTTTTTCTCATTCAACTTTTCATTTAACACATCACGTTTAGGCTCATTTCGTTACATGAGGGAGAAGAAATAATTTAATAATTTGCAAAAACATGTGTACACATACAATACCTAATACAAATATGCATGCAGGATTACAAAGGAAAAATAAGTTCAGACATGTTTGCCACATAATATGGCGTGCAAATATGAATTGTTAAGAATATTAATAATTAATTTCAAGTCAATATCATTAGGTAAATAATATTTATAACTGATATATAACTGAGATATAACTGTTTCTGTCTCTCACACTAAATCTCTCTTTTTCTCTATGTTTTAAGATGTTTCTCTTCTATAACGTGTAAGCGCGCGCATTTTTTTTAAATTAACATAATGTAATGTCATTTTTCAGTTCTTTGGGTGCCGTACGAAGCTACCATCTCATCTCAAGGCAGCTGACATATGCCTCACCTCGTCTAAACATCACTGACGAGGCTGCGACGAGTTCCTGGGCTCAAATGAAGCCAAGAAGCGGAAGGGGTCGTCAACTTTCGATTTATTTAATCATTTTTTTTTTAAATATATTGTCTGTCATGAATAAGCCCAGCTTGCACCACAAATTACTAAATACATTTCGCGTTAAACGAATTTAAACATCATTCTATTTCATCTGTCAATTGTTTGAAGGTGATAGAAACAAAATGATGTTTTTAATAAGTTTAGCATTTGATGATTTGTGTTGTACGAGGGCCTTAAGTACTTTTTAATTCTGTATTCTCTCCGTCAAGAATAATTGTGTAAATAGTGGTATTCTTGTATTCTGTTTTTGTTAGCTATTTTGAATACGTTACACACAAAGATATAAATATGTCTAGATAGACAGTCAAAGCTGTGAACTCGTCGATAAAATTGCGTCCAACAGTTGGCCGCAAAATACACACACACTAGAGTAACACAATAACAGCACAATGACGTGGCGCGGGTGTAAGACGTAGCTGTAACGCACACCAGCATAACAAAGTTGACATGTTTGTTCTAGTTCTTTTGCAGCGCGACAATCTATCTAGACATGTAAATAACCAAAGGTTACACATTTTTCTCTCTGTTCTGTTAAAATTATATTTCTGTTAGTTTGGTTTGTAGGTAGCAGAGCTCTTTATGTGCTGAGCTCGTCCGGGGAAGTACTACCTCCATATATATTTCAGCCGCCACGCAACGTTGCTGTGTTCTGGTCTGAAGGATATGGGTTCCGGTGTTGTTACGGGCACATGAGACATTCTAGCTTTGTCTCTATGATGGTAAAGCATTTGCGAAGCCTCTGGTTTTGCAGACATTCACAGGTGGCGGTGACCACTTAGATAACATCAGGTGGACCGCTGCTGATTTGCCATCTAACAACATAAGCTTTTTTATTAGAATAAAAAACTGACACACAACTCAGATAACTAATAACAGATGTTTAAAACACACATAATTATTTATTACGATATCTATTATAATAAGCAGCTATTATCTTTAAAATACGGTTACAATGTAGGTTAAGGTGTAATTATAAGGACTAGGATAAGGGTGCGTTTGTTTTATTTAAAAAAATCCCATCAGTACACTCTAGTCTGCTCGCAACTGGTAATCACCGTTAGAGATTATGTGAGCGGTGAGACGATGATTGTGATTGGAGGGCGCGATTGACAAGACAGGCACACTGAGTAAGAGCCTATCCAGATGAGGCGATCTGCGCGTGAGTCCACTCGCGCGTAGACACTCGTGCGTTCCTGAGATACTGGAGCTACGTATCCCGTCCAGATGCTGCCGCGCGTTTCCTCACTCGCGCGTAAAACGCGGGCAATGAGCGGGACTCTCGACTTGCTCGTTTTGCGCGCGTGCGCCGCGGGAATTGAGATATTCGGGCGCCATTGCTGCGTCCAGTACTACGCACGAGTCCGTGGCGAGTGGACGTATTTTTTGGTTTGAAATAAAGCGTGAACTTCGATACGGAACTTTTTATTGATAGGAACGCGCGTAAATCGCGGCATCTGGACGCAATATAAATTAAGCGCGCGAGTGGACTCGCGCGCAGATCGCCTCATCTGGACAGGCTCTTAACTTGGCCTTAGTTTACCTGCCCCGTCTCATCGCACACATACCTCAGACGGTGACTAGCAGTGGCGAGTGGATCTTTATACTATACCTTTCTTACTTTTCCTGGTAGCCTAAAACTCAACGCACTCGTATAAGCAATTAAACTCAAACCATTTATTTCAATTAAACCAACTACAGGTACTTTTGATCGGTCGGTCATTCAGAAAGATGAAGCTAGTTGCCCATTCCAAAGCGTAGTAGGTTCCTATGGAGAAGAACGGGTAAGAAACTCTCGGGAACTCACTGCACGGGGTCAGCTTTGCCTCAACTCGAGCAGTTCAGCAGTCTTGCTATGAAACTCCATACAAAGCACACTAATCAGCGTCGTGACGGCATCGCCTCGCCTCGGTGTAAGCTAGTAAATGGCATGCAGTTAGTGGTCAACTCACAGTCACACCGAGCTTACAACGAGGTGACGCCACGCTTGTGTCGAGGCGTCGCGGACATTTGACTCTGGAATGGCTACTTACCTGCGACGTCTCTGCCCACCTACCATCGATAGGTTAGGTTTTCGTTTGAAATAGGTCTTACTTTGTCGACTAATGCAGAAAAGTTTAAGAAATAAGAACATTTTGGGTGTATGGGCGAGTGAAGCGAGGTCGAAGATTTTTGGAGATTTTTTTCCGTCTGGAATTTGCTTAGCTTTTTTTTCACAGTCTCTAGCTACGACGCTGGCAGGAAATAGGCGGCCCCGTGAATCGCGGGGCCCTGGGCACTTGCCCAGAGTGGCCAATAGAAATGACGGCGTTGAGGGTTGAGTGCTTGTTCGCCATCACATAGCAAAGATCTTATATGATATCAGTTGATCACACTGTGCTGATGCAAGAAGAACAGGACCGGGTGATCTGGCAACGCTTGGGGGGAGGCCTATGTCCAGCAGTAGACGTCTTTTGGCTGAAATAATGATGATGGACTAAACTTAGAAAAAGTCAGTACTTATCTGTTCTTTTATCAGCGAATAACATGGCTAAAGTTGTAGTATCTGATAGGTCATAATCATGTGACTGGACCACATTTGTCTGTTTATTCCAGTGAATTAATCATTACAGGATTATTTGTGTCTTTGAAATAAAGATAAATGGATTGATTTATTTATTTTTTTTATTTGGTTTATTTATTTTATTTATTATGTTTATTATATCCAAATCATGTTCGAAATAGAAATATAATAAAACTTCTGCTCGCATGGATTAGAAACGAATTCTGCCTGTCATTTCTTAGTTGCCACGGCTTACATAACATACGTAATCAGCCTATAATGTTCCCACTGCTGGGACACAGGCCTCCTCTCTGTGAGAGGGAGTGGGCCGTAATCCACCACGCGGGCCCAGTGCGGCTTGGGCCACGGCTTATTTGCGCGTCGATCTCCTTGCCACCTTGTATACTACCTGGACCGTTTTGGCGCAGCCGTGAGGCACACCTTCCTGCTAATTTCTTACTTCATGCTTTACACTTTTTATTAGATTTTTTCTACTTTTTTTTATCTGATTTATTTTATATTGTGTGCCTTTAAGTCTGTGCTAAATAATGTATTTTATTTCTTTTCTTTCTTCACTGCCGTGAATTTTTTCACATATCCAAAACCAACAAACACCAAAAATTTCAAAACACAACGACATACATATTTTCTTTGTGGAGTTCAATATATTGTGTGGAATTTAATATTTACTTGTAAAGTATTATATTGTTTTCAATTATTGTGAATGTGAAGCCTATGTGGGTCATTGTTGTTTTTTTTTCTCATTTAGTATTAATCATGGTCTGGCAGTTTGAGTAATTTATGCGGCCTACCCAAATGTTTTTTCTTTGGTATTGTTCGTCGAATCGTTGAGCTCCTTAAGTTCTGATGTTGAGCTGCACGATTACTGACAAATGCGTGCACTGACTGGACAGGTCCACTCAATCTGTGTGGTTCTTTCCTCAAGAGGACCATTTCAGACACCAATCTACATGGCCTTCACATGATCTGACCAAGAATATGTCTGGAATTTAAAGGAGACTGTGACCTCCGAGTTTGTTTCGGCCTTTCTTCTCAGAGTAGCCAGATATGAAACGCCGACCTCATCTAGCTTTATTTTAAAAATATGATTGACGTGTAAAAGTGTTTGTACAATTCTACTTATAGAAAAATAAATCATTTATCATTTAACCATTTTGCTGGCTTGGCTTTCCATACTTAGAGACTCTAAGCAAAGCCGCGAACAGACAGACAGACGGAAGGACATAGCAAAACTGTAAGGTTTCCTTGTTGACTACGGAACTCCAAAAATGAGGCAGTGTTGAGGTTTTTGAAATAAAACAACACAGTCCTTAACCTAAGTTTATAATCTAGATCCTTATATCTATGTTAATCGTCGTGACTCTTGGTGTTAATCCGTAAGAATAGAAATATGACAAATTTTATATATAAGATTACAAAAATTTCTTAACACTATTAGATGGCAAACAAGTCGGCAGCTCGCCTGATGGAAAACGTTCACTGCCACCTGTAGGCACCTGCAATACTTATCAACGACAGGTGCGTTGCCATCATAGAGACAAAGCTGGACTGTCGCATGTGCCCGTAACAACACCGGTACCCATACCCTTCAAACCGAAACACAGCAATGCTGCTTGGCGGTAGAATTAGACATGATGGTAGTACTTCCCCGGACGAGCTCTGCACATAAAGAGCTCTACTACCTACAACTAAACCAAGAACTTAAAAACGTTTTAATAGAATAAAGAAAACCGTTGTGTACATAATCAGCCTATAATGTTCCCACTGCTGGGACACACGCCTCCTCTCTGTGAGAGGGAGTGGGCCGTAATCCACCACCCGGACCCAGTGCGGGTTGGTAGATGTCACATCTTCGAATTTTTGGTTCTAGGACATGCCGATTTCCTCACGATGTTTTCCTTCACCGTTTTGAGAGCAGTGGTGATGAAATAATTTACACAAAGTAAAGCGCCTGTCCGGGTTCTAACCTACGCCACTGCCACCACTGCTCTCAGAAAAAAAACCATTGTGTATTACACTCAAAATAAAACAAAGCCTGTAAGAATACAAGCAATTGTTGAAACCATTAAAGAACGAAAGAATACAAATCAAAAGCCACGTACAACATACAGACTCGCGAGGCTTCTGCTCTGAATGACATTGCCACGTATAGATTAATAGATATAGGTAAAAAACATTTATTCAGTGCACACAGAAGACATAATACAACGCACAAAAGCACAATTAAATGATAACAAATTACATGAACAAGTATATGTAGAAAGAAAGTTAGAAAATATGTTTATTTGGGGTAACAGTTTGGCCCATCGTCGCAAGGTTGCCTGCTTGTCGGTCTTCTATAGATTGTACTTCGGAGAGTGTGCTCAAGAACTCCACGACCTCATTCCACCGGCCCCCTTCTATTATCGGTCATCTAGGCGCACTTCAGGTTACCATCCCTTCCTGGTGGCTATCCCACCAACTCGCACTAAGCGTTTCCAAACTTCTTTTATAATGCGCACAGCAAAGGAATGGAACTCTCTGCCTGCGTCTGTGTTTCCGAACGCATATAACCCTAATCTCTTCAAAGTGAGAGTGAACAGGCTTCTTCTGGGTAAGCTCGCTCCATCGTCGACTTTGTTTCTGTCGCCTCTGACATAGACTAAGGTCAAGAGCAAACCCATCACAAATAAAAAAAAAAAAAAAAACATAACGCAAAAAAAGAAGACAAACACGAAAGGACAATTTATATGCGTCACATCCACGCAAAATGGCCATCGCTCAGCATAATGCTGCGACCCTATGCAAGATGCTATGAAAGATGATCATCCAAGACCCTATGCCCTAGCGCTGAGTTTCAGTGATAGCCGGCGTTGACGTGATGACGTCAACTAGTGCACCATATTATTATAATGAGATGAAAATAACAGAATAAGAAATAAAATAAATACCATACCTATTTCTAAATGTTTATACATATATCATATTTAAAATGGCAATATTCCGTACCATCGGCAACGACTCAAGCAAGGTGCAACAACAAAAAAACAAGGTGCCAATAAAAAGGAACACATACTTAAAGAAATAGAGAGAAACAATGAAACTTCAAATCAAATCATGAATGTACAAGGTGCGGGATGCATCTCAAAGTTGCACCAAATAGGAGTCCAACTCAGCATGTGTCAGGCACATATACCTGACGTTGAAATATCAGCGGCAGGTACAGCAGGAGCGTCTGCAGGGATTTCGCAGAATACTGCGGAATCCCTGCAGAGACATATGGACGCGAGCAGACGAGATAAATTGGACGAAGTTACACGAAAAGGATCCAATCCGATGAAAAATAGCAAAATATGAGTTAAGTAACATACATACATAATTACATACATACATAAATTCACGCCTTCTTCCCATGGGGGTAGGCAGAAACTATAGAACGCCACCTGCTACGCTCCTTACATACTCCTTTTGTTTCGTTTACGTTCATACATCTGGTCATAGACGCACGCCGGTTGCGAGTACTACACACCTGACTTTTTTGAAGAACATCATTAATGAGGTCACTATATGTCTTTCTGGGGCGTCCCCTCCCGGCATTTCCACTCACATCTGCCTTGTAAATACCTTTTGTTAGTCGCCTTTCATTCATCCTCTCAACATGACCAAACCATCTAAGCATACTCTTTTCAATTTTTGTCACTACATCTTCCTTTAAACCGCATCGTGGCCTTATCCCATCATTATGTAAGTTAAGTCCAATTAATAAGCGCGAAGTGAAATTATGTAAGTATACCCGCAACTTATTTTATTATATATTCTACAGTAAAGTTTTGCATTTGAAAACGTTGTTCGTTGATGTGTTGATTGTGTTTTGATAAGGTATGTCTCAAGCTCAACAAATCACCACATCCCACATCGACGTTTGCTCACAGAGAGACACACATATATACACAGCCCGAAGCAAGCGATGGCAAACCATTCACGGCTTTTGTGAATAATCGGCCTGTAGGTAACGTTCCTACTACTGGGACGCAGGCCTACTCTCTGTGCGAGCGAGTAGGCCTCAATCCACTTCGCAGATATAGCACGAGTTGGTGCATATCACGCATGTCTGTACGTGGCTAAAAATAAGTGTTTTCAAATTAAATTAGATCAAATTGACGACCCCGTCTGCTCCTCGGCCTTATTAGAGACCAAGGAGTCGGCACGGCCCCTTTCGTGATGTCTTCATCTTCGTCTATGGGTGGTGCTGATGAGGTAAGGAACACATCAGCTGCTCCAAGGAACTGTAATGTGCAATAATGTTGTGTTAATAAAAAGTTATATTGATTACTTCAGTACGAGTGGTGACCTGGGACCACTACGGTTCCACCATAGTAATAATCAATTCATAGTACCTACTTAACATTAACCAATTGATCGCCACGTAAAAAAGCAAAAACGTGCCCTCGGCGCCAAGCTACGAATTATTCCTTAATATCTATCATGGAGTCGTGACCGTGGCGTGCTGGGCACATATTGGTCTGTCATCTATATATGACTGTGGCGGTCAAAAGGATAATCCTCAAACACATATATTTCAAAATTATATAGATATAACGGAGGATCACGCTAAGAAATTTGAGGTATTGTAGACTCTTAAACAACTGGAAGTAAACTTCTTGCAGGTGAAGCCGTATTATTTCAACATACATCTCGAAAAAACCCTAAACACTTACTTCCATCTTGGATCTTCGGTTACGCTGACCGCAGGTCTCCAAAGCACCGGGTCGAAGGACCAAGGTCTTCTTTTCAGCAACTTCCAGCTAAGACAGCGACCTGAAAACAAAGAAAATGGTGTAATAGAAATCGTCGTATTTTTATTTCTAAAATTACATGACCACGTGATCTCATTAGTATTGGGTTTAAACTGTGAAGTGTTTTTGTTTATACTTTTATTTTATGGTACTTTTTGCTTAAGTAAGTAAAATATGTGGAACTATTTTATTATTTAAGACCTTGTTTGTAAAATAAAGTAGTTTTGACGCCATATTTATAGTTTTCAATTAGGATATTATTTAGGTCATTATTTGTTTTACTATTTTAATAGTTTGTTATTTAATTAAGTATAAAAAGTTTACCCAATGTTTATATTTTTATCGTATTATTAAAATGTATTATGAGATTTTGTTTTTAAGTACATATCGCTTGTTGATCAATGTTAAAATTTTTGGCTCTTCTCCATGATATTGGATTTAATTTGTTTTATTATTTAAATAGTTTGTTAGTTAACTTAGTATGAAGTTTATTATATATATATATATATATATATATATATATATATATATATATCGTACTAATAAAATTTATTATGAGAAAAAAAGTCAAAAATCTTGATCAATGTTGTCTTGCACCTATAACTGCCAAGCACGTATATAAAGTCATTTATTATAATTAAGACGTCATTGTTACATAGGTACCACTTCCGACTATTTTAGCTGGGAAGAAGTGGCGCAACAAATTCTCCAAATATCCTACCCAAAAATAATATCTCTAAGGACCAATCCAATGACGTAAACGAAAAACGGAAAAAATTTAGAGCTACGGCATGTTACAGCAGCATTGAGACCGTTGTGCGAAAGAGATGTAAGAAGGAGGATACCCGCAATGCGGTGCAAAGCCGCGTGGCCTGCCCCAAATGTGCGCAGCCTTTATTGATTATAGGACACACCCATATTTGCATCCCCGCGCAACCCCCCGCCCTGCGTAACTTCTTTGTCCACCATTCCCTCCCTTGCCCTCCGCATCTTCGTTCGCTGCCCCAATGACACAATTTCCCACGCAATTCCCTTAAGGCGCTGACAAGACCCAATTGACCAAAATAGGCTTCTCTTAAGAAAACAAATTGTCAAATCCGTATAGTTTGTGGTAGCGGAAAAAAAATATGTTAATTTTGAACATTTTTCCCAGAACTTGGTTGTTACCAAAACACGTTTTGAAAAAAATCTCGATACAAACTAACGTTAAACTAACCTCTTGCCTTGAGTTCTAATCCAAAATATCTGCATTAAAAATCAACATACGTAACGTATTTAATTAATAACAAGAACGTCTTGTTTGAATACAGAACTTGGTTGTTTTTATTTTCGATTACTCATCTCAATTTTGAGTAATAGATAATTGCTTCATCTTTTGCAATACAAGCGTTGTGTCATCGCGCTTCTCTTTCTTTTTTACGCAATCTGACAGTGACCGCAGTTTGGGTATTGTCAGCGTCTTAAAATGCTTTGTTTTAGTAATATTTAATGAAATAGTCGAAAATGACACGATTTTTCCACTAATCTTTCTTAATATTATTAGTTTCTCTGCAATCAACATAATCGTATACATCACGTAGTAGATTTTGATAATTAGTTTTACAGTGGTTTTCTTTTTATTTTGACTGTGGGATTCACATCTGCATCCCGCAAACTCTTCCCTGACCCCCACGTCTCTGTTCCTTGCCCCAATGACGCACTGTTTGCACGAAATTCTCTTTAAATCCTTAGGTTTTTGTGAATTCAACGCAGGAGAGATGCCAATATATCAATATACGCTATGAAATTGTCAATTATTAACAAAATTTTAGTAACAAAATTTCTCCCCCATGCCCTCCTTGTTTCCCCTCTCCCCATGAACACTAAATTCTCTTATTATTGTTAGTTACTGTGCTTAACTTAATGACGCCCACATTTTTTCCATGAATTCATTAATTTCGAATTTCCCTTCTCATTTTGTCAAGTGTAACGTAATTCCACAAAATTTATATTTTATCACAGATTTACTCTTATCCGTTTAAATTTAAAAGAAGCACTGATTCACTTACCTTAGTTTCCAGTTCTGGGAGATGCGGTCCTGAAGCCCTTCAGAGCCCGGTGTCCCGGTAGTAGCTCTAGTACCGATGCGTCATGCACGGGAGACGTCGGAAGGCGCACAGCGGCAGTGCAGAGGTGGTCTAGGTGGTCTAAAAGAGAGCTAGCTGCACTGCGCAGGTCACACAGCAGCTGATCAATACTTCAATAAGAGGTATACGATGCAATTTTATTATGCCGTGTAATAAGAAGTAGACCTTCCGTAAAATTTATGTTTTGTGCCATACTGGGCAGTATGGCACAAAACATAAATTTTACGGAAGGTCTACTTCTTATTACCCGGCTGTACGACTGCAAAGACAGTGTTATGTTTTTCACGCGTATCTATACTGTGAAGGACCGAGGGTGACCGGCAGAAATTTAATTTTCGACTTAATTCAACATTATCATCTACCTAGCCATTTCCGTCGGCTTCCAGACTAACCGGATGTAGCTGCATGTGGATTCTGTAAAATTCTGTCAGTGTCATCCCACTGATGCTAGGGATTAACCAACCATTCATTACATTTATAATCATAATCGAGATTTTAATAATATTTGTATACTAATTCTATTGATCATTTTATATTACTTAAAAAATAGTAAGTATTTAAGTGTTGAAACGTTACTATTAAGGGTTTTTTTTTTAAAATAAAATAGCAATACAGAAATTCAGTCAGAAACTCCATTTGTTTTTTTCTTATTCCAAAATTTCGCAGCCGCCATCTTGCTTTTTGGATATGACCTCACTATCGGCTTTAACACCCCTGAAAACCATGAAAACGACACCCATGATGAAAAATTTAAACATTTTTGCAGCCGCTATCTTGCTTTTTAGATTTGACCTCACTATCGGCTTTAACACCTCCGAAAACCATGAAAACGACACCCATGATGAAAAATCTGAAAATTTCCGCAGCCGTCATCTTGCTTTTTAATTTTGACCTCACTATCGGATTTAACACTCCCAAAAACCATGAAAACGATACCCATGATGAAAAATCTGAATATTTTTACAGCCGCCATCTTGCTTTTTAGATTTGACCTGACTATCGGCTTTAACACCCCCGAAAAACGTGAAAACGACACCCATGATGAAAAAAAAAATCTTGCAAGGGTCGGGACGCCAAGGTCTTCGCGAGGGACCTCGGCGGCGAGGTCGGAATGTCGTTTGTGTTTGTGCACTGTACTCGTGGCCCTACTGCTTTCCTGGAGTAGGGTAATGGGGTCATCAGGGTCACGCCCCGCGGTCGCGTGCCGTCACGACAAATATAGAATAATCTATCTATCTCTTTCTCTCGCCTGGCCGTTGCGAGGAAGGCGCTCGCGATGCACTTCAGTCCGCTGTCCACACGCTTATTGCGTAGGTACACGCGTATTTCCTAATACCGTGCAAGTCGCCACATGCCCTCCCCGTGCCGCCATTGTGCGAACTTAATTATTGTTTAGGGATTTCGTTCCCAATGTTATTCATGTGTTGAGAGTGGAAACTGTTAACAGAGTGTTTTACACCCAAGTATACTTTATAACTGAAAAGGTGGTTTCCCAAAGACAAACTCCCCTAAAACGTTCCCATTCCAGAAAGCTGAAATGTTTCATGAGCCTGCAATGCCTTGGCACCCTTTTATTTTTTTTTTTGATGGGAAATCATCACATAACTTCTCCCGCTCTAGGCGGAGCGGGAGGGTGTGTCAGATTCTTACTGACTTAAACCCACCCGTATTCCTTCCGTTGCCTGTGTTGCCAGGGGCCTCGGTAACCCATTAGTACCTACCCGCGACTCCGGCAGGCATCGGCCCTAGTGGACCCCTTTTTTTTTTGCGTGGGAAATCGTCAAATAACTTCTCCCGCACTGGGCGGAGCGGGAGGGTGTGTCAGACTCTTACTGACTATAACCCACCCATGTTCCTTCCGTTGCCTGTGTGTTGCCAGAGGCCACGGTATCCCTTTCGGACTTTCCCGCGAACCCGGCAGGCATTGGACCTAGCGGACGCCTACACTTGTGCTGACATCTCTTTGAGGCGCGCGTGGAACACAACGTGCTGTCGTCCCGGGCCTGGTCCTTATCTGACGGCGAGCTCCCATTGCTCACCGTCCGCTAGCCCGCGCCTACAATGGCCGGGAATCGGCCTTGGATTACCTATTTGAACCCTCAGTTTGTTTCGCAATTTCTTCTCAGGGACAGTCAGATAGGAAATGTCGACCCTAACTAGCTTATTTTTGAACTGAAAACTTCTTTAGGCGCGATGAGCGATTTTTGATAGAGGAAAAACTTATGGATTCGCGTTACCGACATGCCCACGCTGACATGCTGTAGGTAGTAGTAGTCTGTAGGTACCTAAGTGAAGTTAAATTTACCACTTGTAAATTTAACTTGTGTATACTATGCATTGTTTATATTGTGTTTTAGATATTAATTATTTTATTGAAGTGAAAATTGCTTTAGGTGCCTTGAGCGATAAGTTATATAGCATTTTTTTATGTGATGTATAAAATTGATTCCGATATCCTATTTACTGAATAAACAATTTAATTTTATTTATTTAAATATTTCTGGACGGTACAGTTCTTTTACAGCTGTAACTTTGCTCTCTGCAACGCAATTGTATCTTTATTTTAACGAATATAAAGATCACTGTGATTTTGACATACTTGTCAGTGACAGCAACCCTATTGTAACGAGAATAAAGATCACTTTGATTTTACAGTGAGGAAAAAAACTGAAAGCACTACCCTTTTTTTTGTTCCGGGGTGAAAAATCCCTAAGGATGTCCTCCGCCCTGAGGCGGGCGGAGGGATCTGTCGGACTCTTAATACTGATTAAAAACCACCCCGGTGTTCCCTCCCACTGCACCGGGGATCATGGGATCTTGTGCGACTTCCACGATCCCCGGCTGCCAACCCACCTCAGGAAAGAACAGTTCACTTTTTTTTGTTCCTGGGTGGAAAATCCTCATGGATGTCCTCCGCCCCGGAGCAGGCGGAGGGGTCTGTCAGACTCTTACTGACTAAAAACCACCCCGGTGTTCCCCTCACACACTTGCACCTGGATCACGGGATCTAGTGCGACTTCCGCGATCTCCCCCCAACTTGACGACGCCCAATAATTGTATAGGTACAAAAGCTTTTCGTCTGCACTGATAGAATTGTAACTTACTAACGGTCCTCGTGTCCAGTAACTGTGTTGTAGGGTACAGATAAATAGTCGCTCCATGTAAAATACTCAACTGCATCCAGTTAGACAAGAGCCTAGCATAGTTGGGAAAAGGTTGAAATTAAATATTTATCATTGATTTTATTTGTTTTTTTCAAAACCATAACAAAACTCATTGTGTCATTTTACTGACTATAATGATACTGAAAACATCCTTATAAAGACCTAAACACACGATCACACACCCACACTGTCAAGGTGGACTGTATAGGTATCTTGAATTAAACTTCAGGCTTCTTGTTTCTTGTTTTATTTTCGTTCCCAGGACTGGTTAGCTGCTTGGCTGAGTGACGACTGACGACTTTGCAGCTAACCGCCCTCTTTTTATTCCCGTCCGCGCGCTTTTTTTTTTTTTTTGTATCTCATCTCGTAGTTGACCTTGAGAGGTCGTGACTACTTAACCGGACTTTCTTGTGGCTGCCTTAAGCGAACTCAAAGCCTCCAGCCAGGGGCGAATTACTTATAATACTAAGCGACTGCACGCTAAGGGCACCCCCTGTGGGGTATGGACCTCGGCTTAGGGCGTCGCTGGGGAGGACAGCAAGGTGGGACAGGCTGGATCTGAACAGTATTATTATTATTAATCGGGGAATTTAAAACTACAGGCTCAGCTGCGGCGCGGGCTGGCGCTTCGTCGAGCAAGGGTCGGGGGGGACAATTACGTCGGGGTTTACGCGAGGGACCTCGGCGGCGAGGTCGGAACGTAGGTCGGTGTGTTTTGTGCACTGTACTCGTGGCCCTACTGCTTTCCTGGAGGAGGGTAATGGGGTCATCGGGGTCGGTGAGAGTATGCCTTGGACGGCGAATAGAGCTAATGGTGGAGGGCCTATAACTGGCGGCCTGCACAACCAGAGGGTTGCGGTGGGTGGTGGCGGAGTCGAAGAAGCGCTTTGTGATGCGCTTCATGAACTGCTCCCGACTTTGCAGCTAACCGCCCTCTTTTTATTCCCGTCCGCGCGCAGTGTGAGCGGGCGTAAGTAGCGGGTGGGGTGCGGCGGTGGGGAGCACGACTCACCAATCAGAGCGCGTATTTGCTCGTGGTCGTGTCGGGCGCTGTCGACAGGTTTATACTTGTCGGAGTCGTGTTCCCTACCACCTTACAATAATACCACGTGCCTTAACATGTATGACTAGGGTCCTAATTAATTCCTAATTTAAAATCGTTTTTTATTGTTTAAACTTAAATCTAAACCTTAACTAACATTAGTGTAAGCTTCGTCGTCCGTAACACATACTACATCTAGTAACATTCGTCTTGCATATTTAACCTCATCGGAAAACTTGAGATTGGAGATGCCGATGCATTCCACCAGTTTCTATGATAAATCTTTTACGGTTCAAGCAGTACGGTTGTGGAATGCCTTGCCCGTGTCGATAAGGCGTGCTCAATCTTTGTCCATTTTTAAAATTATGGTAAAAAACACACTATCTCTCTCCTTAAACATATATTTTTATTTTTCTCTGTTCTTTGCACCTGTTTTGATTCTTAGCGCTAGTTTTATGATTAATTATTATTGAATATATTATATAGATAATTTTAATATATTCTATGTATGTATGTATTTATTGTATATATGTGAATGGTACACCACATACTACCTGCAGTATTGTCTCTCCTATCCCCCCTAATCCATCCAAAGGTTGTCTTTAAAAGATCGCTTTTAGCGATAAGACCGCCCATTGTGTCGCCCTATGTAAAATTTCTACATTTATAGCTGTAATTTTTATGGTGTACATAATAAAGAGTATTCTATCTTAACCTAGATATTAATATAAAAATAAATAAAACTATAAAATGTCGTATGATTCCTTACTACAGCGGGCGTAAGCGCGCTTAGGACATAATTTAATATGAAAATGTAAAGGGGTGAGATCTGAAACACAGGCCCCGAGCCTAGCTTACGCACCAGTCTACCACGATATGTACCTGAATTTGTGTATATTTATCGAATCTTACCGATGTAAAATAATTTATATATATTGTGGTGAGAAAGTAGAGTTGATTGATTGACTATATTGTTTATATTACTGATATAGGTTTATTAATCTACGTTTTCAGGACGGTCAAACATTTACAGTGTTATAGGGTAACTGCAAAAACTGAGTCAAATCCCTTGCAGGATGCCAGACGGGACTGCGCGCGTCGATAGTTTTAGTGATGAGGAAGTCACGCTACTATATTTACACTAGTTGTCCATACAACTTAGTCGACACAATCGGTGCGAGCGTAGCTTATCCCGCGTCCCGCTTGGGATTCGCTGCAGTTTGACCAGATCTTAGTCAAAATAAAATAATTATTATAAGGATGAGAGAACACAAATCAATAAAAATGGTGTTATCACTTTATAATAAATAAATAGAAAATATACGGTCTCCTCTGCTCCTCATTGAACTCCAGAAACTTGCCCGAGCATAGTTATTGATGTCGGGAACTCAGCGGGATTCATCACCGGTGAGGATGATGAGAGACTCCACCAGGGAACTGCAAAGCGAAATAAATTTATGTTAATAAATAGTTTTACTGAGGGCCTGAGGACTTATATTGCACTCACGGACACAACACTCTCCAAAGACACACATAGCACATCTTTTGTTTTGTATATCAATTTCATCTCAATACCTGGAGCTTTTTTTTTCATATTTTACAATGTTGTACTACGTAAGTGCAGCTTAATATTGTAATTTTAAGGGTGTGAGCCTGGAGATCTGTAATACAGGTCCCAAACCCAGTATAGACTCCAGCTCTCACAAAGTCGTGGAGGCGATCGGCGGCAGAGACCTCTCGCGTCCGGCCCTGGTTCAGGCCATGGTACGGAGCGAGAGGGCATGGGCAGCCGTCACCTCCTTCTGCGAAGCAGTAATGCTCGCGAAGGAGGAGGCGGGACGGTTGAGGGAAAGGCAAGTTTGGCACCCTCTCGCCCCTAGCCGCCGTAGGAGACGCCCAGGGCGTCGGGAATCCCGGGCGGATTTCCGGCCACCGTAGGCGCGGGCTTGCGGACGGTGAGCAATGGGTAGCTCACCTTCCGGTAAGGACCAGGCCCGGGTCGACGGCGCGTTGTATTCCACGCGCGCCTCAAAGAGATGTCGTCAGCACATAGGTAGGGGTCCACTAAGGCCGATGCCTGCCGGGGTCGCGGGAAGGTACTTATGGGTCACCGAGGCCCCCGCAACACAGGCAACAGGAAGGAATACGGGTGGGTTTTAGTCAGTAAGAGTCTGACACACCCTCCCGCTCCGCCCAGAGCGGGAGAAGTTATTTGATGATTTCCCACCCTCAAAAAAAAAAAAAAAGCTCTCACAAAGGTTTGAATCTGCCTGTAACCTAGATACTATACCAAATTGTACCTTTTGAGAGAAATAAACTACTACTCCCTCTCACAGAGAGGAGGCCTGTGTCCCAGCAGTGGGAACAATATAGGCTGATTATGTTAAACTATTATCATTATTATTATTATTATTACTTCAAGATTCGAACTAAATATTACATGGTGTTGGATGCCTGCTGCAAGGACACACGCCTTACCAACGAGGAGGTATATGGTTACCCAGTAACTGGGTTGTGGAGGTCAGATAGGCAGTCGCTCCATGTAAAATACTGGTATTCAGCTGCGTCCGGCTACACTAAAAGCCGATCCCAGCATAGTAGGGATAAGCTAGGCAGATAATATAAGCAGTAGTGGCCCACTGGTTGAGGTCGTGAACCAAGACTTTGTACAATTTATTTTATCAGCACTGCACTGCTCTGAAAACGGTGACGGAAAACACTGTGAGGAAACCGGCATGTAAAAATTCAAAGACATCTGACATCCATCAACCCGCATTGGGCTCGCGTGGCGGATTACACCCCACGCCCTCTCACAGAGAAGAGGTTTCTTCTATTGCAAAGGAGATCTTGGTAGTTCAAGAACACTTAAATTAATTTGCAGAAAAATAAGCTAAAACTCAAAACTCAATCTCAAAGCATTTATTTCAATTAAACCATTTACAGGCACTTTGAATTGTCAAGGAGTCGGTCAGTTAGAAAAATATGAAGCTAGTTGCCCATTCCAAAGCGTAGTAGGTTCCTATGGAGAAAAACGGGCAAGAAACTCCATAGACACTCTTTTAAATTATATTGTTAGCTACATAAAGATTAGTATAAATCGTGTTGAATTTATAACTAAATGTGAGGACGAAGAAAAAAAAAACGCGTCCATAGTAGCAAAATAACAAAAAAAAAACTCTTAGGTACCTCCATTTTTAGCATGAAGGACCAAACCTTCTCGCCGACTGCGTGACGCTCCTGGGCCGCCAGAAACCTGGAAATAATACAAAATAACTATTTTAGGAATTCGTTTAATATAAATCTACCTACATTATTGATGTTCAAGATGGTATTTAACAGGGGTGTATTCATGTTCAAGTCAAGTAATTTTCAGGATATCAAGTGTTCACATGGGTAAATTATTCTAGTATATCCCTATTCATGTGAGCAGTGGTGGTCCAGTGTTATCGGCCGCGACTTACGAGTTGTAGGTCGTAGGTTCGAACCCGGACAGGCGCTTTACTTTGTGTAAATTATTTCATCACCACTGCTCTCAAAATGGTGAAAGAAAACATCGTGAGGAAACCGGCATGTCCTAGAACAAAAAAATCGAAGACATGTGACATCTACCAACCCGCACTGGGCCTGCGTGGTGGTTTACGGCCCACTCCCTCTCATAGATAAGAGGCCTAAAATGCCTAACCTAGCCTATAATGTTATTTTATGTGTCTCCCCTCCATCCATATCCCTGACTCCTTTGCTCGTGTCTATAAATAGGCCAATGGGGTGAAAGTATGACGTAATACTTTTATCGATTGTAAAACCGTACCTTTGTTTTACTCCGCCCCCGGCGGCCTCCCTACCCCCTTCTCTCAGCGGCCTACCTGCCTCCTCCATCCGGCGGCCGGACCCCACCGGGGTCACACTTAGGATGGAATGGTTTCCCAAAAATCTTAAATTATTTCTGTTTGACTCACTTACTGGTTACTCAATAAACATAAGTTAATTCAATGAAAATATAACGAAGTTAGTTAATGCACCAGGCAAAAAGTGTTATGCAAATTGACTAGACCAGAATGTCGGTATATTGTCAAAGAAGTTAAAAAGAAATACTGTGACACTTACCTTCGTCATAAGCCCTGGGTCACGTGGCTGGAACCTCGGAGGCAGCTCGAAGGACCAGGACAAATCCATCTTGCACGGCAGACGGCGGATGGCGCACTGCGGCACTGCGGTTATAGGACAGAGGAAGTCTAGAAAAAGCTAGCTGCACTGCGCAGGTCACGAGCAATACTTCGATGCGAGATAACATACGATGCAGTTTTTTATATTTGTCCGAATTAGCATAGTTGTTTTTGCTGTAACTAGCGCCATCTATGGACAAAAGTTTTTCGTTTTTAACGCCATCTATGGGTGAATGCAGGTACTAATTGTAGGGAAGATAGGGTGCATTCGGTAATGCAGTTCGGTGATGCTGATGCTGTAAAACAGTGACTGCCATTATCGTATGAGTAAAAAAACTGACAGATGTCATTGAATACGATTTATAACTAATCCAGTTAGTTAGGTACTCAAAGAATGGGAGATCTTGCCCACATTTGCTCAAATATTTATCATTCTAATGGTTTACTTCTCAAATTATAGTTATTATTACCTAAAATAAAAATGTCTTAAATGTGTGCTGCACATCACAGACGTCCCTCCCTAAGTCTACTTATCCCTAATAAAATCGCCAAAAAATAAGTATAACTGTTTAAAACCACTGCGGTCATGCATAGCTGTACTCAGTACTGAGCCCGTGTAGGCGATTAAGAAGCACTATGTTTCACAGAGAGGAGGCCTTTGCCCCAGCCGTGGGAAGATCATAGGCTGATTATATTTGTGCTCATGCATAGCTGTTGTCACTGAAGACCGCTTCAATAAACAGTCTTGCAGTTTGATCTTACAGACACAACCCTTAGCTCGTAGACTCGTCTTCCGTGTCATGAGACTCCTGCCAAACCATCTGATTCAGAAAATGAATTTGTTTTGCTCGTTTTATTGTACCCCACTTGTCCTTAATTCAAAACTATTTCATTATTTAAATATACATACTCGTACATTGTATAGGACAAGAAATAAATTGCTATTGTGGCGGCATCTACATCGTCGCATGCGTACTCCGCATCACACTGACGTTATGCAAAATCCTGCATCGCGCAAGCTAAGTTTACCGCGCAACTAGCATTTATACAACGTTCACCAGACACAACACCCGTGTGGTCGGAGGATTCTCACTTTCCTATAGAGGACGAGTGGAATTAACACCCTGTTCCTCATACATTTATACTAGGTACATGTTTTTTTTTTTTTGTGGAACGGAACACAACCTAGAAACGCATCATCTTGTGCAATGCCGGAAGTGATATAAAAATACATGTGAACAAACATAATTCCTACCAAACTGTTTGAAATCCCACTAAGGTAAGTAAGTGTGTTCTGCTTGAATAAAGCAGACTAAGAGAGATGTACTCGTAAACAAAACTTTTTTTACCAACAAGCAGTAGTTGAATTTAATACTTTTGTTGGGTCTTTTCATCATCTTCTGTCTGCCTTTTCCCAACTATATTGGGGTCGGCGTCCAGTCTTACCGGATACAGTTGAATACCAGTATTATTCATGTAGCGACTGCCTATCTGACCTCCACAACCCAGTTACTGGGTAACACGATACCCCTTGGTAAGACTGGTTGTCAGACTTTCGAGCTTCTGACGACCAGTAACGACAGTCAAAGATCTACAAATGACAGCTGGGACCAACGGCTTAGCGTGTTTTCCGAGGCACGGAGGGATCTTGGTATGTAAAGATGGTCACCCATCCACGCACCAACCGCGGCAAGCGTAGCTTAACCTGATCGATTGACCCGTGCGGCTGTTATTATTTAGCCACAAGTCCCTCTTTTATTGAGTATTTTATGAAGTAAAAAAAAAAATGTGCTTATTACCAATTCTCTCAGTCACCCTCTTACTAGCTCGAGAATAGTGTCTCTCACATTCGGGCAAAATCAGAAAGGAAATATTGAGGTTTTCAAAAATAAAACGACCTTATTTTCCTTAACCTAATTTTGATTATAATTATATTAAATGGTGTCAAGTCTACTAATAAGTATGTATTTTTATAAGAATAATATTCCTAACCTAAGCGTATAAAATACGGCACTTAAACACTTAATAGCATAGACAAAAGCCCTAATATCTTTTAACCACGTCCTTCTGTATCCCAGGTCCTCGGTTTTCTAAGACTTGGGATTCGCCAGAGCCTCGTTGGTTGAATCAGCAGGGTGTGCCGCGGGCAGGTGAGGTTGACTTTGGCTCTTCAGGTGTTGGTAGAGACACTTACACCCCATCGGTGGACGCTCAAGTGGAGTCATGGCTGGTTGAAAGTGAACTGAATTTCATATGCCTTTTGAGACGAGTGGTTGATGCAAGGCCTGGAAAATAGAACAATTACTTATTTATATTTACAGAGCAGAGTTGTAGGTCGAACCCAGACAGGCGCTTTACTTTGTGTAAATTATTTCATCACCACTGCTTTAGAAACGGTGAAGGAAAACATCGTGAGGAAACCGGCATATCCTAGAACCACAAAAAAAAATCGAAGACATGTGACATTTACCAACCCGCACTGAGCACGCGTGGTGGACTATGGCCCACTCCCTCTCACAGAGAGGAGGCCTGTGTCCCAGCAGTGGGATCATTATAGGATGATTTTGTATTTATTTATATTTAATACGGTAGCTTCTGCCCGTGATTTCATCCGCGTGAAATTTCGGCCCCTGACCCACCGCGTCGCGTCGCATCGCCCGCCCGCGTTATTACTTCGTTATAACTTAGAGTTCTTTCTGACTATTGTTCTTTTGGCTCATCTCCCAAGGGTCGTAGCGTGATGTTAAATAGCCTTTGACCTTTCTCAAGAATTGGGCTATAAAATGCAAAAAGAATCATCCAAATCCGATTTTAAGTTCCAGAGATCATCGCGCATCATCTTTCGATTTTACCCGTGTTTTTATTGGCTAATTTGAAAAAAAAAACATAAACAAATATATAATATTTATATATTGCATCTGCGAATACAAACAAAGGAGGGGAAGGTTTTTTTTTAAATAAATTATAACAATATTGATAACAAATCAAAGCTAGTAATTAGTCAATTCCATATATCAATAAAACTAAAAAGCTTGAAATAAAACAAATTATTAAAAAAACAAAAAACCCGACTGCAAAAACACATAACTGAAAAGAGAGAAACAAGTTTTATAATCTATAGAATTTTGGTATCGCCGCGGGGAAAAACCAATAACCTGAAATATGGTGTAACTTTTGCCCGCCTGCGATACCAAAATTCTATAGATTATATAATGCTTGTTTTTCTCTTTTCAGTTATGTGTTTTTGCAGTCGGGTTTTTTGTTTTTTAAATAATTTGTTAGCTTTTATTTTATGGTCTTTCGATATAGACACCCATCACGTCTGTCGCGTGAAAGTCAAAAAGTGTTACCGAGGCCCCTGGCAACACAGGCAACGGAAGGAATACGGGTGGGTTTTAGTCAGTAAGAGTCTGAACACCCTCCCGCTCCGCCCAGAGCGGGAGACGTTATTTGATTATTTCCCACGCAAAAAAAAAGCCATACACGTCTGCAGAGTTTAGGTAGTTAACTTAATTTGACCCTGTATTTATTGAAAACATTACCTCCATCTTTGATCCAAGCTGCGGAATTGCTGCATGCTGGACTTCTTCACGACACCCACGACGATCCCAAAGACCTGAAAAAGTACAATAAAATACAACTTAGAAAGCTGTTTTATAAAAGGCGGAGTGGCAGGGGAAATATAGAATCCCATTGGTCATCGTCTTCGCTCCCCTTCAACGTTAATGTCATTTCACCCCTAAGATCTACAGCCGTGCTAATCTTAACCAATGAGGTTAGAGAATGACGTCACACTTTTATTGATTTTAGAAACACGCCCACTTCATACATTTCACCCCAGCTCCCCCGCTACTGTTGACTAGGTTTTCATGAATAAAATTCTAAAATAAAATAACTCTTTATCAAACAATGCATTTTGCACTCAAGCCCTAAACTCTTCATTAAGTGTTACGTCATAAATTCTTAATTAATTTTAAAAAGAACATATAATACATAAAACAGGAGATCCACCGATGTCGGGAGGTTCAAGCTACCGGTGGCCTGGGCTCCCGAGAAAGGTACTCCTCACGATACGGGCCGTATCGCGGAATACTGCCTTCTGAAGGAGGCCCTTGCTCCAACCGCCTAACGAGAACCTCGCGAGTTGCTGGTCGAGGTTTTCTCCATATGATTAGGTAATGCATTATTATTATTATTAGGAAAATTGATATTGTATCAACAGTTAGGAAGAAATACTGAATCATTTACCTCCATCTTGAACTCAGAGACACGCTGCAGAGCCCGGTGCTGGCTCGAAGAACCAACTCGTCTTGCACGGAACACGGCGGGTGGCTCACTGGCTGGATGAACAAAGGAAGTTTGAAGTCTAGAAAAAGGCTAACTGCACTGCGCAGGTCTCAGCTTGGCGATCAATACGAGTACTTCGATTTGATATGCATACGACCTACTTACGTTATGCAGTTTGTTATCGCTGAGACGTTCTGAGTTCAAGCGAAGAATTAAATGTAAAATCCAATAAGTACCCGTTATAATATTCGTGCACCTTACACCTAATTATTTATTTAAATATATAATAATAATAATAATGTATTTATGTGTTGATTTAACTTACTACTTATTTAAACATTTCTGA
Source organism: Atethmia centrago (assembly GCA_905333075.3). Taxonomy (NCBI): domain Eukaryota; kingdom Metazoa; phylum Arthropoda; class Insecta; order Lepidoptera; family Noctuidae; genus Atethmia; species Atethmia centrago. Next base: position 13,080,076 of record HG995396.1, on the reverse strand, counting down.
TAATAAGATAAAAAAACTAATCATAAATGTTAACTAAACTTAAGGCGCAGACAAGACCCATTGACCAAAATAGGCTTCTCTTAAGAAAAAAAAATTGCCAAATCTGTATAGTTTGTGGTAGCGGAAAAAATATATGTTAATTTTGAACATATTTCCCAGAACTTGGTTGTTACCAAAACACGTTTTGAAAAAAAATCTCGATACAAACTAACGTTATAATAATAATAATAATAATAATCTTTATTGGAACAAAAACACATTTTACAAATTGATTGCGTACGTAAATAGCCACATTAGTTACGAAACTGTGTCGCAGCTATTAACGCCCACCTCCAAGAGGGAGACACAGCGTTCCAGTACAGAGAAAACAAATAAAATAAAATAAAATAAAAATAAAATTAAAGACGTTAAACTCCTTACCTTGAGTTCTAATCCAAAATACATAAATTATTATGCATTAAATATCAACATACGTTACGTATTTCATTAATAACAAGAACGTCTTATTTGAATGCAGAACTTGGTTGTTTTTTATTTTCGATTACTCAACTCAATTTTGAGTAAATAGATAAATTGCTTCATATTTTTCAATAAATTACAAGCGTTGTGTCACAGCGCTTCTCTTTCTTTTCTATATAATCTGACAGTGACCGCGGTTTAGGTGTTGTCAGCAACAAACTAAAATATAGCGTCGAAAAATATTATAATATTTTTATTTTAATCAAAATATTAGTCCTCGAGACCAAATATCGGCCATGGCGACCAATCTGGGGACACGAACCTTCGGTGCGGGAGTATTGTCTCTCCTTCCCCTTTATTCCATCCAAAGGTTGTCTTTAAAAGATCGCTTTTAGCGATAAGACCGTCCATTGTCACCCTATGTAAAATTTCTACATTTATAGCTGTAATTTTTATGGGGTACAGAATAAAGAATATTCTATCTATCTATCTATCTATCTATCTATATTATAGTGCACAAGTGTGTGCGCAGACGCAGATGCACTCTCTCTTCCCCCACTCTTATAGTCCGATGGCGCGGCAATCCAACACGATCACAGAGAGATCAGGCGCAGGGCCAACGGCGTAACGTACTTTCCGAGGCACAGGGGTATAACATCGCCAATTTCCAAACTCCTAATGGAAAAACCCAATAACACTTTGCCACCCAGGAATCGCACCCAGGACCTAGCAGTCGCGTTTGCAACGACAAGACCAACGGGGCAGTCTAACAACAACTGACACACTTTATCAACAAAGACCATTAATAGGTAAAACAAAATATGGGTTTAAGAATTACAGACACGTAACTATAGTCTCTTTAAATCACGGATTTTTAAAGCAGGGTTAAGGCTTTAAAACCAGTAATGCTGCGAACCAGTAATGCTCGCGACGGAGGAGGCGGGATGGTTGAGAGAAAGGCGAAAAAGAAAATTTCGCGCCCTCTCGCCCCTAGCCGCCGCAGGAGATGCCCTGAGCGTCGGGAATCCAGGGTGGATTTCGGCCACCGTAGGCTTGCGGCCGTAGGCTTGCGGTGTCCCACGCGTGCCTCAAAGAGATGTCGTCATCACAATTGTAGGGACCCCCTACAAGGGCCGATGCCTGCTGGGGTCGCGTGAAAGTCCAAAGGGTTACCGAAGCCCCTGGTCACACAGGTAACAGAAGGAATACGGGTGGGTTTTAGCCAGTAAGAGTTTGACACACCCCTTTCCGCTCCGCCCATAGCGGGAGAAGTTATTTGATCATTTCCCACCCAAAAAAAAAGAAGGAAAATGGGTTAAGACTTCCTGAATGAAAACTTATGGTGTGTCTAGAACAGCCGATTTAGACTGGTTAACTCATGTATTCACCGCCACTCTGGCATATTTTCAACCTACATTCTTGAACCTTTTCATCCTGCAGCTTTTTGTAATCAGAATATTCACTTAGAAACATGTTCTACAACCAAAAATTCGAAAACATGTGACATCCATCAAACCGCACTGGGCCCTCGTAGTTGATTATGGCCCATTCCCTCTCACAGAGAAGACTGTCACGGAGGAGGATGTCCCAGCAGTGACAACTTTATAGGCTGATTATGTTTACCGGTTACCCCTGGTGTAATAGATCACTAAGATAAGTCAAGATTTAAGACCTGCACCTCTGATACTTTCTGAGTATGATTTTATTATTAGGGTGCAGCCTACCTATCACATATGATCACCATGTCGATTCATGAAACCAGTGAAAGATGACCAGGGCTGCGTTGAATTACAGCTATTTAGCAGAAGGTACTCGTACAGTCTCACCAAGAAGTATCGTGTTACCCAGTAACTGGGTTGTGGAGGTCAGATAGGCAGTCGCTCCATGCAAAATGCTGGTATTCAGCTGAATCCGGATAGACCAGAAGTCGACCCCACCATAGCTGGCAAAAGGCTAGGCAAATGATGGTGCAGAAGAGAGCAATAAAACGAAAACCTTATCACATTTTTTTTATTGTAACTGTGTTACAGAGTATGTACAAGCTTAATTTGATCCTATAAGTAACAGACACCAACTAGTTTATAGAATTTTGCTGAAGATTGGTACTACATAATAATGAACTTATTTTTATAGAGATAACTGCATTACATTAATTTTTAAATTAAATGCAGTTTACCTGCTGGAGGAGCTCCGTTCAGGCGGATCCAAGTCTTAGGTAAGGAAGAAGCTCAAAAGACCAGGTTGTCTCAAAAAATTGTCAAATGACAATTTGAAAAGGAGAGGATGATTTGATCCTCTCCTTTTGTATCCGCTCCTACCGTATTTGACCATCGTGCGCATCTTCAGTAAGGTTTCGAGTCTCATTATCAAAACCAACGTGTATTCTGATATCTCTCAATGTATTTAATTTTTTCTTAGTTATTCAAGAGTACGTGAAACAAGCTTTGTCGTTACTCGTATCCTTGTCGGGGCAAATATCAGTAACATTTCAGTAGTAAGTTACTCATATTATGCCTCGTTATATAAGTATATGCACTGTCACTGGTTTACAAGGTGGCAGTGCGTATACAAGATTATCTACGCAACCGAGGATAAGTTGGTTACAAAACCTCATATGTGGAGATTCGTCAGAGCCTCGTCGGTAATTCAGCAGGGTGTACCACGGGAAGGTGAGGTTGACTTTGGCTCTTCAGGTGTTGGTAGAGCCACTTACACCCCATCGAGCAGGGTCATGTGTGACTTGGTTGGAAGGCTGCAGACTGCAGTGTGTTGGCTGTGGTTCGACGAGTGTATGACGCTGTTTGTCTACCAGAGACCTGAAATAGGAAAAAACGACGTTATGGTAAAGAAGTTAAGCTAACGTGTCTGTTGAGATGTGTTCGATCCCCAGGTCGGGCAAAGTGTTATTGGGTTTTATTCATGAGGAAATGCACTTCTGAGGAAATAAAAAACGCCACTGATGCTGCAATTGATGTGGCCACATACTGAGCCCAACTGATCTGGCATAATATCTAGAATATTTTTACCTTTGCTATCGACACGAAAAGAATAAGATGAAGATATTGACAGTAGTTGCATAGAGTCTGCATTTGTGGCCATAGCGTTGCCCTTAATATGTAGGACTAAAAATGTTACTGGCAAATTGTGAGTACCTAGCATTTTTTTTTTTGGTTAGTTGATGTGGAGATACAAAAACTTACCTCCATCTTTTATCATGGTATACACGGTGCACTCAGCTGCAGCGGCGGTGTCGGCCCAAAGGACCCACTTCTCTGACTGCAAACTGCTGCCATCTGCGATGCTGGCTATGAACGGCAACTTGAGATGCCTTCAGAGACTTGTGGATGCTCGTCCATTAGGAACCTGAAAACGTTTAACAATGATATTTGAGAAAGTCCACAACAATCGTGTCTTTGTAAACGTACCACCTAAGTTCAGATTATGGAATGCAATAAATATATTGAGTATTGAGTTAAGTTGCATAATAATTAGGGGAACACGAACACACGATAAATATTGTATAATTTCAATGAAATGATAACAATATGACAGTGCTATAAAATGACTTTTATTGATCGTAGAATCACACTCTTAGCTCAGATTTCAACCCGATCTTCATTGGACAGTCCTGATATTTCTTCTCAAGTAATAATCTGTCTAGCCTTTTCCCTACTACATATATCGGTGTCGGCGTACAGTTTAACCGACTGCAGCTGAATACCAGTATTTTACGTGGTGCGACTGCTTATCTGACCAAAGATCTCTCGATCTGTCAAAGATTCACGAATGACAGCCGAGACCAACAGCTTAACGTGCTTTCCGAGGCACGGAGAGGTCTTAGTATGTAAAGATGTTCATCCATCCACTGACCAACCGCGGCAACCATAGGTTCACCTGATCGATCGACCCGTGCGGCAGTCATTATTTAGCTACAAGCCCCTCTTATCTGATATTCCTTCACAAGTTTTGAGTTAAAAAGTAAAGCTAATTGACTAACCGTTAATCGGAATCCTCGGATAGGCGGTACTGCGGGGCTGCAGAGCCTAGAGCCCCGATGTGCGGCTCGAAGAATCGAAGAATCAGGTCGTGATGCACGGCACACGGCGGTTGGCGCACTGCGGCATTGCATAGAGGGAGTCAAGTCTAGAATTGTCTAGCTGCACTGCGCAGGTCACGATCAATACTTTGATGTTGAATTCAGTTACTTTGCTGCTTGATAGCTTAACATCACCCTTTGTTTCCCCGAAGGTTCGGCAGAGTGAGAGTGCACATAAACACACCCATATGCCGCCAGTTATGTTTAAGTCCCATGTAATAGGGCGCGAGCCTGTTGCCATAAAACGGCCACAAATTCAGACTCCGGGTTGCTACTGAGAAATTCCAGATAGAAAAACCCAGTAACACTTTGCACGACCTGGGAATCGTACCCAAAACCTTATGCTCAGCAGTAGCGCTTGCTGCCATTGGACCAACGATGCAGCTACTTGATAATGTAGCAATATTGCGGAGATGAAAGTCTATTATACAAGGTTCAGTTTTGCATTCTCGTCTTGCGGTTCTCAAATTCAGGAGGCTGTTATGAAAGACTTACACAATAAAATAAAATTACGATATCTGTTCAATGAATACATACTTGTGTTGTAGTTAGCCACGTGGTGATTCGAATATGTGGACAATTTAGGTTGGCAGTCAATTTGCTTAAAAAACCACTACCCTGATTTTACAATTGCTGAAATAAACTTCTGGGCATTCATATTATTTTGGTGTAGGTAATATTTACGGTCAGTTACCTCAAGACCTCAGAAACGCAGCCAGTGATAAATGATTTTGTTTTTGTAAGTAAAACTAGATGAGGTTGGCGTTTCCTATGCGACTACTCTGAGAAAGGCCGAAACAAATTCAGAGGTCAGTCTCTTTGAAAGTCCAGACATAATCTTGGTCAGATCATGTGAGGACCATGTAGATTAGTATCTGCAGGGTTAGTTATCTAGGCACCAGCACACCATTATGAACAGCCAGTCGAGCCTCTTTGGGCATCGACTGGTTGGTCGTTTTGAGAGCAGTGGTGATGAAATTATTTACACAAAGTGCTTTACTTTGTGTAAATAATTTGCCTGCCTGGTTACCACTGACCCACCACCGCTGCAGATTAAAGCATAAAAAACATATAATTAAAAATGGCATGTATTTAAACGAACCTCTAAGAATTCACATTTTGCGCTCCCAAATTTAAATGATAAATGATGTTTATTAAAACTGTAAATTGGTTAAAAAAAAAAACTTTTTAAAATTAGATTAGTTCTTCTTTTCCTAACTGACTTCTCTGAGAAGAAAGACCGAAACAAACTCAGAGATCACATTCTCTTTTAAAGTCTAGACATAATCTTGGTCAGTTCATGTGAGAACCATGCAGTTTAGTGCCTGAAATAGTCTTTTGAAGAAAGACTATTTGATATTTGAGTGGACCTATCCAGTCAGTGCACGCATTTGTCAGAAATCGTGTAGCTCAACTCAGAACTTAAGAAGCTCAACAGATGTCACAGTTAAGAACCGTAAGATGTAGGAATATTCAAATAAAACAAGTTTTCGTACATTTTTAAGGTTTATAATTCAAAGACATTATTTTTCCATAAAAAAGATAAATTAATTGCATATATTTTAATTATATTCCCCCTAAATTAAGTTTAACCTACTTATTTCTATGTCAGATCAATTAATAATTTACATGTTGGATAACACACGGTCAGGCACAGATCCATTTGAACAAACACAAAATTCAAATTATTTTTAACACCACACATAAAATAATCAGTTGAGCCTCTTCATGGGTCTGTACCTGCCCAATTATCCCTGGAAATGGTGGTGACTTACACTGGAGTTCGATTCTTTATTTTTAAAACACGTAAGTAGTCAATTCATCTGATGTCTTTTCTAAATTATTTTCAAGACTATAAGTAAGTACTGTCAACTACTCATATTCTTGAAGCCTTAAATTATTTACCTAAACACTGCGACTGTCTTATTTTAGCAGTCGAGTTTTGCAAAAGATGGAGTCTCAGTAAATCTCCCCATAAGAGAATACTCCGGCTCAAATACCTCAAATGGGGAAATTGGTCAGAGCCTCGTTGGTAAATTCAGCAGGGTGTACCGCGGGCAGGTGAGGTTGACTTTGGCTCTTCAGGTGTTGGTAGAGCCACTTACACCCCATAGGTGTCCGCTTACGTGGGGGTCATGGCTAGAAGATCAGTCTTCAGAGACGAGTGGGTGATGTTCCTCTTGCATCAAAGACCTGGAAAATAGAGAACGTCTTGTTAAAAATTTAAAAGCAGCGCTAAGGGGTATCCTGTTACCCAGTAACTGGGTTGTGGAGATCAGACAGGTAGTCGGTCCATGTAAAATACAGCTGCATCAGATGGTGTGATGCATCACGGTATTGCTTTCAAAGATTCCGATTACCGGACACAAGTCTATTAATATTCTGCCCAATGAAACTGTGACTCTTCTGAGGTTGTGTATGAAATGACAAGCGTTTTGAAGAATGTTAGTTTGATAAAAAAGGCGAGGTTACAATCGACAACGTATTTAAAATCTAAAATAGTTTTTGCGCATTCGCCTTCGGAGTAGGTAAATTCGTGACGGCTGGCGGAGACCGAGAACGCCTGCAGGCGCGGCGCCATATTGAAAACGCTGTCTTTTCAATATGGCTCTGCGCATGCGCTTGGCGACGAAGTACACACCCAACGCGGCTGACAGTGCACCTACGCTACTTATGCCCACATCGAGTGCGTACTTCAAAACATAGGTTCGACACAAAGATCTCTCAACTTAATCGCTCAAATTATGGAGTTATCCAGAGTTACGTAATTTTCTATCTAATTTCATAATAGACCATCTTTTGCAAGCGGCACGTGACACCACGTGAAATTTCTTGTATAACAAAATATATGTACTCGTATGATACTCGGCAATAATTTAGATTCCCATTAGGAAAAGAATTTTTGGAATCAGATCAGTAGTTCCGAAGGTTACCTACCCCCTACATACATAATATATACCTCATAATTCTATACTTATAACAATTATTATTATAGATTGTAGTTTCGAAGTAAGGAAACAAAAACTCACCTTCATATTTTGCACTCCTGGGCTGCAGATTCTGGTAGACTGAAAGTGGCTCGAGGGACCAAGTCGAGGTGATGACTGAAGACTGATGCATCAGCCATGTTTTGAAGAATGGGAAAACCTGCTCGCCTATGCACCTAAAAAAGTTTAACAAGACATTAGAGAAAAACAAACCGCAAAAGAGGTAGGCAGAGGTTTAACTATAAATGGAAAACACATTTCGCAAGCTATATTTAAGTACCATGTATTAAATGCTGATCGCGTTCAATTTCATCGGTAAATCCGGCCTTAGGCCGGAACAGACGATAAATAAGGGGCCTATTGTCATTAACGGGGTACAAATCTAGACTCCGGTTTGCTACAGAGAAATTCTTGGCGGAAAAACCAGATAACACTTTGCCCGAACTGGGAATTGAACCCAGGACCTCATGCTCAGCAGCCGCCATGGTAAGCAAGAACGGCGGTACTGCGACCTCTACCATGATGATATAAGGGGCAGAGACAGCAAGAGACTTTCAAAAGAAAGAGACAAGATAATACTGTCTAAACTCCTCTGAATGTGCCTGTCACCCCTCACCGTATCAACAGCCATATTCGGATCTTTAGTCCAATAGGAAGACGCCACACTTTTATTGATCACAGGACCGCACCAATGACTCTCCCTTCTCCCTCTTCCCCTCTCCCTTCCCCGCCTCATATATTTATGATGTATAATTTTTCTCTATGCAGTTAAAACCTAATCATTATCACGTAGGTACTCAGGTGAGTCTCATCAAATAGGTAATACATATCTCAAATTAATAATGTACTAATCAGGGACAGCTGATGGACTTCTCGTCAAATATAAAAACAACACTAATCTAAACTGAGAAGAAATACTGAATCACTTACCTTCATATTAGATCCTAACTGATACTGAAACCCCGCGTCCTATTTCAAAGCGATCGTCGCGTGCCACCATTTTTTGAAAGACACCATCTGTTGGCGCGACCACGCGTTCAGGTTCACTGAACAAAAAGTGAAATTTGAGCGGGAAGATCGCGTATTCGTGCGACGATCGCTATTATTAGACGCGGTCAAGGCTGCAGGGCTCCGGATCCCGGTGCACAGCTCGAAGGAACAAACGTCCTGCACGGCAGACGGCGAATGGCGCACTGCGGCATTGCACAAAGAGAGTCTAGTCTAGATATCTAGATGCACTGCGCAGGTCACAGCCCGGCGATCAATACTTGGATGTGAGATATACGATGCACTGAATTATATCTATAAATAGATAAATGGCACAAAACAAAAATATACCGAAAGTTTACTTTATATGGTGCTTCACAACCTATGTCATTTCTTTGGTATTGGTTGTCGAGATGTTGAGCTGCACATTACATTACTTACAAATACTTGCACTGACTGGATAGTTAATAATGTCTTTGAATAATAAACCTTAAAAATGTACCTACGAAAACTTGTTTTATTTGTTATCCCTATAATAATATCTTACGCTTCTTAACTGTGTGTGGGCCTGCATCAGTTGAGCTTCTTAAGTTCTGAGTTGAGCTACACGTTTTCTGACAAATGCGTGCACTGACTGGACAGTTCCACTCATATCTGTGTGGTTCTTTCTACAAAAGACTATTTCAGAAACTAAACTGCATGGGTCTCACTTGAACTGACCAAGATTATATCGACTTTAAAAGAGACTGTGACCTCTTGTTGTCGAGATTGTTTCGGCCTTTCTTCTCAGAGATGTCAGTTAGGAAACGCCAAACTAATCTAATTTTTAAAACATAATTTAATGTTGACGTGTGTTTTCTTTTAACCTATTTACAGAAATAAATATCATTTATCATTTATTTTTGGGGGCGCAAAATGGGAATTGTTAGAGGTTCGTTTTCCGGGGATACCGCGCGGTCTCCTGTGAGGCAGCGAGCCTCCTTGCCGGATTGCCGCCATGGGATCTGGAGGCAAAAGTCCTCGCGCACGTATGGGAGTGGCGCGAGGAGGTGAAACGCCGGGGCGTAAATCGCGGCACAGCGGACGGAGCTCCGGCGGGATCTCATGGCATCATGGAGAGTACGGTTGTCACAACCCAGTGCAGGGCACGCCACAATTGCGGCGATAAGTCCCCTCTTTGAGGAGTGGCTAGAGAGGCGCCACGGCGTCCTCACCTTCCGCCTGACGCAGGTCCTCACCGGACACGGCAGCTTCGGGAGGTTCCTGTGTCGGATAAGGCGGGAGGAAACGCCCGAGTGTCACCACTATGTGGATCGCCCTGAGGACACGGTGGAGCATACGGTGGAGGTCTGCCCGGCTTGGGCAGAGCACCGCCGTGTCCTCATGGAGGCGATCGGCGGCAGAGATCTCTCGCATCCGGCCCTGGTTCAGGCCATGGTACGGAGCGAGAGGGCATGGGCAGCCATCACCTTCCTTCTGCGAAGCAGTAATGCTCGCGAAGGAGGAGGCGGGACGGTTGAGTGAAAGGCAAGTTTCGCGCCCTCTCGCCCCTAGCCGCCGCAGGAGACGCCCAGGGCGTCGGGAATCCCGGGCGGATTTCCGGCCACCGTAGGCGCGGGCTTGCGGACGGTGAGCAATGGGTAGCTCACCGTCCGGTAAGGACCAGGCCCGGGTCGACGGCGCGTTGTATTCCACGCGCGCCTCAAAGAGAGGTCGTCAGCACAAAGGTAGGGGTCCACTAGGGCCGATGCCTGCCGGGGTCGCGGGAAGGTACTTATGGGTCACCGAGGCCCCGCAACACAGGCAACAGGAAGGAATACGGGTGGGTTTTAGTCAGTAAGAGTCTGACACACCCTCCCGCTCCGCCCAGAGCGGGAGAAGTTATTTGATGATTTCCCACCCTCAAAAAAAAAAAAAGAGGTTCGTTTAAATACATACCATTTTTATATTACTTGTTTTTTATGTTTTTAATCTGCAGCGGTGGTGGCCCAGTGGTAACGGCCCCGACTTTACGAGTTGTAGATCGTGGGTTCGAACCCAAACAGGCGCTTTACTTTGTTTAAATAATCTCATCACCACTGCTCTCAAAACGGTGAAGGAAAACATCCTGAGTAAATCGGCAAGACCTACACCCACAAATTCGAAGACATGTGACATCTACCAACCCGCACTGGGCCCGCGTGGTGGATTACGGCCCACTCCTTCTCACAGAGAGGAGGCCTTTGTCCCAGAAGTGGGAACATTATAGGCTGATTTATGTATGCTTTAATCTTAAAGTTTGTACAGATGACGAAGAAAAGGGAGGCCTTGTCCAGCAGTGGGACACAATGTAAACAAAAAATAATATTTAGGTATAAAATTTCGTAATGTTAAATACTTTGCATTCTATTGTATAGAATCAAGTTCTTTTAACTTATCAGACAGGTGTGCTACTAGGGAGTTTGTTGCGCTACTTCGTCGGAGCTAAATCACTAGAAAGTGGTGAAGGGCAGGAGTTGTGGGTCTGACTTATATAAATTCTGACGTTCAAAAAATTATGTTTCTCAGCCTAATTTGAATAAATGACTTCTGATTTGATTTTATCAGTACTCTTGAGCTAGAGGGGGGATTTAAAACTAAAAAAATAAACAATCTCAGAAACTTTACTTTTTATTTATGCTACGCCAAAGACAACACATTATTTCGGACTTACAACAGCACTGACAGCTGAACTATAACTATTTCTATAAAATCTGTTCTTGTTAGCACATCTATCCATGATTTCCGAGCTGAAATGCAGTCCATATATCTTCGGGGACACGGAGAATCGACTGAGTCTGGAATTTTCCGTTTTAGGTGACGCACATTTAGAGTACTGAATTCTTCCGATGTCATCAGTAACTTTACACTCCGTTGATGAAATGGCTGTTATGGAAATAGCAGCGTTGTTGGCAAATATTTTAAAACGGTTTAATTCACAATAATTTGACCGGTACTTCCCGTATATATCGACATGTTGGATCAACTTGAGTAGCTCACACCTTTTATATCGTCTTTCCAAAGCTTCGTTTCTTATATTTGATACTTTCATTAATGTTACTGTGCCTGTGTCCCGTAATCCGCACATTTTTATTTGATCTGAGATGATTCATTCAAATCATCTCAGAATTTTAGAAAAAAGATTGAACAAAAAATTTTACTTCACCGCATCAATGTCAAATTGTCAATGGTCAATTCTTGTTTTTAAACGCTTTCGAAGACGCAAAAGTTAAAAACTGCCTAGTTTATTTTAAAAGCTTTTTTATTTATCTCGACCGAAGAGTATTTAACTTTATACCTGAGCCGAGAGTATTTAGTTACTAAATACATTAATTAATTTCTTAACCAACATCCCAATAGAGGTTACGAAATCTCTCCCCTCATCACAAATAAACAATTACAAATAACAATAATAAAACCATGGTCAGCAAGACGACCAGTCACCACAAGCAGCACCCGTTCACGAGCATAACGCAAAGGCCAGCCAAAGTTCTTCCAACGGTGCTTGTGGTCTGTGTGGGTCTTGAGATTCGAAGGCATTTTCATTCCATAATACAAAGTAAAAGGGAACTCGTAAAGAGACCACACACCGCATCTTTGAAGTTATCGACTCGCCGCGGATCGGACGCACCGCGACGGACGTGCCTGCCATACCACGGACGATACTCTTCCAATGGTACGTCGGTGCGGGCTGGTCCCCGTCCGTCCGCAATATACGCACCATGGCTAGCAAGCTTTAATTGAAAAGGAAATTGGAATTTACAAAAAAACTGAAATCGGGCAGCCCAGCGTGGCTTTGGCTGCACTCGGCTCCCCGAATTTCTAATTCCGAATTGAATTGATAAACTTAACTTTGCAGCTAAAAAAGGTTTTTGGTTAAGTGTAGAGTAGACCGACTTTATTAACAGAAAGATTAAATGTTACTTCAAGAAATGGCCGATTCCGAATTGAAGGACTAACTTAGTTTTCATTTGAAGAAAAATGTTCTTCCATACGTTCTACTTTACGATCGCTACTCCAATCACAAATGTAAGTTTTCTATCGTAAAAACTAATATTTTTTTGTGATATACTTGACGGAGAAGGTACGTCTCGCTCGTTATCATCAGCCATATTTCAACTACTGTGGGCGTACAATGGGAAGTGTTGATTATTGCACAATAGAAAAACCGTTTGCAGTTTAAATCAAATTATAATTTAAAATCAAATAATCACACAAGCTATTCATACACTGTAGATACACGACACAACTATACGCAACGCGCGACAGTTTCTAAACGTGTTCACTCCTTGACCGCCTCCGACAAACTGCACTTAACTCCGGTCGAGCGTTATGTTGTAGACTCTGTCGAGCGTCGCTTGGTGGCGCTGGCGTCCCGATTAGTCAAACGAGTGACTAACGTATTTCCGACATACTTATATTATGAGACCTTGCCTCATGCCCAGTCTGCTGGGTAAGCGGGAAAGTGAGATAATTAAAATATGTGATATAATTGATCGATATAATTGATTGATCGTATCTTTTGGTTGCGCTGACTTAGAAGCTTGAATTTTTTACCCGTCGAAGAGACTGCAAACTTTGGTAATTGATATTAAATTTGATACCTTGAGAAAAAGGGTCTTGCTTGGCAGACGTACAACAAAGTGATCAAAGGGTTCCAGTTTTTTTCTTTTGAGGTATGGGATCCTAAAAATCAACGATGAATGTCTTATTCCCCATACACCCATAACGCGTATTTAACCAAAAATCCACCGCGTATTGTACCGCCTACGAACTAGCTACGGCGTAGCGCCGTAGCTCACACTGCTACGACGTAGGCCATATGCCTCTAGAAAATTGTAGGTGCTTTCATTGCATGACAAAATCATTTTGGTATTAATTAATCAAACCTCAAATGACTCTCCATTTGCGCTCTTAAAAATATTATTGAAGACTAAATAATGATTGCGCCTCTTTTAGTGAACCTCAAATTCCTATTCTGGAGTCCGAAGGCCGATCGCTCACACGAGCTAGAGTCGAGGCGGCGTCAATGCGCGGGCGCATAAGCGGCGCACCGCATCTAAGTTTTCTTAAGGAATAGCATGGCAGTGCGCTCATATACTAGTATATGAGCGCACTGCCATGACACGGGCGAGATGCAGGCGGCGCGGGGTCTAGCTGGGGGTGCGGCAGGGGTCACCATTTTGTCATTTTGTTTAGGTATATCAATATGGGTGTATCTAAAATCTTCTCCTACTTAAATTAATAACTTGTATGAGTGCAAGTACGTCTTTATCTTCTGACGACGACATATTGAATGAATTGAAATATGCGAAGGAAGCATAGCAAGCGCTACTGCTGAATATTAGGTCCTGGGTACGATTCCCGGGCGAGCAATTTTTTTTTTGTTTTTCCATCTGGAATTTCTCAATAGCAGTCTGGATGATGCCCAGTTGATGGCAATAGGTTCCCCCCCTATTACATGGGACTTAAACATTAGGGTGGATCGCTCTTGTATGGGATTTTTTTTTAAATTTAATTTCCTTGTCGCGGTATGCGGGGTAGATGCTCTGGCACCTATCAATTATGACTACCAAATATTATTTAAAAATAATAATTAGAAGTAAGTACTGCCCCAAAGTCATTAAAGTTTTTGAAAATCGAAGAGAATTGATATTTATAAAAATAGGTTTATTTTAATTGCGCTAACTAATTCAAAGTTTTATTTAGTTAAAATCCGTTTCTGATCAGACAATGACTCAATTGCATAAAATATCTACTTTCTTTCATACACTTTTCCCGCGTAAAATTGGTCAGAATTTTGTCTAATTTACTGTCGCTCAACCCCCATCCACGCGAGTCCCCGGGGTGTGCGATACGCGGATGTGAGCGGATTGTCATATTATTAGTATTTGTTTCAATTCCACAATATTAAAGCACGTTGTTTTGGTTTTTTTACTGATTGTGAGTGTAACGAAAGTATAAGTATAATGAGCATAAAGTATAATGAGTTTGCCTAGTAATGACGAAATCTCCATATTTGGTTCTGGCAAAGAACTACCTACTAGTTTGTTAACGACGTATGAAGACACGATGAAATATTTCATATTCTGCTCTAAATCAGAGAAACGACTACAATATTTAGTAAGAAACACAAGTTAAATTGTTGCAACTGACATCGAATTGACCTGGAAAAAAGCGTCTTTACCTACAATAGAACATCGTACAATCTTGGCCAGAATTAAAGCGTATCATGATAAATATCGCATGATCTTAAAACCCTATCAAGCTAGAAAAACCTGTGAAACCTACAGAAACAAGCTGAACTGGACTTATCAGATAAAACAAAAGCTCGTTAAGATCTCAACACAGACCAATTATACATAATGGAAATTTTTCGTACGATCAGCGAAGGTCACTGCAGTTATAACTTAAGAAAACGGAATCCAGGTAAAATCTGCCATTCGCGATGGCTAACAACAGCCAATCGTATTCTAAGATCGATCTACGAATTCAGTCAATGTCTATAAACCTTCGGATGGAGTATTCTCCATCCGAAAGTTTACAGACATTTACTGAATTCGTACTGAAAGTGTACGATGTGTGCCGATATGGTTTAAGATAAAACGCAACCGTTATGCGTTTAAGGGTTAAAACACTTGCACGAGACTGTCTGTCTCGTAATCTTCCAGAGCACTTGAAGAAAATTACTATTTTTTTACTACGTTAGATCACCGGGTCTACTGACCCGGTGATCCAACGTAATGGATTTTTTGGGCATTGCGAGAATATTTTGATTGCTATGTTAGCTGACGAAAGAAAACCTATAAGAGAGCTAGCGCTTCGACGAATAATTAAAATCCGCGAACGTCTTCGGGTTTTACGTCGATAAGGGTTTTTAAGCTACCGCCGTATAATTTCATCGCAAAAGACTACATTGACATGATCGACTGGGATAAGATCTCGGAACCACCATTGACTAAACAAATAGCAGATGAGACCATTTACGAAGCCATTAAAAATCTGGACATAGTTGAAAGTGAAATTTTGCCTTTATTCCGATTGATGCCATGTCACACGCAAGCTATTGAGAGATGCATCAAGTTGGTCACAGAATCCTGTTCTGCAGTTTGTGGGCCAGAAAGACGTGAAGGTTGGATCAGAAACCAACAAAACTATATGATTTCCTGAATTTCGGTTTATTTTTTGAAAGTTTGTTTTCCTCGGTTTATTGCATTTTTTATTCTTAGTAATAAATATAGTTCTAGTTTTAAGTATTAAAAAAATAATAAACATTGTATATCATTAACAAAAATAGTTTAATTAAGCTCAGACTGAATCCTAGATTTAGACGATTAATGTAAATTTAATTGTACTTGTGGCAGCACTTTCACTTAAAATATCATAATACTTTCTTATTAACATTTAATTGTCTCCTCCTAGAGCATCTTTTCCACACCCCGCCTCAAAATCAAAATCAAAATCAAAATCAAAAGTCATTTATTCAAACTAGGCTGAAAATCAGCACTTTTCGAACGTCAAAGTTACATAAGACAGTCCCCCAAAAATACCCGCCCGTCACCACTTCCTAGTGCTTTAGCTGGGAAGAAGAAGTGGTGGAACAAACTCCCCAGCAGCACGTCTGTCTGTTTAGTTATATAAACTTGATTCTATACAAATCGTATGCAAAGTAATTAACATTACGATACACAAAACATTGGATTAAATTACACACTTGCCATACGTTAGCTAGCACGCGCCAGTATACCAACAAAACAATGAACAAACTGTACTCAAGCAGATAAAAATTTCAACATAAAAAAAAGGTAAATAGAACTTAATTTCTAAATAAAAGCCTCCAGGCATAAAGGGCGTGCCCGCTTACATAAGGCAATTGCTGTAGCTCGAAGTGAGAAATGATAAACTAGTAACCCCATCGAAGTAAAATAAGTAAACAATTACTAATAACAATTAAAACCATGATCAGCAAGACGACCAGTCACCACAAGCAGCACCCGTTCACGAGCATAACGCAAAGATCAGCCATCACCCCCCTCGCCATATTGGAGGGAAGGAGGCAACCCGACCCCCGACGCTACCGCAGGCAGTGACATCTAAGGGAGCATGACGAGCTTGCTGCCGGTTGCTCAGGCAAGAATAGTATAATCAATAGTCGAGGACGCTAGCTAACCACTTATTGCAATACAACTCATAAAACACACATTGTAATGATTATGTCACTAATAAATTAAAATTTAACTAAATTAAATTACATTGACTTATACAGTCGAATAAAAAAATAATCAATTATATGAACTCATATAACCTGTCAGTAGGAAAGCTAATTCTGGAGAAAGAACATAAACATTGTCATGAGTTAATCACAGCGACCAACTATTCTTATCGTTTAAGTAGTCATTGATACAATAGTATGCCTTTGAACAAAGGGTGGATTTTACTTTAGTTTTAAACGCATTAAAAGGCAAATCTAGCAAAGAAGAGGGCAGCATGTTATAAAAAGTTATACCAAGCCCAACAAATGAGTTATGTACCTTATGAAGCCGGTGAAATGGAGCTCGTAATTTGTCCTTATTTCTGGTGTTAATATTGTGAATATCACTATTTTTAGTGTATAAGTGTATATTTTGCCTAATATATAAGATGTTGGCGAAGATGAATTGTGATGCCACCGTGAGAATACCAACATCTTTAAAAAAATCTCTCAGAGAAACTCTGGCACCAAGCTGGTAAATAGCTCGAACAGCTCGTTTTTGAAGAACGAATATATTTTGAATGTCAGCGGCTTTGCCCCACAGCAGAATACCGTAGGACATAACGCTATGAAAATAACTAAAATAAACTAATCGAGCTGTATCAACGTCAGTGTATTGTCTTACTTTTCTGACGGCGTAGGCGGCCGAACTGAGCCTGCCCGCTAGGCTTGATATATGAGGGCCCCACTGAAGTTTGGCATCTACTGTTATACCAAGAAAAACTGCCGAGTCTACAGTTTCAAGCACCCCATTATCTAAGACGATGTTGGGACCTAGATTCCTAACATTTGGCAAGGCAAACTTTATACATTTCGTTTTCTTGGCATTGAGAACTAGGTTATTCGTCGTAAACCAATCCGTGACCATTGAGAGTGCACTGTTTACGTCATCAAAATCTTGTCTATTCCTGTTTACTTTAAAAAGAAGTGAGGTGTCATCTGCAAACAATACAACGTCACAGATACCCTTTAAATAAAATGGTAAGTCATTAATATACACTAAGAATAAGAATGGACCCAGTATTGAGCCTTGAGGTACACCTAACTGAACTGGTAACCCGGAAGATTTTACACCATTCACATCTACACATTGGAACCTATTATGTAAATAAGAATTTATTACTTTGAGAGCTTCATTTTGGACACCATAATGACACAGTTTACGCAAAAGCGTGTCATGGTCCACGCAATCAAAGGCTTTGGAGAGATCACAGAAAACTCCAATAGCATTTTGCGAGTTCTCCCATGCGTCAAATATGTGTTTCAGCAGTGCAACACCCGCATCTGTAGTCGAACGACCTTTTGTAAAGCCATATTGTTCATTATGAAGGAGGCTGTTTAAATTAAAATGTCTTAGCTCAAAAATATATCAAGAAAAAAATAATCGATCCACCCTATTAAACATAACTGGTGAAATGATACAGATTCAAATTTGCTAGCGAAATCATGCACACGGTGTGATTTAAAAACAGAGTAAAAGCCAAAAGTTTTTAAAGAGTTACCGTGGAGTTTCTTGCCGGCTCTTCTCCATAGGAAACGACCAATTGGAACCATGCACCAAGCTTCTGACGTTTCATAAGTGCCCAAGTAGGTTTATGTGTTATGGGTTCTTTCACAGCTGGCATGTGTATAAACAGCGGCAATAGGCACGAAACAAAGTCTTTTTACCCGACTGCCTCAGGAGGGTAATGTTTTTCGAGAGTATGTATGTATGTATGTATGTATGTATGTATGTCTATTTCTTTGGCACGCTCTGTAGCCTAAACGGCTTGATAGATTTTAACATATGAGGTGTCTTTAGATTCGTCTTAATTGTGGGAGTGACATAGGCTATATAATATTTATAAATTGCATCTGCAAATACAAAAAAAAGGAGAGGAAGTTTTTTTAAAATAAATTGCTACAATATTGGTATCAAATAAAAGCTAGTAATGAGTAATTTTCAAATATATATATTAATAAAACTAAAAAGCTTGAAATAAAATTAATTATTTAAAAACAAAAAACCCGACTGCAAAAACACATAACTGAAAAGGGAAAAACAAGCGTTATAATCTATATAATTTTGGTCTTGCAGGCGGGGACAATCAAAAGTTACACCATATTTCAGGTTATTTGACCGGTTATTTTATTAACACAAGTGCTGCAAAGTGAAAATCTGCGAATTTTCATTATTTGACATTATGAAATGAAATGAAATTGTTTTTTCTGTAAATAGTAATGTCATATTAAAAAATAAGCTAGATGGAGTCGACATTTCCTATCTGACTACCCCTGAGAAGAAATGGCGAAACAAACTCAAGGGTCAAAGTCTCTTTTAAAGTCCAGACATAATCTTGGTCAGATCATGTGAGGACCATGTAGATCCATGTCTGAAATGGTATTTTGAGGAAAGAACCACACATATTTGAGTGGACCTGTCCAGTCAGTGCAAGCATTTGTCAGTAATCGTGTAGCTCAACTCAAAACTTAAGGAGCAAAACGACTCGACGAACAATATCAAGGAAAGGACAATTGCCAGACCATCATTAAAACTAAGAGAAAAAAAAAACAACAAGAAATAAATAAAAATGACCCACATAGTGCTCACATTCACAATAATTAAAGTAATATAATACTTTGCATAAGTTATTTGCGGAAATCGCGAAACGTCTAGTTGATGTAACTGGTGACCGAACAGAAAGCCGCCAGCTTTCTCGCGCAACGCATCAGCATTGCAATTCAGCGAGGAAATGCCGCCAGCATCCTCGGTACAATGCCCCGAAGGGCCTTTTTTAAGCTTAACTAACTTAGTTTTAATTTAATTTAGTTAATGTTAATAATCATCTTGTAATTTGGTTATGTAAATAAAAGTATAGCTATGTATATAATACTTTATTTTGCTTATAATATTCATCAATGTCAATATGTATATATAGTTGTATATAATGATGATTTTGCATAATTTAAATGTCAAGTTTTATGGTTTTAGCACAAGGCTTATCAGAGCGAGCAGCTCAAATTTTATAGTACACTTTTTTACAAAGTTTGGTTTTAATACAGCTTTTAAATCGTTTAATAGGTAAATTTGTTTGGTTTGTTGTAAAAGCGTATACATTGACCCATGAACGAGTTGCCTACTCTGTGGAGGCGAGTATGAAGTACAGCAAGATTATGTTTATTCCTGGTATTTAAACTGTGGATATCGGACATTTTCTTAAAATTTGATATATTTTTGTGTACATACATACATAAGAATATCAAATATATATTGAGAAGCTACAGTCAGAATATCTATTTCTTTGAATTTTTCTCGAAGGGAATCTCTTGGACCTAGGTTGTAAATGGCTCGAACAGCCCTTTTTTGTAAAACAAAGACGGTATTAATGTCCGCACAGGTTCCCCAGAGAAGAATACCATATGACATAAGACTATGAAAATAACTAAAATAAACAATTCTACCCGTATCTACATCGGTTATCTGTCGAATTTTTTTAACAGCATAAAATATTTACAATTTTGATATCAAACTATTTAATAGTGGCTTTTGTGGACCGGATACTAATTAAGATTTGTTACAGTTGTACATGTCATTTAGTTTAAATAGGTTTTTTTTTTATTGTATTAATATTTTACATAGATTCTCATAGATGATAATAGGACTAAAAGACTAGATTTGTAGATCATTTATTTTTTGTTAAGTACCTGGTACTTGTTGACAGGCCTACACTGTCCTCACATACCTATTAACACTGTAATTTGAAAACATTGTAAAAGCCAATTATTTTTAAAAGAGTAACCGTGGAGTTATATAGAAAAGCGGTAATGAATAAAAAAATAGTAAAGCAGTAACTATCCCCATCTAACTCTACAGAATATCCGATGTAAATTCACCCCGCTCCTGGGGAAAGTCAACGATTTTTGTCCGCGCCATGGCACAGTTACCCATCAGGTCGTATAGACCTGATAACGCAGTGAACGTGTTATTAGATGTACAAGTTTATTTTTAAACCAAGGGAGAAAATATACAAAATAATGACCTGCTGTCTTATATGGATATGTTGAGCCACAAATGGGATACATTAAAGGCAATTGCATGTCGAGGTGAGAATGCTAAGAGAGATGTGTGGTGTGACACGAATGGATAGAATAAGAAATTAGTATTTAAGAGAAAGTCTGATAGTGAGACAGGTGACTGAAAAGTTATTTGAAAAGCGGTTGTCATGGTATGGGCATGGAATTCTGGCTTAATAATAACAGACCCATCAGGTTATGCTATGCTTGCTGTGGTTGGTCCGTGGATGGGTGACCATCTTTACATACCGATACACTCCTCCGTGCCTCGGAAAGCACATTAAGCCGTTGGTCCCGGCTGCCATTCGTGGATCTTTGACAGTCGTTACGGGTCGTCAGAAGCCCGAAAGTTTGATAACCAGTCTTACCAAGGAGTATCGTATTACCCAGTTACTAGGTTGTGGAGGTCAGATAAGTAGTCGCTCCATGTAAAAAACTGGTATTGGGTTGCATCTGGCAAGACTGGAAGCTGACCCTAATATAGTTGGGAAGAGGCTAGGCAGATTGATGGTATGGGCATGTAATGGAGGAGTGAGGAAGTATGTTCTAAGTATGAATGTCGATGGCTATATGAGTAGGGGAAGACCAAAGAAACGATGGATGGACTGTGTGGAAGATGATATGGATAGAAAGTTGTCATCTCGGTAGTCACCCCGACTACCGAGATGACAACTAATAGAGAAGTATGGAAGAAAGGGACATGTTGCGCCGACCGCCAATAAATTGGGGTCAGGTCAGGAGAATGATGACCAAGTTATATATTTATTGTCGTATTGACGTTTCTTGAAGGCGATAAACAAAGGGCGACTAAAGGCTCCTACATACTGGCGCGACTTGTCGCGCGACGCGACGCGACACAAAGGCACCGCTTGTAGCGCTACACGCGGTGTCTTTGTGTCGCGTCGCGTCGCGCGACAAGTCGCGCCAGTATGTAGGAGCCTTTACAAGGCAGAAGTGAATGGAAACGCCGGAAGGGGACGCCCCAGGAAGACATAAAGTGATCTTTATCTTCAATGGTGATGTTCTTCAGAAAGGTCAGGTGCGTAGTACTCGCAACCGGCGTGCGTGTATGACCAGATGTATGAACGTAAACGAAGCAAAAGGTGCGTACTCCTCTTGCTTCGTTTTCGTTCCTTGCGAAGTATGTGTGGTGTGACTATAAATGATAGGCTGAAAAATGTTTTGATAAGACAACGGTGCGGTTTAAAGGAAGATGTAGTGACAAAAATTTAAAAGAGTATGCTTGGATGGTTTGGTCATGTTGAGAGGATGAATGAAACTTGACTAACACAAGGCGGATGTGAGTGAAAAGACATATAGTGACCTCATTGGCTATGTTCTTCAAATAAGTCAGGTGCGTAGTACTCGCGACCGACGTGCGTGTATGATCAGATGTATGAACGTAAACGAAGCAAAAGGAGTATTTAAGGAGCGTAGCAGGTGGCGTTTTAAAGTTTCTGCCTACCCCCACGGGAAGAAGGCGTTAGTTTATGTATGTATTGAAGTCCCCACCCTTTGTTTCCCTATGATTTATGTAAGAACTAGCTTTTGCCAGCGACTTCACCCTCGTGGGTATCGGAGGATATCCCACGAAAGCAATAATTCCGTAATACATTGTTTTCAAATAACTCTATTGGTTTACGCGGCACACGCCAGTAAGGGTGCTCGCTCACGTCACACTTTTTGTACAGCCAATTATCGGGCTCATTCAAATTCTATTCATTTATAGGAGCGACTTTTTGTAGGACGCGTGCGTTGCACTATTGCCATTACGTTCTATTTTTCTCCTATAAAAACCGATTATCGGAAGTAGGCGAGCAGCCTTAAGCTCCCAGTCGGCATAATTTCTTCCGATATCTTCAACAATCATAGTCAATCTTCAGCCAATTTACAAAAACGTTAATAAATTATACACTTAAGAGACCGACAATACCTAAAGCGCGGTCACTGTCGAACTGCATAGAAAAGAAAGAGAAGCGCGATGACACAACGCTGGTAATTTATTGCAAAATAGGAAGCAATTATCGATTTACAAAAAAGCTATAGATTGTATAAAAAAAAACACTATTATGATAATATGTTGCTTGTAGAATAATCTGACACAAAATCAGAATGATTGCATGTATATTAGTATGGTTTTTAATCGTTAAAAGAAATTTTTAGAGGTATCTTCGTGATTTTTTTCTATCGTATCAAATTAGTTATATTATGTTTTCAACACACTATCTACCTAGCATATATCCTTTTTTTTTTTGAGGGTGGGAAATCATCAAGTAACTTCTCCCGCTCTGGGCGGAGCGGGAGGGTGTGTCAGACTCTTACTGACTAAAACCCACCCGTATTCCTTCCTGTTGCCTGTGTTGCGGGGGCCTCGGTGACCCATAAGTACCTTCCCGTGACCCCGGTAACATATATCCTTAAGAATATCATATATTTGTCTGATTTTGTTTACTGCAGTGCATCATATACTTTAAAGCATTATAAAACTTGTAAAAATTGCGTTTAGGACCTGTAGTCCCCTTAAAGCTTCCTCATGATCAGTGCGTCCATTGGTGAAAACCGTATGAATCGTTTTGGTAATTTTTGAGTATATCGCGTTCAGACAGACAGACGCGGCGGGGGGACTTTGTTTTATAATATAATTATATAGTGATATAAGAGTGATAGAAGAGGGCACTGGCTCTTGTAACACAGGTCTACCACCTAGCACAGGAGTCAGGGACTTTACACTATTTTGTAAGTGTTCTTGTGTAATAAAGATTATTGATAAATAATAAATGATTTTATTTCTGTAAGTAGGTTTTTACAAACACTTTTACACGTCAAACATATGTTTTAAAACTAGATGAGGTCGGCGTTTCCCATCTGACTACTCTGAGAAGAAAGGCCGAAACAAACTCAGAGGTCAAAGTCTCTTTTAAAGTCCAGACATAATCTTGGTCAGATCATGTGAAGACCATGTCGATTGGTATCTGAAATGGTCTTTTGATGAAAGAACCACACAGATTGAGTGGACCTGTCCAGTCAGTGCACGCATTTGTCAGTAGTTGTGCAGCTCAACTCAGAACTAAAGGAGGTCAACGATTCAACGAACAATACCAAAGAAAGGACTTTTGGCTAGGCCGCAAAAAATACTCAAACTGCCAGACCATGTTAAAAACTAACTAAGAATAAAACAAAATTAAACACCTACATAATCTTCACATTTACAATAATTAAAATAATATAATACTTCACGGAGTAAATATTCATGTCATTGCATAAATAAAATTCATCAATGTCAATGTGTATAATATATAATAATAACCCGGACATAGAATAGAATACTCTTTATTATGTACACCATAAAAATTACAGATACAAATGTTGAAATTTTACAAGGGGTGACACAATGGGCGGTCTTATCGCTAAAAGCGATATTTTACAGACAACCTTTGGATTGATTAAAGGGGGGAGGAGAAACAATACTGCAGGTAGTCAGTGGTGTACCAGTTACATATACAATAAATACATACATACATAAAGCATATACTATACATAACATATATTATACATATATATATATATGCCATAAACATGAAACAAGATCAAGAACTATAATAAGTAATGATGATGTTTAGGGAGAGAGAAAGTGTTTTTTTTACCTGAATTTTAAAAGTGGACAAAGTTTGTGCACGCCTTATCGACACGGGTAAGGCATTCCATAACCGTACTGCTTCAACTGTAAAAGTTTTGTTATAAAAGCTGGTGGAATGCATCGGCATCTCTAGTCTTAAGTATTCCGATGACCTCAGGTATCTATTATGTGTGTCATGAAGGAACTTGAAACGTTCTTTAAGATAAGAGGGGGTTGTAGGATTGAACAGAATACTGTATAGCTGAAATAAGATATGAGCATTCCGGCGAAGACGTATGGGAAGCCACTTGAGTTTTGTACGAAATTCAGAAATATGATCATACTTGCGCAAGCCAAATATAAATCTTATGCAAAAGTTTTGAAGTCGCTCAAGTTTATCTAGTTGTGCCTCAGTGTGATCGAGATAACTGACATCAGCGTAGTCAAGGATGGGACATAATCTTGGTCAGATCATTTGAGGACCATGTAGGTTCTCAAATGATCTGACCAAGATTATGTCCGGGTTTTTATTATTATTATTACATATATTTATAAGTAGTAATATGTTATAATGTATGTACACAATAACAGGTTCAACATTCTACGTTGCCTTAGTAATTAGCATAACAAAGTTTTAATCACTCGGAAACGGAAACACTGCATTCGTATTTAATTAATTTCATCACTTTATTCCATTATTAACTTTATTCATTAAACCTTGAAATAATATTATCTGTAAATGCAGTGTCTGTGTTTCTCTATATTGCACACTCAAATATTGATCAGGTTTAGATGTAAAAAAAGCATTTGGAAACTTTCTGTAAGATATTCAGGTGCGGGGTGGAACTTTTCCAAATATCAAACGAGCCAGGTGATGGTTTAAAAACACGGTAGGTATATTCGCACACACAATACACAATATTTATACACCAACAATCATCTATTAATTACTATACTATCACATAAACACAGATAAATCAATTAAAACATAAGCTATCATATCTAAAACAAACTCAGGACTTCCCTGACTAAATATAGCGTCGGCTTATTGCAAGAACTCATTAACTGCAAAAAATCATTAAATACGTTTTTATCTTTATTGGACTCCTTTTGACACATTCTACTAAATGCAAAAACTCACTAATTTATATCTAGTAGACTAGATAGAAATTAGTGAGTTTTTGCATGTGTCAAAAGGAGTCCAATAAAGATAAAAACGTATTTAATGATTTTTTGCAGTTAATGAGTTCTTGCAATAAGCCGACGATAGGTCCTAATCTCTGGAGACTCTATGGGAACAGATGCCAGCTGAGGGCTGATGACCATCTGATATATAACACCGTTGCTTACTAAGTTATAATGACTACTGAATGATACACTGATTGATACACACCGGAGACACTTTTTTTTTTGTTTGTTGCATCTCGTAGTTGACCTTGAGAGGTCGTGACTACTCAACCGGACTATCCTGTGGCTGCCTTAAGCGGACTCAAAGCCTCCAGCCAGGGGAACCGGTGACACCAAAAGGGTGTCCCTTAAGTACTTTTCTACCTAGGCACAAGTGACGGGGGCACCTCTAACGTAACCCGGGCAATATTCCATACAGAGACTCGCAAAATGGACTTGCCCAATGGAGCAGGCTGTGACTTGTCGAATACGATTACGAGGTAGCCTTTATGAGTAATTATGGTGTAACTTTCTAAGTACTTATGCTTTGATAAGGTTTGAACCAGTCTCATTTCTGGTCAAAACCTGCTCCGCTTCATACTAGAAGATACTAACATGATCTAAAGGGACATGACTGATAGTATTCTATACTTCTTAATATTCTAATCAGTCAGGTTTCACAGATATAGGCATATCTTAGTTAAGGTACATATCTTTACTCAATAAGTTTGTTGTGCTCGTTAACACTTGCCAAATGCTTTTTTTACCAGTTCAAAGAGCCAAATTAATGGCAATATTAATAATTTTGTATTAATTGGTCAAGGACAGCTAATGAGACACAATTGATTTTCTATTGTTTGACTTCGAAACAGTGTCGCGCGGGGGATTAACAGGTTAAAATTCTGAGCCATCGGCCTCGGCTGTCATTCGTAGATCTTTGACAGGCGTTTGTACGTTTAGGAGTCAGAAGCTTAAAAATCTTGCAACCGGCCCTACCTAGGCGTATCGTGTTACCCAGTCTCTGGGTTATAGAGGTCAGATAGTCAATTTCTAAGTGTAAAAAAATGGTATTCAGCAATATTCGGCTAGACTAGAAGCCGACCCCAACATAGCTGCGATAAGGCTAGGCTGTTGATCGTGTGTCAAGCAACTAGACTGCCCACCTGGGTAGTGGTCACCTTCACTGAAAGGCACCTCCAACACTAATACACGTTTTCAATAACACTAAGCGACACCTAAATGAATGCTTAAACAAAGGAGCGCTGCTGGATTTTCAACGTTAGCCTCAGCACCGAAAGCCGAAAATCGCGCTTTTATTAATGCACGGAAGAAAATGCCCCAGGGGTTTCGCGTTTCCAATCTGAGAGAGAAAGTTATAATTTCTCAACGTTTGTAATTACACCTGGTGACTGGAACACAGCGACGCTTGGCAGCACAAATAAATACCAAAGTATTCGATTTTGGGACTTCAAACTGGTTGCTATTTTAATTGTACAATTTATTATTTGATACAAATAATAAATCAATGTTGAATTTTAATTCTGTGATTACTTTAACTCACACACTGACTTTATTTATTATTTTTAGGAAAACGTATACTTTTACAATGTTTGTAAATATTTGAGCATCATGTACCTATCACATAATTAATTTATCTGTCATTGCTTTAATTTTCATTCTTTTTTTACCTATTTTGGTATAGTAATTTTATTCTAGGTGCATCGTCTTCACATATAATATTAAAATGTACCTATACAAAATATTGTAAAACATTTTAAAAGAGTAACGGTGGAGTTTCTTGCCCATTCTTCTCCATACGAAACTACCTTTTGGAAGGGGCAACTAGAATCAATTCAATTTTTGATTTTTGTAAATTTTTACGTTCAAAAGTGCCTTTTATGTGCCTATTTGAAATAAATAATTTGACTTTTGACTTTGGTGTAAAGTTTACTCCTTCTATAGAGCCGGCCAAGTGCATGTCGGACAATGCACAAGGAAGGGTACCGTAGTTGGGAAGTTGGGATGAATTTATCCCAAAAACAAATTTAACATTGTAATTGAAAAACATGTTCATACATCGATATATGCCACGGTCAATTTTCCAACTGCAAATTTAAGTTGGTCGACTATTACTCGTTAACTTGTAAAGCCTACTTAGCTGTGTTAGTTTTCCTTTTAATTTCATTATATGGGCTACTACCACGATTTTTTTTCACATCTCCAATAACCGTTTAGCTGGCAGGGGGGGGGGGGGGGGACACTTTGACTCTTACAAAAAATAGCATTTTAATGCTTAATATTACGCAAGCGCATCCTTGAATCGAAAAGTAGTGTTCACAAACCCACAATATTTTTGAACGGCCTTTCCAACGATACCCCACACTATCGGATAGACGAGATTAAAAAACATCATCCCCACATTACGTGCAAGAGAAGTACCCGAAAAAAATTTTTTTTCGAGATTTTATTTGAGCCCTTTGTCGGCGTGATTAATGTGTATACATATGCCAAATTACAGCTTTCTAATACTTACCGTCTCTGAGCTACAGCGGCGACAGACGGACAAATAGACAGACAGACGGACATGGCGAAACTATAAGGGTTCCTTGTTAACTGCGGAAAAAAGGGAGGATCCTCCGACAAGACGGGTGTTGTGTCTAGAGGACTACTCTCTAAGTCCGTCAACAAAGACACGGCCCGTCCGAAAGTAGTTTTGATCCGTCAAAACAAGTGACAAATTCAATTTTTCGAACGGGCACAAACACATTGCGAGTAGGGACAACTGTCAAATCGAGTTGTCATTCATTCTCAGTTCGGGCTCCGAAGTAATCTTATGTCCGTAGGTGATACGAAGTAGGAAACGCCAGTAACTTTAGCCAAAACTACTGATTTAGTGCTGGTGTGTGACTCACCGCTCGAAAACTTGAGGAAGTGACGATGATGACGTCACGCTGAAGTAGTTGCATGAAGGCTGCACTGACGTTCATATTCGGGGTCACCAGTATAGAGGAACAGGGTGTAAAGTTCACTCATCTTCCATAGAAAAGGGAGGATCCTCCGACCAGACGGGTGTCGTGTCTGGTGGGTACTGCCCGACGGTTGATGTCGGGATGTATTTATGCCAGTCGCGCGTAAACTCTGCTTGCGCGATGCAGGATTTGTGTAACATCAGCACCTTTCACGGTATGTATTTACAAAATTATTTTAGTTCTGTTGGCAACCCAAGCAGCAAGCTACCAGCAACCTTATTCCAATGACCATGAAGATCACAATGATTATGAAAGTGATGCTAAATCATTGCTAAAATTGTCCAAAATAGGCAACTCTTAAGAAAAAAAATTGCCAAATCTGTATAGTTTGTGGCAGCAGAAAAAATATATGTTAATTTTGAACATATTACCCAGAATTTGGTTGTTACCAAAACACGTTTTGAAAAAAAATCTCGATACAAACTAACGTTAAACTAACCTTTTATCTTGAGTTCTAATCGAAAATATCTGTATTAAATATCAACATACATTACGTATTTATTTAATAACAAGAACGTCTTATTTGAATGCAGAACTTGGTTGTTTTTTTTTATTTTCGACTACTCAACTCAATTTTGAATATTTCGATAATGCTTCATATTTTGCAATAAATTACAAGCGTTGTGTCACCGCGCTTTTCTTTCTTTTCTATGCAATCTGACAATGACCGCGGTTTAGGTGTTGTCAGTGTCTTAAGGACTGAAAGTTGTAAATCCAATATTAGCTCCCTTCATTTTGACAGTCACCATGCGTACCATACATACCATATACCTACAGGTTATCCATTATTTATAGGTCCTGTAAATAATGGATAACCTTTAAATAGCATAATTATAATACACAACACGATACACATAAACACACAATACAACACAATATACATAATTTAACACATACATAAACTCATGCCTTACTCCCATGGGGAATAAAGCATGCTCCTTACATACTCCTTTTGCTTCGTTTACGTTCATACATCTGGTACATCATTTAAATAGTCAGATAGGCAGTCACTCCTTGTAGAATACTGGTGTTCAGCTGCATCCTGGAAGCCGACCCCGATATAGTTGGGAAAAGGCTAGGAGTTAATAATAATTATAAATTCGAAAGCAACCCTGTCGGCTTGTCCGTTACCTTTTCATGCCTTCGCGGCTTCGGTTGAACGGATTATGATGAGGCACACAGATGACCTGGGTTGGGTCATAAGATACGTTTTATAATTATTACTTCTCTTTTTTTTTTGGTTGTCCAACCCACCCGTGTTCCTTCCATTGCCTGTGTCGCCAGAGGCCACGGTATCCCTTTCGGACTTTCCCGCGACCCAGGCAGATACGTTTTATACTGGAAGTACGTTTTGGGTCAATTTCCGAGCTACACGCGGGCGAACTCCAAAACAAATTTTTGTTGACATTTATTTTTTGCGTCTGCCGATGAAAAATATTTAAACGACAAAGGCAGAGTTTGAATTCCTAAACAGTTTTGTCTTCAGTAATTTTTTTATAGGAAGTCAGGAATTACAGATATTCCAGTGTGAAGTTCTAGAATCTAGAAGTTACGTCTTGTCCAGAACCGGAAAAGAAATATAGAAGTACCTACTGTACTGTACTGTATTTCTTTATTTAGGGGTTAGGGTATCCCCTTCGGAGGACACGGTGGAGCATACGGTGGAGGTCTGCCCGGCTTGGGCAGAGCACCGCCGCGTCCTTGTGGAGGCGATCGGTGGCAGAGACCTCTCGCGTCTGGCCCTGTTTCAGGCCATGGTACGGAGCGAGAGGGCATGGGCAGCCGTCACCTCCTTTTGCGAAACAGTAATACTAGCGAAGGAGGAGGCGCGACGGTTTAGGGAAAGGCAAATTTCACGCCGCAAGAGACGCCCTGGGCGTCGGGAATCCCGGGCGGATTTCCTGCCACCGTAGGCGCAGGCTTGCGGACGGTGAGCAATAGATAGCTCACCGTCCGGTAAGGACCAGGCCCGGGTCGACGGCGCGTTGTATTCCACGCGCGCCTCAAAGAGATGTCGTCAGCACAAACGTAGGAGTCCACTAGGGCCGACGCCTGCCGGGGTGGCGGGAAGGTACTAAAGGGTTACCGAGGCCACTGGCAACACAGGCAACGGAAGGAATACGAGCGGGTTTTAGTCAGTAAGAGCAAACTCTTAAACGCGGAGCGGGAGAACTTATTTGATGATTTCGCACCCAAAAAAAAAAGGGTATCCACTTAAAATATCATTGATAGAAATGCATTTTTACAGCAAATTAAACTATGGACTACGTGTTCAGAATTACTAGTCTAGCCACATGGCCCGCATCACACATGTGACTGCTTGCTGACCATGGTTTTGTTATTGTTATTAGTAATTAACTGTTCATTTATTTTACTTCGATGTTGCTAGTTTATCATTTGTGACTGAGTTACAGCTCTAGCTATATGTAAGCGGGCACGCTTTTTATTCCTGGAGGCTTTTATTAAAGTATTAATTTCTATTTACGTTTTTATTTCTGCTTGAGTGTAGTTTTCGATGTTTTCTTTTTGTTGTTATGGTGGTATGCTAGCTGACATATGGCTAATAATTTAATGTTTTGTGTTGGGTTTGTAGGTACATTATTTTGCATACTATTGTATAGAATCCAATTATTTTTCTAATTAAACAGACAGCTGTGCTGCTGGGCAGTTTGTTGCGCCACTTCTTCTTCCCAGCTAAAGCACTAGGAAGTGGTGAAGGGTGGGCGTTTTGGGAGACTGTCTTATGTAATTTTGACGTTCGAAAAGTGCTGATTCTCAGCCTATTAAATAAATGACTGTTGGGTTTTTCTGTGAAGAGTATTTATGTGATAACCTACCCAGCTATCTTTAGGACAGTTGTAAATATACGAGTATACATATAGCGTAATGGGCAGCAATGGAACTGAACTCTTTATCTCGCGAGATACTCTCTTTAAGTTGTGCAGTATTTTATTAGTTCTCAGTATTGACGCGTCTTTCTCGCGGGCCGGTCGTGTATAATATTCTTATTAATTAAGTTATCGTTTTTATGAAAAATGCTTCGTCATTCTCTAGCAATATTTTCCTTGAGTTTATGTGTGTTGTGTGAGCTTATTAATAAACAAGAAGGTTTAGTATTATTCTATTGTTTTTAAGTTTTTTTTTTTTTTTGTTATTGTCTGATTTCCTCAAGAATTGGTTACTTACTTTGCCTTGGTTTTTGAGGTCTTTGGATAACCTCACAATAACAACGATATTCCTTTCAAACTACTTAAGATATTTTCATGTTTTTTTTTTTATGAACAGGCTATTTTATTACCTATAATCGTACGTAGTTACACGAAAGTACACGGACGTAATTATACCAAAGAGACCGTAGAACCTTTTCGGTATCTTTGGTATACTTAACTCAATTTTGATATTTTTGTAGATTGTATCCTTGTCGGTTTCGGCAATCATATCAGTGATTTTTTCAAATATACATATGTTTGGTTCTAAAAATAAATACTCCCTTAAAACCGAACGGCAGTGCGACGACGTGATCGCGACGCGCATTTGTATAGTTAAGGCGCTGACAAGACCCAATTGACCAAAATAGGCTTCGCTTAAGAAAAAAAATTGCCAAATCTGTATAGTTTGTGGTAGCGGAAAAAATATATTTTAATTTTGAACATATTACCCAGAACTTGGTTGTTACCAAAACTAATGTTAAACTAACCTCTTACTTTGAGTTCTAATCCTAAATATCTGTATCAAATATCAACATACGTTACGTATTTAATGAATAACAAGCACGGCTTATTTGAATGCAGAACTTGGTTGTTTTTTATTTTCGATTACTTAACTCAATTCTGAGTAAATAGATAATTACTTCATATTTTGAAATAAATTACAAGCGTTGTGTCATCGCACTTCTCTTTCTTTTGACAGTGACCGCGGTTTAGGTGTTTTCAGCGTCTTAAGGTGAAACCCTTCAAATTGCGCACTTATTGCGGGGTGTCATACAACTTGTCCAGCAGTGGACTGTTATAGGCTGAGTTGATTGTTGTTGAATGCATAAAATAATAATATGGAAAAAAAATGCTGTGGAAATGCGTTCCTTGAGAAGCATGTGTGGTGTGACTATAAATGATGGGCTGCAAATGATGTGATAAGGTAACGATGCGGTTTAAAAAAAGATGTAGTGACAAAAATTTATAAGAGTATGCTTAGATGGTTTGGTCATGTTGAGAGGTTGAATGAAAGGCGACTAACAAAAGGTATTTACAAGGCAGATGTGAGTGGAAACGCCGGGAGGGGACGCCCCAGAAGGACACAAATAGTGACCTCATTGGTGATGTTCGTCAGAAAGATCAGGTGCGTAGTACTCGCAACCGGCGTGCGTGTATGACCAGATGTATGAACGTAAACGAAGCAAAAGGAGTATGTAAGGAGCGTAGCAGGTGGCGTTCTATAGTTTCTGCCTACCCCCATGGGGAGAAGGCGTGAGTTTATGAGTATGAAAATAATAGATAATAATACATGCATTTAGACACTCACCGTCCGGTAAGGACCAGGCCCGGGTCGACGGCGCGTCGTATTCCACGCGCGCCTCAAAGAGATGTCGTCAGCACAAAAGTAGGGGTCCACTAGGGCCGATGCCTGCCGGGGTCGCGGGAAGGTACTTATGGGTCACCGAGGCCCCCACAACACAGGCAATGGAAGGAGTACGGGTGGGTTTTAGTCAGTAAGAGTCTGACACAACCTCCCGCTCCGCCCAGAGCGGGAGAAGTTATTTGATGATTTCCCACCCTCAAAAAAAATGGATTTAGACAAACAAATGGCAGTTACAGTTAAATATCATTTGTTGGTCTAGTGATCGCAAGCGCTACTGCTGTGCATAAGGACCTTTTTTTTTTGGGTGGGATATTATGAAATAACTTGTCCCGCTCTGGGCGGAGCGGGAGGGTGTGTCAGACTCTTACTGACTAAAACTCAACCGTGTCCTTTCCGTTGCCTGTGTTGCGGGGGCCTCGGTAACGCTTTTGTATCTTCCCGCGACCCCGGCAGGCATCGGCCCTAGCGGACCCCTTTTTTTTTTTTGGGTGGGAAATCATCAAATAACTTCTCCCGCTCTGGGCGGAGCGGGAGGGTGTGTCAGACTCTTACTGACTAAAACCCACCCGTATTCCTTCCTGTTGCCTGTGTTGCCAGGGGCCTCGGTGACCCATAAGTACCTTCCTGCGACTAGTGGACCCCTACACTTGTGCTGACGACACCTCTTTGACGACGCGCCGTCGACCCGGGCCTGGTCCTTATCGGACGGCGAGCTACCTATTGCTCACCGTGTGTGGCCGGAAATCCGCCCGCGATTCCCGACGCCCAGGGCGTCTCCTACGGCGGCTAGGGGCGAGAGGGCGCGAAATTTGCCTTTCCCTCAACTATCCTGCCTCCTCCTTTGCGAGTTGTGCATGAGGTCCTGGGTTCCATTCCCGTGTCGGCTATTTGGTGTTATTGGGTTTTCCATCTGGAATTTCTCAGTAGCATCCCGGAGTCTGGATTTGTGCCCAAATGGCAATAGCCCCCTATGGGACTCAAACATAACTGGTGAAATGTGTGTGAACTATGGGTGCGCCTCTGGCTAACTCTTCTAAAAATACAGGCGCGATGTTATGTAAAATGTCTTTTTTTTAAAGATTTATTTGCGTTGTTTGCTCCATTATAGGTAAGTAATAAAATAGTCTGTTCACACAAACAAAAATCATGAAAATATACTTCGTTGTTTGAAATTAATATCGTTTTTTTATGCTTTGAGTAGACTTTACTTCCTGAATTTATTTCATAAAGTATTTTGCTACAATACTTAAATATTCAAATATAGAATTGTTGTGTATAAGTTCTAGTTTATCATACATTTTTTGCATGACTTACTCATATTACATGAAGTGAAATAACAGAATTCAAAGTCACTAAAATCATATATCTGTGCCTTAACAATACGTCATTACACGTGTCGCATGTGCTAGAGACCGGGCATCCGGGAATAGGAATCATTAACAATTATCGAAAGGAAATGAGTCTAATAAACTGAATGAATACCTAACTATTAGCAGTTATCAGCGACGTTTTATGTCTTCTTTAGCGTATTACATATTTATTATACTTACAGAACAAGAGCACAATGTGAGCAGTGGTGGCCCAGTGGTAACGACCGCGACTTACGAGTTGTAGGTCGTAGGTTCGAACCCTGACAGGCGCTTTACTTTATGTAAATGATTTCATCACCACTGCCCTCAATACGGTGAAGGAAAACATCAACTGTGAGAAAACCGGCATGTCCTAGAACCAAAAATTCTAAGACATGTGACATCTACCAACCCGCACTTGGCTCGCGTGGTGGACTACAGTCCACTTCCTCTCACCGAGAGGAGGACTGTGTCCTAGCAGTGGGAACATTATAGGCTGATTATGCTGTACAACAAGCCAAGGTTGCAAGCAGGGCATGGATTCTTCACAGTATGGCCTAATAAAAACGTGTCTGTTAACGAGCTTCCATAGTGGTCCATACAACACTGACGACCGTACCACACGGCGAATCAACCGTAGTCTACCACGGCAACTGCCTCTGTGGTCTAATGATAACACCACCCGTCTCATTCCCAGCGGGGGCAAAATTTTCTGCTCGGTTTGGTTGGTAGAAAGGCTTGTTCTAAGTCCTCCTAGCTAGCTACCACCATCTAAGTCTGTCGCCATAAAAACAACATTAACAGCATTGTTGTGATTCGGCAGTTAGGGGTAAAGTAACCCGGTCCTCTGTGGTTGAGGATTCCGGGTGAAGGTCGCTTCCACCTTCGGTCTGTTCATCACTTACCATAAGGTGAGATGAAGGCCAAAAGCTGACAGGGTGTGGTAAAAAACGTGTGTGTACAATAGGCATTGATCTTCATCTGCCTAGCCTTTTCTCCACTACGTTGGGGTCGGCTTACATTCTCACTAAAAATACCACTATTTTACACGGAGCGACTGCCTATCTGACCTCCACAACCCAGTTACTGGGTAACACGATACTCCTTGGTAAGACTGGTTGTCAGACTTTCGGGCTTCTGACCCGTAACAACAGTCAAAGATCTACAAATACCAGCCGAGACCAACGGCTTTTTTTTTTTTGGATGGGAAATCATCAAATTACTTCTCCCGCTCTGGGCGGAGCGGGAGGGTGTTTCAGACTCTTACTGGTTAAAACCCACCCGTATTCCTTCCGTTGCCTGTGTTGCCAGGGGCCTCGGTGACACTTTAGTACCTTCCCGCGACCCGATCCCGGCAGGCATCGGCCCTAGTGGACCCCTACCTTTGTGCTGACGACATCTCTTTGAGGCGCGCGTGGAATACAACGCGCCGTTGACCCGGGCCTGGTCCTTACCGGACGGTGAGCTACCCATTGCTCACCGTCCGCAAGCCCGCGTCTACGGTGGCCGGAAATCCGCCCGGAATTCTCGACGCCTAGGGCGTCTTCTGCGGCGGCTAGGGGCGAGAGGGCGCGAAATTTGCCTTTCGCACAACCGTCCCGCCTCCTCCTTTGTGAGCATTATTGCTGAAGGAGGTGACGGCTGCCCATGCCCTCTCGCTCCGTACCGTGGCCTGAACCAGGGCCGGACGCGAGAGATCTCTGCCACCGATTGCCTCCACGAGGAGGGACCAATGGCTTAACGTGCTTTCCGAGGCACGGCGGGTCTTGGTATGGTCACCCATCCTCGGGCCAACTGCGGCAAGCGTCGATTAACCTGATCAATCGACCCGTTATTATTAGTCTCGAGGCATTATGATCTAAATAATTCGAACCGCTATTTAGTCTACTTAATTTAATTACTTATAACAAGATCTAAACCTATTCTCACATCCATATACAAGATCATAATGACAATTTTCAATTGTACGTATATATATTTAAATTAAATGTCAGCTGGGGTAATATGAAAATGACCATAAAACCAATTTAATATAATAATAGTTTTGTTTGTTTCACACGTTGGATCTTCATATTAAAGAGTAATGCTCACATTTGTAATTTTTTGGGGAAACTCGACTGACATTGACTTAATTTTTAAAGCACAAAAGCGGTGCATAAGGGCTATGTTTGGGCTTCAAATAATTGAAACCTGTAAACCGTTTTTCCAGGAGTACAAAATCCTAACTCTTCCAAGCCTATATATTTACGAGGTCTCAACGTTTGTTACGGTCAATCAAAACTTGTTCACATTGGCCTCAGAAGGCCACAACGTGACGCACTTCGCCTCCGTGTGCGCCGAACCTATACTACTTTAATGCACAAAAGTGTGTTTCGCATGGCTACTGAAATTTTCAATAAATTACCTAAACAAATAAGGACTATGAATACAGCATTATTTAAGAAACATCTAAAGAGCCTTCTAGTTAATAAATGTTACTATAACTTGAATGAGTACTTGAACGATAATTTTTCCTAATTCAAGACCACACAGTGTCACAGGGACATCAAGTATTAGAACAACTGTGCATGTATTTTTAAATAATTAATCTGCTAATGTAGTGTAATAATTCTAGGAATGACATTCAAATAATTTATTATTTTATTACTTAAATAAATAATCAATCTGTTTTTAATATAACTTTAATAAGAACATTCCATTAATTTAATATCTTCAAATATTTTAATCTAATTTTATATACTAGGTCAATCTTGGTTGTATACAATTTGCATGCCTTACGGTCGAATCACTTGAAACATGTACATTAAATTTTAATACCACCATTGTAACAGTGTTTTCTGCAAAAATAAATGATTTGATTTGATTTGATTTGCACTATTATGGGTAACATTGCAGACCATTTCAGACACCAACCTACATGGTCCTCAAATGATCTTACCAAGATTATTTCCGGATTTTTATACACATTGACAGTGGCGAAATTTATATGTACTATCGGCCAATCTTCCGCATGCTCACCTCTAAGGCGATAATCGTATAGCACGGCTCACGACTCGATCGCCCGATGCAAGCGTTTTGGCCAATGGGATGCATGAAGCGTATTTTAGCCGTGTTTGTATTAATGTAATTATGTATAGTGTGTGTGACAGTCACACTAGGCGCGTGCTATGCTCACTTGTTTGTAAGACATTTTTTTAATGGGCACGGCCAGCGAGAGCGCTTTATGAATTGTTATTGTTGACAAGAAGTAATTTCGTACTAATATCTTCCGTTTGGTTTAGAAAATGTATTATTGGTATTGCTATACGCGTACCCTAAAAAAACTTTATTTAGCATTTTTGTTTACCACTTTGCCAAATTACAGCTTTCTAGTAAGAGTCTGTGAGCTAAGCCGGGGACAGACAGACAGACAGACGGTCATGGCGAAACTATAAGAGTTCCTTGTTGACTACGGAACCCTAAAACGAAGCAAGTTACGTAGTTTTGTTAGAAATTGTCATTTGCTATCTCTTTCTTTTATTGCTGTTTTGATTAAAATAGCAAAATTACTTACAGTAGTATTTGAACCATTACTTGGCGCAGTTTATACAATGTTATCAGATTTTTTTATTATTGCTGTCGCAACTTTTGCAACTGCAATAAAAATAAGTTCATTATCTAAGCACCATTGTTATTCAGTGGGAACGTCAGAACATCTGGTTAAACAATAGATCGGCTTTATAGAACGGCCATAAAATACGGTCGCAAAAAATTACGAAATATTTCTTCAACACACTTGCTTGTAAAGTGACTCAGAAATTCAGCTTATTATATAGAAGTATTTTTACTTTACATTTCTTTTTTCAATATACGCAGTTTTTGTCCAAAAACAATGAATATTTTTGAGAAAAAAAAAATCGTTACATCAGATAAATCAATCATCAAAATTATCATCATTTCATAAAATTATATATTTTTCACTACATATTAACCTTAATTTGCTTATTCAAAACATTATTTTGTTTATTATATTTTTTATATAGGCTGTTTAGCGGTTTTTCCAGCGCCTTTATTTACACCTGCGGCGCGCGGGATAAACAAAACAAGCGCGGTATTTTCCAGAAATACTTGTTAACGTTTTCATTGTGTGGTTAATTATTATCAAAAATGTTGACTTCAATTAGGAAAGAAGAGCGAAGAGCAACGCGTAGATTTAACCCCCCGGAAATACTAATCTAGGCACGAAACGCTAGTGACAGCCTGTTGCCTGCAAAATCTAGAGAGAAATACCTAGCGGCGTACGAAACTAATAACAATACCAGTCTCTTTTTTTCCTCTCAAGTTGAAAACCGTCGTATGAAACGCGCACACACTCGACTCCCTTATCGCGCTCGCTCGCCCTCGGCTCGCGCGAATAATACCGGCTCGTGCAGTGAGTAACCAACATACCACACATATTTATATTTTTTGTTACACGCCCTATACTCACACAAATTCATATTGTCTCTAATTGGACGAAACCAGGAAGGGGTGTGGTTTGTCACTAGCTGCGCTTGCCGCAGAAATATTTTCTAAAGTGAGCATGCTTAAGTTTTGCCAATAGTACAATGACATGAATATTTATTGGCAAAGTATTATTTTAATAATATTGTGAATGTGATGACTATGTAAGTACGAGTAGGTCATTGTTTTTTTTGGTTTTAATCATGGTATGGCAGTTTGAGTAATTTATGCGGCCTACTTACATGTTCTTTCTTTGGCATTGTTCATCGCATCTTTGAGCTCCTTAAGTTTTGAGATGAGCTGCACGATTACTGACAAATGCGTGCACTGACTGGACAGGTCCTCTCAATCTGTGTGATTATTTCCTCAAAAGACCACTTCAGACACTAATCCACAAGCCCTTCACATAATCTGACCAAGATTGTACCTGGACTTTAAAAGAGACTGTGGTCTCTGAGTTTGTTTCGGCCTTTCTTCTCAGACTAGTCAGATAGGAAACACCTCATCTAGTTATTCAAAATATGTTTGTTAATAGAAACTTTTATCATAACAGCTTAATCATCTTTTATTAAACAGGTATATTTATTGATTGCCCAATTGATTTTTTATCATCTTTTAAGCTTTATTTCTTATCACAGCGAAAAACGAGAATTTAAAGTAAACAATAATATGTTGTTGACACGTGGATTATGAGCTCGGCTGTCACTGTGCCGATTGTCGTATCGGCCAAAGGCCTGAAGGTCGAAAGCCTCGACCAACACCTCTCGAGGCTCTCGTTAGGTGGTTGGATCAAGGGCTTGATTCAGAAGGCAGTACTCCTTGATACGGCTCGCATCGTGAGCCGGTTCCTGTCTCAGGAGCCCTAACCACCGGTAGCTTAGACCCTGCTCCCGATATCGGCGGACCACTATTTTTTATATTTTTTAATGTTTTTTGTATGTTATTTATAAAAATACTAGATGCGCCCCGCGGTTTCACCCGCATAAGTTTTGACCCCATGGGTATATCGGGATAAAAAGTATCCTATGTATTATGCCTGGTTATAAACTATCTGTGTGCCAAATTTCATCCAAATCCGTTCAGTACTTTTTGCGTGAAAGAGTAACAAACATCCATCCATCCATTCTTACAAACTTTCGCATTTATAATATTAGGTAGGATTAAAAAAAAATATTTCATAAGTTTAAAAAAAAAAAAATAATCACGTAATATATTTATTAAATTAAAATGGAGTTGTACTATAAACTCTGCTTACCCTTTCTGAAGAACACAGGCGTGATCCTAAGTTATGTTGCAGGTTCCAGATGCATTTGGAAAGATGCCAGTGGTGTCTGCATCAGTATATATCAGTGTGAAAGTTCTCAAATGTTTCTCAAGACGAAAGAATTTCCACCGGTAAGCATTACAATTATTTATTACCTACTATCACGTACGTCATTATTTCAGCCAAAAGACGTCCACTGGTGGACATAGGCGGAGGCCTACAGAAGATCGTGGGGAAGACCAGGATGACCAGGGAAGCATGGCACGAAGGGGGGTGGAACGGGGCTGTCGATGATAATTATATTAAATATTGACACACACTTCTGAAGGATGTCTTCACTGGAGGATGTCTTCAAGGTTCTGGAGTACATCACTCACCTTCGATTTGCCAACGATATAGTTGTCATGGCTGAGACTACGAAGGACCTCAGTAGAGCTTCCGAAAGAGTGGGTCTTAAAATTAACATGGACAAGACAAAGGTCATGTCAAATGCCCATGTAACGGTAAGCCGTGTAAACGGTCGTAGTGCCGAAGCACAGCTTCTCGCATCTAGCGGATTTCTGCAATATTCACAAGATCATCGGTCCACCTTGTAGGAGGTCTTCCAAAGTTACGTCTTCCGGTACGCGATCGCCGCTCCAGAACTGACTTTAACGTCGCCAATCTTAATGTGAGTGGGTGTTACATGGACATTTGACATGACCTTTGTCTTGTCCATGTTCATTTTAAGAACCACTCTTTCGGAAGCTCTACTGAGGTCATCGAGCATTGTACTCGTACTGAGGTCCTTCATAGTCTCAGCCATGACAATCATATCGTCGGCAAACCGAAGGTGAGTGATGTACTCGCCATTGATGTTGATGCCTGGCCCTTTCCAGTCCAGAACCTTGAAGACATCCTCCAGTGAAGAAGTGTTTGTGTCAATCCTACTAATATTATAAATGCGAAAGTTTGTAAGGATGGATGGATGGATGGATGGATGTTTGTTACTCTTTCACGCAAAAGGTACTAAACGGATTTGGATGAAATTTGGCACACATATAGTTTATAACAAGGAATAACACATAGAATACTTTTCATCCCGATATACTCACGGGGACAAAACTTATGCAGGTGAAACCGCGGGGCATATCTAGTATTTAATATAATAATCATTGACAGCCCCGTTCCACCTATTGTTGATTATAGGCCTCCCCCGTTCGTGCCATGCTTCCCTGGTCATCCTGGTCTTCCCCACGATCTTCTGTAGGTCGTCCACCCACGCCGGTATATAACGATAAGAACAAAAAATAACAATCTTCTAGCAGCCGACTGACCCCGTAATAAACTGCTAGTTGATATAAAATTATGGAAAAGGAAAAAGGAGCGTGCCTTACAGTAATCGCATATGACGTGTAACATCTGACATCTCACCTTGGTAATAAGCAACTGCAGCAGCGAAATTAACCTCAGAATTTAAAAAAGCTAAATACTGAAATATTTCTAGGTGAGAGGCCCTTCTGGCCCCACCGAAGCCCGGTGAAGCAGACAAGATCCCCGAGGGATCCCTGCAAAAGCCATTAGCAAAAAAAAACCTGCTATATTTATTCGAATAATTATTCATTACTAATGGTCGCTAACTGGTCGAAATTTGACCC
Source organism: Atethmia centrago (assembly GCA_905333075.3). NCBI lineage: Eukaryota > Metazoa > Arthropoda > Insecta > Lepidoptera > Noctuidae > Atethmia > Atethmia centrago. The sequence goes on along the minus strand of HG995396.1, from coordinate 13,038,106 downwards.
CCTCTACTTACAATCGGCATCCTCTGTCCTCCTCCGTCGTCCTCATCGTACTCATCATTATGAACAACTTTTACTATGGGTCTAAACTGGAAGTTGCGATAAAATAATCAGATGTTCCCTACATTTATGTTAGCTCAACTCATCCAAATGTAGGGAACAGCAGATTTTTTTTTTCGCGTTTTCTGGTATAGTCCTATAGAGGCATGAGGAACAGGGTGTAAAGTTCACTCATCCTCCGTAGAAAAGGGAAGATGGGATGAAGGGAGGTGTCGTGTCTGGTTGGCAACTGCCTGACGGTTGATGTTGGGATGTTGTATATATGCTAGTTGCGCGGTAAACTCTGCTTGCGCGATGCAGGATTTTGCGTGACGTCGGTGTGCTGCTTAGTTCGCATGTGGCGATGTAGATGCCGCCACAGTCCCATAGTAAAGGTCTTTCAATTTCACCCTGTATATCACTTACTAATTCGTTCGACGGAAATGTGTAGACAGGAAGTGACAGCTTGAGCACGGAATAAGTAAATACTTTTTAATAGTATGGAATTAGTGTAATGAGTACACTAATTCTATGCTATTAAAAAGTAATGAGTACACTAATTCCATACTATTAAAAAGTATTTACTTATTCCGTGCTCAAGCTGTCACTTCCTGTCTACACATTTCCGTCATTTTCATGAAATCAGAAAGCGCGAGGAAAGAAAATACATAAGCAGTCATGGGGAATAGCGACAGAAATGATAACTTAAAACTATACATAGCTACAGTTATACAAAGTGTCGTTTTGCATCCTCGTCAAATTTCAGGAGGCTGCTATGAGAGACTTATATAATCAAATAAAATAACAATACCTGCTCAAAAACTAATACAGTTTTTTTAGTTATTTAACTTTGACAGAATTTTAGAATACACCACTTTCACAGACCAGAATCACCCCGTTGCGTATGCGGTAGGGTGTGTATAAAAGGGCAGTTACAGTGCAATATCACACGGTTTAACATGCGTGTCCCACACATGCCGATTTCAGAAAATTAGAAAAATAAAAGACCTATTTATTTTATTATTGATTCGTGTCGAGAATCATTAGCATAGTTACCTCCTTCAATTTGACGAAGATGCAAAACGACACCTTGTATTGTTAAAGTGTTAACATTAGCATGTCGGTGACGCGATCTCATATAATTTTCCCCTACCAAAAATCACTCAACGCACCTAAATAAGCTTTCATTCAATAAAATAATGATTACCTAAAACACAATTTAAACAATGCACAGTATACACAAATTAATCTTTTTACGTGTTTAATTTAACTTCACATCCTGCTACTACAGCATGTCGGCGCGGGCATGTCGGTGACGCGAATCCATAAATTTTCCCCTACCAAAAATAACTCAACGCGCCTAAAGAAGTTTTCACTTTAAAATTATTGTTTACTACTCGTAGCTTTACCCGGTCTGGCTTCGCACGGGTAGCACTTTTTTTTTTGGGTGGGAATTCATCAATAACTTCTCCCGCTCTGGGCGGAGCAGGAGGGTGTGTCAGACTCTTACTGACTAAAATCCACCCGTGTTCCTTCCGTTGCCTGTGTTGCCAGGGGCCTCGGTGACCCTTTAGTACCTTCCCGCGACCCCGGCAGGCATTGGCCCTAGTGGACCCCTACATTCGTGCTGACGACATATCTTTGAGGCGCGCGTGGAATACAACGCGCCGTCGACCCGGGCCTGGTCCTTACCGGACGATGAGTTACCAATTGCTCACCGCCCGCAAGCCCGCGCCTACGGTGGCCGGAAATCCGCCCGGGATTCCTGATGCCTTTCCCTCAACCGTCCCGCCTCCTCCTTCGCGAGCGGCTCAGGTGCATATGCACTATGTGGATAGTTAAGTCAAGGGGTAAAATGGCTCGTTTATGCCCGAGTTATACTCTGCTTTTCACTTCAATTGCGAGAAAATGAAACAGGCATAAAGTATATAAAAGTATTTACTTGTTTGTCTGATCTACAACACATGAAATTGTCGTAAGTATTGATCTAATGTGGCTTGGATTTCGGCGGTAATATTTCTTCAACCACGTTTTACGCATTCTGCTCCATTATTATATTCCAATAAATAAATAAATTGAAGAGAATAGCTAATTGCCGCCACGAAACTTTTTAAGTTTTTTTTTTTCAACAACATGTGTCATTCGACTTGGGTACTTACTTTATACTGCCAAGTCATAAAAACGTTTCTTTGCGTTTTTAAACAATAAATTACAACTATTTTATCTGGTTTTATTAAATAAATTAACGATAGAAAACACGGAAAAGATTTAACGACTTTAATCTGCGACGTTTTATTGTGCATGTGGCTATTTGGCCTGATTATCTTCTCTTCTAGATAGAAGACTAGATAGTCTTAGAAAAAAAATACTGTATGCACTAGAGCATAAAAATCGATTTTATGTCGCCTACACACATAAAGACGAACTTTTAGAGCATGAGAAGTGAAAAGAAACAAATGAATATATTGGCCCGAAAAAATATTGTTGTTCGTGGTTCGACATTGATTCTGCAATTCATAATTAACTGAAATATATTTATTTACATAACCAAATTACAAGATGATTATTAACATTAACTAAATTAAATTAAAATTAAGTTAAACCTAAAAAAGGCCTTCGGGGCATTGTACCGAGGAAGCTGGCGGCATTTCCTCGCTGAATTGCAATGCTGCTGCGCTGCGCGAGAATGCCGCCAGCTTTTCGGTCACCAGTTACATCAACTAGACGTTTCGCGATTTGCGCAAATAACTTATGCGCACTGGGACCCCACGGACCGAGGGTCTCGACGCCAAAGGGCACAAAGTTGTAAGTACTCTCTGCCAAGTCCACCATATTTAATAACTTTCAGATTTTTGGCTTTTTCCGCCGCTTCTAAAGCACCCGCTTTAGAAGTAGTCCGTTGGAGGTGGGACGGTGCCAGTGTGTCTACACAGGTAGCGTCCCACACAAGCATCCGTCCCAAACTGCACGGAACCAAAAACACTCCATCAGGTCTTTTGCCATCATCTCTGACAATGCCAGTCGGCTCAAGAAGAGCAGGCACTTTGATGCTGGCAAGAGACCGGTGGATTATGTCATTATATAATTAATTTACTGAGTTTGAATTTCCACGCATTATTTGAGAAGTCTTAAACAAGCCTTGGCCGCAACCAGGCACTGATGGACTCATGGTATGTGTGCCTCGATTTCGCCTTGGCCCACATTTTCACATTTGTCTATCAATGCCCGTTTTCCAGGCCGTGGCAGTAAGATTTTATTTAAATTTCGAACTGGCTCAAATATACGTAGAGCTGTTAAAAATAAAATAGTAGATTGTACAATAAAATAAAAGCAACAATAAAATAAAATAAAAGCAAAGCAGAAAAGAAGCCATTTTACCCCGTTACGTTTATATAAACGTAACGGGGTAAAATGGCTTCTTTTCCTGCGGCTCAGGTGCATATGCACCCGAGCCGCAGGCGAGGGTGGAAAGTTAAGTCGAGGGGTAAAATTGCAGGTCTTGTGCCATCATCTCTGACAATGCCAGTCGGCTCAAGAAGAGCGCCTGGCACTTTGATGCTGGCAAGAGACGGGATTATATCATTATATAATTAATTTACTGGGTTTGAATTTCCACGCATTATTTGAGAAGTCTTAAACAAGCCTTGGCCGCAACCAGGCACTGATGGACTCATGGTATGTGTGCCTCGACTTCGCCTTGGCCCACATTTTCACATTTGTCTATCAATGCCCGTTTTTCAGGCCGTGGCAGTTATATACTATTGTTCACTTTCAGATATGTACATTCAAAGACAAGGAACCAATTATCTGCTGCACAGACTGCACTACAGTCGATGATGTTAGGTAAGTGTCAAAATCAAAATCAAAAGTCATTTATTCAAACTAGGCTGAGAATCAGCACTTTTCGAACGTCAAATTACATAAGACAGTCCCCCATAACGCCCACCCTTCACCACTTCCTAGTGCTTTAGCTGGGAAGAAGAAGTGGCGCAACAAACTCCCCAGCAGCACACCTGTCTGTTGAGTTAGATAAAAAAAGGATTAATAATTTACACTACGCGCAACACAAAACATTAAATTATTAGCCATATGTCAGCTAGCGCACCACTATACCATTAAACAAAAAAAAAATAAAACACCGAAAACTATACTCAAACAGAAATAAAAACGCAAACAGAACTTAATACCTAAATAAAAGCCTCCAGGCATAAAAGGCGTGCCCGCTTACATATAGCTATAGCTGTAACTCAGGCACAAATGATGAACTAGGACTATCAAAGTAAAATAAATAAACAGTTAGTTAACTAATAACAAAACAAAACCATAGTCAGCAATACGACTAGTCACCACAAGCAGATCGAAAGGCTCAATCAAATTCATTTATTTCTTCTAAATAACATAGCATCTAAAATAAAAAGAAGACCCTGAAATATAACCTTTTTTTTCTACAAGGTGTCGTTTTGCATCCTCGTCAAAATTCAGGAGGCTGTTATGAAAGACATAATCAAATAAAATTACAATACCTGCTCAACAATTAATAGGTACATACTTGTTTTTTAGTTATTTAAGTTTGACAGTATTTTAGAATACACCACTTTCACAGAACAGAATCATCCCGTTGCGTATGCGGTAGTGTGTGTGTTAAAGGGCAGCTACAGTGCGATATCACACGGGCCGCGTTTTAACATGCGTGTCACACACATGCCGATTTCCGTCAATTAGAAAAATAACAAAATAAATTATTAAAAAAAAACCCAACTGCTAAAACACATAACTGAAAAGGGAAAAACAAGCGTTATAATCTTTAGAATTTTAGCACCGCAGGCGGACACATCAAAAGTTACACCATATTTCAGGTTATTCGACTGTCCCCGCCTGCAAGACCAAAATTATATAGATTATAACGCTTGTTTTTCCCTTTTCAGTTATGTGTTTTAGCAGTTGGGTTTTTTTTTTAAATAATTTATTTTATTTCAAGCTTTTTAGTGTTATTTATATATATATATTTGAAAATTACTTATTACTAGCTTTTATTTGATACCAATATTGTTGCAATTAATTAAAAAAAAACATTCCCCTCCTTTTTTTTGTATTTGCAGATGCAATTTATAAATATTATTATAGCCTATGTCACTCCTACAATTAAGACGAATCTAAGGACACCTCATATGTTAAAATCCATCAAGCCGTTTAGGCTACAGAGCGTGCCAAAGAAATAGACATACATACATATATACATACATACATACATACATACATACATACATACATACATACATACATACATACATACATACATACATACATACATACATACATACATACTCTCGAAAAACATTACCCTCCTGAGGCAGTCGGGTAAAAAGACCTACTTATTTTATTATTGATTCGTGTCGAGAACCATTAGCATAGTTACCTCCTTCAATTTGACGAGGATGCAAAACGACACCTTGTATAACGTATCTATAAACGTATTTTCTTTATTTTTCTTTCTGACTTTGTAATGATACTGCCAGCTTCTAACGAAACTTTATTATCTATTTTCAGGAAAATTGTATTCAATCCGAAAACCGAACTGCTGTCTTTAACCGGACAGAGAGCTAACGACAGTGAGTTAATACTAATTGTTAAATTCTTTTCCTCTTAAAGCTAACCTTCCCGAAATAGAAACATGTCGTGAAAACCAGTAGACTGTTATATTAAGAGGCCAACAACAGCTAAAGCGCGGTCACTGTCGGACTGCATAGAAAAGAAAGAGAAGCACGATAACACAACGCTGGTAATTTATTGCAAAATATGAAGCAATTATCTATTTACAAAAAATCTATTTACTGGATTAAAAAATTAAAACACTATTATGCTAATATGTTGCTTGTAGAATAATATGACAAAAATATCAGAATGATTGCATGTATATTAATATGGTTTTTATTCGTTAAAATAATTTTTTAGAGGTATTTTGTTTCTACCGTATTAAATTAGTTGTATTATGTTTTCAACACACTATATCTACCTAGCATATATCTTGAAGAATATCATATATTTTTCTGGTTTTGTTTACTGCAGTGGGTCATAATATACTTTTAGGCATTATAAAACTTACAAAATTTGCGTTTAGGTCCTGGAGTACCCTTAAGTAATTTTACTGAGACAGTTATATCTTCTCGTCTCACATACCGCAGTATCTCAAGACTGAACCCATCGGTCAGTGCTAATTGCCGGTGATGACCTATGGCACTGTTTGGTCGCTCACAATAGATGAGGCCCACAGAAGGCTGAAATACACCCAAAGGGCAATGGAGCTCTCCATATCGTGAAAGCCAGTTGAATGTTATATTAGGTAAAACATTTATATCTTCTCGTCTCACATACCGCAGTATCTCAAGACTGTAGCCATCGACCAGTGCTAATTACCAGTGATGACCTATGGCACTGAAATGTGGTCACTCACAATGGGCCTCATCAGAAGTCTGAGAATCACCCAAAGCGCTATGGAGAGGGCTATGCTTGGAGTTTCCCTACGTGTTCAAATCAGCAATAAAGTGATCTGCAGGAGAACCAAGGTAACTGACATATCCCGAAGAATTGTCAAAGTGGCAGTGAGCAGTTCACATTGCTCGCAGAACAGATGGCCGATGGGGCTGGAAGGTTTGGCACCCGCGTACCGGAAGACGTAGCGTTGGAAAGCCTCTCACAAGGTGGGCCGATGACCTTGTGAAGGCCGCTGGAATCCGCTAGACGCGAAGCCTATACCCAGTAGTGGACGGCTTTCGGCTGAAATGATGATGATATTGACTGAAACACTTATACCTATCTAAGCCGTATTTTAATCCAAATGGATAAAATTGATAGCCTCATTGGTCGCGCTACTGCTGAGCATGAGATCCTGGGTTTGATTCCCAGGTCGGGCAAAGTGTTATTGGATTTTTCTATGAGGAATTTCTTAGTAGCAACCTGGAGCCTGGATTTGTGGCCGGTTGATGGCAATGGGCTCGCCCTCTATTACATGGAACTTAAACATATCTGCCGAAATGTGGATGTAGGTACAGGACGAGTAAGTACACCTCTGCCCAACCCTTCGGGGAAATAAAGCATGATGTTATGTGGATAAAATTGAAAGCAAACGCTTTGTTAGTCAGGTCATTAACGTAACCGTGGACGATCAAAAGTGCCATTTACAAAATGAATGACTTGATTTTATTAATTAAGCCGACAAAATAACAAAACAACAACAACAAAATAAAAACAAAACAAAACACAACAAAACAACAAAAACAACAAAAACAATAAAAACAAAACAAAATAAACAAAACAACAAAACAGACGAACAAAATAGACGATAAACCATAAGGTATTACATAAGCTGGAACCGTAGCTTTCTTCAAGGAATTTAGCAATGCAGCTACGATACAGCCAGAAAGGCTATCATCGCCGCTCGAGAATAGAGACCCTTCTTCTTACAAAATGGACAGACAGAGTCTACAGCGGGACTGTTTTTACGACGACGGACATACCACAAAAGAAGCATTTGCATCTCTAAGTTGGTGTCACTTTTATTGTACTACTAGCTGCGCCCCGCGGTTTCACCCGCGTATGTCTTGATCCCCGAGATGAAATATACTTTACGACCTATTCTCAGACCTACTGAATATACACACAAAATTTCGTAAGAATCGGTCAAGCCGTTTCGGAGGAGTTTTGTTACAAACATTGAGACACGAAAATTTAATATATTAGAGATAGATATTATTGATATATTATTATAATAACTATTTTAGGAACTATAATGATAATAATATATTTTTAATAGAGCCAGTATTAATATGATTCAATCATAATTCGAAAGACACGTGGCGCCATCTATTATCATAAGAACGTTATTGTTGTTTTCCTCGGGAACAGTACTCTTTTTCGGGTTGAAAGGTACTCTTTGTCCGTTTCTGTGCCCCTGACAACGTATATGCAAAATTTCAGGATGATCGGTTCAGTGGTTCAGGCCTGAAAATGTAACAAACAAACAAACTTACTTTCGCATTTAAAATATTAGTTAGGACACTATTAGGCTCTTGTGATTGTACTGTGGCGGCATCTACATCGCCACATGTGAACTACGCAGCATACTGACGTCACGCAAAATCCTGCATCGCGCAAGCAGAGTTTACCGCGCAACTAGCATATATACGACATCCCGACATCAACCGTCGGGCAGTTGCCCACCAGAGACACGACACCTGTCTGGTCGGAGGATCCTCCCTTTTCTATGGAGGATAAGCGATCTTTACACCCTGTTCCTCATGCCTCTATAGTACAACAGATTGTCCAGATTCCTTTTGTTTGGAAGTGTTGGCGATCGCAGCATCAGTATTTGTATCGGGCAACAATTGCACGTTTTGTTTAGACGGTGCCAGTCAATTGTTGCTTAAATTTTATGGTATGCTTCTTTTTTTCATTCTGCACTCATCAGTAAACAGGACCGATCGCCATTGCGCAACGCTCCAATTGAGATGCTCTCGAGCAAATTGAAGGCGCGCTTGTCGGTGGCCTGCAGTCAATTTAGGGCCCGTCGCAGGTCTTTTTGGCATCAAGTTGGCTTCCTTCAAGCGTCTTCTCACTGTCCACTCGCTGACAGCCACTTGTCGTACACATCTCAGTTCTTGCTGCACATCAACGCCCGTAAGGATTACGCAGCGAGGTTGAGACAATGAAGCGGTCGTCTCTCTCTGAAGTGCACCGGTGGCGGCTCGTTCTTGGTCTCACCAGTCTCTTGGAACTGTCTGTATACTCGGGATACAGAAGACTTGCTCAAGTGGAGCTGGGCAGCGACTGCTCGCTGACTTAACCCTTGTTGCAACAAGGCAACAACTTGAGCGGCTTCTTCTGGTGTGGTATCCATGGGTTAGCGAAAACAAGGATTGCAATTTACGGAGATGTGTACCGGTCAACTTGTAACAAACAAGCAACTGATAAGATAAACCGGAAGGGGGGGGGGGGGGGTTTATAGCGGGAGCAGGTAGCGCAAGTCGTGGATTCCTAAAGAGGTAATTTACGCTGACGGCCAATTAAAATGTGTCAATAAATCAGCGCTTAGTTTTTTTTTAAGGTTTTGATGTTAATTGAAAGCCTAATTCTTCAGCTTTCGAATGACATATCACTTTTGTAATTACCATTTATCGTTTTAGGAAAATCAATGTATATGTGCGCCGTCTAGGCTTGAGTCGATTTGGTTGCTCGCGAGTGTAGTAGATAAATATTTGCACTTGAATTATAAACCCAGTTTTTACCATTAACTAATTTATGGAAGTGAATGGCCTGGCACGCGACGCCATCGTCGCGTGCCATCAAAAGGCCAGACGGCATGTCTTTATTTCCATGGAAGGTGGGTAGGCCTTTAGTGTGGGATGCAACGTGTGTCGATACTCTTGCGCCATCCCATCTTCCTGGCTCGTCGTGCTGTACTGGCGCTGCTGCTGCGGCTGCAGAGAACCTCAAGCGGCGTAAATATAATAACCTAGTCGGTCATTATATTTTCGAGCCGTTTGGGGTTGAAACCCTCGGGCTGTGGGGTCCGAGTGCTCATGGCCTTTTTAAGGAAATCTCCAGACAGCCGGTTGACACCTCCCGTGACCCGAGGGCAGGCTTTTACCTTGGCCAGAGGTAAAGCGTTGCTATACAACGTGGCAATGCCACCAGTCACTTGGGTACATTACCAGTTGACAACGATGTGGATGAAGTTTTCGGCGCTCTATTTTAAGAGTAGTTTGTTATTTTTATTATTAAGTATATTTGTTTTTTATGTACAAATCAATTCTAATAAACAATTATTCAATAAAAATGGAAGTGAATGAATTTGTTGCACCGATATCTAGGTAAAATTATGGTTAGTCTGCTCAGACACCTGTGGACATTCTGCGTCCCTCCTAATCATTCTACTTTAAAATTAAGTACCTATTGTCTTTGTTTCCGTAATCATGTTGGCTACGATTGTGACTTTTGTAACATTAATCAAACAGTTCTCAGTACAATAGATAACATTGTTCTCAATGATGTCGACTTGCGATAATTCAGATGAAAACAGTTGGGAGACAAGGAGAATCTGTATAACAGCGATGCTGTCTCAAACTTTAGGAGCACAGACACTTCTGTATCTACCACATTTGGCTGTGATCTCGGGAGCATTGGGAAACGTGCTCGTATTCGCCGTGGTTTACATTGTGATCGGGATACCGCTACTGTACATGGAGACCGTGGTGGGGCAGTTTACAGGACGTGACTGCCTCGAAGTGTGGCGCGCTCGGGCCTGCTTGTCACACTTTGGATATATTCAAATTTTCTGGCAACTCTTTTATACGTTCTACAATCACGCCATAAATTCGTTTGTAGTGCATTATTTCTTGATAAGTTTTGAAAACCCTATTCCTTACTACGTTTGTGGAAATTGGAGCAAGCCTGATTGTGACATTTTAAACCACAACTACTCCGTCAATCAGGATTGCTTGAAGATAACGGATCCACTGCCGTATTGTACCGATCTATGTCATACATTTCCGGAGTATCAATACTGGAGATATAATATATTGGGACTGGATAAAGAAAGTTTCTTCTTGCCATGGCGCGTTGGTCTGGCTTCTGCATTGATTTCAATCACTATGTGTCTCAGTTGCTTCAAAAGCACACGATCACTGAAGTGGGTTTTGATATTTGTCACGCTATATCCTATGTCAGCTCGTGTTTTATTCATGATAGGATCCATGTTGCAAAAGGGTGTTGTGGTGAAATATGAAGATGCCCTAGACTCCGATTTTAGTCTGTTTACGCAGCATTTTAATCTGTCTAATATTGTAGCCGAGGTTCTGTACAGTCTCAACGTCGGCACGGGCCTCGCGTTCAGCTCTGCCTCGAGGACGCCGTTCCGGGCTCCTTGCTACTCCAACACCGTCATCGTGGTCGTCATCACCTGCTGCGTTGCAATCCTCGGGATCTGTAGCACTGTCATGATGACCTGCCCATACGCCTTCAAGTATGACATCAGACCAGTTAACATATTGAGATACCCCATTTCAAATAATTTTGAAAAGTTGCCTCGATTACTGCATGTGTACGAGCAAACATCTTTATGGTTAATACTTTGCTTTAGTTTTATTGCCATATCATCAATGGGTCTAAATATATCTCTAATGTACGGCTTAATAGAAATTATGTCAAAAAGATGTCCCAAAGTAGCCAGAAGTAGAGGTTTAATAGCTTTTATAATTGCGATAGTTCTTTATATTGCAACAGCTCCTTTATTGGGAAATTTGAGTTTATATTACTTGGCAGACACTAAAAATATGATTAGTCTCCTTGCTATACTCATGGTTCTGATTGAGACCATTGTCTTTGTACTGTGGTATGGTCTGGGAAGGTTGTCTGAAGATGTACACTTCATGCTAGGTGTCCAACCGAATGCTTCCTTGAAGGCTTGCTGGTTTTTATCAGCCGTCATTCTCGTGTATGTGTTTTGTCGTGAATTCTATACAATGTATTTAGTTAGGAATCAGTCAGCGGGCTACTCAATGGGGTGGTATTTGTTACTTTTGAATATTGTACCAACAGCGCTCGTGGCCATTGTTAGAGTATTGATAGCTCTTTATAAAAATAAATTGTATGAAGAAGTCGGTTTAGACTCTTCATGGGGGCCCAAGAGTGAGTTACTGAAGCGAAGTAGAGCTATGTTTTCTGCGCAGGCGATGACCAAGGAGTACATGTACAGGCAGTACCACCTGCAAGCAGGTATTCTGAAGAGGCAGAAGCAATCTAACGTAAGAAACTGCTACAAACTAGGAATTGTCCCAAACCTGAAGGCTTAAGATTTGAACTTGAGAAGACTTGATTTATATTACCTACTACAAGTGACATATTTTTCTTTTTAAAATTAATGTTACGATGTATTGTTAAATATACATTTTCTTTTTTATAAAAAAAATGTGTTTTTTATCCTTATTTGAATCACTGTATGTTATAATATATTGGTATTATTGTAGAACAAAGAAGGTATTGCGTGAGGGGCTTGTGGCTAAGTAATAACAGCCGCACGGGTCGATCGATCAGGTTAAGCTACGCTTGCCGCGGTTGGTCCGTGGATGGGTGACCATCGAGACCATAGAGTTTGGTTGGTATACCACACCTGCATTATACAAGCGTGGTGGGTTTATTTCACTAAGGGTAGTATTTAAACGCAAATCAAAAAATATCCTTTTTCTATGCAATAAGATTCCGAATTCCCATCAAAATTACTAATTGCACAGCAAAATATTCAACTCAAAATATCACTAAACACACTACAATTTATTTTCGCAGCGTACAGCGATTTTTCCTAAAGCAAAAGCTTTTTTATCAATGCACAGCTAATAATCTTAATGCACATTATACATGTTAACTCTTTTTCTTTTAAATATAGCTTCTATTTTTATATTATGTACAGCAGTTTTTCTAAATAAAACAGCATTTCATTAGTCACAGTCGTTACGGGGACAGCGGGACGTGATTAAATTTATTTCCCGTTGTCCCCATAACGTACATATAAGTAAAATGTAGCAGCTTAATAATCAGTTGTTAGCTTTGTTTTAATTTAAACTGGCATCGAATTTTTGTTTTGGTAATAGAGGGCATCTGGTTAATGGTCACTGTTCTAACCTAACCTTTTTTTTTTTTTTTTTTTTTTTTTTTTTTTTTTTTTTTTTTTTTTTTTTTTTTTTTTTTTTTTGTTGCCGGGGTGGAAAATCCTCATGGATGTCCTCCGCCCTGGGGTAGGCAGAGGGGTCTGTCAGACTCTTACTGACTAAAAACCACCCCGGTGTTCCCGTCCCACACTTGCACCGGGGATCATGGGATCTAATGCGACTTCCACGATCCCCAGCTAGTGCCGGCCCGCCTCTGCGGGCCACCTCAAGTCTGGGGGGGGTGAGGTGTTTAAACCCCCCCCACAACGTTTGAAAGGGGCGCGCGTGGAACACTACGCGCCGCCACCTCGGGTCCAGTGTGATGGGGGGCGGCGGACGTCCCCAAGTCCGCCGTCCCTGGACCCATTTAGGGGGGCCGGAAGAGGGCGTTGTCTGCCCTCTGCCGACGCCCGGTGCGCCTGCTGCGGGCCGGGTGAGCGGAAGAGATCTCCCGCTCCCGTTCCGCAGCCTCCTTCTGCGACACGACTGTTTCGCAGAAGGATACCACCGCGTCCCAGGACTCCTCGCTGCCGACCATCGCCTCGACCACGGCCGGCAGCGACAGGTCACTGCCCACTCCTGAGATGAGGGCACGGCGTGGCTCCTCCCAAGCGGCACACTCTGCCAGCGTATGCCGCGCCGTATCCTCCCGACAGTCGATGCAGTGGTGACACCGGGCGTCCGGCTCCCTGTTTATGCGACACAGGTACTTCCCGAAGCAACCATGCCCCGAGAGCACCTGCGTCACCCGAAACGACAGGGAGCCGTGCCTCCTCCCGAGCCAGGGCTCGAGCACTGGCCGGACCGCCTCGATGGTGGCGAGGCCGGCGGTAGGGCGTGTAAGCCTGTCCCGCCATTCCGCCACCAGGGCTGCGCGGAGCTGTGACCGACGCAGCTCCGTATGTCGCTGCATAAGCCACTCGCCCCGCGCCCTCGCTTCCTCGCGCCACTGGTACAGCGACGCGAGTACTTTCGCCTCGAGGTCCCAGGGCGGGGATCCGGCCAGTACGCAAGCTCCGGCCAGTACGCAAGCTCCGGCCAGTACGCAAGCTTCTAACCTAACCTAACCCAACAACTGAAAAATTTGCTGTGCAGTCAGTATTTATGCTATGTGTGTAGTATTTTTGTACAAAAATAAATTTAACTGTATTGCATTATGAGGAAAAAAGTAATGTTATATTGATGTATAATTTCGAATTATCTGCAGTTTGAGTTTTGTTAAACATTTAGTTTATTTGTAGTGAAGTAAGTTATTAGATGTAAATAAGAATATAAATGATGAGTATGTATTGATAGGCGATTATTTATTTGATATGCAATTTATAATATCCCTTTCTCTAAGCCCCTTCCCAAAAACGAAAAGTGGAAGGAGGAAAGGCAGGCCTCGCAGTGGGACACAAATGTCTGATTACAATAATAATAAACATTTATTTGTTAAGACTACAAATGAGGTCCATTGTGTTAGAAACAATCTTACTTAGCCTATATTAGTACTTAATAACTAAAACAGATCTTGTTCGATTAACGGCCACACAATCGGACTATCTACCCGGGCGGCTATCGAGTACAGAATGATGTTGCGCAATCTGTGAAGTAACGAGACAGATTTTTAGCGCCATACTGCTATCAGTGCGCGCCTCGGCAAACATCGCCGACGCACTGCAGAAACGTGGCAGTCGCAACAGCACCCTGAACGTATTGTTATATTGGATACGCCGAGCATTGCAAGCCCTTTAGGTATATCTGAACCACAGGCCCCCGAGTACAGTGTTGAGGAATAGGTACGCCTTAAAAAGGGCTATTTTAACTGCGGCTGTAAATCGAGACAACCTGTGGGCGAGCATGTTCACCCGGACTGAAAGCGCCCTGCGCGGGACTCTTCAAATCCAATAATTGAATCCATAAAATTTAACCTACACAAATCCAGATTTTTTGACACATTAAAGATGTTTTTAATTACCTCAGAATTCGTGGATGATTTTTGCGACGTGCATAGACATTCTCGCCTATCGAGACACTCTCCTCGTCTCCTTCAGACAAAAAAAATCTAATGTGAAAATATGTTCTACTATTTCTTTCTTATTCCAGAATGTGTGAACTTCGTGGACAAATTGGAATATGACTGCAAAATAAACACAAGATCTAACTACACAAGGATTTTAGATCCTGTCTCCACTTGTTACGAAATTGGAGTCGCCACAGAAGAGATTCCTGTAGAAATGCCAGCTCCAAGAGAATCATACCTGGTCAGTAGTTCTTCCTTAGGTATTTTATTAGGGGAAATATTTAACTGATCCTCTTAAAACATATCAATTGACCTTCTAATGATGCACTGCAAACATTTTAATAATTGAACCTCTTTTTAACATCTGGTCTTTTCACGCATCCGGTCCCATTAAGCTAAGGTACCCTAAAATAGATTTTCTTTAAGGTTTACAAAAAGAGCACAATCATTATATTATAGTGTTCAATAATATTTTTAATATTATATTGAAAACTTTAGGTTTTGTAATTTCGGAGATAAGGGTCAATTTTCATCTATTTTTTTTCTTAAATATCTTTAAAACGATTTATTTCAAAATTATTATTTTTTTTAATATTTGAAACTCTCACAGATGGTACGCCCTTTCATTTAATGTGTCACGCGGTACCGATTAAAAACGGTTTTTTTAATTTTCAATTTTTTACCCAAAAGTGACACCCTTATTTAAAATTAATTTATTTACGTTACATGTTCGTGTTTGAGTCACGGAAATTTATGAGTACCAAATTTCATTTTAATCGGTCCAGTAGATTTGGAGCAAATTAGCCGCGACAGACGAACAGACAGACAGACGGACAGACTCGAGTGATCCTATAAGGGTTGGGTTTTTCATTTCAGACACCAATCCACATAGTCCAGACATAATCTTGATCAGAACTCAAACTCAAACTCAAAGCATTTATTTCAAATAAACCAATTACAGGCACTTTTGAATTGTCAGGGGTTTGGTCAGTCAGTCAGAAAGATGAAGCTAGTTGCCCATTCCAAAGCGTAGTAGGTACCTATGGAGAAGAACGGGCAAGAAACTCCATGGACACTCTTTTAAATCATCGTATTATGGTTACGAAATATTGTTTACATCATTCATTTTGAAATTATACATGTGAGAACGATGCAAAAGCGTCCGTAATAAAAAAAATACAACAAAAAAAAAGCAATTCAAAAATTAAAATTAAAATAAGCCGTGGCAGCAGATCATGTGAAGATTATGTCTGGACTTTAAAAGAGAATGTGACCTCTGAGTTTGTTTCGGCCTGTCTTCTCAGTGTAGTCAGATAGGAAACGCCGGCCTCATCTAGTTTTTTTTTTTTTTTTTAATATCATTGACGTATAAAAGTGTTTGTACAAATCTACTTACAGAAATAAAATCATTTAATTTCACTTCATTATTATATTTATTTACATAACCAAATTACAAGATGATTATTAACATTAACTAAATTAAATTAAAACTAAGTTAAGCTTAAAAAAGGCCCTCGGGGCATTGTACCGAGGATGCTGGCGGCATTTCCTCGCTGAATTGCAATGCTGATGCGTTGCGCGAGAAAGCCGCCAGCTTTTCGGTCACCAGTTACATCAACTAGACGTTTCGCGATTTCCGCAAATAACTTATGCGCACTGGGACCCCACGGACCGAGGGTCTCGACGCCAAAGGGCACAAAGTTGTACTCTCTGCCAAGGCCTCCATATTTAATAACTTTCAGATTTTCGGCATTTTCTGCCGCTGCACCCGCTTTAGAAGTAGTCCGTTGGAGGTGGGACGGTGCCAGTGTGTCTACACAGGTAGCGTCCCACACAAGCATCCGTCCCAAACTCCACGGGACCAAAGACACACCATCAGGTCTTTTGCCATCATCTCTGACAATGCCAGTCGGCTCAAGAAGAGCAGGCACATTGATGCTGGCAAGAGACC
The DNA here is from genome assembly GCA_905333075.3 of Atethmia centrago. Classification (NCBI taxonomy): domain Eukaryota; kingdom Metazoa; phylum Arthropoda; class Insecta; order Lepidoptera; family Noctuidae; genus Atethmia; species Atethmia centrago. The sequence goes on along the minus strand of HG995396.1, from coordinate 13,021,416 downwards.
GGCGGATTATGTCATTAAGTGTTGCATGTCATTGTGTGTCCACTTCATTAATTTCATTTCATTACATTCGGTCCGTTCTCAAGTGATGCGCCTACCAACGAACGGCTTTTAATTTTTATTTATATAGATGATTTTCTTCTTGTAGGCATTGCTGGGATATGGTGCTGACATACAAACAGCCGAATGGCTATGCGCAGGGACCATCATCAGTGACAAATTCATCCTAACGGCAGCTCACTGTCTTTTGAAAAAGAAGCTGTAAGTATAAATTCAAATAGTTTCCCAACGTAAGAAGAACAAACGGAGGCAAAGAGAAAAGAAAGAGATAAGAAAGAAAGAAAGAAGAAAGAGAGAAAGAGGTAAGGAGGCAAGGCAGAAGTGTCATCTGCATGTCGCCATTTATGTTTAAGCCCCATGTAATACGGGATGGATGGACTGTGTGAAAGATGTGGCTACAAAGGGAGTGACTACCGAGATGACGACTAATACTCGTAGAGAAGTATGGAAGAAAGGGACATATTGCGCCGACCGCAAATAAATTAGGATAAGGGCAGGAGAATGATGAAGTACTCTTCTAGTATTATGATATTAAATTTTCAGAGGTGCTGTGAAATATGTGGCAGTAGGCATCCACAAACGTACAGACCCTCCCAAGAAGTGGCAGAAATACAACGTGAAGAGGATCATCAAACACCCGGAGTACCAGCCACCTTCCATGTACAATGATATCGCATTGATTGAGACTGACAACACGTAAGTATTTATTATGATGATTATCTTCTTAATGGCTTCCCGTCTCCGCCAGAATTCTCATAGCTTATTACAGCTCTACAGTATAGATAACATCACGCCTTGTTTCCCCGTAGAATTGGGCAGAGGTGTACCTGTAGTACACCCACATTTCGCCAGTTATGTTTAAGTCCCATGTAATAGGGGGTGAGCCTATTGCCATCCACCGGGCACAAATCCAGACTCCGGGCTGCTACTGAGAAATTCCAGATAGAAAAACCCAATAACATTTTTCCCGACCCGGGAATCGAACCCAGGTGGAGCATGAGGCTCAGCAGTAGCGCTTGCCACCATTAGACCAACGCGTCAGTCTAGATTATTCTGTTCAATAATCCTACAACCCCCTCTTATCTTAAAGAACGTTTCAAGTTCCTTCATGACACACACAGTAGATATCTGAGGTCATCGGAAAACTTAAGGCTAACAATGCCGATGCATTCCACCACCTTTGATGACAAGTCTTTACAGTTCAAGCTTAGTACGGTTATGGAATGCCTTACCCGCGTATATAAGGCATGCTCAATAATTAACCACTTTTAAAATTATGTTAAAAAAACACGTCCTTTACTTAGAAGATCGTATCATTTATTTGGTTCAAAACCTCATCATTACATAATGTAGTTCCATGCTCTTGTTTTATGTTTATTATTGTAAATATATTTACATAGATAAATATATGTATTCTTTATGTATGTATGTATTTATTTATTGTATATGTAACTGGTACACCACTGACTACCTGCAGTATTGTCTCTCTTTCTCCCTTTAATCCATCCCAAGGTTGTCTGTAAAAGATCGCTTTTATCGATAAGACCGCCCATTGTGTCACCCTATGTAAAGTTTCAACATTTATGTCTGTAATTTTTATGGTGTACATAATAAAGACTATTCTATTTTATTCTATCTGTTGCTTGTGCCTGCATATAAAACTTAGCTCCTTGGTTCCACCCACTCAGCACGCGTAGCCGAAGTTATTTTGTCTCTACGAAGAATAAGCATCACTCTTTATAAACCAAATTACATTCCTTTTCTTGGTTTTTGTCATCGTACCTTAGAAATATTTCTTCAATCTTTTTGTCATCGTACTTCCGTACCTTAGAAATCTTTCTTCAATCTTTTTGTCATCGCACCTCCGTACCTTAGAAATCTTTCTTCAATCTTTTTGTCATCGCACCTCCGTACCTTAGAAATCTTTCTTCAATCTTTTTGTCATCGCACCTCCGTACCTTAGAAATCTTTCTTCAATCTTTTTGTCATCGCACCTCCGTACCTTAGAAATCTTTCTTCAATCTTTTTGTCATCGCAACTCCGTACCTTAGAAATCTTTCTTCAATCTTTTTGTCATCGCAACTCCGTACCTTAGAAATCTTTCTTCAATCTTTTTGTCATCGCACCTCAGTACCTTAGAAATCTTTCTTCAATCTTTTTGTCTTCCTTTTCTACGGTGGCCATGCTACGCCTGCAGGGGTTAAGTGCTATCAGCCTCCACGATTTATCAACATCTGCTTAGTCTTTTCCCAACTATATTGGGCTTCCAGTCTAAGCAGCTAAATACAGCGACTGCCTATCTGACCTCCACAACCCAGTTACTGGGTATTATTATATTATTGGGTAATACGACACCTCTTGGTAATACTGGTTGTCAGACTTTTGGGCTTTTGACGATCACCCTCCACGAGAAACAATACTTAAGTGTTTGTGTGTCGGCAATGTATTACATCACCGCTGCTTTTAAAACGGTGAAGGAAAAAAAAGTGAAGAAAAGTGAAATGATGAATGAAAAGTGAAATGGCTAAAACAAAATATACATGTGCGGTCAAAAAACAAAAACTTTTGACACTTGAAACTTGAGACCTTAAAAACTTTTTATCGAAGTTTCTTTAAGCTCGCATAGCGATGGCGAAGCAGATCAGACGGTTAAGCATAGAGTTAACACTGGATGGATGAAATGGCAGCAGGTCAGGGGACAACCTGAGACTCCTGCATTCCCCTTAAAGTTAAGGGGAAGAATATAAAACAATGGTTAGATCTGCTGTCTTGTACAAATCAGAAAGTTAGGCCACAAAAGGGATGAATGAAAGGCAATTGTATGCAGCTGAGATGAGAATGCCAAGAGGGCTGTGTGGTGTGACACGAATGGATAGAATAAGAAATGAGTACATAAGAGGAAGTCTGACAGTGGCACATACATTGGTACGGGCATGTGATGCGGAGGAATGAGGAAAATGTCGTGAGGAAAGTCTTGAGAATTAATGTTGATGACTATAAGAGTAGGGGAAGACCAAAGAAACGTTGGATGGACTGTGTAAAAGATGATATGGCTAAAAAGAGGGTGACTACCGAGATGACAACTAATCTATAGAAGTATGGAAGAAAAGGACATGTTGCGCCGACCACAAACAAATTGGGCAGGCAGGGGATTGGGCAGGTAGATTGGGAAGGGCAGGACAGTGGTGATGAGACTGTTTTACACACCCACAGACGCGTATTTAATACAGAGCCATCTAGTATAAGTTTTAGAGCTTCTATAACCTTATACAAGATGGCTCTGTATTAAAAACACGTCTTAAATTCACACTTTTTCTCGCATGGAGGCCCATAACGATTTTTCCTTATGTGACGATTTCTACCAGTCAACTTCTACCCCAAGCCGCGTTAAAGAACTTTGTTTCAAAAACTGGAAGACGTGTGACATTAAGTTCACTCCCTCTCAAAGAGCGGCCTGTATCCCAGAAGTGGGAACATTATTATAAGCTAAAACGAGAGAAACAGATGAGATACTTTAATCCTTTCTTTATTCTTCAGGATAACTTTCAGCAGAGAGGTGCTCCCAGCGTGTCTTCATTCAGATCCAAATATGACTGAAATATTTACAGAAGCAAATATCCTTGTTTGGGATGTGAATGGCAAAGATCAGGGAACTTTGACACAGGTGAAAATTCCTTAACGATTATTTTGACGCAGTGAGCGATTGGTTGCTTGTTTGAATTACTTTCAGAACAAATATTTGTATGGTCTACAGTTTTAACACAGACAAATTACGACTTTAGTGACAGAGACTTTAGAAAATTCATGGTTTACAAATGTTGGCCAAAAGTCGTCGTTTCTGCGCCTGGTCTCTCACTGGTCGTGCCATTGCGGAGATTTATCTCCGTGCCGAAATTCAGTCAGGAGAATATACAGTATGACTGTATATTCTCCTGACTGAATTTTACTTTTACTTTATTTGACATTCATAGTTAGCCAGTTATCTTTATGTTTCATGCATGCGTATTGTCACTCATCATCTGCCTATAAGCTATTCCCCAACTATGTTGGGTTCGGCTTCTAGTCTTACCGAATGCAGATGAATACCAGTAGTTTACATGGAGCGACAGCCTATCTGACCTCCATAACCCAGTTACTGGGTGATACGAGACCCCTTGGCAAGACTGGTTGTCAGATTTTCGGGCTTCTGACGATCCGTAACGACTGTCAAAAATCCACGAATGACAACCGGGACCAACGACTTAACATTATCACCGAGGCACGGAGGGGTATTGGTACGTAAAGATGGTCACCCATATACGGACCAACCGCGGCAAGCGTAGCTTAACCTGTTCGATCGACCCGAGTGGATGTTATTACTTAGCCACAAACCCTTAAATTATTCATTTATTTTGCCACTAACCGTGCTAAAATCGAACCTCTAAGGAACTTTATTGTGAACATGAAAACCCAATAACTCTTTCCGACCAGAGATCGAACCAAGGAATCTACAGTCAGCAGTTGTCTCTAGGGCGCCATCTTTACGGGTGAGAGAATTGCGACGATAGTCTCGCCGTGCCATCAAATTCTCGCTGCGATGATATTGCCGTGTGGAGATTACTCTATACAGTTTCTATCCTGCTGGAGTCGCGGTAAAGTCCGAAAGGGATACCGAGGCCCCTGGCAACACAGGCAACGGAAGGAACACGGGTGGGTTATAGTCCGTAAGAGTCTTAAGTCCCTTCCGCTCCGCCCAGAGCGAGAGAAATTATTTGATAATTTCCCACCCAAAAAAAAATCCAGTTCCTTTAAAATTTGATGTCTCGGTGTGGCTATCACCGCCATACTCTCGCCCGTATAGATGGTGCCCAGAAGTCTAATTAAGTAGTAAGATATAAATGTGTGAAGAAAAATCCAGTTCCTTTAAAATTTGATGTCACGGTGTGGCTATCACCGCCATACTCTCGCCCGTATAGATGGTGCCCAGAAGTCTAATTAAGTAGTAAGATATAAATGTGTGAAGACTGTATTTAACCGACTTCCAAAAAGGGGAAGGTTCTCAATTCGGATGTTTTTTTTATGTATGTTCAACGATTTCTTCGCCAATTGTGGACCGCTTTTGATAATTCTCTTTTTGTTTGTCCCATTGTCACCAAGTCAAATTCTGATGAGCCCATGGAAATCGAGGGAAATTCTCAAATTTTATAGGATAGGGTATAGCGATTTGGTTATTTTTTATATAGTAACTTGTCCATCTACTCTTGGAAGCACCATTTGGTGAAGTGGAACTGATGATGAAGACCACAGATGGCCACCGGAACTACTTAATAATAAGTATTTAAAGGGTTGATTCGATTCGATTTGGTACTTTAATATGGTTGCTAAGTCATTTATGCTCGTCACAGTACATATCGTGAGGGACAGTTCTCCTGATTGTTACCAGGAGAACTCCTCAACAATTAACGTCCCTGCATTGGGAAAAGCAATATTTTGTAAAAGGTGATGAGCAGTTAATACTAGGCTATTGTAACTTAGATAAATTACAAGCTGACCCACTAAAAAGAAAAAATCTTTTTACAAAAAAGAAATCCCGGCTTCCAAAAAAACTTCCAAAAAACATTATGTTTTATTATCAAACATGATCATTTATAATTTCAGATCACTCTCCAGCTATTCGATGAGATACAATGTTCTATCTTCTACCCCCCTCACGATAAATTAGTGAACGGGTACAATCACAACTTGCAGACCTGCTTTGGAGACACCAAGAGACCTATGGACCCCTGTCACGTAGGTATCACTATATATTATAAAACACAGTCCCCCTGCCGCGTCTGTCTGTCTGAACGCGATCAACTCAAAAACTACCGAGCAAATTTTCATATGGTTTTCACATATGGACGGAGTGATACATGAGGAAGGTTAAAATGTATATTTCATCAAGGTTTTGTGTAAATTGGCAGAAATATGTCGATGATTGTCGGAAAAAATCAAGACGGCTGGGAGCTTTACTGGCGTGGGCCGCGTAAACTAATAGAGTTATATGAAAATTGAATAGACAGCAGTGCTGGAGAGGTAGTTAGCGCCCCTTCTTCTTCCCAGCTAAAGCACTAGGAAGTGGTGAAGGGCGGACGATTTTAGGGGACTTTCTTATGTAATTTGACGTTCGAAAAGTGCTGAATAAATGACTTTTGATTTTTGATTTTGAAAACCCCGGTGACAATCGCATCGCCTGAGGCCGTGAACCCCGCCATACAATAATTTTTTTTTTTGTCCCCCAGAGTGACAGTGGCAGTCCCTTGATAGCCACCAGCAAGCTGTTCGACTGTGCCCCGAGTATCCTGGGTGTGTCGTCGTTTGACAGAACTTGTGGTACCGCAGGCAGTTCTGAGCTGTTCACCAAAGTTATACACTACATACCTTGGATTGAGAGCATCGTGTGGCCTTGAAGATTGTTCAATAAAGCTGGCTTCCCACGGCGCGTAATATTGCGGACGGACGCGGACCAGCCCGCACCGACGCACCATGGCAAGAGTATCGTCCGTGGTAGCGCAAACACGTCCGTCGCGGTACGTCCGATCTGCGGCGAGTCGGTAACTACAAGGGTGTCGGACGAACTGTCTTTACGAGTTCTCTTACACTTTATATTTTGGAAAAAATGGCTTCGAATCTCAAGACCCATACAGACTGACACGCACCGTTGGAAGAGCCTTGGTGTGCGGTGCGTGACTGTCCATAGTCGTCAGCAATGTGTGATAATCTGCAATGTCACGGACCGTGGGAAGCCACCTTAAGACTTTTATTAAGTTATTTGATGGCAAAGAAGTCTACAGCCCACCTGGTGCTGTCTATGGTCATCTGTTATACCAGAGGCATCGCAATGCGTTGCCATCCTAGAGACAGAGCTGGTATGTCTCATATAATGGTAGTGTAATTACACCAGCAAACTACACAAAATCAAACTCGCAAAGATATAAATGTCTAGATAGACAGTCAAAGCTGTGAACTCATCGAAAAAAATTGCGTCCAACTCAATCAACTCAGCCTATAACAGTCACTGCTGGACATAGGCCTCTCCCAGGCTGCGCCACAACACCCTGTCCTCCGTCTTCCGCATCCAGTCTGCCCCAGCCACCTTTTTAAGGCCGTCGGTCCATCTAGCTGCAGGGCGTCCCACACTACGCTTGCCGATACGCGGTCTCCACTTCAGGACTCGTCTGCTCCACCGGCCATCGGTCCTTCGACAAATATGGCCAGCCCACTGCCACTTCAGCTTGCTTACTCTGCAGGCTATGTCGGTAAGTCCGGTTCTCTTCCGGATAACTTCATTTCTGATCTTATCGTTCAAAGAAACTCCGGCCATAGCCCGCTCCATGGCGCTGAGCGAACTTGAATTTGTGGACCAGCCCGACTGTCAGTGTCCACGTCCAACTGTTGGCTACAAAATGCACGCACACTAGAATATCACAATGACAGCACAATGACGTGGCGCACAGTGGAACGAATGTATGGGAGCGGTTGGACGTAGACATGTCCGAAAAATAAGAGTAAAATTATGCCAAACTAATGATGCCATCTTATTCGATTACTTAATGCCTTCATAAATTGTGGTGATGAATTTCTTCATAACTCCCATATTTCGGGAGTAATTTGAGAAAATGTGAAATTTTACTATGAAAATGAGTGTATCGAGCTCTCTCCCTCCTGATTCCGGGCTTGTTTCAAGTAGCGGTCTCTAATATCGTAATGCTATTACTAAGAGCTATATTTAATACTAAGACACATAGTGCGCCAAATGTGCACTTTCTGGGATAAAAGGAAATGAAAATTTAAAAAAAGAAACGTTTTTTCCCCATTTGTATTTACTTTAAACCGCAGACAGACTTATTAAGAGGTCTATAAATATATTATATATATACAGAAATATATATTAACAAAAATATTCACAAGAACTGATGAGAGTATGACTTTTAAGTAAGTTGATAATAAATTACCTAGTTTCATTAAAAGTACAATAAATAATTAAGATGTAAGCTCTAATTTACTAAGTTACACATTTTAAAACAATAACATCATTTAATTATCTTCGTCATCATCATCATCATCAATTAATTCAAATTCAGAATCGATGTCCGCTAAATCATTTATGTTAACAAATTCGATATCACTTTTCTCAGAATCCGTAAGCTCATAAAATTCCTTAAAAGAAGATTTTTTTACAAACTTATTTCCTTTTGGACGGATACTTGTAACAAGTGGATCAGAAGACAATAAAAGATTGTGCATAATATCTTCATTGCATGAGATACTGCTATGCTTTCGAGAATGCCCCTCTCTATATTTTCTAAAATCTTTATTTCTAGCCTCAGATGCCTCTTCGGATAGAAAACCAATGGGCACAATTGACATGTTCTGAACTATGTCTGGCCCATGCATTAAAATTTTATGAAGTGAAGAAGGCATATAATACCATGGGTATAACTCCACGTAAAGCTTAGCAGTATCAAAGCAGAACTCTCGGAATTTAGTTACGTTGATCTTCTCTCCTGATGAAATACACTGCAAGATCACACAGATTTTTCTTAAAAGCATAGCATCTATTCCGGTCAGTTCAGCAGATTTAGTGTAGTTTTCAAAAAATCTCCTTGCCGAGTTGCCATTGTTGGTGGATCCACTGCCTTGTTTCACAACATCGAGAAGTAAGCCCGTTTCTCTTCTTACAGCCTCTTGAACTCTTTTCTTCCTGTCATCAACTTGCCTTTTTGCTATATCACCCCTTACTTGCCATGATTTTATGTCTAATTTGTAGGAAATGTGTAATAAGCATTCCATTGAGCGAATCCAAGCGTGAAGGGTGCTTAAGCTATATTTATACATGTCCTCGTTTGCGTGTTTATCTTTGATTAACTCTAAATTATTCATTTCTTTAGGACAAGCCTTGCATATGTCACACACTGAAGCTGCTGTATTGGATATAATGGAATGAATTTTACCATCAATCATTGTCAACAGCAGTTGGTGTTTGACACTAATTCCATCAGTGATGGTGGATGGAGTTAAGGCTTCAATCTCTGCTTCGATTTCAGCCATCTCTCTCTGCACATTTTCTTTGGTTTCCTTTATAAACTTAAACAATATTGGCCGGCAAAATGAAGTGGAAGATGGTCGCTCGTTTTCCCAAATTGTTACACCTTTTGAGACGAGCCGCAGTGGTACAAGACTAATCATAAAATTACTAGCAAGATCGATTTGCTCATCTTCACTCGTCCTTTGATGATAAATGCTTTGGCTAGATGATCCGTCAAAACCCCATTTGCTGGTCAATACGAGCTGTTGATTGGGATCAACAGGGGTTTCTAACGACCTAATAAGTCTTCTTGAGGTTAAATCCATCAAGGCTTGTAATTTGATTTTTGCAGAGCTCTCTGTAACTGTGAGATCTTCTTTGGCCGGATAGCACTTAATTTTTTCTTTAACCAACATGTAGTAACTCGGGTATTGAAGAGCTCCTTCTTGAGTGTTGAAATCCCGAAGAGTGTTATAGCGCCATTTCGATAAGTTCATCGATACATAAAGAGCCAATGCCTTCAAAGGGGATATTTCCCGTACCTGAATTGATTTACCTTCAATGAAGGCTTTGATTTTTGAGGCCTCTTCTGGATTCTCCGTCAAGTATTTCATAACATAAGCTGTATCGCTTTGTCCTGCCTTTTGAAGCGCCCTTTCGGCCGAAAACATAATTTCAGCGCTGCTACTGCTGCATGAAAGACTATCTTCAGTGCGTCTTCTTTTTTGCCGGTTACTAAGGTCCTCAAAAGATTTACGAGGACTAGGATGTGTACAAGTTGAAGCATCAGATTTAGCAGGAGAAATTATGGGCTCGATGACGTCACTTATATTTTCTGTAGAAGGTTCCATATTTTCATTCTGTAATTCCGGCCATTGAATTGCAGCCTGTAGCCAAATCTCATGTTTCTTCCGAAACTTATCTGTGCTTCTTCCAGACTGTGTCCATTTTGCATAAATGTGGTAGCAAAATCGACGACACCAGTCTTTTAAACTTGTTTCAGCACTTTCACATAACTGAACACAACTGTTATCTTTTAAAACACTGAACAAATAGTTAAAGTCGCGTAAATCTTTATGTGCGCGTGCGCATAAAGCAACGTGAATATCAAGATTTGTATTAAAATTTGGAAAATACATTGCGAGATTAGCTTGGATACAACGAGGTGTAAATCAACACTGATTTTAAAGTTACTAATAGTGACCTATTTATATAAAATCCAGGTATCCCAGGTATCCTTTGTTAAATATTGCAAGGTAATTAGTTATTGTGATAATTAGTAAATGATGCATGCTAAATTAGTGTATTAAGAGCCATTTAGTAATTAAATAATAGCAATGTTCTTATCAGTAATCATTAGTGCATCAGTTTTATATGTAAACCTTAAGTCCCTAATTATATATCCTAATTAGCTTATATCTTCTCTAATTGGCTGCTCAGAAATGTTATTGTAATAAGGTAAACCTTTAGAAAAACGGTTTTAATCAACAAAATAAACAAAAAATAAAAAAATTGTGTTATAAAATAAACATCACTCTTTATCCCAGAAAGTGCACATTTGGCGCACTATGTGTCTTAGTATTAAATATAGCTCTTAGTATTAGCATTATGATATTAGAGACCGCTACTTGAAACAAGCCCGGAATCAGGAGGGAGAGAGCTCGATACACTCATTTTCATAGTAAAATTTCACATTTTCTCAAATTACTCCCGAAATATGGGAGTTATGAAGAAATTCATCACCACAAGTTATGAAGGCATTAAGTAATCGAATAAGATGGCATCATTAGTTTGGCATAATTTTACTCTTTTTTTTCGGACATGTCTACGTCCAACCGCTCCACAGTGGAACGAATGTATGGGAGCGGTTGGACGTAGACATGTCCGAAAAAAAAGAGTAAAATTATGCCAAACTAATGATGCCATCTTATTCGATTACTTAATGCCTTCATAACTTGTGGTGATGAATTTCTTCATAACTCCCATATTTCGGGAGTAATTTGAGAAAATGTGAAATTTTACTATGAAAATGAGTGTATCGAGCTCTCTCCCTCCTGATTCCGGGCTTGTTTCAAGTAGAGGTCTCTAATATCATAATGCTAATACTAAGAGCTATATTTAATACTAAGACACATAGTGCGCCAAATGTGCACTTTCTGGGATAAAGAGTGATGTTTATTTTATAACACAATTTTTTTATTTTTTGTTTATTTTGTTGATTAAAACCGTTTTTCTAAAGGTTTACCTTATTACAATAACATTTCTGAGCAGCCAATTAGAGAAGATATAAGCTAATTAGGATATATAATTAGGGACTTAAGGTTTACATATAAAACTGATGCACTAATGATTACTGATAAGAACATTGCTATTATTTAATTACTAAATGGCTCTTAATACACTAATTTAGCATGCATCATTTACTAATTATCACAATAACTAATTACCTTGCAATATTTAACAAAGGATACCTGGGATACCTGGATTTTATATAAATAGGTCACTATTAGTAACTTTAAAATCAGTGTTGATTTACACCTCGTTGTATCCAAGCTAATCTCGCAATGTATTTTCCAAATTTTAATACAAATCTTGATATTCACGTTGCTTTATGCGCACGCGCACATAAAGATTTACGCGACTTTAACTATTTGTTCAGTGTTTTAAAAGATAACAGTTGTGTTCAGTTATGTGAAAGTGCTGAAACAAGTTTAAAAGACTGGTGTCGTCGATTTTGCTACCGCATTTATGCAAAATGGACACAGTCTGGAAGAAGCACAGATAAGTTTCGGAAGAAACATGAGATTTGGCTACAGGCTGCAATTCAATGGCCGGAATTACAGAATGAAAATATGGAACCTTCTACAGAAAATATAAGTGACGTCATCGAGCCCATAATTTCTCCTGCTAAATCTGATGCTTCAACTTGTACACATCCTAGTCCTCGTAAATCTTTTGAGGACCTTAGTAACCGGCAAAAAAGAAGACGCACTGAAGATAGTCTTTCATGCAGCAGTAGCAGCGCTGAAATTATGTTTTCGGCCGAAAGGGCGCTTCAAAAGGCAGGACAAAGCGATACAGCTTATGTTATGAAATACTTGACGGAGAATCCAGAAGAGGCCTCAAAAATCAAAGCCTTCATTGAAGGTAAATCAATTCAGGTACGGGAAATATCCCCTTTGAAGGCATTGGCTCTTTATGTATCGATGAACTTATCGAAATGGCGCTATAACACTCTTCGGGATTTCAACACTCAAGAAGGAGCTCTTCAATACCCGAGTTACTACATGTTGGTTAAAGAAAAAATTAAGTGCTATCCGGCCAAAGAAGATCTCACAGTTACAGAGAGCTCTGCAAAAATCAAATTACAAGCCTTGATGGATTTAACCTCAAGAAGACTTATTAGGTCGTTAGAAACCCCTGTTGATCCCAATCAACAGCTCGTATTGACCAGCAAATGGGGTTTTGACGGATCATCTAGCCAAAGCATTTATCATCAAAGGACGAGTGAAGATGAGCAAATCGATCTTGCTAGTAATTTTATGATTAGTCTTGTACCACTGCGGCTCGTCTCAAAAGGTGTAACAATTTGGGAAAACGAGCGACCATCTTCCACTTCATTTTGCCGGCCAATATTGTTTAAGTTTATAAAGGAAACCAAAGAAAATGTGCAGAGAGAGATGGCTGAAATCGAAGCAGAGATTGAAGCCTTAACTCCATCCACCATCACTGATGGAATTAGTGTCAAACACCAACTGCTGTTGACAATGATTGATGGTAAAATTCATTCCATTATATCCAATACAGCAGCTTCAGTGTGTGACATATGCAAGGCTTGTCCTAAAGAAATGAATAATTTAGAGTTAATCAAAGATAAACACGCAAACGAGGACATGTATAAATATAGCTTAAGCACCCTTCACGCTTGGATTCGCTCAATGGAATGCTTATTACACATTTCCTACAAATTAGACATAAAATCATGGCAAGTAAGGGGTGATATAGCAAAAAGGCAAGTTGATGACAGGAAGAAAAGAGTTCAAGAGGCTGTAAGAAGAGAAACGGGCTTACTTCTCGATGTTGTGAAACAAGGCAGTGGATCCACCAACAATGGCAACTCGGCAAGGAGATTTTTTGAAAACTACACTAAATCTGCTGAACTGACCGGAATAGATGCTATGCTTTTAAGAAAAATCTGTGTGATCTTGCAGTGTATTTCATCAGGAGAGAAGATCAACGTAACTAAATTCCGAGAGTTCTGCTTTGATACTGCTAAGCTTTACGTGGAGTTATACCCATGGTATTATATGCCTTCTTCACTTCATAAAATTTTAATGCATGGGCCAGACATAGTTCAGAACATGTCAATTGTGCCCATTGGTTTTCTATCCGAAGAGGCATCTGAGGCTAGAAATAAAGATTTTAGAAAATATAGAGAGGGGCATTCTCGAAAGCATAGCAGTATCTCATGCAATGAAGATATTATGCACAATCTTTTACTGTCTTCTGATCCACTTGTTACAAGTATCCGTCCAAAAGGAAATAAGTTTGTAAAAAAAACTTCTTTTAAGGAATTTTATGAGCTTACGGATTCTGAGAAAAGTGATATCGAATTTGTTAACATAAATGATTTAGCGGACATCGATTCTGAATTTGAATTAATTGATGATGATGATGATGACGAAGATAATTAAATGATGTTATTGTTTTAAAATGTGTAACTTAGTAAATTAGAGCTTACATCTTAATTATTTATTGTACTTTTAATGAAACTAGGTAATTTATTATCAACTTACTTAAAAGTCATACTCTCATCAGTTCTTGTGAATGTTTTTGTTAATATATATTTCTGTATATATATAATATATTTATAGACCTCTTAATAAGTCTGTCTGCGGTTTAAAGTAAATACAAATGGGGAAAAAACGTTTTTTTTTTTAAATTTTCATTTCCTTTTATCCCAGAAAGTGCACATTTGGCGCACTATGTGTCTTAGTATTAAATATAGCTCTTAGTAATAGCATTACGATATTAGAGACCGCTACTTGAAACAAGCCCGGAATCAGGAGGGAGAGAGCTCGATACACTCATTTTCATAGTAAAATTTCACATTTTCTCAAATTACTCCCGAAATATGGGAGTTATGAAGAAATTCATCACCACAATTTATGAAGGCATTAAGTAATCGAATAAGATGGCATCATTAGTTTGGCATAATTTTACTCTTATTTTTCGGACATGTCTACGTCCAACCGCTCCCATACATTCGTTCCACTGTGCGCTCCCATACATTCGTTCCACTGTGTGGCGCGAGTGTAAGACGTAGCTGTCACACACACCAGCTTAATAAAGTGCCACGTGTTTGTTTTAGTTATTTTGCAGTGCAACTATATCTAGACATTTAAATAATCAAAGCAAACTGATTGCTAATTTTATTGTATTATTTAATATTTTATGACATTGATTTTACATTCTGTGGCTACTTTAGCTTCACACACTGACTTATAACTTGTTTTTTTGTTTTAATGAAAATCATCTACTTTTACAATGTTTGTAAATATGTTAGCTATGTATCTATCACATACTTAATTTGTCTGTCATTACCTAATTTTTAATTATTTTACGTTTTGTGATGTATTAATTTTATTATATGTAGGTGTTTCATCAGTTGGCTAGTGTTTTATTCAATACAAATTTGCCTCAAATGTTTCCCCTAGAGTTTGGCCAGCGAGTCGAAGTACAAGGAAATAAAAGCAAAAAAAAAATATTACGCATACATAACATCACGCCTTGTTACCCCGAACGGTTGGGCAGAGGTGAATCCCAGATAGAAAAACCTAATAACACTTTGCCCGACGCAGGAATTGAACCCAGGACCTCATGCTCAGCAGTAGCGCTTGCGACCACTAGACCAGCGAGATAGTCAAAAATTACAAAAAAATATAATGTTTAGTGATCTTCGCCAAAGTTAGATCGCATTTATGAACTTTTAATAATTAACAAAGATCTGTTACGGCATCAACAACTCGTATGATATTAACTTAAATTTCAGTACAGTCGTGCCGTAAATCATTTTTAAACTGTCTTAAAATGATTTAATCTGAGATTTTTTATAAAAAACTAAAAATCTAACTAACTCTCAAACTACTGAACTTCGGTAGAACATTTGGTGGCTTAATTTGTTGCATTTTAACGGCGGAATATGTCGAGTTACCAGTAACACTGTATAATCCTGCGGGGGTCGCGGGAAAGTCCGAAAGGGTTACCGAGGCCTTTGGCAACACAGGCAACGGAAGGAACACGGGTGAGTTTTAGTCAGTATGAGTCTGACACACCCTCCCGCTCCGCTTAGAGCGGGAGACGTTATTTGATAATTACCCCCCCAAAAAAAACTCTGTATAATGTAGCGTAATTAAATAAAAAATGTCATACACCACATTTAATAAGTGTAATATTGCAAAATTTAAAAAATACACCAACAATTATGAAAAGATAAAAAGGTAAAACAGACAATGAAAATTTTAAAAATTTCATGATGTCAAAGGAGGATTCCGGATGCGTTTCTTGATATTTATTGGTCAAGGACAGCTAATGAGACACAATTGATTTTCTATTGTTTGACTCCGAATCGGTGTCGCGCGGGACAGGTCAAAGTATAACTAGGTTTTACGACATAAAACTTAAACGCGCGAGTTTGAGTACTAAATACTTATACGTCCTACAGCAATGGTTGCAACCAGGCCTCAGAGGTATGCTTAAAAGATAGGGATAAATGTAACACCTAAATGTAACCGGTCTCTTGCCAGCAGCAATGTGCCTGCTCTTCTTGAGCTGACTGGCATTGTCAGAGATGATGGCAAAAGACCTGATGGTGTGTCTTTGATTCCGTGGAGTTTGGGACGGATGCTTGTGTGGGACGCTACCTGTGTAGACACACTGGCACCGTCCCACCTCCAACAGACTACTTCTAAAGCGGGTGCAGCGACGAAAAATGCCGAAAATCTGAAACTTATAAAATATCCTCTATATTCTATAAGTTTGCCTTGGCAGAGAGTACAACTTTGTGCCCTTTGGCGTCGGCACCCTCGGTCCGTGGAGTCCCAGTGCGCATAAATTATTTGCGGAAATCGCGAAACGTCTAGTTGATGTAACTGGTGACCGAAAAGCTGGCGGCCTTTTCGCACAACGCATCAGCATTGCGAGGAAATACCGCCAGCATCCTCGGTACAATGCCTCGAGGGCCTTTTTTATGTTTAACTTAGTTTTAATTTAATTTAGTTAATATTAATAATCATCTTTTAATTTGGTTATGTAAATAAATAAGATATTATATATTATTTATTGTCTGAATTAAAAAACCTATAACGTGGCGATAAGCTCTAAGCCGTGGTCGTGGTAAAGATTTAATTCATAAGGAGAAGACTAATAAATACTGACACACGTTAGAAAGTAACAAGTTTAAGTGAAATAATTACCATGAAAGGAAATAAATAAAAACATAAACAGTCTTACTACAAAAAATAAATAAAACAACGTTTTTTTTTAATTATCTGGATCACCATTCCAAAGCGATGTAGCGTACACCACGCGAAGCAAAGGTTTCGGTTGATATAACACTTATTTAGATCTAACATTGGATTATGCTCGAGATATTCGGTCGCTTAGGTCAAAAAAGCAAAAAAAAAAAATCTGGCTTGATGAACTTTCCTAAATAAAAAATGGTGAATAAGTTATCAAGCCACAAGCTTTTTTTTGGATGGGAAATCATCAAATAACTTCTCCCGCTCTGGGCGGAGCGGGAGGGTGTGTCAGACTCTGACTGACTAAAACCCACCGTATTCCTTCCTGTTGCCTGTGTTGCCAGGGGCCTCGGTGACCCTTTAGTACCTTCCCGCGACCTCGGCAGGAATATACAGTGTTACTCGTAACACGACGTATTTCTTGCCGTTAAAATGCAACAAATTAAGCCACCAAATGTTCAAGCTTGCTCGCTGGCTTGCTTCTTGCTTGCATTTACAAGCTTGTTCTTAAAATAAGAATGGAAAATGAGAGATTTGCATACCAGTTCCTGGAGAGAGTATATCCTGACGCAATAGACCTGGTTAAGCGAATGCAGTCGGGTCTTGAATAGAAAATTCCTACGACGAGAAGAGAAATATAACAAAGATATTTTGCTAAAGTTTCAACTTTCGGAATTTGATAAGAGAATATACATTCCAAAACAGAACTACACAATAACGTGCGGAACACATCTCGTTGAGCAAATAAATATTTATCAGGTATCACGAAACGAAATTTCCGTGTACTCGTTCAAATAAACTAGGTACATGGCCTTCCTGGTCGGTGCTGATACGAGTAGGTATATGGAATCATCTATTACTATACTCTATGTATGGAATACTCAGTTCCTTACCCGTGGTCCCTCCCGTAGTCCCTGGAAGGCACCACGGGTATTTTTTGTACCCGTGGTCCCGTCGAGAAATACATCGCTGCCGAATTAAAATTGTATCAAAGTCAAGTTCTAATACAGTCAAAGGCATTATGTTAAAACATGCATTTATTTATACTATACGAGTACGTGTATATGGGCGAATAGTTTATTTATTCTTGTCTTATGCGATGTTTTATTATATTTAACAGACGCATTATGTTAATTGTATTTTTATTGATTGCTTTGTTAACCTGTTAAGCCCCGCGCGGCACCGATTCGGTGTCAAACATTAGAAAATCAATTGTGTCTCATTAGCTGTCCTTGACCAATTAATCTTTGAGTGAAATCCTTCCGGAACATTGTTTGTGCATTAAAATTGTACCAAAGTCATGTTTTAATATAGTCAATAGACTGTATTATACATATTATATGTATTATATTATTATATTATATGTTATAATACAGTCAAAAGACTGTATTATAACTTGATTATGGTACAATTTTAATTCGGCAGCATTGTATATTTTGGAAGGATGGTACCTTCCAGGAACCACAGAAGGGACTACCATTTTAATTCGGCAGCATTGTATTTCTCGGGAAAACGGGTAAAAAAAATACCCGCGGTGCCTTCCACGGACTACGGCAGGGAACACGGGTAAGGAACCGAATCCTCACGTCCTATGTAGTCATTTTTTTCTGAAGTTTTCCGTTTCTGACAAGCAAAAAGAATTTAAAAATATCAAACATTCAAAACAAAACCATAATGTCAGGACCGAACTCCAAATAAAGTAAAATACATTATGATTACCAAGAAGGAATATATGCCAAAATTTATTGTAGAATTGGTAATTCTACAATAAATTGGTAATTCTACAATATGTAGATTTGCTCTTGATAACCTATGGCATGAATAATGTGTAGGTAGCAGATACAAACATTATCTTGTTCATGTTAATAATCATAATAAAATAAGGTCATCTAATCTAATAATAGGTATTACATAGTAGATGACATTCTAACATGTATTCAGTTATATTAGGTAACAGTTTAAATTTAATAAAAAAAAAACGGCCAAGTGCGTGTCGGACCATGCACAATGAGGGCTTCCGTATTTGGGATGAATTTATCCCAAACACAAACTTGAAATTGTGGTTTCAAAACATATTCTCCCATATATCGATATACGCCATGGTCAATTCTCCAACTGCAAATGTATATTTGTAATCGCAAAAAAAAATGTAATAAAACTACAAATCAACGACTTTCAGACTTTTTCCTTTACTTGTGCTGTGAGACCTTGCTTCTTTCCAAATTTCATGATTACGGGAAGTACCCTATTGGTTTTGAATGGAGAGTATCAAAATATGTCGCATACACGGCCGTATTTTTTATCGCGTTGACTTAGAAGCTTGATTGATTTTAGAGCTCCAAGGGACCGTAGACCTACTTATTTCCCGGGTGTCACCACTGTGTGGATCGCCCGGAGGACACGGTGGAGCATACGGTGGAGGTCTGCCCGGCTGCCGTGTCCTCGTGGAGGCGATCGGCGGCGGAGATCTCTCGCGTCCAGCCCTGGTCCAGGGCATGGGCAGCCGTGGGCAGTAATACTCGCGAAAGAGGAGGTGGGATGGTTGAGGGTAGCCGCCGCCTGGGATTCCAGACACCCTGGGCGTCGGGAATCCCAGGCTGATTTTCGGCCACCGTAACCGCAGGCTTGCAGATGGTGAGCAATGGGTAGCTCGCCATCCGATAAGGACCAGGCCCGGGTCGACGGCGCGTTGTGTTCCACGCGCGCCTCAAAGAGACGTCGTCAGCACAAGAGTGGTAGTAGAGAGGGTCCACTAGGACCAATGCCTGGCGGGCTCGCGGGTAAGTACGAAAGCGAATATTTAAATGGTAAACATAAATAATAGGAAAAACATATTAATAATAATGTAATTTGTATATGTTAAAGAAATTACTAATATAATAATAAATAATAAACTTAATAAAAATAATTGATAACAATAATTAATGATAATCACGCAACTTATAGGTATGTTTAAAATATATTAATATAACAGTAGATCATTATTTATAAATAATTTAATAATAATAATTAATTATTAATATTACAATAATAATAATGAAATGAAATAATTATTCAAAGAAAAACAATTTATACCAAAAAATAAACAGCATTATAATACATATGTACAGGAATATAAAAGTAGTTTAAATATTTAAGTACTTTTGCAGATTAAATAATTCATAAATAACAGATAGGTGAAATGTTAGTATCTTATTTCGCGATCTCCTCCTCTCCTACCTTCGGCTTTCTCCTACCTTCTTGCTGTGCCCTACAGGGTCCATAATGATCTCAATTATATAGTTACCACCTAAGTACACATTATGGTAAAGCAATAAAGATATTGAGTATTGAGTATTGGGTCACCGTGGCCCCTGGCAACACAGGCAACGGAAGGAACACGGGTGGGTTTTAGTCAGTAAGAGTCTGACACACCCTCCCGCTCCTCCCAGAGCGGGAGAAGTTATTTGATAATTTCCCATCCAAAAAAAAGACCTACGTATTTAATATAAATTTCTACTTGATATCCCCCTCACGTTCCTGAAAAAAAGGGTCTTGACAGACAGACGAACAACGAAGTGATTAGGGTTCCGTTTTTTCGTTTTGAGGTATGCTGCTGTCTGTATTATGCTCGGTATGCTGTTACGTCTATTTTTTTTTTAATCTTTATAATTTTTGGGGTTTTTATCCACAAGGATACGTCAACCTCATTGTATCTTAAAACAATATCATAACGACTATAAAAATAAAAACAAAATCTAAGAAAATTCACTAATGTTAAACTACAAAATTGTTTTGCTAGATCCGATAAAAGGCATGACAAAATCGTCTGTACTAAACCTATATCGAATCTGTTCAATGCATGCTCCCTTTCCAATTTTTCTCTTTCTTTCTTGTTTTTTACACAATCCATCAGCAAATGTTGTACGTCCTCAATTTCATCATCAGGAACGCAAACTTTGCTGATGGATAGTGTCCAGATCGAAGTCTTAAAGCTAGCTAACAGATTTTCTACTTAATTTGTCATCATCAAACCAAAGGTAACGAGGAGGCTCATGCTGAATGGTTTTATACCAAATACCTTTTGTTTTGTTTTTTTTTTTTTGTTTTTGTTACGTCTGGGATTTTAAAATAATACCAGCCTATTATTGTCCCACTGCTAGGCAAAGGCCTCTTCTCATTCAGGGAAGTCGAGAGCATTGATCACCATGCTTGCTCAAGAAAGATTGGCGATTTCAGACTTAGATTAAGTAAACGATACCAAAATATTAGTTCCAAATTGACCCGACAATGGGGAAGACCAAAGAAGAGTTACGTTTTTATTTAATTATTTATTGATTTAGGATCTTGTGGGGATATGAAAGGGGCTTGTGGCTAAGTATTAACAGCCGCACGGGTCGATCGATCAGGTTAAGCTACGCTTGCCGCGGTTGGTCCGTGGATTGGTGACCATCTTTACATAGCAAGACCCCTCCGTGCCTCGGAAAGCAGATGATGATCGATTTAAGATCTCCAACAAGTGATGTACACAATACATGACACACAAATAAAGAGCAACATCAGGTATTAAGTAGGTGTACTCCTTGACTTATAGGAGACCACAGCATGCACAATAACGTTATGAACTAAGCTAACAAAGTTAAAATATTAATGAAAAATAATATTAAATAAATTATAATATTACATAATCAGCCTATAATGTTCCCACTGCTGGGACACAGGCCTCCTCTCTGCAAGAGGGAGTGGGCCGTAATCCACCACGCGGGCCCAGTGCGGGTTGGTAGATGTCACATGTCTTCGAATTTTTGGTTCTAGGACATGCCGGTTTCCTCACGATGTTTTCCTTCACCGTTTTTGAGAGCAGTGGTGATGAAATAATTTACACAAAGTAAAGCCTGTCCGGGTTCGAACCTACGACGTACAACTCGTAAGTCGCGGCCGTTTAATTATAATATTAAAAAATAATATTAAATCATCATCTGCCTAGCCTTTTCCCAACTATGTTGGGGTCGGCTTCCAGTCTTAGTATTTTACATGGAGCGACTGCCTATCTGACCTCCACAACCCAGTTACTGGGTAACACAATACCCCTTGGTAAGACTGGTGGGCAGACTTTCGAGCTTCTGACGACCCGTAACGACTGTAAAAAAATCTACAAATGACAGCCGAGACCAACGGCTTAACGTGCTTTCCGAGGCACGGAGGGGTCTTGGTATGTAAAGATGGTCACCCATCCACAAACCAACCGCGGCAATGATCGGCCCGTGCAGCTGTTATTACTTAGCCACAAGCCCCTCAAAAATAATAATAAATAAACTAAGCTAATGAAGTTTTTAATGAGGATGTGTGTATGTCCCAGATCCAACAGCGCGAACGCAACGATTGGTAAAAGTATATAATTTTAGGAGTCTGGGGAATAATATCATTGATAAATTCGCGGATTAACAGATAATAAATGTCATACTTATTATTAGTAGGTATTCTTAAGGCCACGATAAGGTTAGATGCTGAGGTCTACATCAAAACCAGTCTAGGATTAAAATATACTAGCTACACTTATTATCTGTGTAGATTTATAAATACTTCAACAATGTTGTGGTCGGCTTCAATGATAGAACGACTCTCATCAAATAACCGAAAAATAAGTAGGTACAAATCTCCCAGTCAGTTTGCGCTTCGACAATCATAGTCTATTTTCAAAAATACGAACGCGCCATTTTGAGATCTCTAATATAGAGCAGTTACACTCTTGAACATATAGATACACCCATGGAAGTAGTTACCTGTTTTTATGGTGCGTTCCAAATTAAGCCATATTCGCTCACAACGCTCACACCAATAATTTGCGTTCCGATTTTTATGACGGAATGACTTTTTGAATTGACTGTATTACAATTTAAAAGGGCGCTAAATGAAATTTTACTTAATAAATGCTATTACACTGTTGACAGCTTTCTTAATGATGATTCACTTGCTGATTGACATATGTATTATTACTCTGTTCGACATACTTTTACTCCGTTTGACATTTTATTTATTTTTTTATTTGTGTTTGACAATTTGTTATTTTTTTTTTAATTGTATTATGTTTTTTATTAGGTATGTTAAACACACTATTTGCATGCCCATTAAACGGTAAAATGTGGAGAAATTGTTTATAAATATGAAACATCTGTGTATCTTTTTTTTACCCATGTTTGCAAAGAAATAAATGATTTGATTTGATTTTTGATTTGATTTAGATATCGTGGTTATAAAGGTAAAACTCACTAAGTGACATTTTTACGAATTATCTGATAATCTTTGAGACAAAATTGTCTAAGTTCATTATGCTTACCACTTGTTTAACAAGTTCTACCTTTATACCTACGATATTATGACAGCTGGGAGCTTTCAATAATTCGGAACGTTCGTGAACGCGCTCACAGTGCTCGCTCAACGTCAAAACTTATTGCACACGAAAGACCGATTAAAACGACGACTCGTCCAGTGATGAAGAAAATGACGAAGTGCTTATATTAGCGTATTTATATGCTCCTGGCAAATATTTACCCAAAGAAAAGTATCACGAATTACAAATTACGTAGATCCAACAATGGCAACAATAATTTGGTAAATATAATGGCCACTGAGCCCTCTCGTGTTGCTTTGATGTGAGCATGAAAGTTGTAATCCGTTAGACACGTCGGCTATATTCACTTGACTAGAATACTCATGGTGGGATTACAGTATTTCTTTGTGTATACCTATGAGTACACCGCAAATGTAGCCAGAAGCACAATTTCAAAATGCCACGCTATTTTAAAGACATGAGGATACTCAAAAAAAAAAACTGCACAACTGTAATTTTTGACAGCGCTTTTTGCTATAGCAAGATGGCGGATGTCATGACGATTCACGGAACACCGTTATCGTGCTCACAATAATTCGGAACGGGTGTAAGCAAGCTCAAATCGATTACAGCGCAATCGGAATGCATCCTTATTATCTACCATGGCAAGAAAATTTGAGATTAAGAAGTCTATGCAATTCCAAAAAACAACTTTTTGAAACTTTTGAGTGACTTAAGACATGGTGCGACCAGAGCGGGTAAACCAACAGAGATTAAGCTTCATACAAACGCGGCGCTGTGATAGTACTCTAGAACAAAGCGCGACAGTACAAAACTTAAAAGCTTTGCCTCTGTGCTCTGTGGGGCGACTGCGACGTTCGTACTCATTTGGGAACACAAAGATTACCGAAGCGCAAACGTGTTCTGGTTTATGTAAATCAAAGTTACCCTTTTCCCTGTCTGGTTGGCAAGTGCGTTTTTGGGTTTCTCCATAACGAATATCTCAATAGCAGCCCGGAGTTAGGATTTGTGCCCACACACACATGGGACTTAAACATAACGATCAGACGAGTGTTGTGTCTGGTGGGATACTGCCCGCCAGTTGTGCTCGCGTTTTTGCATAGGTGGCGTGGATAAATCTGCTTGCGCGTTTCAGGATTTCCATGCCGTCAGGTGTGAAGCGTAATTGCCATGTGGGCAGATTCTGCGACATAATATACAGGTGTGATATTATCCTCAGCTTCGCTTTTTATAAAAATGTAAGCACAATCGTCCACGGCGGCTACGCACGGATCCGTGGCTAGCAAACAAATGAGCGCGCACCTACGAGTTACCAAACCTGCAGTGGACGGTTGACTTGACTGTTGAGTATACCTATAGGGCCCTGGGTCCGATTCCCAGGTCGCGCAAATATTGGACTTTCCGTTGAATTTCTTAGTACTTAGCAGGCAGATCGAAATGACGAACTGTGAAATGTGGATAGCACATAGCACGAAATCTCTGCGCTGGTTTCCGCTAGCGTCTAGAAATGTTTATAAGTTTATAAACATTTCTTTGTTCAAAGTTTATAAAATTCGCGGCGCTGAAAGCGTTGAGCGCACAATTTTAGTCACAATTTTAGCTTTAAAAGCCTTCAGTTCCGCAGCCTTCAGTGCAACCGGCAGCAAGTTCATCATGCTCCCTTAGATGTCACTGCCTGCGGTAGCGTCGGGGATCGGGTTGCCTCCTTCCCTCCAATATGGTGAGGGGGGTGATGGCTGATCTTTGAGTTATGCTCGTGAACGGGTGCTGCTTGTGGTTACTGGTCGTCTTGCTGATCATGGTTTTATTATTCTTATTAGTAATTAACAGTTTATTTATTTTACTTCGATGTTGAAAGAAAGAAAGAAAAATGCGTTTATTGGCATTACAACAAAAAAAATACACCTTAAAACTAATAAAAAACAGAAAACAATTACAATAATGCCAAAAGGGCCATGCTCAGCATAATGTCATATGACACACAAGGTGTACCACCTGTCGCTGATTTTAAGCTGCAATCCACGAGTGCCATACGCTAGAATAATAAACACATAGGGAAGTGTGTGCCCGCTTTGGCTTTCGCTTTGCTTTGTGTGGTGCTAGTTTATCATTTCTCATTTCGAGTTACAGCTATAGCCTTATGTAAGCGGCCACGCCCTTTATGCCTGGAGGCTTTTATTTAGGTATTAAGTTCTGTGTTTTTTATGTTGTAATTTCTGCTTGAGTACAGTTTCATTGTTTTGTTGGCATATTGGCGTCTGCTAGCTAAAACATATGGCAAGTAATTTAATTTAATGTTTTGTGTTAATTACTTTGCATACGATTTGTATAGAACCAAGTTTATATAACTAAACAGACAGGTGTGCTGCTGGGGAGTTTGTTCCACAACTTCTTCTTCCCAGCTAAAGCACTAGGAAGTGGTGAAGGGCGGGCGTTTTTGGGGGACTGTCTTATGTAATTTTGACGTTCGATAAGTGCTGATTCTCAGCCTAGTTTGGATAACTGACTTTTGATTTTAGTTCTATACCTACGTCATTTGTGACGTCATGCCAGTAAACGGTGACACGCTTGATGTGTATGGAAAGTCTTGAATAATGCCGCCTCTTACAGCGGCTGCCGAGGCTTCTCTGTGCTCTGTGGGATGTAAGTACTAAATATCTCGAGATATTATAACTACACTTTATGAACAAGCATATTACAAATTAGGATTATATCCAAGATAAGAATGCTTGGAAACATGCTGGTCCAGCTCCATAGGACAATCTAGAGTCTAGACAACATCAAACTGGTTGCTATTTTAATTATATCATTTATTATTTTTATGACACTGATTTGACATGCTTTTTTTTTTTTTTTGGATGAGAAATAATCGATAAATAACTTCTCCCGCTCTGGGCGGAGCGGGAGGGTGTGTCAGACTCTTACAGACTAAAACCCACCCGTATTCCTTCCGTTGCCTGTGTTGCGGGGGCCTCGGTGACCCATTAGTACCTTCCCGCGACCCCTACATTTGTGCTGACGAAATCTCTTTGAGGCGCGCGTGGAATACAACGCGTCGTCGACCCGGGCCTGGTCCTTACCGGACGGTGAGCTACCCATTGCTCACCGTCCGCAAGCCCGCGCCTACGGTGGCCGGAAATCCGCCCGGGATTCCCGACGCCCAGGGCGTCTCCTGCGGCGGCTAGGGGCGAGAGGGCGCGAAATTTTCCTTTCCCTCAACCGTCCCGCCTCCTCCTTTGCTAGCATTACTGCTTCGCAGAAGGAGGTGACGGCTGCCCATGCCCTCTCGCTCCGTACCATGGCCTGAACCAGGGCCGGACGCGAGAGATCTCTGCCGCCGATCGCCTCCACGAGGTCACGGCGGTGCTCTGCCCAAGCCAGGCAGACCTCCACCGAATGCTCTACCATGTCTTCCGGTCGATCCACACAGTGGTGACACCCGGGCGTTTCCCCCCGCCTTATCCGACACAGGAACCTCCCGAAGCTGCCGTGTCCGGTGAGGACCTGCGTCAGGTGGAAGATCAGGACGCCGTGGTGCCTCTCTAGCAGTGGCGGTGCCTTCATATAAGCCCAAAAGCCCGGCCGGCATGCCTTACTAAAATGCCTTACTAAAATGATAGAGAATTTATTGTACCTAACCAGTAGTTTATGAGAAAATTGCGACGATACATACGTAGATACGTAGGTACCTACATACTCAGTCGAAAACTGAACTTTCTTTTTTTGAAATAGGTTAAAATTTTATTGGGCTTGCGTTATTTTGAAACCCTAGGCACGCCACTGCTCTCTAGCCACTCCTCAAAGAGGGGACTTATCGCCGCAGTAGTGGCGTGCCCAGCACTGGGTTGCGACAACCGTATGATTTTACATGCTGTGGTTACTTTAACTCGCACACTGACTTACCTAATACTTGTTAAAATTTTAGGAAAATCGTAAAGTTTGTAAATATGTGACTTGTATCTATCACATAATTAATTTATCTGTTATTGCTTATTTTTTAGTTATTTTTACCTATCGAAGTATAGTAATTTTATTCTAGGTGCATCGTCTTCACATATAATTATTTAATGAATGTAAGTATACAAAATATTGTAAAACATTTTAAAAGAGTAACGGTGGAGTTTTTTGGTCATTCTTCTCCTTAAGAAACTATCTTTTGGAAGGGGCGACTAAAATCAATTCAATTTATTTTTTTAAGTTTTGACGTTCAAAGGTGCCTTTTATGTGCCTGTTTGAAATAAATAAAAAGACAGCTGTGCTGCTGGGGAGTTTGTTGCGCCACTTCTTCCCAGCTAAAGCACTAGGAAGTGGTGAAGGGTGGGCGTTTTTAGGGGACTGTCTTATGTAATTTTGACGTTTGAATAAATAACTTTTGATTTTGAAATAATTTGACTTTAAGAATTTGGCGTGATAATAATGTGTAATTTCTCCTGTCTCCTTTTGAACTCTGCAACTCGAAAGCTGATAATAACTCACTTGTTTTTGTTACCACGCACGTCAGACTAAAGATTATGTAAACATCAAAATCGTAAGTATACAGGTCAGGAATGATAGATAACCCACAATTATTTAAAGCATTTTTTGGACATAATCTTCATTTCACTTAGAATTTTAGACCCACCATTTGACATTACTGTATACCTATGTGGAGTACCAGCAGTATAGCGTTCTGAAGTTTCTGCCTACCCCCATGGGAAAAAAGGCATGAATTTGTGCTTGTTACCGACCATATTCTGGAACCAAAGTTCGAGGACATGTTAGGCTTGTTGAAAAAATATCGACGATATCTCGATATTCTTTGTTCAATATATCGATATTTTTTGGCGATATTTATTATTTCGATATATCGATATAAAATATCAAAAACGTATCAAATACGACATATTTCCTATAGCAACACCGCTATAAAAAGTAGACTATTTTAATCAATTTTATTATTTTAATATTTTACGTCAGAAATGATGTTCCTAGTTTGGTATATATATGAATAAAAAAAACACAATAGGTTTTCATAGACATTTTTTTTTAATTTCACCCCTAAATCGATGTTTTTTTCGATATAAACAAATTGATATATATATAAATATCGATGAGATATATATCGATACTTTATGGTATTTCTTGCATCCCTAGGACATGTGACATCCACCAACCCAGTGCCGTAACTTGGGCGATGCCAGCGGTGCCCAGGTACAGGCTGCAGACCCTGGAGGGGCGCAGAAATGACCAAGTTTTGTGTCATACATGGTAGTTAGGTAATACGGGCTGGTGTCCGCAACCCCACGTCAATGCGCGTATCTTGCGTACGGGTGGGAAACTGATTATTCGATCCACCCCAGCTCTGCAAGGAAGGCCAGCAACGCCTTGGTGTTACTGACCATCTCACGGAGGGTACCTGGGTTACCGAAGTACTTTGCCCTGTATGTGGCGACCACCGGGCAGTTTAGTAGCACATGAGCTGCTGTCTCGTCGTCCTCCATGCAGGCCCTGCACAGCGGACTGTCTGTGACTCCTATGACAGAGAGGTGTTTGTTAAATGACCCGTGACCAGTTATAGCTGCTGTAACTGTACGCAGCTATTGTTTAGTTAGCCGGAGAACTATTTCGTGAGGCGGCTATAAATGGTAGGGAGTGCTTCCTTGGCCTGTCTGCACTCACCTTGTTCCGAACGTAGTTTGTGATGTTGGTCCCTGGTGCGTTTCCTTACCAGAGTGCGTAAGTACTTGAAGCGGAGTGGCGCGATAGGTTCAGTCTCTTTAAAAAAAAGTCCACAATGGTAATGAATCAGATCACCTGCTGGTTCCACTGGCGCATACATGGTAGTTAGTAACATACATCGACGGCAGCAAAGTAGAAAGAGTCAACTGCACATGTTACAAAATAGAATAGAATACTCTTTATTATGTACACCATAAAAATTACAGATATAAATGTTCAAATTTTACAAGGGGTGCCACAATGGGCGGCAATATTCACTTTTTTACATAAATCGACACAAAATTCTTTATTTTATCATAGGATTTTTTATTCTGTTTAATTCTCAATTTTTACCAATATTAAGTATCGTATATAAAGACAACTACTCCTATTTGTTACAGTTTTTTTTTTAAATGACGAAGTAGACACGGACTTATACCATTAGTACGTGTATACGTCGGACAATCAGCGCGTTCGTCTGTTGTAAACAAAGATGTCTGTCACATAGCCGTTAAAACGTCGTTTTTTTCAACTTGCGTTGATTTAGTGCAACAACAATAATAAGTCACGTCAACCTTACAAATAAAGGTTACATAAGGAAAATCATTACATACCTTTATTTGTTTTAAATTTTATTATTTATGTACACATAGTAAAATACAAAGAGAAACGACATAATTTTAATTTTAGTACAATGGCACTGCTTATTATGCTTATCTTGTTTCTTGTTATACCAACAAATAATGTAAAATACAAAATAATAGTAGGTAATAACTGCCTTAATATTGAAAATTAAATAAGCTAAGCAATTAGGAAGTCCCGCGTAGAAGCGGATATAAATGTCAGTTGACTCATTTAGTTTACTTTTTACGAAGTACAAAATAAGTAGAATTGACCATAACCATTTCCTTGGTAATGCCCCATTATTTATATGTTGTAAAATAGAAGAAGTTAGCTTTGTTCTTCTATTAATTATCGCAGTTTTTCGTTTACAACGCTGTCTTGTAAAATAATGATTTTGTAGATAACCCTATACACTTTGCGGCCGTCGATATACAATACCTATTAATTATTTATCACGTAATACGGGTATTGTCGTGCCCTACGATTAATAGTATACTGAGTTTACACAGCTCATATAATATTCTTCATAGCAGAAAATAACATAAATGATATAATTGACGACGACATCGTCAATGCTAACATTACGTGTTGAGAGCTGTAGTAGCCGCTGTAAGTCAAGTCTGGGTCTTCCTACAGCTACTGGGTTGAAAGAAAATGGTTTCCAAAAAAGTAGTTACTATACAAGGTGTCGTTTTGCATCCTCGTCAAATTTCAGGAGGCTGCTATGAAAGACATATAATCAAATAAAATTACGATACCTGCTCAATAATTAATATATACTTCATTTTTTAGTTATTTAAGTTTGACATTGGTGCCGATTCTCCTGTTCACAAACTAAACTAAATTTAAGTTTAGTGCATCTTTTTCTTTCTATTACATTAAGAAAAGGACAGAAGATAAATTTTAGTTTAGTCCTGTCAAATTAATCAGCGCTTGACGTAAATTGACGTAATTTTAGTAGGCAAGTTTTTAATCACGTCTAAACTTGTATGGAGTAGTGACAGGCGCTGATTAATTTGACAGGACTAAACTAAAATTTATCTTCTGTCCTTTTCTTAATAAAATAGAAAGAAAAAGATGCACTAAACTTAAATTTAGTTTAGTTTGTGAACAAGGGAATCGGCAACAGTATTTTAGAATACACCACTTTACAGAACAGAAACACCCCGTTGGGTATGCGGTAGTGTGTGTGTAAAAGGGCAGTTACAGTGCGGTAACACACGAGACGTGTTTTAACATGCGTGTCCCACACATGACGATTTCCGAAAATTAGGAAAAAAAAGAAAAAGAAAAATACCTACTTATTTTAATATGGATTCGTGTCGAGAATCATTAGCATAGTTACCTCCTTGAATTTGACGAGGATGCAAAACGACACCTTGTATATTTAGATTTTTTACGACTAGTGACTAGCTTCTTGTCTTGAAGAGATCATTCAGTAAGCTGAAATTGATATAGACGTACCTGCGTGACAAGAAAGGCAAGAAAGATTGTCTGGCCTACCGATTTGGTCGTCTTAGGAAAATTTATTCAAAGACATTGTAATGAAGACAGTGCCTAAAGTAAATCTCTAAATAGCTTTTTTTCTGTTTGAGTTTACGGTTTGCTTTAGTATTAAAATCCCAAATAAGGCCAAAATAAGTTCACTAAGTAATAGGGTTTTTTTGTAGTTGGGAGGCACCCTATGTACGCTAAATATAAACTGTAAATTTTTCAAGCTCGCTGGGCTCGCTCTTCCATCCTACATTCTTCTTCTTTTTTTGCGTAAGCTGACAAATCTTTTTTTTGAATAGTCACAAGAAATCCTTACCTATCTGGAGCGGGCTAGAATTTTCGAGCTCGGGTCGTTCTTTCTTGCATTCTACATTCTCAAATCTTTCTGTATAAGTCGACAAAGTTATTCCTGTTGCTGAACAAGAAAAATTTTACCTACGTATCCGGAGTGCAAAAATTTTCACGCTCTCTTCGCTCGCTCTAGCATCCTATATTTATATAAATAAATATAATTTAAGGCACAAAAAAATACAAAAAAATAATAATATTAAAAACACAATTATAAATACCACACCATAGACATATTTGTCGAATGCTCTAACTCTTCACTTCAGGATAAATCAACGTATTACCTCATATTTCTGTATGATGGGTTATAACGAGTATTTGGTGTCATTTGTGTATATTTTGGCAAATATTAACAAATAAACGTTGTTTTTTACCTAATTTATAAATACTTATTCTAAATTCTACTAAGTTTTTGGGAAATTTAGTTTTTGAACGATAGATTTATTTACTTGGCCATTTTATTGTCAGGTAAGATTAAAAAATGATTCCAGGGCGCAGTTATAGAAGCTCGCCCCGGGCGCTTAAGGCGCAGATATATGATTATAATGACTTTTAAATCTGTTATTGCGCCTTCAAATAATACGATTAAGTTATGCAAAAAATGTATGTTTAACCAGAACGCTCACATATCAATTCTGTATGTCAACATTTAAGTATTTTAGTAAAATAATTTTTGTAATAATTTCAGTAAGTAATGTCTACCCAAAAAATTAAAAACGATATTACTTTCAAACTACTTAAGATAGTTTCATGTTTTTTTTTGTATGAAAATACTCTTTTATTATCTATAATTCTATCTGTTTTTTTTTTCAAATATTCATATTTTCGTTACAAAAAATAATTTTTCCCTGTGAAACCTAACGGTAGCGCGGCGCGGCGTGAACGCGTCACGCATTTATATGGCCAAGGTCAACGGCGTTTATCTGACCCTTAAGAGGCTAATTGAAATGATGAAATGAAATTAATTGTTTGTTTATTGTTTATTCTGTAAATAGGATATCAGAATCACTTTGACACGTCATATTAAAAAATAAGCTAGATGGAGTCGACATTTCCTATCTGACTAAACCTGAGAAGAAATGGCGAAACAAACTCAAGGGTCAAAGTCTCTTTTAAAGTCCAGACTTAATCTTAGTCAGATCATGTGAGGACCATGTAGATCCATGTCTGAAACGGTCTTTTGAGGATAAAACCACACAAAATTGAGTGGACCTGTCCAGTCAGTGCAAGCATTTGGCAGTAATCGTGTAGCTCAACTCAGAACTTAAGGAGCTCAACGACTCGACGAACAATACTAAGGAAAGGTCATTTGGGTTGGCCGCATAAAGTACTCAAAATGCCAGACTATCATTAGAACTGAGAGAAAAAAAACAAAAAGAAATAATGAAAATGACCCACATAGTGCTCACATTCACAATAATTAAAGTAATTACGGCACCGCACCAACCCGCACTAGGCCTAAGTGGTGGATTACAGCCCACTCCCACTCATAGAGAAGAGGCCCGTGTCCCAGCAGTGGGAATATTATGGACTGATTAATTATACATACGTATAGACAGCTTAAGATGCTGACAACAGCTAAACCGCGGTCACTGTCAGATTGCATAGAAAAGAAAGAGAAGCGCGATGACACAACGCTTCTAATTTATTGCAAAATATGAAGCAATTATCAATTTACTCAAAATTGATTTGAGTAATCGAAAATAAAAAACAACCAAGTTCTGCATTCAAATAAGACGTTCTTGTTATTAATTAAATATGTAACGTGTGTTGATATTTAATACAGATATTTTGGATTAGAACTCAAGGTAAGAGGTTAGTTTAACGTTAGTTTGTATCGAGATTTTTTTTCAAAACGTGTTTTGGTAACAACCAAGTTCTGGGAAATATGTTCAAAATTAACATATATTTTTTTTCGCTACCACAAACTATACAGATTTGGCAATTTTTTTTCTTAAGAGTAGGCAATTTTGGTCAATTGGGTATTGTCAGGGCCTTAATGTTAATGTATGGCGTATGTACGTATATTTACCTCAAAAAATATAAATAATTACCGTATCAATCATTACAAAGTATCTATCAATAAACAACGTTTTGACCTTTATTTAACTTATGTATTAAAACAAAAAAAAACACGTCAAAACATCACTACGCACCAGGCATTATTAGGGTTCCGTACCCGAAAGGTGCCAAAGGGAACCCTATTACTACGCCTCCGCTGTCCGTCTGTCTATCAGCGGGCTGTATCTCATGAACCGTAATAGGTAGACAGTTGATTTTTTTATAGATTGTGTATTTCTATTGCCGTTATAACAACAAATAATAAAAATACAGTAAAATATTTTTTTTTAGCCCCCATACGAGAAACGTGTTTTTTTCGGCGTTTTTTGCTAAATATTCTACGGTAACGGAACCCTTCGTGAGCGAGTCCGACTCGCACTTGGCCGATTTTTAATGATGTATTCAATCTTAAAGCTGGTTTTACAAGGAAAATATCACAAAAACCAGTTTCAAATGCTTTGTGGCAAAGATGACTGACTTCGTGCATCAAGGAGGTCCAAGAACCTATTAATTAGACGTTAATAATATTATTGAATGCCGAACAAAACCGAGACCTCTGGGAACCTCGGAAAGCACGTTAAGCCGTTGGTCTCCTGCCGGGGTCGTGGGAAAGTCCAAAAGGGTTACCGTGGCCCCTGGCAACAGGCAACGGAAGGAACACGGATGGGTTTTAGTCAGTAAGAGTCTGAGACACTGTCCAGCTCCGCCCAGAGCGGGAGAAGTTATTTGACAACTTCCCACCCAAAAAAAAAAGGCTTTGGTCTCGTCTCTCATCCATAAATCTTCATATGTATACATATGCCAAATTGCAGCTTTCTAGTACTAAGCGTCTCTGAGCTACAGTGGGGTCAGAGAGACAGACGGACAGACAGACAGACAGACAGACGGACATGCCGAAACTATAAGGGTTCCTTGTTTACTACGGAACCCTAAAAAGGACCTAGACAAAGATCATTAGAAACGAAAGACAAAAAAACAGATTTTAGAAGGATTTCTACGGTGCGATGTCAAAAATGGAGAAACGAAATGTCACTTTGTATAGAAAGAGCTGTGTCTATTCTTCGTAGAAATAGAAAGCGTCATGCTAAGCCTGCTGGTCGAATGTCCTGTCTACAGTACCTAAGTACCTACAGACCAATGTCACCTTACAAAAGATGTTTTTAACCACAAAAACTTTTAACAGATACATTTTGATAAGTTATCTTAAAACAATGTTATACCTAAAACTAAACGTTTATATCTAGACGGGCTGTCTGAATATATTCAGTCGAAGCTCAGCGTTCATGACAAACGGGTGTTTCGTCAACATGTCTATATATATTGTATTGTGTCTGTGTGTCAGTCTGAGTGGCGTACTATGTGACCTGAATAAGGAAGAAGGTTATTTTTTATTCAAATTATTTTTTATACCTACTTAATTTAAAATTCGTAATGATTTTTTTTGAGGGGTTACGCACGTTCGCTATGTATTTGATTGCCAGCCACGCATCTGCGGATCTATCCTTTAAAAATCTCACCGTGAAAACCTATGCGTATAGTGACACCGTTTGTCCCCCACCACCATCAACGGGACGTCAACGAGAAACGAGATTATTCGAACACAACGTGACGTCCTGGTGACGGCGATCGTTTGTCCACCGCGACAAAACGACGGTTCAGTGTGTGTTTAATAGACAAAAAAAAAGCCGGGCATGCGACGGCAGCGTCAGGGCTAGATCAAACGTGTTTTGTATTGACGGCACATCGGCCCGCCACTCTTGCCGAATTCTGGCGGTCGCGTCGAAATACTCGAAATTTCGACGGCCGAGATGATGGCCCTCGGTTGACGTACATGCGATGGACACGTGGCCATAGTAAATGTATGTGTATCGCTACGTCGACGCCGTCATCTCGTTTGCGGTGACGTCCCGGTGACGGCTGCGGTGGACAAACGCACTAAAGAGGGTTTTTTGTAAATTCATCCCCTAAAGGGTTTAAATAGGGAATAAATTAAATAAAATTAATAAATGTTTGTATGATGTAAGTTTGTAATTATTGCCGATGAGAAATATCATCAAGCAATTGTAAGGTATCGACCATGTCACAAAACACATAAAGTACTAAGAGGATCCGAGAATTAACCCTTATTACAATCATAATAATAATAGGGATGATGCCGGGGTAAACAAAAAAAAACCTGTTTAGTCCATCAATCATCATCATCATTCATCATTCCAGCCGAAAGACGTCCACTGCTGGACATAGGCCTCCCCCAATAGGGAGGGTTTGCCATAATCGCCACGCTTGGCAGGCGGGTTGGCGATCGCAGTATGGTGTTAAAATGCATAGAGAACGCTGCTGCCCATTCTCTAGTAAGTCCCTTAATCGCCTTTTACGACACCCACGGGAAGAAATGGGATGGTGCTATTCTTTACGTCCGGCACCACACGGAACATCCATCAATCAGATAATAATAAATACTAGACATGTATTTTTTTTGCATTATTATTTTAATAAAATATTACTTAAGAGGCCGACAACACCTAAAGCGCGGTCACTGTCGGACTGCATATAATAAAAAGAGAAGCACGATGACACAACGCTGGTAATTTAGTGCAAAATATGAAGCAATTATCGATTTACAAAAAAGCTATAGACTGTATAAAAAAAATAAACACTAATACGCTAATATGTCGCTTGTAGAATAATCTGACAAAAAATCAGAATGATTGCATGTATATTAGTATGGTTTTTAATCGTTAAAAGAAATATTTAGAGGTATCTTCGTGATTTTTTTCTATCGTATCAAATTAGTTGTATTAAGTTTTCAACACACTATTTACCTTGCATATATCCTGAATAATAACATATATTTTTCTGATTTTATTTACTGCAGTGGATCATATACTTTTAAGCATTATAAAACTTACAAAATTTGCGTTTAGGTCCTGTAGTCCCCTTAAATGAAACGCATTAAAGTTGAGGAGTGGGGGCTCGCTACGTCACAATTCAGTATAAAATCTAGCAAGGCGTGACGTCATGTCACATCTTAACTCAATGTATCTTTCGATTACGTAAAAAAAGAAAAAAACACGAGTCCAATATTTTTTAATAATCTTGGTACCCGACGGGAACAACGGGGAGGGGCGTGTGGCTAAGCAATAAAAGGGCTATGTAAGAACAGCCGCACGAGTCGATCGATCAGGTTAAGCTACGCTTGCCGCGGTTGGTCCGTGGATGGGTGACCATCTTTACATACCAAGACCCCTCCGTGCCTCGGAAAGCACGTTAAGCCGTTGGTCCCGGCTGTCATTTGTAGATCTTTGACAGTCGTTACGGGTCGTCAGAAGCTCGAAAGTCTGACAACCAGTCTTACCAAGGGGTATCGTGTTACCCAGTAACTGGGTTGTGGAGGTCAGATAGGCAGGCGCTCCATGTAAAATACTGGTATTCAGCTGTATCCGGTAAGACTGGAAGCTGACCCCGACATTGTTGGGAATTGGCTAGACAGATAATGATGATGGTACCCGACGGGAACAAAAAACGATGATGATGGTACCCGACGGGAACAAAAAACGATGATGATGGTACCCGACGGGAACAAAAAACGATGATGATGGTACCCGACAGGAACAAAAAACTCCCAAATTACGATGTTTATTATTATTATTTTTTACACATACTTTTTTGACATTATATTTTCACTATTTGACATTATATACCTACAATTTATATTTCAGACTTAATATTATTAATATTATTTTACATGGACTCTTGTGTACGTTGTGAATGTGAGAACGTTGTAGGCTTAATAGATCTTTTTTTTCTTTAGACCGTTTCCTTTTCTCTTTTTTTGTTAAGTACTTCTCGACAGGCCTACACTGTCCTTCCATACCTAATTTGTGTAATTTGAAAACATTGTAAAAGCCAATTATTTATAAGAGTAACCGTGGAGTTTCTTGCCGGCTCTTTTCAATAGGAAACGACCAATTGGAACCGTGCACCTAGCTTCTGACGTTTCGTAAGTGCCCATGTAGGTTTATGTGAAATAAAAATATTTTGATTTTGAAAAAAAAATCGTAATACGTAATCGTACCTAATCGTGTTGATGACAATTTTTTTACTAACTTATTTATTAATATTTATGAATCTTATTAACTTATTTAAGGAGCTACTTGCGACTGGGATGGCGTGAAAGGAAAATGTGTGAAAGAGACGCAATGTCTGACGACTCTGGACAAACGTGGCGATAAACATCTCGTAAGTAACGTCAAACTGAATTTTATTGTGCTTTTAAATTACACATGACTAGGTTTTTAATACCTTTTTTTAGGATTCAAAAGTGCCTATTTCAAATAAATAATTTGTCTTTGGTTCCGTAGCCAAATGGCAAAAACAAAACCCTTATAACTTCATCATGTCCGTCTGTCTGACAGTCTGAAACTGTAGACCACTAGGAAATAGAAACGTATTTTTGCGGTCGAACAAATACTGTTCATGCGTAGAAAATCATCTTAACTGCGGATCCCTTCACTGTGTGTGTTCCGACACGCACTTAGCCAGTTTTTTTTTTATTTTTATATTTAAGTTCAGTGCATCTTTTTCTTTCTATTTCATTAAGAAAAGGACAGAAGATAAATTTTAGTTTAGTCCTGTCAAATTAATCAGCGCCTGTCACTACTCCATATAAGTTTAGACGTGATTAAAAACTTGCCTACTAAAATTACGTAAATTTACGTCAAGCGCTGATTAATTTGACAGGACTGAACTAAATTTGTCTTCTGTCCTTTTCTTAATGAAATAGAAAGAAAAAGATGCACTGAACTTAAATTTAGTTTAGTTTGTGAACAAGGGAATCGGCACCATTATTTCCTGAATTTATTTCATGGAGTATTTTACTACAATACTTAAATATTCACATTCATACTCAGATGCTTTCTTGTTTAACATATATTTATTGTATAACTTACTTGCGTTATATGAAGGCGTAATAACAGATTTAAAAGTCACTAAAATCATATATCTGCGCCTTAAACTATTTTATTTTTATTTCAGGTTTGTTCCAAAAAAGGCGATGTGACTGTCGTCTGTTGCACTGACTGTGAACTGGTCAATAATACAAGGTAGGCTCTGCAATATTACACTTACATACATCCATAAACTCACGCCTTCTTCTCATGGGGATAGGCAGGGTCTACAGAACGCAACCTGCTATGATCCTTACATACTCCTTTTGCTTCGTTTATGTTCATACATCTGGAGATTCAGGCACGCTGATTGCGAGTACTACGCACCTGACCTTTCTAAAGAACAGCACCAATACGATCACTGTGTCGTTCTAGGGCGCCCCCTCCCGACGATTCCAGACACATCCACCTTGTAAATTTTGTTCGTCGCCTTTCACTCCTATTAAACACTTGTTTAGCTTATTCCTTCCACCAATTTTCAGTAGGCTGCATGATAAGAAAACCGGTATTAAATTGGTCTCTTTCTTTTTATTTTGCTATAATACTACTAGGCCGGCTCAAGGAATAAAAGCCAAATCAAAAATTCCAAGATATATGGTTATATAGGGTGTAAAGTTCCCTCATCCTCCATAGAAAATGGAGGATCCTAAGACCAGACGGTTATTGTCTGGTGGGCTAATGCCCGAGGGTTGAAATTGGGACGTTGTATATATTCAAGTCGCGCGGTAAACTCTGCT
This sequence comes from Atethmia centrago, assembly GCA_905333075.3. Lineage (NCBI taxonomy): Eukaryota > Metazoa > Arthropoda > Insecta > Lepidoptera > Noctuidae > Atethmia > Atethmia centrago. The sequence goes on along the minus strand of HG995396.1, from coordinate 12,982,555 downwards.
TGCGCGATGCAGGATTTGTGTGACGTCAGGTCTTTGATTCGTAGTTCGCATGAGGCCTTCTAGATGCCACCACAGTAACATTCACCAACCCGCACTGTGGGCGCAATGTGGATTCTGGGCCAGTCACTCTCACACAGAGGAGGCCTATGTCCCAGCAGTGGGAACATTGTAGGCTTATTAAAAAGTGAACACGTGATCAAGCGTGGTGTCTTAAGCTCATTCCTTCTGTGTACACCACATAGAAAATATACAAGGTGTCGTTTTGCATCAAGAATCAATAATAAAATAAGTAGATCATTTTTTTTCTAATTTTCGGAAATCGGACACGCATGTTAGAACGCGGCCCGTGTGATACCGCACTGTAACTGCCCTTTTACACACACACTACCGCTTACGCAACGGGGTGATTCTGTTCTGTGAAAGGGGTGTATTCTAAAATACTCGTACTCTCAAACTTAAATAACTAAAAAAACAAGTATGTATTAATTATTGAGCAGGTATCGTAATTTTATCTGATTATATATGTCTTTCATAGCAGCCTCTTGAAATTTGACGAGGATACAAAACGACACCTTGTATTATGATGATCGTGTTTCATGTAGTTCTCTTTCCTTTTCAGAAATGTAGTGATGAGTCCAACCACTGGTTTCTATTGGAAGGATGGCACTAAAGCTAGAGACAGTAAGTTAAATTATTCTTTTTGCTAATTAATCTATAGAGGTATGTGAAACAGGGTGTAAAGTTCACTCATCCTCCATAGAAAAGGGAGGATCCACCGACCAGACGGGTGTCTGGTGGGCAACTGCCCGACGATTGATGTCGGGACGTTGTATATGCTAGTCGCGCGGTAAACTCTGCTTGCGCGATGCAGGATTTAGCGTGACGTCAGTGTGATGCGTAGTTCGCGTGTGGCGATGTAGATGCCGCCACAAATCTAACGTTTTTGCCATCCATGTTACAACGGTATGGGCAGCAATATCTGCAATGAAATGGCTGCAATACACCAGCGTTATTATAGAAAGTTTTTACGAACCTCCGCTCGTGATTAGAGGAGTGCCGCCACCGAGATGGCCATCATCTAAATGATATTAAACCTGTGTCGCCTGACATAAATGGTATTATTATTAATAATTTGTCTTTGACATACTTCGGGAGGTCCCGGACCTTTGGAGGGCGTACGAGGGACTGAAGCCAATTCCCAGAGGCCTGTTAGACGCTTGTAATGAAATGAAGCATCAACCAAATCAATTCAACTTTTTGTAAATGTTCGGCGTAGGACTATTGCAGGATATGGAAAAAAAAACATTGGGTTATGGGTTTGGGTGATTAAATTGAACTGGTTATCTTGAACTATGGAAGAACTATGTCCCCTACCTGACCAATGTTATATACATGGATAAAATGGCAGGGTGTGACTTGGACACTCCATAATGGGCCCCCGGAAACAGTCGCTAGCACATAGTGACGTAGCGACAAGGGGGCAACATGTCCTGAGGTGCTTAAGGAGTGGAGAGGTATTCCACAGCTATCAGAACAATCTCAGAGCCCGGAAGATGGTCAAGTTCCCTACCAGCACTTACTGAATACTTCCTTCCTCCGAGCACGTTTGCTCTTGCGAATCTCCACTCACGCCGGCCAATAAAGGCAAGAATGATGTGGAAGCTCTGTTACTCGTCAGTGTTCACTCAGCCGGCCAATAAAGGCAAGTCATAGATGAGGAACAAGACTTCTCCCGGGAGATAGGGTCCGTGGGGTCGCTACTGCCCAAAAGCTCGCCACATGCTGGCCTAACTGCTTATCCTAGACCTGTTCCGGCAAAGTAAATTTGTCATTTATCATTTATCGGCACAGACCTAGAGTACGAACCGCGTAAGCCCCACCACGACCTCAACGTAGAGATACAGCGGTGAGGTATTATTATTATTTAAAAATCGAAATATTCCAGGTTGTCTGGAATACCTGGACGAACTGCCATACAAGTGTCGTGAAGGAGGTTTTTACTCTGGCATCAGCATGAACTTTGATGAGGAGAAGAAATGCCACACAATAGGATTGTGGGGTATCGGAGGCGCCCCACCACCAGGGTCCAAATCTGGTGCTGAATATCCTCACCAGGTATGTCATTTTATAAATTTGTATTTAACACCATTGTATACCATGTTTTACGCAAATAAATACAAGGTGTCGTTTTGCATCCTCGTCAAATTTCAGGAGGCTGCTAAGACATACATAATCAAATAAAATAACGATACCTACTCAATAATTAATACATACTTGTTTTTTTAGTTACTGAAGTTTGAAAGTATTTTAGAATACACCACTTTCACAGAACAGAATCACCCCGTTGCGTATGCGGTAGTGTGTGTGTTAAAGGGCAGTTACAGTGCGGTATCACACGGACCGCGTTTAAACACGCGTGTCTCACACGTGCCGATTTCCAAAAACAAGAAAAAAAAATTATCTACTTATTTTATTATTGATTCTTGTCGAGGATCATTAACATAGTTACCTCCTTGAATTTGACGAGGATGCAAAACGACACCTTGTATTTTATTATTCATTAAAATTGCCTCAACCAGTGAAGGTACTTACAGGAACGTGGGGTGCACCCTGGTTAGTCTCCCACTACCACCTAGCTGACTGGCTAACACAAGGTCGAAATAAATAAGCTAGATAAACTCCACTAGATATGATAAAACAAAAAGAAATTATTCGAACCCCAGATCAGGCACACACAGTCGTGTGTCCGGTTAATGGCAGCAGGCTCGCCCCGCCGTTACATGGGACTAGATATATCTAAGCTTGAGACTTAAATTTAGCCAACTGGAAACAATTCGCCTATCCCTATTAACATTGTCGGATGTGAAAATCAGCAACATTACAAGAGAGCGTGTCAAAGTTTGAATTGCAATTTTTTTTTCATATAGAAATTAAATTGTCAAAAATCAACAGAATTTTAATAAATGTTCTTGACTCCACTAAAACAAGGGACTTTTTAAGAGTGATTAATGAAATAAAAAGAAAATGGCAAAAAAACATATACGACAATGTTAATAGGGATAAGCGAATTGTGTGTACTGTACTTCACTCTCAAGACTGATTTCTAAAATGGCAACAAGCGACAATGTCGCCATCTACGTAACCAGTCGTGTCGCTGCGGTCTTTATATATATTTTTTTGGGTGGTAAATTATCAAATAACTTCTCCCGCTCTGGGTGGAGCGGACAGTCAGACTCTTACTGACTAAAACCCACCCGTTTTCCTTCCGTTGCCTGTGTTGCCAGGGGCCTCGGTATCCCTTTCGGACTTTCCCGCAACTCCGGCAGGCATCGGCCTTAGACTTGTGCTGACATCTCTTTGAGGCGCACGTGGAACACGCGCCGTCGACCCGGGCACGACGAGCTGTCGCTAGTCGCTGCGGTCAGTCATTGTGATTGGGCGGTCGCCTTTAAAAAAGCACCTTAAAGGTTGAAGCACACATACCGAATCGGAAAGGGATCGTCACCGTATATCAACTCGAGCTATTCAGTATTCTTTGTATGAAACTCCCTACTGCAACTCACACTAATCGGAATCGTAACGTAATCGCCTCGCCCCGGGACAAGCTCACGAACCGCGGTGCGGTGCGTGGTCAACTTGCAGTTCCCGCGATTACAGCTCGTCGTCCCCGCGCTTACGTCTCTCCGTACCCGAGCTTACGTCTCTTCATCCACCCATGCCCCTCACAGCCCTCCCGCGGCCTGCCTGCAGCGGTCGGCGAGCCGTAAGCGTGGCGCGATGGCAGCCGGCTACGGCTGGCAGACCAGGCAAACAGCAAACAGGCAGACAGGCGAACAAACAGGCAAACAGGCGTCAACCTAACGTAAGCACATACCTAAGTACGTGCTTACGTTAGGTTGACGCCTGTTTGACGGCGAGGCGAAGGGCGATACGGTGACGATCCCTTTCCGAGTTGATATGTTGCTATGTACCTTAACTCTTCGGAAATACAAGCGTGATATTATTTTATTTTGGGATGGATGTAATTTTGGCTTTGTATAAATAGTAAGAAAAAATATCGGAAATCCGAGACCGCTATAATAATAACAATATACTAATAACTATTCTCCACCACTTAATAGGTAAAAGTTGTCGAAGTCTTTCAGTTTCCTAGAACAAAAACGCCAAAGTTGGGCCACTTAACGCAAAAATCTCGGGCGAAATGTAATAGGCCTCTTAAGAAAAGAACCTTTATAAGATCACTTGTTTCTCATCACCAGGCAATGCTGGGATACGGTGACGACTTGGCATCAGCTAAGTGGCTAGCTGGAGGTTCCATCATCAGCAACAAATATATCCTGACCGCAGCTCATGTCAACAACCGTTCTCCTGAGTAAGCTGATCTAAACTCCTTTTTGGAAAGGGAATTTGTAACTCATTCATCTGTATTTAGATGGTTTTAACTTCATATCTCTCCGCGATTTCCAAAACTTGTTGTTTGGAAAAAATATAAGGGTCCTCGAAACGATCAGTTGCAATGGGGTCTTACACCCATTTTCGAAAAGTGTCTTAATTAAATTCTATAGTGCTAATATGCCCCAAAAACAATCACAAAATTTTTATTCAATCGATAAGTGCCATAAAAATGCATTTAAAATTTTACATTTTCAAATTTCGCGCGTAGGTTGACGAAAACGCTGGACGCAGTGGACGCCATGTTGCTCTGTGGTCATGACGTCACTGGGCTATGAAAACAAATGCGCTGATCTTTGTATGATAATTGACACGTTTTTGTTAACATAGCCGTATGACGTAATAACATGGCGGCTACTATTTCATGGTGTTTTTTAACAGATTAGAAAAACTGAAACAGTTGAATTGAATTTTAAAATTTATTTTGTTATTTTATGAACTAAAACTAACATTTTCCGAATCCTTTTTGCCTAAACTATCTCAATAATATATTTGTAGATTTTTTCTCGTATATAGTACAATACCCTATTGCACAAAATGACCGTCTACAAAATGCAATCTAAATGACAGCCAATGACAAAAATTTGAGAGCAGTGGTGGCCCAGTGGTGTCGACCACGACTTACGAGTTGTAGGTCGTGAGTTCGAATCCAGGCAGGCATTTTACTTTGTGTATTTAATTTCATCACCACTGCTCTCAAAAACGTGAAGGGAAACATCGTGAGGAAACCGACATGTCCTAGAACCAAAAATTCGAAGACATGTGACATCTACCAACCCACACTGGGCCCGCATGGTGGATTACGGCCCACTCCCTCTTATAGAGAGGAGACCTGTGTCCCAGCAGTGAGAACATTATAGGCTGATTGTGTGTGACAAAAATTTTGATTGATGGCAATTGACGCACCGTGTATTGATGTTCTATGACATATTTTCATAAATTGTCAAAGTCCTATTTTTATGACACATTTTTTTAAATATAATTTTATATCCTTCGCGTATAAATAGATGACGGACGTAAAATTTTCTATCTCATCTTAGTTTATACTTACCGTTCTTCCAAACGTCTCAATCTGTTGTGATTTCAAACCGCAACAGTTATTGCAAGAAATGCGCTATCTTATTTGCAATAATAATATTGTCTAAGAGTGATGCGACTTTTCTGGCACAGTTCAGAAATACACCTTCAATTGGAGCTCCCCATTTCTGTATCATTTGAAATCTTCATGCGTGTGCAATTAACCGTTTGGGGGACTCTTTAAATTGTAATTGAAAAATCATCGACGAAAATTGAAGCGAAGTAAAATTAACCTCATTTACCAAAAAACAACTTTAAGGTGATTTTAAAGTACAATATCGGGTTAAAGTATTCAAATAATCAAATTAAAGCACTCAATTTGTAAATGGCACAACAAATTACACATGTACGTGATCCAGCAACCGTTCTCCTAAGACCAATTCGCCATTGGACTGTTCGTCGACAGGAAGTTTCATTTATTTTCGTTTCCCCAGCAGGGTCTTGCACCTATGGACATTTCGCCGACAGAACTTTTCATATGCGTCACTTTCGACGACAGCCCTTGGTAGCAAACATAGTAGGTTGGCAGCTATCAGTTGTTAGCTTTGTTTTAATTTAAACTGGCATCGAGTTTTTGTTTTGGTAACTGAGAGTCACCAACAATAGAGGGGATCTGGCGCTCGGCGGTCGCTACCACGACACGCTTGCTTCGCTCGCTCGCCTTCGCGCGTTAATGGGTGACCATGTTCTAACCTAACCTAACCCAACAACTGATTATTAAGCTGCTACTTTTTACTTAAAATTATCCTTCGCTGTAGCTGCCAACCAACTATATTTGCTACCAAGGGCTGTCGTTGAAAGTGACTCATATGAAAGGTTCTGTCGGCGAAATGTCAATAGGTGTGGGGAAATGGAAAGAAATGAATCATCCTGTCGACGAACAGTCCAATGGCGAATCGGTCTTAGGAGAACGGTTGCTCGACCCATGTACGTTTTTTAAGAATTACTTTTTTTTGCCGTTATGATAATAATCGCATTTTTCTTTCTTTTCTTTTTCTGTCCATTTGTTTACATTTTCATCAGATACCTTTTGAACAGCAAAAATTAACATTCTTCTAAAAACAGTCACAGCATCGGTGCCTTGAAATTCGTTGCGTTGGGTGTTGAGAAACGCTCAGACTCACCAACTACCTGGCAGACTCATAAGGTGAAGAGATTCATCCCGCACCCAGACTACAAAACTCCTAGTAAATACAATGACATCGGCCTTATTGAGACAGAGACACCGTAAGTATAGCAAAATGCATCAAAATTCTTGTAGAATGCCCTCCTCCTCTCTCCTAATTTACTGAGCCCGACAGGAGAAAGAATGAATAATTTGTCATACCAAACATTGGATCTTCAGTAACAATTCAATTGAATCTTTGCCAGCAGCGTACACAGGAATGATGACAATTTTTTTTCCCGTCAGGTACCCAGATTATTAAAAAATATTGGACACGTGTTTTTTTCTTTATTTACGCAATCAAAAGATTACGGTGACATTGATTTAAAATGGGACACGACGACACGCCTTGCTAGATTGTATACTGAATTGTGACGTAGCGAGCTCCCACTCCCCAACTTTAATGCGTTTTATCTAAGTATTTTTTTTGTCAAAAAAGTGCAGGCCGCTTTTCAAGACATGCGACACTTAATGACATAATCCGCCGGTCTCTTGCCAGCATCAATGTGCCTGCTCTTCTTGAGCCGACTGGCATTGTCAGAGATGATGGCAAATGACCTGATGGTGTGTCTTTAGTCCCGTGGAGTTTGAGACGGATGCTTGTGTGGGACGCTACCTGTGTAGACACACTGGCACCGTCCCACCTCCAACAGACTACTTCTAAAGCGGGTGCAGCGGCAGAAAATGCCGAAAATCTGAAAGTTATTAAATATGGAGGCCTTGGCAGAGAGTACAACTTCGTACCCTTTGGCGTCGAGACCCTCGGTCCGTGGGGTCCCAGTGCGCATAAGTTATTTGCGGAAATCGCGAAACGTCTAGTTGATGTAACTGGTGACCGAAAAGCTGGCGGCTTTCTCGCGCAACGCATCAGCATTGCAATTCAGCGAGGAAATGCCGCCAGCATCCTCGGTACAATGCCCCGAGGGCCTTTTTTAAGCTTAACTTAGTTTTAATTTAATTTAGTTAATGTTAATAATCATCTTGTAATTTGGTTATGTAAATAAATATATAGTAATTTTTTATTAATATGATAAAGCAAAAAAATACGTGTCTAATATTTATATTATTATGTGACTGACGGACTAAATAGGATTTCTTTTTTTTAATCAAGCATCATCCCTATTATCATATCTTTGTAAAACCCCGCTTATGTTCAGATGTTCACCATGCAATAAATATATTGATTTCAGAATTACATTCAATAAAAACGTGCTGCCAGCTTGTCTTCACGTTGAGGACGCTGACGCTGAGACAGCTATAACCACCACATGGATAGACCTGAAATCGGACTCCCGCAATGTAATGGCTGACGAGATCCAAACGGTAGGTCATCATCGGTCTATAGAAGTCCAATGCTTATCTGCCTACTCTTTTTCCCAACTATGTCGAGGTTGGCTTCCAAACCGGATGCAGTTGAATACCTACATTGAGCTGTATTTTACAGGGAGCGACTGCCTATCTGACCTCCATACACGAGTTCCTGGGTAACAAGCAGCGTTTGCCAGATTTTTTCGGCAAAACGGGATTTTCAAACCTTTTGAGTAGAAAAAGCGAGAGTCATTCACCGAAAGCGGGACTTAATAAAAACACGTAAATAATCAGTAGTTTTACTAATCTAATAACAACTGCACCGTCGAGTATTCCCCGAAGAGCGGGACTGAGTCTGTCCCGCGCGGGACATTTAATTTTGGACTAAAAATCAAGATGTCCCTCCAAAATCAGGCCGTCTGGCAACGCTGAAACAAGATACTCCTTGGTAAGATTGGTTGTCAAACTTCTGACTACCTTTAACGACTGTTAGAGATTTTTTTTTTTTGTGGATGGGAAATCATCAAATAACTTCTCCCGCTCTGGGCGGAGCGGGAGGGTGTGTCAGACTCTTACTGACTAAAACCCACCCGTATTCCTTCCGTTGCCTGTGTTGCGGGGGCCTCGGTGACCCATAAGTACCTTCCCGCGACCCCGGCTGGCATCGGCCCTAGTGGACCCCTACATTTGTGCTGACGACATCTCTTGGAGGCGCCGTCGACCCGGGCCTGGTCCTTACCGGACGGTGAGCTACCCATTGCTAACCGTCCGCAAGCCCGCGCCTACGGTGGCCGGAAATCCGCCCGGGATTCCCGACGCCCAGGGCGTCTCCTGCGGCGGCTAGGGGCGAGAGGGCGCGAAATTTGCCTTTCCCTCAACCGTCCCGCCTCCTCCTTCGCGAGCATTACTGCTTCGCAGAAGGAGGTGACGGCTGCCCATACTGTTAGAGATCTACGAATGACAGCCGGGACCGACGGCTTAACGTGCTCTCTGAGACGCAGACCCTCTCAATAGCCACTCATCCACGGACCACCCACGGCAAGCATAGCCACGAGCCCCTTGTTTGGCTACGACTACTGAATCATTATTCATTATTTCTTTGTTCATTTTCAGATCAACTTGGACCAGTTCACCGAAGAAGAGTGTAAGACTGCTTATGATCCAAATCGGCACTTAAAGGAGGGAATTAATTATAACACTCAAATGTGCTACGGAAGCAAATCTCATTCTCCTGACGCTTGTAAGGTAAAACTTAAATTTTACTTAAATAAAAATCTTAAATTTACTGACAGACAACACCCACACCGCTGGGTCCAGAAGCATGATATTTTGGGGGTTCCGTAATCAACAAGAAACCCTTAAACCCTTACAGTTTCGCCATGCCCGTCTGTCTATCTGTCCGCAGCTTAGCTCAGAGACTCTTAAGACTAGAAAGCTGTAATTTGGCATGGGTATACATTTTAATTACGCCGATAAAGTGGTAAAATAAAATCTTGGAAGTAAATCAGGATGATATTATTTTTCTCGTCTATCCGATTAAGTGGAATATTTCGATTTATGGATCCGTTTGCTTTAATGTGCCCCTGCCGGCTAAATGGTTGTTTTTCAATATGTGATTTTTTTTGAACAGGGAAACTATCATACCAACTTACATTTGCAGTTGAAATGATTAGGAGAACATGTTTTCGACTACAATATTAAGTTTGTTCTTCAGGTAAATTCATCCCAACTACGGAACCATTCATTACGAGGGTCGGACACATACTTGGCCGTGTTTTTTTTTATATCTTCTTCTCAGACAATCCAAATGAACTCGGCCCAAAATTCGGCTACATGCTTGGCACCTTCACTAGCGTCCATCAGTTCATGTTTTTTAATGTTTTCCAGGGTCTATCCGGTGAACCTTTGCTGATCTCCACTCAATTCTCCCGTTGTATCTACACCATCATCGGAGTGACGTCATTCGGCACTTCCCACTGTGGTCCTAATACCAGCACCCCTGATATCTATACCAGGGTGGCTCACTACAAGCCCTGGATTGAAAATGTCGTGTGGGCTTGAATGATGGCTGGCGAATTTCAAATTGGTTTGTGATTAAATAAAATTGTTGTTGAAATATAAGGTTTTTTTTTTCTAGACTACATAAACTAACCTGAAAATAATAAGAAATAATAAAATAAATAAAAATATATTCAAAAATATAAGGTATAACGTTAAATAACAGTTTTTCTTAAAAAACTGCCAGTAGCTCAAATGCCAGTCATTCAAATGTCGCTACTATCCATCGTTTAAGAATTTGACAGCTAGCTGTTACTATACATTATTTTGAAGTTTCCGTAACTCGAAAGGAAAAAACGGCTGTTCTTCTGTCTGTCAAGACCCTTTATCTCGGAAACGGGTGAAGGTATCGAGTTGAAATTAAAACCACATACTCAAGTCTCCCTTGAAGCTGTGAAAAAATCAAACTTCTAAGTTAACGTAATAAAGATACGGCCATTCATGCCTCAAAACACGTATATTTCGACACTCTCAAGGGAATCAAAATGTATAGGGTACTTTCCATTGACCTAGAACTATGAAATTTGGCAAGTAATATCGTCCTATACTACAAGTACAGGGAAAAATCTGAAAACTACACATTTGTAATTAAATCATATAAAATATAGTCTTTATTTAGAGTACGTAATCAATCATCGAGGTTAAGCAACGGTATGCGCGGTGATAATTGTATTTATAATATGTACCTACAAATTTGTACGGAACCGTCGGTGGGCGAATCCCACTCGCACTTATCTAGAAAGAAAGAAAAATTGTTTATTCCGCACAAACAAAACGCACATTGCAAAAAGATTACATAAAATAAACACATAAAAAGGAGCCAAAAGCCTCGTGTTTAAACCGCTATTATTAAGACGCTGACAACACCTAAACCGCGGTCACTGTCAGATTGCATAGAAAAGAAAGAGAAGCGCGATGACACAACGCTTGTAATTTATTGCAATAAATATGAAGCAATTATTTATTTACTCAAAATCGAGTTGAGTAATCGAAAATAGAAAAGTTCTGGATTCAAATAAGACGTTCTTGTTATTAATTAAATACGTAACGTATGTTGATATTTGATACAGATATTTTGGATTAGAACTCAAGGTAAGAGGTTAGTTTAACGTTAGTTTGTATCGCGATTTTTTTTTCAAAACGTGTTTTGGTAACAACCAAGTTCTGGGAAATATGTTCAAAATTAACACATATTTTTTCCGCTACGACAAACTATACAGATTTGGCAATTTTTTTTCTCAAGAGAAGCCTATTTTGGTCAATTGGGTCTTGTCAGCGCCTTAACAATGTTGTCCAATGCTTGATGTCAGGGCCAGGAACCACAGACCAATCTATCTGGTTTTTTTTAAACAAGCTACTTCTAACATAACATTACGCCTGTAATCCCCGATGGGTTAGGCAGGGATATACCTATAGTACACGCGCATGTCGCGAGTTATGTTAGTGACTTCTTTTACGCATAATCAATACTTCTGCCCCGTTGCGCATCCATTGACTGCAAAAACAGGGGGAATGGCTCCCTCTATTTGCCAAAGATGTTAAAAAACGAAAACTGAGGAAGAAAGCTCTACGAAAAAAAAGTTAAACCCGATATTTCGTCAACTATGTGCTGTCTTTTTGAAACCTGAAGACTTGGAGACATTCGTGTATACAGGTGATGCTCTCAAGAGAACGAAGTCTGTTTTCTTTACATGCACACGTGATGTGATATTATGATATTATTACAAGTGACGGGGTCCGGTAGGACCGATGCCTGCCGGGGTCGCGGGAAGTCCGAAAGGGATACCGTGGCCGGGCGACGCACAGGCAACGAAAGGAACACGGGTATACCGCACGGTATAACTTCTCCCGCTCTGGGCGAAGCGGGAGGGTGTGTCAGCATCTTACTGACTAAAACCCACCCGTATTCCTTCCTGTTGCCTGTGTTGTGGGGGCCTCGGTGACCCATAAGTACCTTCCCGCGACCCCGGCAGGCATCGGCCCTAGTGGACCCCTACTATATGTGCTGACGACATCTCTTTGAGGCGCGCGTAGAATACAACGCGCCGTCGACCCGGGCCTGGTCCTTACTGGACGGTGAGCTACCCATTGCTCACCGTCCGCAAGCCCGCGCCTACGGTGGCCGGAAATCCGTCTGGGATTCCCGACGCCCAGACTGCGGCGGCTAGGGGCGAGAGGGCGCGAAACTAATTCCCGCCCCGTCTGGGGTAGATAGATGAACTCGCGTTTCCGAAAACCCCCCTAGAGTGGCTGTTTTAGGGTGAATAAACGGAATAACTGAAAAAGTTACAGCCTTGTGATAGAAAAACAGAAAGAAAATACATTTATTTAGCACAGACTAAAAGGCACACAATCTAATATACAGCAGATTAAAAATAGGTATATATATAAGGTGTAAAGTAAAATATTAGCAGGAAAGTGTGCCTTACCTTACGGCTGCGCCAAAAATGCCCAGTAAAGTCCATAAACACGGATGGACAAATGGATATGGCAGCTGGGGAAAACTGATGTACAATCACAAATGCAATAAAACAGATATACCACAATATGTCTGCTTGCTAGTATGCTTGATCTACACGGTCTTCACACATGATCTGACCAAGATAATGGCTGGACTTTAAAAGAGACTGTAACCTCTGAGTTCATTTCAGCCGCCGACCTAATCTAGTTTTTTTAAACATGATTGACGTGTTAAAGTGTTTGTACAAACCTACTTACAGAAATAAAATCATTTATCATTTTTACAAGTGGTGGTTTCGCTTACTAGAGATCCTTCGAGAAACCGTACTGCATTATAGTTAAAACTTTCATACCTCAGAAGCGTGCTTTTTTTTTGGTGGGAAATCATCAAATAACTTAAAGCTCTGGGCGGAGCGGGAGGGTGTGTCAGACTCTTACTGACTAAAACCCACCCGTATTCCTTCCTGTTGCCTATGTTGCCAGGGGCCTCAGTGACCCTTTAGCACATTCGCGCGACCCCGGCAGGCTCAGAAGTGTGCTTAGATGTCTCCGTGTCTCCGTAGCATATCTGCGAGCTGTGATTGTATCCTTCACATAGATGTCTGTGTTTAGGGTACAGCTTCGAACTACCTGATAATGATATATATGGCAAAATAAATGCATATATTTAAGGAGTCTTCAAGTTACGACTGAATTCAAGCACACTTTGTTGTCTCAACCTCATGACCAAACTTACTTCTGAACATAGTCCACTTTCAATCTTCGCCACATCAACCAGTCCAGTGCATTAAGTCCGCCTTTGTACCTTATTGTGCCATCATCATAATCAGTCTATAATGTTCCCACTGCTGGGATAGAGGCCTCCTCTCTGTGAGAGGGAGTGGGCCGTAATCCACCACGCGGGCCCAGTGCGGGTTGGTAGATGTCACATGTCTTCGATTTTTTGGCTCTAGGACATGCCGGTTTCCTCTTGATGCTTTCCTTCACCGTTTTGAGAGCAGTGGTGATGAAATAATTTACACAAAGTAAAGCGCCTGTCTGGGTTCAAACCGACGACCTACAACTCGTAAGTCGCGGCTGTTACCACTGGGCCACCACTGTTCCATTATATTTAGAGTTTATATAAATAAATAGAACGCCACCTGCTACGCTCCTTACATACTCCTGTTGCTTCGTTTACGATCATACACACACGCCGGTTGCGAGTACTACGCACCTGACCTTTCTGAAGAACATCACCAATGAGGTCACTATATGTCTCCCTAGGGCGTCCTCTCCCGGCGTTTCCACTCACATCTGCCTTGTCGTTCTAACTACCTTTTGTTAGTCGCCTTTCATTCATACTCTCAACATGACCAAACCATCTAAGCATACTCTTTTTTTTATCACACCTTCTTTTAAACCACACCGCTGCCTTATCACATCATAACTGTATGTAACACCTCCTCACCCTCCCCGGGGGTGTTAGAGTTATGATGTCTCTCTCATCTTTCTTACAGTTAAGATAATGATTAAACGAACTCACCTGTGAGTGAAGTTCTATCGTAAATTTTATTCTTCATACATCTGTCGCCCTTGTCAGCTCTGTGACATCGTCATTCACATTTTTGTGCACGACCACTCACACACATTTTTTAGATAAGTATGGCTAGAAGATAAGAATGCCCGTCTTGTAATTTTCTTGAATGTTTCCTACATTCAAGAAAATTACAAGACGAGTTATACCAAATAATGCGAAAAATAAGAAAGCTACAACGCAAAGTCCGGGAAAAATGTGGATCAAGTGGTGATTTCTCGGTCACGAGTTCCTAAGTAGGTTTAGAACTACTTTCAGTAATTTTTTTTTCACATTTTAAGCTCAATTTCGAAGATATGGGTACGGGAATGGCCTTTAAAACGATTTATTTTAAAATTATAATAAAACGTATTTTCATTCTTTATAGTTTCAACCTTGATGAAGTTTCAATTTACTGGGAATTGTTGTCAAAAGTGGTAAAGAAATTACGAAGTCTACTATACAATTTGACAACAGTTTGACTGTCTGTTAGCAACAAAAAGCGAGATTTAAACTGGTTTACCTTCAAGTGCATATTATAAAGCTGCTTGATATCTTGCCATCTTCGTTGGACGAACAAAAATCAACAAATCACAAAACAATAATTTCATTAATTCTCAGATTTTTTACAGAACCTATCCTAACACATCACTTGTATTATCACAAGACACTATCAATGTCCTCGCGCACGTATGGGAGTGGCGCGAGGAAGCGAAACGCCGGAGCGTAACTCCGCTGCCGCGAGAAATCGCGGCACAGCGGACGGAGCTCCGGCGGGATCTCATGGCGACATGGTGAGTACGGTTGTCGCAACCCAGTGCTGGGCACGCCACAATTGCGGCGAAAAGTCCCCTCTTTGAGGAGTGGCTAGAGGGCGCCACGGCGTCCTCAACGGGGCCACTAGGGCCGATGCCTGGCGGAGTCGCGGGAAGGTACCAAAGGGTTACCAAGGACCCTGGCAACACAGGCAATGGAAGGAATACGGTGGGTTTTAGTCAGTCTGACACACCCTCCCGCTTCGCCCCGAGCGGGAGAAGTCATTTGATGATTTCCCAATAAAAAAAATACACTATCAATACGTGCAGAGTATCAGACGAATAAAATAGCATAATTCTATATTTTTCGAAAAAGTAATACATACTTAAATAATAATAACAAACTTGTAGTTAAGATCCGGTTCCGCTGTGTAAATAACAATTATGTAATGGCCTAGTGACCACAAAGTAAATAATCTAGCAGAGACCAAACTTAATACAATCTGCTGGCGGTTTTCTCGCGCAACGCATCAGCATTGCAAATTCAGCGACGAAATGCCGCCAGCCAAATTACAAGATGATTATTAACATTAACTAAATCAAATTAAAACTAAGTTAAACCTAAAAAAGGCCCTCGGGGCATTGTACCGAGGATCGGTTGTTATTTATTTTACTTCTATGGTGCTAGTTTATCATTTGTGACTTCGAGTTACAACTATACATAGCTTTCTTTAGCTTTATGTAAGCGGGCACGCCCTTTATGCCTTTTCTTTATGCTTATTTTTTTTATTTCTACTTGAGTACAGTTTTCATGGTTTTGTTGGAAAATGGGCGTGTGTTATCCAACATATAAATTATGCAAAACAAAAAATTAAATTAATTATAATTTATTTTAATGTTTTGTGTTTCGTAATGTTAATTACTTTGCATAAGAATCAACTTTTTCTAACTAAAAAGACAGGTGTGCTGCTGGGGAGTTTAATGGGCCATTTCTTCTTCTCAGCAAAGGCACTAGGAAATGGTGAAAGTACAGCCAGCAACGACTCGATTAACACTTCAGTTTTTTAAATCTTGATTATAGAGCAAAATATTCATAAAAATGCCTGAACTGATATTAAATTTAAGGATGTTATTAACTCCTGTCACATGAAATGCTTAGAAGCCATTTATCGAATTATATTAGATGATTATATAAAAGTGACAGTACCTATTAATCGACTTCTGTTTCTGACTATAGCATCGCCAGCCCCATTGCTCGCACCTTGACGTTCTGTTGTTTATCTACTCCGTGGAAACACAGAGATGTGAAATGACGTCAGACAGGTCTTTTTTTTTTTAGGTGGGAAATCATCAAATAACTTCTCCCGCTCTGGGCGGAGCGGGAGGGTGTGTCAGACTCTTACTGACTAAAACCCACCCGTATTCCTTCCTGTTGCCTGTGTTGCCAGGGGCCTCGGTGACCCATAAGTACCTTCCCGCGACCCCGGCAGGCATCGGCCCTAGTGGACACACATTTGTGCTGACATCTCTTTGAGGCGCGCGTGGAATACGACGCGCCGTCGACCCGGGCCTGGTCCTTACCGGACGGTGAGCTACCCATTGCTCACCGTCCGCAAGCCCGCGCCTACGGTGGCCGGAAATCCGCCCGGGATTCCCGACGCCCAGGGCGCGAAACTTGCCTTTCCCTCAACCGTCCCGTTTCCTCCTCCGCGAGCATTACTGCTTCGCAGAAGGAGGTGACGGCTGCCCATGCCCTCTCGCTCCGTACCATGGCCTGAACCAGGGCCAGACACGAGAGATCTCTGCCACCAATCACCTCCACGGGGACACGGCGGTGCTCTGCCCAAGCCGTGCAGACCTCCACCGTATTATGCTCCACCGTGTCCTCCGGGCGATCCACACAGTCGTGACACCCGGGCGATTCCTCCCGTCTTATCCGACACAGGAACCTCTCGAAGCTGCCGTGTCCGGTAAGAACCTGCGTCAGGCAGAAGGTGAGGTCGCCGTGGCGCCTTTCTAGAGGGGATCTCAAAGAGGGGACTTATCGCCGCAATCGTGGCGTGCCCAGCACTGGGTTGCGACAACCGTACTCTCCATGTCGCCATGAGATCCCGCCGGAGCTCCGTCCGCTGTGCCGCGATTTCTCACGGCAGCGGAGTAACGCCCCGGCGTTTCGCCTCCTCGCGCCACTCCCATACGTGCGCGTGGAGCCGATTGCTCGCTTGACGTTCTGTTGTTTATCTACTCCGTGGAAACACAGAGATGTGAAATGACGTCAGACAGGTCTGGGGTGCACCATTATTAGCTAATAGCTAAGCTAATACTTTGACCTTAATGCTAGCGTGGGTACTGACCAGTGGGTTTTAGAGGTCAGGTCGAAGTCGCTACATGTAAAATATTGATATTTAGTTACTTTTTTTCGAAATGACCTGCTCTGCAGTGGGAAAATATAATCTAAAAATAACTATAAAACAGATTGAATGATTCACAAGGACACGGCTCGCATTTTTAGGAGATTTTTCTCTCTGGAGCCCTGACCGTAGCTTGGACCCTGTTCCCAAAACCGGTGGGGTATATTCTATTATTTAAAATGTAATTTAATATGTGTAAAATTAAATAAAGGAAACTATAATAATAAGTATTTTTTAGTTAGACTGGAAGCCAAACAAGACGTCAAATCGTTAAGCTCTTAAGTTCTGAGTTGAGCTGCACGATTACTGACAAATGCTTGCACTGACTGGAAAGGTCCACTCAATCTGTGTGGTTCTTTCATCAAAATACCATTTCAAACACCAATCTACTCTAGTCTGAACACGATTATGTCAGGACTTTAAAAAAGACTGTGACCTCTGAGTTTCTTTCGGCCTTTCTTTTCAGAGTAGTCAGATATGAAACGCCGACCTCATCTAGTTTTTGAAAATATGATTGACGTGTAAAAGTGTTTGTACAAACCTACTCACTTACTTACTTACAGAAACAAAATCAATTATCATTTATCAAGACAGAAATTAAGTCGTAGGTTCGAGCCCCGACAGGAGCTTTCATCATCATCATCCTTTCAGCCGAAAGACGTCCACTGTTGGACATAGGCCTACCCCAAGAACCGCCACTTCGACCGGTTCTGTGCTTCCCGCATCCAGCGGATTCCTGCGGCCTTCATATGGTCATCGATCCACCTTGTAGGAGGCCTTCCAACGTTGCGTCTTCCGGCAGGCGTTCGCCACTCCAGAACCTTTCGGCCCCATCGGCTATCTGTTCTGCGAGCAATGTGCCCACTGCCACTTAAGTTTGGCAAATTTTCGGGCTATGTCGGTAACCTTGGTTCGCCTGCAGGAGCTTTATTTTGCGTAAATTATGTCATCACCACTACTCTCAAAACGGTGAAGTAAAATATCGTGACGAAACTGCCATGTCCTAGAACCTAAAATAAAAAGACATGTGACAACTATCAACCCGCACTGGGCCCGCGTGGTAGATCAGGCTTGAGCAGAGCACCGCCGTGTCCTCGTGAAGGCGGTCGGCGGCAGAGATCTCTCGCGTCCGGCCCGGGTTCAGGCCATGGTACGGAGCGAGTGGGTATGGGCAGCCGTCACCTCCTTCTGCGAAGCAGTAATGCTCGTAAAGGAGGAGGCGGTACGGTTGAGGGAAAGGCAAATTTCGCGCCCTCTCGCCCCTAGCCGCCGCAGGAGACGCCCTGGGCGTCGGGAATCCCGGGCGGATTTCCGGCCACCGTAGACGCGGGCTTGCGGACGGTGAGCAATGGGCAGCTCACCGTCCGGTAAGGACCAGGCCTGGGTCGACGGCGCGTTGTATTCCACGCGTGCCTCAAAGAGATGTCGTCAGCACAAGTGTAGCCACTAGGGCCGATAGCTGCCGTGGTCGCGGGAAGGTACTAAAGGGTTATCGAGGACCTGGAAACACAGGCAACGGAAGGAATACGGGTGGGTTTTAGTCAGTAAGAGTCTGACACACCCTTCCGCTCCGCCCAGAGCGGGCGAAGTTATTTGATTTTTTCCCACCCAAAAAAAAGGCCCACTTCCTCTCACAGAGAGGAGGCCTGTGTCCTAGCAGTGGGAACATTGTAGGCTGATTAAGAGATAACGGAAATCCAGTGAAGATAAAATAACTTACCAGTTAAGTTAAGATCTTGGATACGCGAAACCAAGCACACATGCAATTTACTTTTTGCAGTTTATTTAATCACATCTGCATTTAAAAACGGTCAAGGTAAATTACCTGAGGAAACCAGTCAAAGTGTCTTGAAACCTAAAATTCGAAGACGTACCTCATTCAACAAATCACACTGGGCCCACCTGGTCGATTACTGTCCACTCCATCACACAAAGGAGGCCAGTGTCTCAGGCAGAGAACATTAAAGAATGAATAAATGTTATTCTGACCACCAAAATAGTGGCGAATTATCTTAGTGTTACAAAACAACACGTTAATATGAAGCAGTAGTACTTTACTCATATAAAAAGTCTTAGTGTGTTTGTCCACCGCAGTCGTCACCGAGAAGTTTTTTGATGATTTCCCACCCAAAAAAAAAAAAAGTCGTCGTCAACGAGACGTCTCCGAAAACGAGATGACGCGTCTAGAGGTGAGACGTGCTATGTGAAATGCGTACTGTCTTAGAAGTACGCGTCCCACAGTGGAACGAATGTATGGGAGCGGTTGGACGTAGACATGTCCGAAAAAAAAGAGTAAAATTATGCCAAACTAATGATGCCATCTTATTCGATTACTTAATGCCTTCATAACTTGTGGTGATGAATTTCTTCATAACTCCCATATTTCGGGAGTAATTTGAGAAAATGTGAAATTTTACTATGAAAATGAGTGTATCGAGCTCTCTCCCTCCTGATTCCGGGCTTGTTTCAAGTAGCGGTCTCTAATATCATAATGCTAATACTAAGAGCTATATTTAATACTAAGACACATAGTGCGCCAAATGTGCACTTTCTGGGATAAAGAGTGATGTTTATTTTATAACACAATTTTTTTATTTTTTGTTTATTTTGTTGATTAAAACCGTTTTTCTAAAGGTTTACCTTATTACAATAACATTTCTGAGCAGCCAATTAGAGAAGATATAAGCTAATTAGGATATATAATTAGGGACTTAAGGTTTACATATAAAACTGATGCACTAATGATTACTGATAAGAACATTGCTATTATTTAATTACTAAATGGCTCTTAATACACTAATTTAGCATGCATCATTTACTAATTATCACAATAACTAATTACCTTGCAATATTTAACAAAGGATACCTGGGATACCTGGATTTTATATAAATAGGTCACTATTAGTAACTTTAAAATCAGTGTTGATTTACACCTCGTTGTATCCAAGCTAATCTCGCAATGTATTTTCCAAATTTTAATACAAATCTTGATATTCACGTTGCTTTATGCGCACGCGCACATAAAGATTTACGCGACTTTAACTATTTGTTCAGTGTTTTAAAAGATAACAGTTGTGTTCAGTTATGTGAAAGTGCTGAAACAAGTTTAAAAGACTGGTGTCGTCGATTTTGCTACCGCATTTATGCAAAATGGACACAGTCTGGAAGAAGCACAGATAAGTTTCGGAAGAAACATGAGATTTGGCTACAGGCTGCAATTCAATGGCCGGAATTACAGAATGAAAATATGGAACCTTCTACAGAAAATATAAGTGACGTCATCGAGCCCATAATTTCTCCTGCTAAATCTGATGCTTCAACTTGTACACATCCTAGTCCTCGTAAATCTTTTGAGGACCTTAGTAACCGGCAAAAAAGAAGACGCACTGAAGATAGTCTTTCATGCAGCAGTAGCAGCGCTGAAATTATGTTTTCGGCCGAAAGGGCGCTTCAAAAGGCAGGACAAAGCGATACAGCTTATGTTATGAAATACTTGACGGAGAATCCAGAAGAGGCCTCAAAAATCAAAGCCTTCATTGAAGGTAAATCAATTCAGGTACGGGAAATATCCCCTTTGAAGGCATTGGCTCTTTATGTATCGATGAACTTATCGAAATGGCGCTATAACACTCTTCGGGATTTCAACACTCAAGAAGGAGCTCTTCAATACCCGAGTTACTACATGTTGGTTAAAGAAAAAATTAAGTGCTATCCGGCCAAAGAAGATCTCACAGTTACAGAGAGCTCTGCAAAAATCAAATTACAAGCCTTGATGGATTTAACCTCAAGAAGACTTATTAGGTCGTTAGAAACCCCTGTTGATCCCAATCAACAGCTCGTATTGACCAGCAAATGGGGTTTTGACGGATCATCTAGCCAAAGCATTTATCATCAAAGGACGAGTGAAGATGAGCAAATCGATCTTGCTAGTAATTTTATGATTAGTCTTGTACCACTGCGGCTCGTCTCAAAAGGTGTAACAATTTGGGAAAACGAGCGACCATCTTCCACTTCATTTTGCCGGCCAATATTGTTTAAGTTTATAAAGGAAACCAAAGAAAATTTGCAGAGAGAGATGGCTGAAATCGAAGCAGAGATTGAAGCCTTAACTCCATCCACCATCACTGATGGAATTAGTGTCAAACACCAACTGCTGTTGACAATGATTGATGGTAAAATTCATTCCATTATATCCAATACAGCAGCTTCAGTGTGTGACATATGCAAGGCTTGTCCTAAAGAAATGAATAATTTAGAGTTAATCAAAGATAAACACGCAAACGAGGATATGTATAAATATAGCTTAAGCACCCTTCACGCTTGGATTCGCTCAATGGAATGCTTATTACACATTTCCTACAAATTAGACATAAAATCATGGCAAGTAAGGGGTGATATAGCAAAAAGGCAAGTTGATGACAGGAAGAAAAGAGTTCAAGAGGCTGTAAGAAGAGAAACGGGCTTACTTCTCGATGTTGTGAAACAAGGCAGTGGATCCACCAACAATGGCAACTCGGCAAGGAGATTTTTTGAAAACTACACTAAATCTGCTGAACTGACCGGAATAGATGCTATGCTTTTAAGAAAAATCTGTGTGATCTTGCAGTGTATTTCATCAGGAGAGAAGATCAACGTAACTAAATTCCGAGAGTTCTGCTTTGATACTGCTAAGCTTTACGTGGAGTTATACCCATGGTATTATATGCCTTCTTCACTTCATAAAATTTTAATGCATGGGCCAGACATAGTTCAGAACATGTCAATTGTGCCCATTGGTTTTCTATCCGAAGAGGCATCTGAGGCTAGAAATAAAGATTTTAGAAAATATAGAGAGGGGCATTCTCGAAAGCATAGCAGTATCTCATGCAATGAAGATATTATGCACAATCTTTTACTGTCTTCTGATCCACTTGTTACAAGTATCCGTCCAAAAGGAAATAAGTTTGTAAAAAAATCTTCTTTTAAGGAATTTTATGAGCTTACGGATTCTGAGAAAAGTGATATCGAATTTGTTAACATAAATGATTTAGCGGACATCGATTCTGAATTTGAATTAATTGATGATGATGATGATGACGAAGATAATTAAATGATGTTATTGTTTTAAAATGTGTAACTTAGTAAATTAGAGCTTACATCTTAATTATTTATTGTACTTTTAATGAAACTAGGTAATTTATTATCAACTTACTTAAAAGTCATACTCTCATCAGTTCTTGTGAATATTTTTGTTAATATATATTTCTGTATATATATAATATATTTATAGACCTCTTAATAAGTCTGTCTGCGGTTTAAAGTAAATACAAATGGGGAAAAAACGTTTTTTTTTTTTAATTTTCATTTCCTTTTATCCCAGAAAGTGCACATTTGGCGCACTATGTGTCTTAGTATTAAATATAGCTCTTAGTAATAGCATTACGATATTAGAGACCGCTACTTGAAACAAGCCCGGAATCAGGAGGGAGAGAGCTCGATACACTCATTTTCATAGTAAAATTTCACATTTTCTCAAATTACTCCCGAAATATGGGAGTTATGAAGAAATTCATCACCACAATTTATGAAGGCATTAAGTAATCGAATAAGATGGCATCATTAGTTTGGCATAATTTTACTCTTATTTTTCGGACATGTCTACGTCCAACCGCTCCCATACATTCGTTCCACTGTGCGTCCGCCTAAATACTTATACCAAAAACTACGTCCACGAGTATTTAGACGTCCTTAGTTTATTGACGTTTCTTTAACCAGCGAGACTTCGTAATATCGAGATCGAGAAAGTAATGGAGTATTTTCGGTTTATGAATTTTTACCGTCTATTAGACTACGCGTAGGTATTCGTATCTTTTCTACGGTTTAAAATACTTAAAATTAAATCTTATTCATCCCCATACTTTACAGGCTTAGGATTGTCAGCTTAATTTATGAATAAGATATTAATAAAAAAAATTATATTGCTAAATATTTTCACAAAATATTGTTTTGGTAAGTCCTTACCAAGCTTAAACAAATAATAATGCACGATGCTTCATAAAGTAATAGTGACTCTATTACTATGGACATCAGGTTTAGAAACGCAAAACAAATAAATCGACTCCGAACCGAACGTCTCCGAATGACACCGGAACTGACCGAGTTTGTGGATCGCGGTTCGTGGATTAGTAGTACGTGCTACGTGTCAAACGCCATACGCTTAAATATTCGAGACGCGTTTATGTGTTGAGCACGAAATAGGTATTTACGCGTCCATCCAAAAACTAATTTCAAAAATCTATTCCAGTATAATCAAAATCAAAAGTCATTTATTCAAACTAGGCTGAAAATCAGCACTTTTCGAACGTCAAAATTACATAAGACAGTCCCCCAAAACGCCCGTCCTTCACTACTTCCTAGTGCTTTAGCTGGGAAGAAGAAGTGACGCAACAAACTCCTCAGCAGCACACCTGTATGTTTAGCTATATAGACTTGATTCTACACAAATCCTATGCAAAGTAATTAGCATTACGATTATACAATATGTAACAAAAACCCTGTTGTTCCTTCTACCTACGTTTTAAGAATCGGTTTACTAAGCGATAAAGCAAGTCATTTATAAAAAACTGTTCAATAAAAAAAATAAAAATAAATATTTAATTATTAATATTTGTAATGTTTAATTGATTTGTTACCTCTGCAATTCTGCATGAAGCGATGACGCGAAACCAGAAGTAGATAGAATGGTCCCGCCACACTCTTTAATCGGTGCCGCCGCGCCGGTACAAACCGCCACGCGCCGCCGCATATCTACCTATTTTTCTACACAAGCTCGTGACCTTGTCAGCTGTTGTTTATCAGTATCACTATAACGAATTAATTTTTGAAAGTCTTGGTTTACACTCTTTTTAAGCACAATTGATAATTGTTAAAACTACATTTAACACTTCACTACGTTAAAAAATACAAATTCGCCGCGTCTGTCACATAAAACCTGATGTACCTATTTACATTTTAATGCATTAATTTATTATGATATCTACTTGACGGCCACGGAGTTGCTGTTCGATATGACCACCTTGTACCTCTACACTTCTTGGCTCATAGTCGGAGGGAAGTAGTGATTGGACGCGACAATAGTGAAATGGGTGCTGGCCATCTTCTTTGAGTACTCTCCTAACGCGCATAAGGTTTACTCCGAGTTCGTGTCCCACTGAGCGTGTACTTCGCGTTGGATCGTGCTCAAACAAGTCCAAGACTTCTGTCTCGAGTCCTCGGTCTGCCTGCGTCAGCTCGTTGTTGGTCTCGCCCGTGCACACTGCCGGTATTGTACGTATGTATGTGCAAACGTTGGAATAACGGTAATGGTAGACTCGCATAACGTCGTTGGTAGAGGCTGCGTGCTTCTGCATAATTGCAGTTACATTTCCGAAGACACATCAACATATTAAAATATTCTACGTTAGAATAAGATATAGTCAACGTAAACGTAAACAAAACACAAGTCACTAATTACGTAGGTCAACAATAACATCCATTCGGTAGTAACGTGCGCGGGAGACTAAACTAAGGTGATTCGCAGGGAGACGGGTGGCGGGGTGGCGGTGTAGGTAGGCACGTGGTACGGACCCGGGGCACGTGCGCGGCGGCAGTTTTTTGCGGGTTCTTTTGTCGCATTCAAATAAAGCCGCATAGCTCGTAGGCTATTTAGCGAAATAAAGATGTACTTGTAAAATCAGATACTCTAAACATTTTGTGGAATGTGTCGATTTTAATAGTTATTTCATTTTGACCTCTCGACTAGCCAATGCTTAATTTTTTTAAATTATAATTTCATCAATGTTCTGCTTATAGGTAAATGTATACGTTCCTAAAAGGAACAACAGGGTTTTTGTTACATATTGTATACGTCTCACCTCTAAGCGATACATACATTTACTATGGCCGCGTGTACGGTTACACTCGGCCATAGTACACACGTTCGTCACCCAAGCGCCGTCATCCCGGCCCCCGAAGTTTCGAGTCGGCGCGACCGCTAGAACTCGGCCCTAGATTGTGACGGGCCGATTTTTGATCTTGTCCACACAATGCCGTCGCACCGGCGCCGTTCGCCTGGCTTTTGTTTTGCCAGTCATCGCCGTCACCGGAACGTCACATTCGGTTCGAATAATCTCGTTTCTCTGTGACGTTCTGATGACTGCTGCGGTGGACAAACGCCTTTAAGCTATAATTAATACATAACTACGTCTTAATAAACACATCGGAACCGGATTTCACTAACCTTAGTTTACAAAACAAGTTCTTCTTAATAAATCCATATTCTATTTATTATTTTTCGTGTTTCTATGAACAACGGACTTAATATAGTTAACATCTTGTGATAGTGTGACGTGTTTCTAGTGAATATGTTTAGTAGAATTGGTGTTTTTTGTTTGTTCATACTCAGTTTATGTGAAGAAAATCATGGAAAGGTTTTCGATCTTCCTGAAGGTAAGCAAGTATAAGTATATTAAATTATTTAAAGTAAACCGAAGATCTAACCAACGAAGGTCGTGGTAAATGTAGGAATCTTCTGGAAGCGAGGGACAGAGGCCGTAGCACGAACGCATGACGCTGACACTTTAGGATCGGTTAATCGCCGTTGACCTTAGCCATACAATAATGTCTGCCGGGGTCGCGGGAAGGTAGGTACAAAAGGGTTACCGAGGCTCCTGGCAACACAGGCAACGGAAGGAATACAGGTGGGTTTTAGTCAGTAAGAGTCTGACACACCCTCCCGCTCCGCCCAGAGCGGGAGAAGTTATCTGATGATTTCCCACCCCAAAAAAAAAAAAAAGCCATACAAAAAATGTGCGTCGCGCTCACGCCGCGCCGCCGTTCGGTTTCAATAAGAATATTTATTTTTAGTAACGAAAATACGAAAATTTTAAAAATTCACAGGTAGAATTATAGATAATAGTCTATTCACACAAAAAAAATCATGAAAATATCTTAAGCAGTTTGAAAGTAATATCGTTTTTTAGGTACCGTAGTAAACACAGAACCCTTATAGTTTCGTCATGTCCGTCTGTCTGTCTATCTGTCTGTCTGAACCGCTGTAGCTCAGAGACGCTTAGTACTAGAAAGCTGTAATTTGGCATATGTGTACATATTAATCACGCCGACAAAGAGCTAAAATAAAATCTTAAGAAAAAAAAATTACGTTTCCTCCCTTGCACGTAATGTAGGGATTTAGGGATGATATTTTTTTCTCGTCTACCTCATGGGGTGGTACGTTGGATAGGCCGTTCAAAAATATTGCGGTTTTGTGAACACCAATTTTCGATTTAAGGATCCGCTTGTATAATATTAAGATTTAAAGTACTAATTTTTGTTAGACTCAAGTGTCCTCAACCCTGCCAGCTAAATGATTGTTTATGGAGATGTGAAAAAATTCATGGCAGTAGTACATATAATGAAATTAAAAGGAAAACTATCACAGCTAAGTAGGCTTTACAAGTTAACGAGTAATAGTCGACCAACTTAAATTTGCAGTTGGAGAATTGACCGTGGCATATATCGATGTATGGGAGAACATGTTTTTCAACAGTTTCTTTTTGGGATAAATTCATCCCAACTTCCCAACCCTTCATTGTGCGTGGTCCGACACGCACTTGGCCGGTTTTTTTATTCATTGGGTAGACATTACTTCCTGAATTACTGCATAAAGTATTTTACTACAATACTTAAATATTTACATAAAGAACTGATGTTTACGCCTTCTAGTTTAACATATTTTTTTTTTTGCATAAGTTATTTGCTTTTTATGAAGGCGTAATAAGATTTAAAAGTCACTAAAATCATATATCTGCGTCTTAACTGGCGAGACCAAAATAAAGATAAAGATAAAGATAAATTTATTTGTTCAAACATGTGTAACATGATACATGAATATGCACATGTAGATGGAAACATTTATTTTACCGGACCAACATGTTTTGCCTCACTCGGCGTACAAAATGTTTATATGTTATTAATGAATTAAATTAATGTCAGTTTCATATAAAATTAGAGTCAGTGCAAAAATGTAGTCAAACATTAATTACAAACAAATGTCAATATATAATAAAATTCAAAATTTATCATTTAAAAAATCAGCAATGTTATAGTAGCACTTATCACAGAGCAGCTTTTTAAGTGTTTTCTTAAATAAATTAAAATTCAATTGCTTAATGTCATTCGGAATTTTATTGTATATTAATGGGGCCATGCATACAACGCTTTTTCTTAGAAGTGAAATCACATAGTATTCATTTTTGAGATAAGATAGAATACAAGCCTTTCTTCTTTTACTAAACTTGTCATACTCTTCATCATCGTCATCATCATTTCAGCCGAAAGACGTCCACTGCTGGACATAGGCCTCTCCCAAGCACCGCCACTTCCACCGGTTCTGTGCTTCCCGCACCCACCGGATTCCAGCGGCCTTCACAAGCTCTTCGGTCCACCTTGTGGGAGGCCCATGAACTCTACGTCTTCCGGTCCTATTCTTGTGCGAAACTTATTTGTTCGAGACTGTTTTACTGTGGTGCCTTGAATGAAGATTGTTTCAAGGGGTATACGCATTTGTGCAACCTCCATATATGACTTTGACTTTGAGATTCAATTTGAGAAAATTGATATTAAGTGAAGAAATCTGGGAAATTTTCAAAAATACTTAAGAATTTGGTTTTCTTGAATACCATAACTTTTCGCCTAGGCTATAAGGGGTGCTTTTTTGTTACAAATGGGTCACACTAAGGAATATGTCAAATTACAAGTCAGCCCGTGAGCTGCAAATTACAAAAAAAAACGGAATATGTATTTCGCGGACTACCCTAAGCGCTTCGCTTCAATTTAAGACGCTAACAACAGCTTAAGCGCGGTCACTGTCGAGCTGCATAGAAAATGAAGAGAAGTGCGATGACACAGCGCTAGCAATTTATTGCAAAATATGAACCAATTATTTATTTACTTAAAAATGATTTGAGTAATCGAAAAAAACAAAAACAACCAAGTTCTGCATTCAAATAAAACGTTATTGAATACCAACTTACGTTGATATATACATATATTTTAGATTGGAACTCAAGGTAAAAGGTTACTTTACCGTTAATTTGTATCGAGTTTTTTTTCGAAGCGTGTTTTGCTAACAACCATGTTCTAAGAAACATGTTCAAGATTAACATATATTGTTATATGTTAATCTTGAACATATACTCCGCTACCACAAATTATGATATCTGGCAATTTTTTTAAGACAAGCCTTCTTAATAGATCATTTGCCTCTTGTCACCTACATAGTTACATTAATTTATTTTTATTAGGGTCAAATTGTTCCTGGAATGGCCTGGATGGAGAGTGTGCCAACATAAACAACTGCCAACCAGCTATAGATGCTTTACGACGGAAGAGTCGCCCTCCTGTGAGTGATTTAAAATGTTTCATAAATTTCTACGACCCTATCCTAACTAATAATATTATTATAAGATCGGACGTGGAATTTCAATTTAAAAAAAAAACATTACAACACGTAACTGAAACTTTATTGTGCTTTAGTTTTTACAAGAAATCGATATGGATTAGAAAACAGAATCAAAACTTACATGACAATTCACAATTTAGTAAATAGGTAAATGCAACAAGTGGATAAATAAGAAAAACAACCTCACGATAAATAAAAATACGATAATAAAAAAATCTTTATTGTCGCCAGTAAATATATACAATCATCTTAGACTAATCTATCATATGCATCGTTAATGTATTACACAAGGAGTACTGCAACTGATTCCCGAACTAAGCTTGAGCTTGTATTTTGGGAAACATTGGTGCCGATTCCCTTGTTCACAAACTAAACTAAATTTAAGTTCAGTGCATCCTTTTCTTTCTATTTCATTAAGAAAAGGACAGAAGATCAATTTTAGTTTAGTCCTGTCAAATTAATCAGCGCTTGACGTAAATTGACGTAATTTTAGTAGGCAAGTTTTTAATCACGTCTAAACTTGTATGGAGCACTACTCCATACAAGTATACTGAACTTAAATTTAGTTTAGTTTGTGAACAAGGGAATCGGCGCCATTGTTCAGCCGCAGGAAGTATCACGTAATATGAAAGAAACGAATACATTGGTTTGAATGACGCTGCAGTAGACTTACAATGATATTAGTATAAATTCCGGTAATTCTTAGTCTGTATTCTAATTATTATTATTATTTATCTTTAAGTTTAACACCTGTGTGTGATCTGTGTGTGTGTTGTGTGTGCGATACAGATGACACCAACGTCATATATGTAGGTCCGCGCGCTGTGGTCATATTATAGTCTGTGGCTGCCTTAAGCGAACTCAAAGCCTCCAGCCAGGGGCGAATTACTTACATTCATAAGCGACTGCACGCTAAGGGCACCCCCTGTGGGATACAGACCTCGGATTAGGGTGTCACTGGGGGGAGGACAGCAAGGTGGGACAGGCTGGATCTGAACAGAATTATTATTAAACGGGGAGTTTAAGGCTACGGGCTCAGCTGCGGCGCGGGCTGGCACTTCATTGAGCAAGGGTCGGGGGGGACAATTACGTCGGGGTTTTCGCGAGGGACCTCGGCGGCGAGATCGGAAGGTCGGTCGGTGTGATTTGTGCACTATACTTGTGGCCCTACTGCTTTCCTGGAGGAGGGTAATGGGGTCATCGGTGCCGGCGCGCGCTTTTATAGTTTTAGTACTGACTAGTTCGGTTCATCTCCTACAATATTATAAGTGAGTTTGTTTGTTTGTTACGCTTTCAAGTTCCAGCGGCTGAACGGATTTGAATGAAATTTGGCACAAGGGTGCACCATGATCTGTATCAGGACATAGGATACTTTTTATCCCAATATGTCCACGGGATCGAGATTTATGCGGGTGAAAACGCGGGGCACAGCTAGTAATATGTATTATAAATGCTAAAGTGAGTTTGTTTGTTAAGTTTTCACGCTAAAACGGCTGAGTGGATTTGGATGAAATTTGGCACATGGGTAGACCATGACCTCGGTTAGGACATAGAATATTTTTAGCCCGATATTCTTACGGGGTCGAGACTTATGTGGGTGAAACCGTGGGGCACATTTAATTTATTATAAAGAGGTAATTTTTGTCTCCCATGACCGTCCCATGTCTTCGATAAGATAGTGGTAGCTAGTCAGGTAGACTTAGAACAAGCTCTACCACCAACCAAACCAAACAGAAATGTTTGCCCCACTGGGAATCGAACCCGGGACCTCTGGGTCTGAGACAGGTGGTCTTACCACTAGACCACAGAGGCAGATGCAATATAATACAGACTGATATAATAAATTATCGTTTCAGATATGCAGCTTTCAAGGAATGACTCCAATTGTTTGCTGTACAATTTGTATCTCGGAACACAGTACAACGTAGGTTAATATGCTTTGCCCAAGCGAAAAAATATATACAGGTTGTCCCAGGAAACCTGTACCAGCGAAAGTCTGTGGTCAGGGGACACTAATACCTATCGATTGGACCCCATGTATGTTCCGCGATATTTTGTAGTTTTCGAGATATGATTATATTATATGATTTTTTTTTGTACTATTTTCAGATTTTGTAAAAATTGTAGGCGGTTATATTTACAACTTTTGCTGAGTAGTGTTTCTTTGTCAGTATTATGGCTAGAATGTGTATTCACCTGCTATAAAACAAACTCAGTGGAATTCAACTTGAAAAAAAAATACTTGCACCTGACTGAATGACTGTTGAATTGCACTGTAAATGTCTACCAAATTTGTAGTTAGAATTTGGGTGTTTTGTGTTTTATAGCAGGCGAAAACACATTCTAGCCATAATATTAACAAAAAAAAAAACCTCAAAGAAACACCACTCAGCAAAAGTTATAAATAAAATCGCCTACAATTTTTAAAAATCTGAAAATAATACAAAAAAAAATCTTATCTCGAAAACTACAAAATATCGCGAAACATATAGGGGTTCAATCAATAAGTATTAGTGTCCCCTGACCACAGACCTTCGCTGGTACAGGTTTCCTGGGACACCCTGTACAAATATGTTTTTAAATTAACTTTTTTTTTCTACATCATGTGTGTCAGAATCCAATTTAACTATCAAAGCCTTTTTACAGAGACCCCGTTAAAGACTTCGGGGTAGACTCGAGATTCAACCAATCAAGCAAGGCGAGAGATAGTAAGATAACAAAACATAGCCTTTTTTATTTTTTTTTTATGTATGGCATCTCGTAGTTGACCTGGAGAGGTCGTGACTACTTAACCGGACTATCCTGTGGCTGCCTTAAGCGAACTCAAAGCCAGGGGCGAATTTCTTACATTACTAAGCAACTGCACGCTAAGGGCATCCCCTGTGGGAAACGAACCTCGGCTTAGGGCGTCCCTGGGGGGAGGACAGCAAGATGGGACAGGTTGGATCAGAACTGGATAATTATTACAGAGGCATTTAAAACTACGGGCTCAGCTACGGCGCGGGCTGGCACTTCATCGAGCAAGGGTCAGGAGGGACAATTACATCGGGGTCTTCGCGAGAGACCTCGGTGACAAGATTGGAAGGTCGGAAAAACCTAGCCTAGTTAGGAAAGAGCAATAAATATTAAAATCATCTGCCCAGCATTTCTCCAACTATGTTGGGGTAGGCTTACAGTCTAAAAGGATCCAGCTGGATAGCAGCTGGTTTTTACTTGGAACGACTGCTTATATGACCTGAATAAACCAGTTACTAGGTAACACGATTCCCCTTGGTAAGACCGGTTGTCAAACTTTGGGGCTTCTGACCGCTCGTCAGCATTCGACAGCCGTGACTAACGATTTAACGCTTTCCAGGCAAGCCAAAAATGGCTATTATTATATGAAATTCAAATTTCTTCCTCCGTTTCAGATTGTTTAAAATACTTCAAAACCCTCAACTATCCATGCAGCTTACCGGCCAGAATACCTTTTGGGGAGAGGAGTCTTTCTGAAAAGAATTGCTATGATAGTGTTGAACCATCAGCCTTGGAGAATGCTGATAGTCATTCATTTGGAGACGTGGTTAGTAAACTCAAACGCCATTTTGTCAGCAGGTAGGCTTGGCACATCATCCTAACTATATAATTATAATATCTAAAATAATTCTAACTAATATTATACATGTGTCGATATTCTTACGCCATCCCATCTTCCTGGCACAGCGTGCTATGCTGGCGCTGCTGCTGCGGCTGCTGAGAATCTCAAGCGGCGTAAGTATAATAATCTAGTTAGTCATTATATTTTCGAGCCGTTTGGGGTTGAAACCCTCGAGCCGTGGGGTCCGAGTGCTCATGGCCTTTTTAAGGAAATCTCCAAACGGCTGGTTGACACTTCCCGTGACCCAAGTGCTGGCTTTTACCTTGGCCAGAGATTAAGCATTGCCATACAACGTGGCAATGCCGCCAGTCTCTTGGGTACATTACCAGAAGACAGCGATGTGGATGAACTTTACGACGCCCTATTTTAGTTTGTGTATAGTTTTACTTATTTTTCTTAATTAATTAGATATATTTGTTTTTTTTTTGTTTACATATCAATATTTATAAACTATGTAACCATTAAAAAAAATATATATTATAAACGCGAAAGTGAGTTTGTTTATGTATTTGTACGATTGTCGATCGATTGTCTTGCCATCTTTGACCTCTCTCTGGCTAAAATAGGCAAACCAGTTTTTTTATTCTTGATTGTATAAAAAACTAACTGCGTTTCGCCCGCGTGATGGTCGAAAATTATCCCATCATCAAAGTCTAAAATTTCAAGTACTTACCAGTCGGTACCTACAAAATGATATGATATTCATGTTGTAATAAGTCATCCAGCTTGGTAGACACAACTTTGAGAATGAAGCCGACAGAAGGAACCACTTGGATTGGGCAGCGTTTGGAAACGTCGTCAAGTCTTCTCATCGCCTGTCCCGCAGTGTCTGAAGACTAATGAAGGTCTTCGACCAGTGCCTCCTGCCCGTCATGACATACGGTGCCGAAACGTGGACACTGACAGTCGGCGTGGTCCACAAATTCAAGGTCTTCCAGCGCGCTTTAGAGCGGGCTGTGCTCAGAGTCTCTTTGAAGGATAAAATCAGGAATTAAATTATCTGGAAAAGAACCGAAATTACCGATATAGCTTGCAGAGTAAGCAAACTGAAGTGGCAGTGGGCTGGCCATGTTTGTCGAAGGACCGATAGCCGGTGGAGTAGAGACCGCGTATCGGCAAGCGTAGTTTGGGACAATCTCCAACTAGATGGACCGACGACCTTAAGAAGGTGGCTGGGTCAAACAGGATGCGGAAGGCGGAGGGCAGGGTGTTGTGGCGCAGCCTGGGAGAGGTTTATGTCCAGCATTGGACTGCGATAGGATCCGGTCGGATCCAGCCGGATCCGTCCTGATCGATGGGAATCCGAACGTATTCGTTCGGATTGAAATTGATGCCGCATTGCAATCCCTGTGTGTAATTAAATGCCATAAATACCCAAAACATAGTAGCTACATAATAATATTCAGTGTTTTGTCTCGCTCCCACTCTCACCTTCGCGTCGCGTTGCCTGCGCACGCGCTGAAAATATAATTAAATACTTTATTATTTAAGATGCACTTCCCTATTGTGTAGGTGACGATTATTTTATCCCAAACTATCGAGACGATGATTATATTATGCCTGTTACAGAGTGACGGCTTCTTTGATCAACCTTATGCACCAGCAATCAGCGCGGGAACGGCCGCGTATAGACGCCAGTACCCTCACATGGTAAGTACATAGTTATACATACGAGTACATACATAATAAGCCTATAATGTTGTTGTGAGAGGGAGGGAGTGGGCCATAATCCGCGGGCCCAGTGCGGGTTGGTAGATGTCACATGTCTTAGAATTTTTTGTTCTAGGATATGCCGGTTTCCTCACGATGTTTTCCTTCACCGTTTTGAGAGCAGTGGTGATGAAATAATTTACACAAAGTATAGCGCCTGTCTGGGTTCGAACCTACGACTCGTAAGTCAGGGCCGTTACCGCTGGGCCACCACTGGTCATGCAGCATTTTAGCCAAAATAAGTTTGATGGACGTTTATGAATACGAGCCCAAGAGTTTATCTTGGATATTGCTGATGTCGGTGAAGGAAAGCATAATGAGGAAATTTGGTTTTATCCTAATTATCCTAACAAATATACATATAATATAAATATTTATGGTACAACCCAATACCAGGTAGTACAAAAAAAAAGCGATGTCGCATATGATGTTGTAACATCTGACATCTCACCTTGGTAATAAGCAGATGAGCAGCGATAGAAATTAACCTCAGAATTTAAAAAGCTGTATACTGAAATATTTATTCGAATAATTAATCATTACTAGTGATCGCCCCCTGGTCGAAATTCGACCCCCTACTTACTATCTATGTAGTACTTACTTATTCTATGAGTACTCTAATTCCATGCTATTAAAAAGTACCTTCTTATTCTATAAAAAAAAATCAAATACGGTCCACAATTTACAAAAAAAAACGATGAACATAAATAAAAAATACATACACACGAACATAGATCCGCGTACGTTATCAGTTTTTGCTAAATTGGAAAGTAATGCAAGCAATCACTCAGCGAAGAAAACCATAGTGTTCTTAGGCAATCTGAGATCCCCTAGGATTAATAGTGTTCTGTGAATCTAAGGGCCTAGACAAAGTGGAATTCCATCAGCGATAACAAAGATGGAGAAATATATGAGTCTATCTAGTGAAAAGTCCCTCACTCATGAGGTCCTTAATTTGAGGTACTCATGATCGCAAATTGAAAGAGTTACTCGAATTTCCTCATTGAGCCACCTCACCACACCTCACTCGTTCACGCGTCCCCAAAAATTGACATTGACAATATGAAATCGTGGCGAGGGGTGACTCGCGAGTGAGTAGAGACTCGTGAGTACTCGTGAGTCGTCGTCGCACCCGCCCGCCTCGCTCCCTCGTACGTTCGGCTGAATTCGGCTCAGGCTCACGAGTCGTGAGGTGAATACGCCGTTGACGATTCCTCACCTCAAATGAGGGGTGCCTCGTGAGGACCTCACGAGGTGAAGTGAGGTCCTCCCTCAACCTCAAATAAAATTGATGAGTTACCCATCACTAACTTATAATACGCGTCAAACTTTATGGCGGCTCTGAAATGCGCTCCACTCTGCTGACACATGAATTTGTTATTGCGCAGCGACTCACCTCATGTTCCGAGCTGCCATAAAGTTTGAATCGGGTTTTACCGAAACGCTGATGTCAATTCTTTTAAAAGTCTGTCTTTCTGAACTAATTGATGGTCCAAAATGGCCAACAGGCATTGAGCAAGCCTGGTGGTGGTCTATACTCGTTTCTTGTCTATGTCAGAAGAGGCCCTTGCTCTGCCCTGGGATAGTTACAGCCTGGTATTAGTATTCCCTTTATTAAACTTACATATTTTTAAATATTTTTGGAAATTATATTTAAAAAAAAACATTTAAAAATAAAAAATAGTGGCCTATCGGCATCAGGAACTGAGTTGTGGCGGCATCTACATCGCCACATGCGAACTGACGTCACGCAAAATCCTGCATCGCGCAAGCAGAGATTACTGCCGCAACTAGCATATATAGAACATCCCGACATCAACTGTCGAGCAGTTACCCACCAGACATGACACCCTTCGGGTCGGAGGATCCTCCCTGTTCTATGGAGGATAAGTGAACTTTACACCCTGTTCCTCATGCCTCTATAGGGTCCAAGCTGCCGGTGATCAGAGCTCTAGATAGAGGAACCTTCTCACTATGCGTGCCGTGTCCAGGAGTACTGCTTTCTGAATCAAGCCCTTGGCCCAGGCGCGCAATGAGAGCCTTTGAGGTGTTGGTCGAGGCTCTTCACTCTCTCTCTCTCTATCAACTCTGTCCATATTCTCTATGTCCATCTCTATCCGTGGTGCAAATATTCCTAGAATGGAATGAACTGCCTTTTTCTTTGTTCCAGGCATTGCTGGGATACGGAGATGAAATAATGATAGCTCAGTGGCTGTGCGGAGGCTCTGTCATCAGCGAGAAATACATCCTCACTGCTGCTCACTGCATATCAAGCCCTGCTGTGTAAGTACTCTGGCTGACATGAGAATTATTTGAAGGGATACAACTGTTACAAAGTCCACCATTTTTAAATTTTATGGAATGGCAAATATCCCCATACCTGTTATTAAATGATCAGCGCCACCCAATGAACATTTATAATACCAATGGCATCTCAGTTGCGTTGCCATACAGCCATATTACTATCCCGGCTTGCAATTACACCGGCATTCATTTCGCTTCATCTCTATTTGGAAGGTAAACTAAAGCCAGAAACTGCAACGCTTCTTGGCAGTAGAAATAATTATAGGCATGTATTTAACGCGGCGACAAATTAATCTGAATTTGGGATTAAAATATTATTAAAGCCGTTAGCAAAAATAGCAGGTTGGCAGCTACAGCGAAGGATAATTCTAAGTAGAAAGTAGCAGCTTAATAATCAGTTTTTAGGTTTTTTTTTTAATTTTAACTGGCTTGAGTTTTTGTTTTGGTAACTGAGAGTCACCAACAATAGAAGGGATCTGGCCACTGGTCACTGTTCTAACAATAACAGTAGATGGTATCATACTCACCACAAACAATTTGTTTTATATTATTAGTATTAGTATGGGTAGTTACTATATTGATTGTGTGAACTAAATAAAAAAAAAATACTTAACCTTTGTTCATTTAGTTTTAAAAACTATATTTAATCGCTGCCAAGTTATTTTTTAGTAGCAAATAGTTAGTCGCCCTTTAAGTTATAAGTCGCCTGGAAAATAATTAGCCATAATTGTATACGGTGGTAGTACTGCCCCGGTCCGGTGCCTTCACAGAGGCCTCTATAAAAAATCTCCTTAAGCTCCACCTTCGCGAGCGAAAAATCGTGACGATAATCTCGCCGTGCCATCAATTTCAATAGAAACTCTATGATCAATCTCCACACGGGTATATCGTCGCGACGATAATTTGAAGGCACAGCGTGATTATCGCCGCGATTCTCTCGCCCGTGGAGATGGCATCTATAGGTCACGATTTCTGCACTTTTTAACCTTAAAAAGTGCAGAAATCGTGACTGATCAAAGAAAACAATTTAACCTGATTTCAGAGGTCCAGTTAACTTCGTTGGCCTGGGTATACTTAAGCGCTCGGACTCTCCCAAGTATTGGCAGACCCACAACGTGAAGAAGATCGTCTCCCACCCGCAGTACCAGCCACCTTCCAAGTATAATGACATCGCACTTCTTGAGACTGAAAACACGTAAGTACGGATTTTGGAAGCTTAGAACTGGTGGAACTGGGTTGTAGGGGTAAGATAGGCAGTCGCTCCATGTAAAATACTGGTATTCAGCAGAAGCTTAGAACTGGTGGAACTGGGTTGTAGGGGTAAGATAGGCAGTCGCTCCATGTAAAATACTGGTATTCAGCAGAAGCTTAGAACTGGTGGAACTGGGTTGTAGGGGTAAGATAGGCAGTCGCTCCATGTAAAATACTGGTATTCAGCAGAAGCTTACAACTGGTGGAACTGGGTTGTAGGGGTAAGATAGGCAGTCGCTCCATGTAAAATACTGGTATTCAGCAGAAGCTTAGAACTGGTGGAACTGGGTTGTGGAGGTCAGATAGGCAGTCGCTCCATGTAAAATACTGGTATTCAGCAGAAGCTTAGAACTGGTGGAACTGGGTTGTAGGGGTAAGATAGGCAGTCGCTCCATGTAAAATACTGGTATTCAGCAGAAGCTTAGAACTGGTGGAACTGGGTTGTGGAGGTCAGATAGGCAGTCGCTCCATGTAAAATACTGGTATTCAGCAGAAGCTTAGAACTGGTGGAACTGGGTCGTAGGGGTAAGATAGGCAGTCGCTCCATGTAAAATACTGGTATTCAGCAGAAGCTTAGAACTGGTGGAACTGGGTCGTAGGGGTAAGATAGGCAGTCGCTCCATGTAAAATACTGGTATTCAGCAGAAGCTTAGAACTGGTGGAACTGGGTTGTGGAGGTCAGATAGGCAGTCGCTCCATGTAAAATACTGGTATTCAGCAGAAGCTTAGAACTGGTGGAACTGGGTCGTAGGGGTAAGATAGGCAGTCGCTCCATGTAAAATACTGGTATTCAGCAGAAGCTTAGAACTGGTAGAACTGGGTTGTAGGGGTAAGATAGGCAGTCGCTCCATGTAAAATACTGGTATTCAGCAGAAGCTTAGAACTGGTGGAACTGGGTTGTAGGGGTAAGATAGGCAGTCGCTCCATGTAAAATACTGGTATTCAGCAGAAGCTTAGAACTGGTGGAACTGATTTGTGGAGGTCAGATAGGCAGTCGCTCCATGTAAAATACTGGTATTCAGCAGAAGCTTAGAACTGGTGGAACTGGGTTGTAGGGGTAAGATAGGCAGTCGCTCCATGTAAAATACTGGTATTCAGCAGAAGCTTAGAACTGGTGGAACTGGGTTGTAGGGGTAAGATAGTAGTAAAATACTGGTATTCAGCAGCATCCGGTTACACTGGAAGCCGACTTCAACACGGTGTACCACCGGTGGAGCACGGAGTACTCGCTGATATGATGGCGTGTACCACCGGTGGAGCACGGAGTACTCGCTAATATGATGGCGTGTACCACCGGTGGAGCACGGAGTACTCGCTGATATGATGGCGTGTACCACCGGTGGAGCACGGAGTACTCGCTGATATGATAGCGTGTACCACCGGTGGAGCACGGAGTACTCGCTAATATGATGGCGTGTACCACCGGTGGATCACGGAGTACTCGCTGATATGATGGCGTGTACCACCGGTGGAGCACGGAGTACTCGCTGATATGATAGCGTGTACCACCGGTGGAGCACGGAGTACTCGCTGATATGATAGCGTGTACCACCGGTGGCCACGTCACACTAGACTTTCAATGTTCTAAGAAATTCACGCCACCTTGAGAGCACTTGTTGTAGTTTTCATGTGGTCCCGGTCTGAACGTGTTAAAACCCTTATTTTATAGATAGATAGATAGATAGAATACTCTTTATTATGTACACCATAAAAAGTACAGCTATAAATGTAGTAATTTTACATAGGGTGTCGATCGACCCGTGCGGCTGTTATTACTTAGCCACAAGCCCCTCTCTGGGACATTTAACAGTTACACATTATAATTTAGGTGTGACAAAATAAATTAAAAATTAGGGAAATGGGTAACCCACATCAATATCCGCGAAATAATGGTTTAGAAATAGCTAAATACGTGAGATGCGTCCCTTGGGGCAATAAAGGAAAGATAGTGAATTTCCTGCTTGAAAGATCGAAGAAGCTGGGCCAGGGATATAAGATGCCAGACGCTTCAGACAGAACAGTTTCTGTCTGAAGCGTCTGGTATCTAATATCCACATCTATCATCTTTGTCTATTTTTTTTTTGGGTGAGAAATTATTAAATAACTTCTCCCACGCTGGGTGGAGCGGGAAGGTGTGTCAGACTCTTACTGACTAAAACCCACCCGTGTTCCTTCCGTTGCCTGTGTGGCCAGGGGCCTCGGTAACCATTTCGGACTTTCCCGCGACCCCGGCAGATCTATGTGTCTACTGAGACAGGGGAACGCTTATTAGACCTTTGATCTTGCTGATAATCAACAGAACAATTGGGACAGTGGCTGGCTTCTCCGCTACTGTTTGCGAGTTCAACCCTGACGATCGGTTTATGGTCATTAGAAAGAAGCCTGAGTGCATGCCAGATTTACACACACTATCCTTCTATCAACTACAGCCTACATAGCAAGATTAAGTCCTTAGGTATGCTAAACTAAGTTTCCAAGGTAAACCCTTCGGAACTAGCTTTAGTGACTGATATAAGAAACTCTTTCTCGCCAGGATTTCCTTCACCATCAACATACTGCCTGCCTGTCTCCCTTTGGTACCAGAGTCAGATGAGACAGCTGAAGCCACTGGTTGGGGCGCTCTCGGACACCGTCGGGGATTGGCAGACGTTTTGCAGACTGTAAGCAGCTTAATTTGTGTGTTTGAGTAGGTACTCCACCACGTTAACCAGCAGTAACTGGTTGTGGCGGAGATTGGTAGTCGCTCCATGAGTTATAATTCGAGATCGGATATTCGGATGCATATTTACCTAAAGTGAATTTTGGGCTATGAAAGTATGGAAGCGGCTTCTTAAAATATTTTTTCTGTAAAAAATATCACGGGATGCCAGGAACACTGGGAATGCATAACTAGTCGGGTGTATAGTATGGAAGTGAATTCTAAAAAAATATTCAATAAAAAAAAAACCGGGATAACAAAAATATACTTTCACGATCAATACAAAAGTGCATTCCATTTATGCGAACATTTGAAAGTAAGTGAATAACAATCCGATCATCCGATCTATAATCAGAAACCTAAATTCGTCGATCCCGGAACCGCGGCATTTTTTCTATACGAACGCGCATTCCATAATTGCCAACATCTCAACTTTAGGTGAATATGCATCCGAATATCCGATCTCTAATTATTATTTTTATGACATTGATTTTACATTCTGTGATTAGCTTAACTCACACACTGGTCAGTGTGTGAGTTAAGCTAATCACATTACTTTATTTTTTTTTTTGAAAGTATAAACTTTTACAATGTTTTTAAATATCTGAAAGAA
Source organism: Atethmia centrago (assembly GCA_905333075.3). Taxonomy (NCBI): domain Eukaryota; kingdom Metazoa; phylum Arthropoda; class Insecta; order Lepidoptera; family Noctuidae; genus Atethmia; species Atethmia centrago. The sequence goes on along the minus strand of HG995396.1, from coordinate 12,941,622 downwards.
AGAAAGAAAAATAGTTTAGTAGTCACAGAAACACGTGCATACAAAAAGATCTCGAGTAGGTAATCAGAAAAATAAAACAAAATAGATATACATATAATTACGAGCACAAAGCCCAAATAGTCGGCAGCTGGACGTCATGACTGTGACAAAAAGGCTTCCACTCAGCATTATGCTGTGCTATAGGGGAACCACAGCACAGCGCTGATGATCCATTTATCTATCACATAATTAATTTATCTGTAATTGCTTCATTTTCAATTATTTTAATTGTGATATAGTACCTAATTTTATTCTAGGTGCATCGTCTTCACATATAATTATATAATTAATTTGCCTTACAAAATATTGTAAAACATTTTAAAAGAGTAACGGTCCAGTTTCTTGCCCATTCTTCTTCATACGAAACTACCCCGTTGAATTTGCGACCAACAAGCCCGCGCCTACGCTACGCGCCGCGCCTTTTAAAAAAAATCTAAAAATAATAATAGTGTGTAAAAGTGAATAAAAACCATTTGAACTTATAAAATATTGACTAATAACTAAGTGACAGTGTTATCTAAAAAATTTTTCATAAAAACTGTGAAAATAAGACTAAAAAACTTAAAATTCTTCAAGTGTTCCAAAACAATAACACAAAAGTGACTTAATCAGCAATAAATAAACAAAAATAAACCTCACAAAGTTATTTTATCCCAACATCTCAAAAAACGTTAAATAAACAATAACAATTAAAACAAAATTAAAACGAAGTGAAAAAGTGATTCATACAGTGGTTTAAATTCTCAACGGTCACATATAAAAGTAATATTGTACAGTCATTGTTATTCTATCCAGTGATCTTTGATTTGCGGCAACCAGTCAATAAATTTAACACAATTATTAACTGTTCAAGAGGCGCAGAGGTATAAGGCGCTATCTAGTTTTGCCGTTCAAGCACCGCCCGATCGAGTGGTCGCGAGTTCAAACCTCAGTGCTAACTTATACTTTTCGGAGGTCTCCAATATTAATATTTGGAATTAAATATTGATTGTCCTGGTTCCGGCGAGTAAACGTTGGCTGTCTACTTGTAAGTTTGCAATAATAGCAAAAACGTCCGCAAGATGGCATCACTGGTAAAATGTATAAATGTAAAAAAGATGTGAACATAAAAAGTACTGATTTGTGTTCCGCCTGTGATAACAGATATGAGTTTGATTGCGACGGTTATCCAGAACCTACCTACCGACTAAAAGATGCAGAAGCGAAAAAAAAATGGAGATGTAAGGTGTGTATTAGAAATAGAAAATATTCTAATACCGACGGAGCTTCCAATATTACCTTACGAAAGAAGCAGAATTATTATATTAAAACACCTTCGCCAATAAAACAAACATCGAAGACAAAGAAAGATGTAGTCGATGATACGTCGAAACGTCTGTTTTCAATTCAAAGTAGTACAAAATTATTTGACTCTCACGTACTTACCGACTGCGAATCGCCTGATGAGTCATATACTACTCCCAATAAACTATCAAGGAGTGTTGACAGAACTGTAACTGACTTGGTATCAGTCTCAGAAATGAAGGATACAATAGCTCAACTTACACTTCAGTTAGAAAGCACAGAAAATGAACTGGGAAATATATTGCTAGAAAATACCGAACTACATAAACAAATAAAAAAGTTAAAATCCTTATGTCATTCTTCCTCTATATTCGGATATTCGGGTACAAGCTCCAAGAAAAAGAAGCAAGCCCTGTCACAAAAACACTACGTGCATTCTACGCCATCCTCTCCATCGTCATCCACATTGAACGTTGAAGCTACTGATCACGTAAATGTATTACGCCTGCAACAGGAAATCCTAACCCTGCAACAGCAATTAAGGACTGCAGAAAAAGAAATTCTAACTCTTACAGAACGTATTACATTATTGATACAGAGTCAGAATACCTGCGAACTTTCCAGTGAAGAACCGAAACGGAATACGGCTAGTGTTAAAACTCAAGCAGGCAAGCAAGTACAAAATCTGATTTCTGGGAAGAAAATACATATTTTCGGTACTCAACGTTGCGTTGGCTTAGCTGCCGCCTTATCACACTCAAGAGTAAATTCACAATATGAAAATTATCAAATCGTTGCTCAAACTAAACCAAACGCACCATGTAGCGAAGTAACATCCAACTGCAGAAATGTAAAATTAACAACAGACGATAAAGTTGTAATTTGTTTAGGTGAAAATGACCGTAGCATAAATATTATCTTGCCTCAATTGAAAAATATATTGGATATATTTAGTTGTAATACTGTAATTGTATTAAATTTTGTTAAAAAAATATATTCCTCAATGTCAATAAACTAAACAATTCTATAAAAAATGTATGTAGTAAGTATAAAAAATGTCACTTTGTAAAACAAATAAGCACCGAATTGTCTGATATGTGTAAGTCAATTAATTTTGTTATAGATTGTAATGACTATAATGATAAATATTTGAACCCTACTGAAATTCGAAAGAGAATAGCAAGTGGCAAATCAAGTTTCAAATTGAGCATTGGTATACATGAAACAAAAAAAGGGACAATTCCCTACTACTTTAAGAAACAAAGTCGCATTGAAACTGTTAAGCATCCTAAAAGCAATAACTTTACGGAACCCAATACGAAGGTTAGGAAAGGAATTATACCGTACTATTTTCCTGTTATAAATAAGAGCGACTCATTTTTTCGTACCTAAAGCCACCAACAAACCGCACTATTTTAAAATATTACATCAAAATATCGCCAGTGTTCTATCCAAACAAGAACTACTAGAACTAACCATTCAAGAACTAAAGGACGATAATAATGACCCAGATGTAATATGCCTATCTGAAACTTTTATAAAAAAAGGTTTGGACAATTATGTAAAAATAATTATGTAATGGCTACTAACTTCTGTAGAGAACAACAAAGGGGTGGCACTTGTATATTAGTAAAAAAAGAGCTAAATTATAAAGAATTGTCAATAGTTAAAAACTACGCCACTCAAAATACGTTTGAAGCCTGTGGAATAGGATTAATGTGTGGTAAATTAGTTATTATATGTGTTTATCGCACTCCTAAATCTGATCCAACACAGTTTTTATTAAAATTACACAAACTTTTGCACGATTTAATAAATAAATACAAGTCTAAAGTTAATATAATTATAGCTGGTGATTTGAATATAAATACACTAAAAAAAGGTAACATTACAAATCAGTTACAAGACTTATGCAATAATTATAATTTGAAAATGCTGATAAATGTTCCTATACGTAAATTGGCTTGTATTGATCATATTTTGAGCAATATTTCCAATGTTACTGCAACCGTACTACCGTTACATCTCTCAGATCATGATACAGCACAAATGCTTAGCTTTCCTTCTCAAAATGTACCACAAAAAGCATCAATACACTACGTTTATAAAAGAGATTACAACCTAGATAATATCCGAAAATTCCGGGAATGCTTACAAAGTCTTTGCTGGTCTGATATATATATAAACACAGATTCAAATTCTGCCTTTAATGATTTTCATGGTCTGTGGTGCCTCTTTTACAATCTCTGTTTTCCTAAGGTAAGAGTCAGGGTCAACAGTACCGCTAAAAACACGCAAAAGTGGATAAGTAAAGGTCTTAGACAAAGCTGCAAAACTAAGCGAAAATTACGCTATGAATTTTATAAAAATAAAAATAATTCTAATAAATTAATATATAAAAAATATTCCTTTATGCTTAAAAAATGTATTTACAGCTCAAAAAAGAATGCGAACATAAAATATATAGAAACACGAGATAACAAATGTAAAGCCACTTGGACTGTCATCAAAAATGAAATAAATAAAAATACCACCCCTAAAGATAATATAGATGCAATAAAATTAAATGGTATTGTAGTTACAGACCCTGTAGAAATAGCTTCTACATTCAATAACTATTACGTGAATTTGACGCAAACGTTACCGCAAGATCCAGCTGTTCAAAATTGTAGGCAAAATAGATGTGTCAATTCAATGTTTCTTAAACCAATGTCAGATAACGAAGTGCGCCTTGAAATAATGTCCCTATCCAACACTAGATCAGAGGGCTATGACGAAATTAGTACTAAAATTATAAAACCTTGCTGTAATGAATTGACTAGTATTTTAACCCATTTAATAAACATGTCTTTTGCAGCAGGAACATTTCCCGATAGGTTAAAAAAATCAATTATTAAGCCGTTATTTAAAAAAGGAGATAAAAGTGATATTAGTAATTACCGTCCAATTACATTGATACCTATTTTTTCAAAAATTTATGAGAAATGTATGTATAAAAGGCTAATAGAATTTTGCAATAAATTCCAAATAATAAGTACTGAACAGTATGGATTTCAAAAAAAGAAATCCACATCATTAGATATTTACTCTCTTATGAAGGCAGTACTTTCAAACATTAATAATAATCATCTGACTACGGGACTTTTTTTTGATTTATCAAAAGCCTTCGATTTTGTGTCGCACAGCATATTGTTGGATAAACTAGAGACTATTGGGATTAGAGGACCTGCACTTGAATGGATATCATCCTATTTAGGCAATAGACAGCAACGTGTCATTATTAGTAAAATTAACAGTAATAGAGATATGATACCATACTCATCAGAATATAAGCAAAATAAATGTGGCGTTCCGCAAGGAAGCGTGCTTGGTCCTATATTGTTTCTTTTATATATTAATGACATCATAAAAATAACCAATCATAAATGCATATTATTTGCCGACGATATATCAATCATAGTGACATCAGATAAAAAGAAAAACAAGACTGACCATGAGTTTGACATAAATAATACAATAGACAAATTACTGCTTTGGCTTGACATGAATAACTTAAAAATAAATTTAGATAAATCCGTTTACATTCAATTTAATCAATCAAATAATAATAAAAACAATATAAAACTTAACATTAATAAAATCGAAGAGGCAACCCATACAAGGTTTCTAGGCGTAATAATAGACAAAGATTTTAACTGGAAAGAACATGTAGATAATGTAAGCACTCGAATCAATAAATTTGTATATGCACTGAAGCAAGTTAAAAACGTAACTAACATAAAAACTGCAATTATGTCATACTACGCCTATGTTGAGTCGCTACTGCGATATGGTCTCGTAATGTGGGGTAATGGTACCAATATGGATAGAGCATTTATCGCACAAAAAAAGTGCATCAGAGCAATAAGTGGTATTAAACCTGATGACTCATGTAGACCAATGTTCAAGAGGTTTGGTCTGCTACCTCTACCATGTCTGTATATATATGAGGTATGTATATTTGTAGTTAACAACAAACATTTATTTAAATCAGCAAATGATGTAAATCCCAGAAACAGACGAGATCCTCATAAACTGGTATTAAGTGATTTGCCAAGACTTGCGAAATATAACAAAAACTGCCTTGCAATGTGCGTACGTGTTTATAACAAAATACCAAGTCGCTTTAAAATATTGAACTCGAGAAAATTTAAGACAGAATTACACAAGTGGCTTATTGAATGTCATTTTTACAGTTTAAAAGATTTTATGGATGTGAGATGTTGATTCCTTTTGTCAAAATATAAATTTTTGCATGCTATGTTATGTCTTAGCGAAACATGTTGAGCTACTGTAATAATATTAACATCAATGTATACCATGTTTTACGCAAATAAATGATTTACTTACTTACTTACCTTTTGGAAGGGGCAACTAGAATCAATTCATTTTTTTTGTCAATTTTGACGTTCAAAGTGCCTTTTAAGTGCCTATGTAAAATAAATAATTTGACTTTGACTTTGAAAAATAACTTGTAAAGGCCTAGACAGGTGATGATGAAACATCGTCATAATGTGTGTGTCACCAGTCTTGTGCTTCTTGTATCCAGCGGATTTTCTGTAATCTTCACCAGGTCGTCAGTCCAGCCTATAGCTTCATCATCTGCCTAGCCTTTCCCCAACTATGTAAGGGACAGCTGAATATCAGTACTTTTGATGGAGCGGCTGCCTATCTGATTCCCCACAACCACATCCCATTGTGGCGATGATTGGGGGAAGATCAAGTCCAGAAGTGGAAGTCTTTCGGCTATGATGAATGGATATGATCACCCTACCGTACACAATTTTGCTAAGTTTAGGGATGATGCGGTTCACAACGTGCGTTTGAATTAATTCAGTAGTTACTTGAAGACTTCAAATCTATGCATCTATTTTACCTCAGCTATCATGATTACCAGGTAAGACTGCAGAGATACGATGAGGAGAAATGCTCGCAGCTGTATCCTAAACACCGACATCTCCGTGAAGGATACAATCACACCTCACAGATGTGTTACGGCGACACTGTTGAGGCCAAGGATACGTGTGAGGTATGAAAACATTTATTTATTAATAGCTTTTGCACGTGACTTCGCCGGTGTGGAGGTGGACTACTGCGATTAAAAGTCTCCTATGTCCTACACAGGTATGGTCTATCCGTGTGCCTATTGAGCTCCGTTCAGCCCATCATCATCTGCCTAGCCTTTTCCCAACTACGTTGGGGTCAGCTGCCAGTCTAACTGGATCCAGTTAAATACCAGTATTTTACATGGAGCGACTGCCTATCTGACCTCAACAACCCAGCTACTGGGTAACAGGATACCCCTTGACAACCAGTCTTACTGGTTGTCAGATTTTCGAGCTTCTGACTTTACGGGTCCGTAAAGACTGTCAAAGATCTACAAATGGTAGCCGGGACCAACGGCTTAACGCTTTCCAAGGCACGGAGGGGTCTTGGTATGTAAAGATGGTCACACATTAACGGACCAACAGCGGCAAGCGTAGCTTAACCTTATCGATTGACCCGTGGGGCTGTTATTATTTAGCCACAAGCCGCACCGTTCAGCCCACAGAACTTATAATATTATTCTGTATTCAGCCATCAAGGCGTGAAAAGATAGACGAACAGAGTTACTAATTTCGCATTTATAATATTAGGCCGGATACCGAGGCCCCTGGCAAGGCAGGCAACGGAAGGAACACGATTAGGTTTTAGTCAGTAAGAGTCTGATACTCTGGGCGGAGCGGGAGGATACTCCCGAACTCCAAGAAGTTATTTGATAATTTCCCAACCTACAAAAAAAAGTGGTGCAGTACGGTTTAGTAAAAGTCCAAAGACATGTGGTGTAGGAGGACATACAGGATATAGCGAAACTCCGCAGACTAGACGGGTATCAAAACCTAAACGTAACTTAATAAAACAGAAATTAATTTGATGAATTTTGTTTGGGGTCATCAACCGCCTGTATTGTTATGTAATCTCTTGAAATATTAGTTTAAAAATCTGTTTCTTTTTGTGTAAACTTCACAGACGTGATGGGTATCGATATAAACACGATAAAACAAAACAAAAACAGATTTCCTCGAATGCAAAGATCAGCCATCACCCCTCTCGCCATATTGGAGGGAAGGAGGCAACCCGACCTCCAACGCTACCGCAAGCAGTGACATCTAAGGGAGCATGACGAACTTGCTGCCGGTTGCTCCGGCAAAAATAGTATAATCAATTGTCGAGGTTGCTAGCTAACCACTTATTGCAATACAACTCATAAAAAAGAACACATTGTAATGAATGAGTAGATTATGTCACTAACAAATTAAAATTAAATTAAATTAAAATACATTGATTTAAAAAATAAATAAATATGTGAACTCATATAACCTGTCAGTAGGTAAGCTAATTCTGGAGAAAGAACATAAACATTGTCTTGAGTTAATCACAGCAACCAACTATTCTTATCGTTTAAGTAGTCATTGATACAATAGTATGCCTTTGAACAAAGGTTGGATTCGACTTTAGTTTTAATCCCATTAAAGGCAAATCTAGCAAAACAAAACTAACAGCGGACATATAGGTACCCTAAAAAAAATCATAAATTTTTATTTTTTTTTATTTGATCGTCCTTAGATATTGATACCCATCACGTATGCGGAGTTTCGCTAGCTAATTTAGTTTGACCCTGTATAAAAAACTGGCTCCTGAAAAAACCCTGTATGGCAAATTCCGGGTCCAAACGCGTTGATACACAAAGGCCCTTCAAGCATAAAGAAATCTTATGAAGTCTATGCAAAATCATCATTATATACAACTTTATATGACATTGATGAATATTATAATATTTATCAATGTCATATATAGTTGTATTTTGTTTATAAACAAAATTACGTGAATATTTATGTACCTTGAAAAGTATTATATTACTTTAATTATTGTGAATGTGAGCACTATGTGGGTCATTTTTATTTATTTCTTGTTGTTTTCTTTTTCTCTTAGTTTGAATGATAGTCGCCCATTTTGAGTAGGTACTTTATGCGGCCTACCCAAATGTCCTTTCCTTAGTATTGTTCGTCGAGTCGTTGAGCTCCTTAAGTTTTCAGTTGAGCTACACGATTACTGACAAATGCTTGCACTGACTGGAGTGACATGTGAGGACCATGTAGATCCATGTCTGAAATGGTTCTTTCCTCAAAAGACTATTTCAGACATGGATGTACATGGTCCTCACATGATATGACTAAGATTATGTTTGGACTTTAAAAGAGACTTTGACCCTTGAGTTTGTTTCGCCATTTCTTCTCAGGGGTAGTCAGATAGGAAATGTCGACTCCATCTAGCTTATTTAATAATATTTTTTTTAATATGACGTGTAAAAGTGATTCTGATATCCTATTTACAGAATAAACAATTTCATTTCATTTAATTTCTAGATTAAATAATAATATGTAATAGCTTAAGTATCTGCCTGAAGATGGAACCAAGAACCACTGGAGATGCCTCCCGTCTGATCGGATGATCCTCCCTTTTCTATGGAGGATGTTTGAACTTTACACCCTGTTCCTCTCACACTTCTATAGTTTCCTCGTTAACCATTGTTATCAAGTTAGTATTTATTCGTGTCAGCTTTTTATCTGAACCTGGTTGTGAGGTTTATATGTCTCACATTAGTGCACTGGATTGGAGGATGCTACTACTTTGTTCACTTATTAAAACTCTTTAAACTTGAAGACTATTTATTGTTCTTGCTGACTGTAATATCTGGATTCACAAAACACAGTGGTTCGAAGGCTCAAACTGCCCTATACTTATATGAATTTACATAGGGGCAAGTAGCGGCGGTAGCGCCGTCTTGATGATTTTAAATTACCAAATACCAACAAACTTTCATTAAGTAAATTACGTTTACGATCGACTCCAGGTCCACCAATCAGAGACGGGCAGTGGTGGCTCATGTTTCGGACAGGTTTCAACAAGTTTGGACCTGCTATGAACCTGACCTAGAGTCGCTCGCGATCATGACAAAGTTCCTAATATTCAATATAATGTTTATAACTAAAATTAACTTAAGGCTACGTGCTTATTACAAACATTTATACATAAAATATAGGTTTCTTATTGTTCTACGAGCGGGCGACCTGCACTTTTGACGTGTAAAAGTGTTTGTAAAAACCTACTTACAGAAATAAAATCATTTATCATTTATCACTGGTGATATCATCAGTTAATTTTATAGAGGCAACAAAAACTTATCTGATCATATCTCTAGCAAATTTCGCGAGATTTTTAATTACGACAAATATTATGAGTTAATGCTGTGTACCTAGGTATGTATTTAGTTGGTAAGCCATGGTTTTTTTTTTTAAGTGAAATCTTATTGAGCCGTGTTGATCGATTTTTGGTAGCGGCAAATCTCATGGGTTCTCGTCTACGACATGATAACCCCGTCACGTGACGTGTTGCGCCAGACTGGCGACGCGCAGCGGCCTGTGTACATATAATACGCATATATATATGTTATTCCAAATTTTTAAGGATTCACTCCCGTCGGCAGTCCTTCAGTTCCTGTCGGGGCTTGTGGCTAAATAATAACAGCCGCACGGGTTAATCGTTCAGGTAAAGCTACGCTTACCGCGGTTGGTCCGTGGAAGTTTGAGTTGAGTTTGAGTTGTGTTTGAGTTGAGTTGAGTTTGAGTTGAGTTTGAGTTGAGTTTGAGTTGAGTTTGAGTTGAGTTTGAGTTGTGTTTGAGTTGAGTTTGAGTTGAGTTTTAGTTGAGTTTGAGTTGAGTTTGAGTTGTGTTTGAGTTGAGTTGAGTTTGAGTTGAGTTTGAGTTGAGTTTGAGTTGAGTTTGAGTTGAGTTTGAGTTGAGTTTGAGTTGAGTTTGAGTTGAGTTTGAGTTGAGTTTGAGTTGAGTTTGAGTTGAGTTTGAGTTGAGTTTGAGTTGAGTTTAGTTGAGTTTGAGTTGAGTTGAGTTTGAGTTGAATTTGGGATGAGTTTGAGTTGAGTTTGAGTTGAGTTTGAGTTGCGTTTGAGTTGAGTTTGAGTTGAGTTTGAGTTGAGTTTGAGTTGAGTTTGAGTTGAGTTTGAGTTGAGGTTGAGTTGAGTTTGAGTTGAGTTTGAGTTGAGTTTGAGTTGAGTTTGAGTTTGACCCCAACGTAGTTGGGAAAAGGCTAGGCAGATGATGATGACTTCTGTCGGCAGTCCCCATGACTGCCAAATTTTTTTTTGTTAGTCTACACTCGGAAGCTTTTTCTCAACAATGGGACAGTGAAGGCCTTTATGAATAAAAACAAATAAATTGAATAAATACACGTATTTTGTTACGCAGGGTGACAGCGGTGGTCCTCTCCAAACTGCAAACGAGTTCCTGCACTGCGCATACACGGTGCTGGGCGTGACGTCATACGGCAGACAGTGCGGCATCTCTGCCGGCTCCGGCATGTACACCCGGGTCTTCAACTACGTGCCCTGGATTGAGAGCGTCGTGTGGCCTTGAGGGAGTTGACCTAAGGATGACAGTGACAGGTCGTGAGTTCGATTCCTGCCCGTTGCACAATTGACGTCAACCTACTCCTGGCATACGCTGAACATTAGCAAAAATACTATTACGCCTAACGTAAAACGAACAATGCTCGGCTATAGTATATGTTACTATAAATTAATACCAAATCAAATAAAAATAAGAACAAGCAATGTGTTGTTTTTTCCTACTTAAGGCTCTGACAAGACCCAATTGACCAAAATAAGCTTCTCTTAAGAAAAATTAAATGCCAAATCTGTATAGTTTGTGGTAGTGGAAAAAATATATGTTAACTTACATATTTCCCAGAACTTGGTTGCTACCAAAACACGTTTTGAAAAAATATCTCGATACAAACTAACGTTAAACTAAACTCTTACCTTGAGTTCTAATCAAAAATATCTGCATTAGATATCAACATACGTTACGTATTTAATTACTAACAAGAACGTCATATTTAAATGCAGAACTTGGTTGCTTTTTTATTTTCGATTACTCAACTCAATTTTGAGTAAATAAATAATTGCTTCATATTTTGCAATAAATCACAAGCGTTGTGTCATCGCGCTTCTCTTTCTTTTCTATGCAATCTGACAGTGACCGCGGCTTAGGTGTTGTCAGCGTCTTAAAGGCTTTGCCATCCAAGCATTGTTTAGATCTATGATTACTAGAAAAACTGGGTTAGCTGAAATCAAACTTCGATATTCGTAAAGAAAGGAATCAATCAATCAGCTCAGCCTAGCGCAGTCCACTGCTGGACATGGGCCTCTCCCAGGCTGCGCCACAATATCCTGTCCTCCGCCTTCCGCATCCAGTCTGTCCCAGACACCTTTTTAAGGTCGTCGGTCCATCTAACTGGGGTCCCACACTACGCTTGCGGATACGCGGTCTTCACTCCAGGACTCATCGGTCTTTCGTGCAGATATGAGAGAAGAAAATAATAACTTTACAACTATGATTGGAAAGCTACCGGTTCCTAGAGCCAACACATAACGATCGCAGTGACTGTAGCCATGAGTATGATGGCAGCAGGGTTTAATTTCACGGTGCCAAAAAACGCCCTCTAAGAAAACATCCATCCTATCCATCACAAACTACTTTCATAAATAACCATATTTATCAAAAAATAACCGGCCAAGTGCGTGTCAGACCTCGCACAATGAAGGGTTCCGTGGTTGGAAAGTTGGTATGAATTTATCCCAAAACCAAACTTAACATTGTAGTTAAAATATATTCTCCCATACATCGATATATGCCACAATCAATTCTTCAACTGCAAATTTAATTTGGTCGACTATTATTCGTTAACTTGTAAAGCCTATTTACCTGTGATAGTTTTCCTTTTAATTTAATTATAAATGTACTACCATGCCATGAGTTTTTTCACATCTCCATAAACGACCATTTAGCTGGCAGGGGGACACTTGACTCTAACAAAAATTAGCACTTTGCTTATTATTACGCAAGCGGGTCCTTCGGATCGCGGATTGCGGATCGAAAAGTGGTGTTCACAGACATTCAATATTTTTTTGGCCTATCCAGCAATACCCCACACCATGGGGTAGACGAGAAAAAAAACATCATCCCCACATTACGTGCAAGGGAGGTACCTATCCAAGAAGATTCTTTTTGAAGATTTTATTTTAGCACTAACTAACTCACGCCTTATTCCCATAGGGATAGGCAGAAACTATAGAACGCCACAGCTACGATCCTTACTCGCCCTACCCTTTTTTTTTGGATGGTAAATCATCAAATAACTTCTCCCGCTCCAGACCTCCACCGTATGCTCCACCGTGTCCTCCGGGCGATCCACACAACTTGCTCTACCCTGATACAGGTGTTGGGATCCTATAGTTTCTTTTGCTTATGACTGATGTGTAGTCGAGTCTGTATTTTTAATAGTTTTGTGAATTTTGGTGCAGGCAGAAATAATTAAAGCTGGCGGACTCTGAGAGCTCTCGTTTCACGATAGAATATCAGTAGAGAACCGGTAGGTTGGCAGGCTAGCAGATACTTTATGAATAAAATGACCAAATACATCCATTTCATATCACACCAGCACAACTACATTTGCGGTCTCCCTAAGTTTTGCTGGTTCAAGCCTCAACTGTTTATTTTTGGTCCATAGCTTTGATCGCTTTAGTCCTTATGCTTCATTTACGTTCATACATCTGGTCATACACGCACGCCGGTTGAAAGTAGGTACTAACTAGGCATCTGACCTTTCTGAAGAATCTGAGTTTATCATCTCGTAAACAAATGTGTATCGAGGGCGTGTTTTTATTATAATAATTAATATCTACAGCGCTATTTAAAAGCATTATTAATTATACAGAGTGTATAAAAAACTCGACAGCAAAATTATTATGTTGAACCCAAACAGGAAAAATACTTGAGACCTGCTTGTTAAATGTTGGATATTAGACTTCCAAGGTTATTTAAAATGTTGTTTGATTTAATACAAAACTTTCATAAGTGGGTATCTTTATACATATGTATCTTTTGAGGAATGAAGAGCAGCATGTCGAATCTGTAAAAATCTCACCGTGAAAACTCGCGTGGAGTGAGCTGTCAGTGTCATCCCACTGATGCTAGGGAGTGACCAAGCATTACAGTTAGAATCATAATCGAGATTTTTAATAATATTTTTATGCTAATTCTATTGATCATAATCAGTTAACTGATTAAATAAACGCAATCCCATGACCCAACCGCAATGTGTTTTGAAGAAGCGATAGTGGATTGAGTCGAGTAAAGACTGTGCGACGTTATTCAGCGTTGTTATTAACCCAAATCTATTCAATAAGAAGAGATAACCGAGTGTGTCAAGTGATCAAGTGCTAAAAGTGTGCCTGGCTGACGGACCATAGAATTTATCCCTTCACAAACTATGTGGAAACCTAACTAAACGATGTGTGTGTCTGTGTACATAAGCCATTTGAATAAAAAAACGTGCGGATTATTTAATAAGTACTTTTCTAATATTTTATTTTAGGTAGGTAAATTTATAGCGACCTACGCGTTGCCAATAATAATCAGCCGGTCTATTCTGTTTATATCTCACCGTGAAACCTTAGGTGAAGTGAGCGTGAAGTGAACTGTAATTCCACCTTGTGCTAGGTATGACACAATTGACAGCTCACTTCACCTACGTTTTCACGGTGATATTTTTTACAGAATAGCACTGCTGGTGGGGTGACACTGACAGTTCACTCCACGTTCACTTCACTTAAGTTTTCACGATGAGAAGGTTACAGAATAGCACTGCTGGTATTGTGGGTAATGTCGAGTTAACATTATCACTAGATTCTGCCCGCGAATTCATCTGCCTAGACTTCAGAATTGGGTCCAGAGAGAAATGAAAAAAAAATAATTAAAGAAAGAAAGTGATAAATTTATTTGACCCAGGTTAAGGCACACGATATTCATACAATAACAAAACACAGAAAATACTTAGCACAGTATTGTGTGCCTCGCGGCTGCGCCAAATAGGCCTAGTTAAGCATAAATGCCAGACAACTAGTGCCTGACGCTGGTTTTCAACTGGGCCTTAAAATGCAAAATGACATAGCGTTGCTACAGTTTAATAGATCTTTTTAAGAGGAATGATTCCGTAGTACATCGTTTTCATATAACTCTATTAATTTACGCGGCGCACGCCCATAAAGCTCCCAGTCGGAATGATTTTTTCCGACATCTTCAACGATCCATGATTCAGCCAATTTACACAAAACCTTAATAAATTAACACAACAAAAAACACATAAACCTTCCTCATTAATCAGTCCGTACATTGGTGAAATCCTTTCGGTAGTTTTTGAGTTTATCGCATTCAGACAGACAGACGCGGCGGCCCCCCCCCGCCGTGTCTGTCTTTGTTTTATATTATATAGTGACTAGCTGCAACTCGTGGTTTCACCCGCGTAATTCTCGATCTTGAAATATACAAAAAGACCTTCCTATACCTACCAAATATACATTAAAAAATTCATAAAAATCGGTCGAGCAGTTTCTGAGTAGTGCGACCACAAACACCGTGACACGAGATTTTATATTAAGTTACATACTTTTAATGGAGTAGGTATCTAAGTACTTTCCCAAGAATGCAAGTAAAACCGCAAAAAACAGCTAGAACATAATAACTATAACATAATAAGGTACATGATTTTACTACAGAACCACAAGATACCGAGGCCTTAGTGTGAGTTTTTTTGACTCACGTTCGAACGCGTTCGATTGCGAGCGCGTTAGAATTTAGTATGGGAAATTAGATTCTACGAGTGACCACCAGCAGGCTTAGCATGACACTCTCTATTTCTTCGAAGAATAGACAGGGCTCTTTCTATACAAAGTGACATTTCGTTTCTCAGTTTTTGACATCTCACCGTAGAAATCCTTCTACAATCTGTCATCTTGTCTTTCGTTTCTAATGATCTTTGTCTAGGTCCTGTTTTATGTAGAAAGATCTCTACGGTGGGATGTCAAAAAAGGAGAAACGAAATGTCACTTTGTATGGAAAGAGCCGTGTCTATTCTTCGAAGAAATAGAGAGTGTCATGCTAAGCCTGCAGGTGGCACTATGACTAAATTCCCATACTAAATTCTAACGTGCTCGCAATCGAACGCGTTCGAACGTGAGTCAAAAAAACTCACACTAAGGCCTCAGACCTCTCACCTTGAACCATCGCGTTCAAATGCAAGTTGAACTTTTTATAACTAGCCAGTGTTGCCAGACGCCGAAGGCGTGTCCTCGTACAGATATGGTCTGAAATCTCGTATTTTGTCAACACAACCTCGTACATACCATTTATTTAATAAATTGCTTAAAATCTATTGATGTTCTTGTCAACAATCTCATAACCAAGCACTCTACAAAGCAGTTTCGTCAAAAAGTGTCCAGGTGGTCGCAGATGGCAGGTCGTACAACCGGAATTTTGCTTTGGATTGGATAGGTACCTACTGTATGTAGTATCCGAACTGTACCTACTATAGTGGACGTGGAGTAGAGTGGAATTAACATAGACATATTTTCTACGTTAACTTAACATCTTAAAGAAACAATAAAAGTACAATGAATGAAATGAAACCTTTCGTACGTACACACCATTCATTCATTTCGTATAGTCGAGGCGCGTTCCAAAACATGACTTGTATCAACGAATCTCGTGTAAAATCGTACGAGGATGGATGTAAGCTCGTACCTCGTACCAGGACCACTAAATCTCGCACATGTACGAGAAACCTCGTATGGATGGCAACACTGTAACTAGCTTTGCATCGAAATATAAGTAGGTACCGAAGATAGTTAATATTTTTATTATTTAATCCTTCTTTATGGATTTATTAATGTTGTTGCTTCATCCTATATATAAAATATAAATATAATATAATGTAATATGTAATCCTTATTATGTAAATGCGAAAGTGAATTTGTTTGTTTGTTTCTTTGCTACGCTTCCACGCTAAAACGTCTGAACGGATTTGGATGAAATTTATCACATGGGTAGACCATCACCTGGATTAGGACATAGAATAATTTTTATCCCGATATTCCCACGGAATCGAGACTTGTGCGGGTAAAACCGCGGGGTGCAGCTAGTATAAATATTATAAAGGTGAAAGTGGATTTGTTTGTTTAGCTTTCACGATAAAACGGCTGAACGTATTTGGATGAAACTGAATATTAAAATGAAATAATATATTAGGACCTAGGACTACATCCTTCGCCCCCCACACGGAAGGACCCGAGGTGGCGGCGCGTAGTGTTCCACGCTAGCCCCTATTGTACGTCGCACGTACGGCAAAACCGTCGATTTACGACGACAAAAGTATTAAAAACAAAATCATTTAAATACGCTTATTACATACGTTAGGTGTTCTCTACCCTTCAATGGTCAAAAATCAACAAAATATTTTTTATTTGCGAGCGAGACCCGTTTACAAAAGCCGCTATTGTTCGACCCATCGCTTATTGCTAGGCGTGCTGCCAGTATTCTACCAAACTCGGTGCGAATTCGTTGTGTCTATGTGCAGTTGCTTTAAAGTGAAATCTTGTTTTTTAGTATGGAAGCATTACCATGTTGTAAGTACTTCATTTTAAACCTATTATTGAGTTCTTTCAACACTTTAAAGATAGAGAATAATCTAAATATAAATATAGACTTAAAAAATCTTGTTTTGTTGTAAAAAAATAATTCGTGAAGGCTTTACTAAAAAGTTCCAACGAGTACCAGCTTAAATTTGTTTCTTATCAATAGCTCTGATTGTTGTTATTACGAGGAAACTGTTTTTAGCTCCACATATATACACATCTCTGAGTATTTGTTATTTTTGTTTCAGGTAGTCAAAGTGATAACTTGGAAACGCGAACTATTAAAAGACTTGAACTATATTATGATTTAAAAAGTGAAAGTATTTTTTAAATTTTCTTCTCCTAAATGTATTGAACGATTGCTTAAGTGTATTTTAAACAAATTAAATATTGAAAAATCGGTCAAATTGAAAATTAAAATATTTGTGGCAAAGTTATTTTCAAAATTGACACAATGCCATCACATCCATGACCGACTGATTAAAAATCATCACGATTGGTTAAATGAGGAGTTCAAAGTTCCGAACATACAAGGAGACCAACAGACACCTACTAAGAAACCGGTTTCAGGACGACCAAAAAAGGATTTTGTGGTCTCGTCGCTGCGTTCTAAACAAAGATCTGTGCAAACTCTTGTGAAAGGTCTTTCTCCGGAACAACTTTCGTTTGCAACTGAATCCAGCTTAGTTGTATCAAGAAAACGCAAAGCTGCTAAAGTGATGGAATTAGCCCTTGAGTCATCACCAAGAAGTTTGAAACGAATGCAACGGTCGAATAACAACAAGCCCTCTTGTACACCATACACACCTGTGCAAGCGCTAGCTCTTATTGTTGACACTAGTATGACAAAAGAAGACTATATAAAAGTACAAAGAGGAGCTAAAGCTAGAGGTGCTAATACATATCTTTTTTTTTTTTTGAGGGTGGGAAATCATCAAATAACTTCTCCCGCTCTGGGCGGAGCGGGAGGGTGTGTCAGACTCTTACTGATTAAAACCCACCCGTATTCCTTCCTGTTGCCTGTGTTGCGGGGGCCTCGGTGACCCATAAGTACCTTCCCGCGACCCCGGCAGGCATCGGCCCTAGAATATATATCCTGCCTATAATAAAATCTTGCAGATAAAGCAAACTTGCTATCCCGAAAATATTACTGTTTCGGAGATCGAAGCCAGAATTCCTATGCAAAACTTACTTGATCACACAGTCAGAAGATTATTTGAAGTGCAACAAGAAGTTATTTCTCTTCATCTTCCACCAGAAGTATTCGAAATTGATGTCTACTATAAGTGGGGGCTGGATGGTAGTGGCGGGCATAGCATTTATAAACAGCACTTCGCAGACAGTCCGAAGTACTCGGATTCAAATATTATATTGAGCACTATTGTTCCCCTCGAAATGTCTATATTCCACGGAGAAGAAAAAATGGTATTTTGGAAAAACCCGAGCCCATCATCGACAAAGTGGTGTCGCCCTATTGGTTTTAAGTTAATTAAAGAAACAAATCAGACCATAAAACAAGAATTCGATGCTACTGAACCACAGCTACGAGATGTTACATCAACAACAGTAAGCCTTCAAGAAAAACCAATAACCTTTCGTCATATTCTAATTTGCACGATGATGGATGGCAAAACATGCAATGTCCTTACACAAACTGCATCGTCTCATCTCGTCATCAGGCATGCAACATTTGTAAGGTAACTCCGAAGGACATAAACAACTTGGATAAAGTATTACGACGATCCTGCGATGCTTCTGCCTATAAGTATGGAATATCTATTTTACATTCCTATCTAAGGTGTTTCGAATATCTTCTGCATATATCCTATAAAATAGATATTAAACAATGGCAAGCTAGAGGCTCAACATTTAAGAATCAAGTAAAAGAGAAGAAGAAAAATATAACGAACCTGTTTTACGAGAAGATGAGTTTAATAGTGGACCAACCTAAACAAGGACGTGGAAACACTAATGACGGCAACACGGCACGGAATTTTTTTGAAAATCCAGTGATAGTAGCTGAAATTACTGGAATCGATAAAGAATTGATTGAAAGGTTTTCAAATATTTTAAAGACAATTTCCAGTTGCCATTACATTAACACAAACACGTACAAATTATATTGCATGGAAACAGCAAAAAAATGCATTGAACTGTATGGATGGTACAAGATGAGTGCGTCAGTGCATAAACTGCTTATCCACAGCAGCGACATCATAGGTCAGCTACCTCTACCTGTGGGGCAGCTATCAGAGGACGTATTGGAAGCCTCTCAAAAAGAGTATAAAAACATACGACTGATGCACTCACGAAAAACTTCATGAATTAATACTAACACGGACATTTTACATTGGCTATGTATTAACTCTGATCCCCTGATAAGTCAACATCGATCAGTGAAAAAAAAAACAGATGAAAGGATTTAATGATATCATTATGAATATGCCCACGACGCCAACATATTTTGGTAATAATCAGAATGAGGAAGACGATGACGAAGAAGATGATTTATAAGGTTTTTTTTAAATAATAAAAAGTTTACCATTTATTTTGAGTTGTTTTATTTCAATGTAGAAATAAATATTAAAATATAATTCCAATATATTACAATATCACTACTTATAAGTCCGTAGGTTGAGTTAGAAAACGACTAACTGCTTAGGATAGGTAATAGCCACTCAAAAATATGTTTAAATAATTAATTGTAACAAATTTCCATTATAAATGTTTTTGTCGTCGTAAATCGATCGTTTTGCCGTACGTGCGTCGCGGGGAGAGTTTTACACCTCATTCCCCCCGCGGCACACTGGTCCCAAATGATAAAAAAGGGGACATTAAGAAATTTTTGACAAAAGGTCAACCGATTCAGCTTATTTTTTTTTTGTAGACAGCTGATGCAATTACAAATCACTTTTGTACATTGAGTTTTTGCCAAAAAAGCCGTATTTTCAGAGAAAAAAAATATTCAAATATTTTTTGTATGAAAGAAATCCTAATTTTGTCTTTATCTTCCAAGATTCAAACGTATTCAAAATAAAACTTAGCGCAGCTTGTAGAGGGGCTAATTTCTCACTACTTTGTCATAGACACTCAACTGCGATTTTGTGCTCCTTTTGAGTTACATGCACTTTAAATATTTTTTGTATGAAAAAATCCTAATTTTGTCTTTATCTTCCAAGATTCAAACGTATTCAAAATAAAACTTAGCGCAGCTTGTAGAGGGGTTAATTGTTCATCACTTTGCCATAGACACTCAATTGCGATTTTGTGCTCCTTTTCAGTTACAGGCACTTTAAATTTTTCGTTGTCGGATGAGCTTTACTAGTTTTTTGTAGACAGCTGATACAATTACAAGTAACTTTTAAAGATGTATTTTTTGTTAAATAAGCCGTATTTTCAGAGTTAAAAAAATAATTCAGGCGGATTAGAAATAATCTTGTTAAAGATAGACTAAGATGTAATAACATTTTCTTCATTAATAAGTAACTCTTATAAATGTCTTTGTATTAAAAAAAGTCTTATTTTAAATATATCAAATAAACAACTTGGATATCTCAAAACGTGTACAGACATGTTCAGGTACAGGTAATTTATTGTGTGACTCATATTCAGATTATAAGCATTTTTTGGTAATTGCTTAATTAGCCGATTACTTACAATTTGGGCTATATTTGGTCATCTAACGCTAGTGAATGCGTCGGAAACGCTGAATGGAAAGGTATAAATTGCAATTAAAACTTTTCCTTCGTACTTTAACGGGCTTAGGACCGTCAAAATACAAACCTATATAATAATATAGGTATTGTATTAAGGCGTACTTAAAAAATTTGAACTACCTGTAACCCTAACGCTTAATTTATCTTTACATGCATGTTTTGTTTATTTATTTATTTTATACTTTATCACTTAATATGTATTTGATTTAGGGCAGGGATCTTGGCGTGCTTATCTGTTTTGGTCACTTTCTTCAATAATAAACGGCACTTGCACTATTAACAGTCTTTTAATTATAGTTCCACAACAAAACACACGCTTTTACAATTATTTTCACAGGTTAATTCACAGAGCAATGTTCGTGCGATCAAGATTCAATGTCAAGTCATTGTCACAATAAAATATCAGGGTATAATAAAAATAAACAATATTGTTCTACCCTACTTTGTCCTAATAAGTCATATGAAATGTAAAATACAACTTTTTATTTGACTACCCCAACAGTGGGTAGTCTTTGTTTACAAATGTAATACTTTGCTAGGGCTGTCGTCAACATAATATGAATAAATAAATAAATAAAACAAACACAAAAAAAAAAACAAAGCGCATTTTTTTTCAGTACCTGTAAACTTAATAACTAAAGTAAACTATTATTTTACAAATTTAAATAAACTAGAACATAAATTAATTTTAAGCGCATTTTTTCTCAGTACCTATAAACTTAATAACTTAAATAAACTAGATTACAAACTTACAAACTTAAATAAACTAACATGAACGTGCGTATGTTACAATGTGAATTATGCTAGCGGATCTTGTGGGGGATTATTCTCAATGTCGACGTATACTTCTTCCTCATCAGCAACTTCTAAATCGAGTTCATTGGGTGAAACGTCATCCTTTAGAAGATTTTCGGCTTCTTCAAACCTCTGCTGCTTTTGAATTTTGGTGAACTTCGGTCTTATGTTCGTAATGTACGGATCGGAGCTGATAAGTAACTGGTGTAAAATATCTTCATTTGTTTGCATTCTGCCTATCTTTCTAGTATGCTTTTCTCTGATTGAACGAAAATCTTTGTTTCTTGCTTCTGAGGCTTCTTCGGACATCATACCAATTGGAATAAAAGAAAAATGCTGGCAAATATCTGCACCATGCACTAAAAGTTTATGTACACTCGAAGGCATGTAATACCACGAGTACTCGCTGACATAAAGTTCTGTTGTTTCTCTGCAATAAATTCTAAATTTTTCAATATCTACATTTCTCCCAGAAGATATTGCCTGCAAAATTACAGCAAATCTCTTAATCAAATTAGCATTAACTCCTGTTATCTCAGCTGACCTTTCGTAATCATTGAAAAACCGTCGAGCTGTATTGCCATCGTTTGTTGTCCCAAAGCCTTGTTTGACGATATCAATCATTAAGCCAGTTACAACAAAAAACTCATGCTGCGTTAACTCTTTTCTTGATTTTCGGAGCAGTTTGTCCTCACCCCGAGCCGCCCATTTTTTGAAATCTAAGTTGTAAGATATGTGCAAAATACATTCCATGCATCGCAACCACATGTGAAGTGAAGATAAACCATATTTGTACATATCATGGTTTTCTGGTTTGTAAAAACGAGGTTCAAGTTGTTCATATCTTTCGGATTTGTTAAGCAAATGTTGCAATTGGCTGCAGACTGTGTCTGTGAAAGTGCCGTGCATACTTTGCCGTCGATCATCGTCATATGCAATTCATGAAATACTTCAAATTCGCCATCAAATAACTTTGTTGGTAGAAGGTTCTGAATTTCTTCTTGTAATGTTGCTTCTACTTGCTGAATATATTCTTTTGTTTCTTGTTTGAATTCGAACATAATTGGTCTGCAATAGTTTGTTGAAGAAGGGCGCGGATTTTCCCATACTATCACATCGTTGTCACTCATAAGGCGAAGTGGCACAAAACTAACCATAAATACAGAAGATTCTGAAAATATGTCACCAGTTGGTTTTTGTTTGTAACAACTTTGTGAAGAAGCTCCGTCACAGCCCCATTTACTAACTAGCTTCAAAACACCACCATTAATATTTGAACCAGTCACTTTCAAAATCTTCTCGGCAGTTAAATCTAGAACTGCCTGTAACTTAATTTTAGCTCCTGACTCCGATATCACAATATCTTCTTTTGCTGGATAGCATTCTTTCTTCTTCAACAGTAACTTCTGGTAAGATGGAAAAGCCGCTGTGCCATTTGTACTTAAAATGGACCTCAAAGTTAGATATTGCCATTTTGATAAACTCAATGCTGTGGCAAGAGCTAAGGTGTCTTCCTCGGAAATCGATTTATCAGAAGCTTTATATAAAAAGTCACTTACTTCTTGCACCTTTTCTGGCTTATTTGAGAGGCACTTAATAACTTTAGAACAAACAGTGCGCCCGTTTTCATTAAGTTTAGCAATAAGAGCATAGAACAGCTCTTCTTCGGAATGCTCCAAAAGAGACAAAGAACGTCTTTTCTTCTGCTTATTTGTTAAATCTTCAAATGGTCGTTTATTTCTAGTTCTGGGAGTATTTGTGGTAGCTTCTGATGTAGATGCACCCGCTTCCTCTTCGTACGATAAATTATGCTCTTCTACGTCTACTGAAATGTCCTCTATGGTATATTCTGGATCAAACAACATAGGAAAATTCACAGAAGTTAAAGTTGGCCACAAAATTTTAGACTCCAACCACTCCTTGTTTTTAACACCAAATCTTTCGTTTCTACCTGAATTGTCCCATCTTCTAGCTAGGTTTGACGTATAATTTTGGCAAAACTTTTTGATAATACTGAGCTCTTCGTTTGGAATTTCACTTGAAATACGATTTATAATGGTTTGACACAGTAAATCACTATTTTTAAGGCACCCACTATTACTCAAAAAAGAAAAAAATGTCTAAATTAGTCACAAATGTAGTCATTTTGATACAAAAAT
Source organism: Atethmia centrago (assembly GCA_905333075.3). Classification (NCBI taxonomy): domain Eukaryota; kingdom Metazoa; phylum Arthropoda; class Insecta; order Lepidoptera; family Noctuidae; genus Atethmia; species Atethmia centrago. Next base: position 12,918,004 of record HG995396.1, on the reverse strand, counting down.
GTTACAGGCAAATAAATAAAAGTTACAATGTGGTGATAGTTAATAAAAAATTGTGTTGTTTTTACGAGCACAAGACGCGTAATGAACAAAAACGGGTTCCGCTTGCCCTTATACTATTGATATATGACTCATTATCCAACTATCCCGTTACTTAATGGGGTAGTTAGATAATGGCTCATTACCTAACTACCTCATTACTTAATGGGGTAGTTAGATAATGAGCCAAATATTCTTGCAATTTGGATGAGTCACGAGAAAATAAAACATACTAAGATGTGCTCCTACATAAATACCGCAAAACTACAAAGGGAATTTTTAATTGCAATTTATATACCTATTCATCATTCAGCGTTTTCGACGCGTTCGACTAGATGACCAAATAGAGCCGAAATCGTCACTTATAGGGTAATTAAGCAATGACTCTATACAAAAAAAATTTTACATACGAGTCACACAATAACTTACCTGTACATAAACATGTCTGAACACGTTTTGAGATTTCCTTGTTTGTTTATTTGATACTGATAATTTCATATATTTGTAAGAGTTACTCTACAAGCTGCGCTAAGTTTTATTTTGAATACGTTTGAATCTTGGAAGATAAAGACAAAATTAGAATTTTTTTATACAAAAAATATTTAAAGTGCCTGTAACTCAAAAGGAGCACAAAATCGCAGAAGAGTGTCTATGACAAAGTAGTGAGCAATTAGCATCTCTACAAGCCGCTTTAAGTTTTATTTTGAATACGTTTGAATCTTGGAAGATAAAGACAAAATTAGGATTTTTTCATACAAAAAATATTTAAAGTGCATGTAACTCAAAAGGAGCACAAAATCGCAGAAGAGTGTCTATGACAAAGTGGTGAGCAATTAGCTCTTCTACAAGCTGCGCTAAGTTTTATTTTGAATACGTTTGAATCTTGGAAGATAAAGAGAAAATTAGGATTTTTTCATACAAAAAATATTTAAAGTGCCTGTAACTCAAAAGGAGCACAAAATCGCAGAAGAGTGTCTATGACAAAGTGGTGAGCAATTAGCACCTCTACAAGCTGCGCTAAGTTTTATTTTGAATACGTTTGAATCTTGGAAGATAAAGACAAAATTAGGATTTCTTTCATACAAAAAATATTTGAATATTTTTTTTCTTTGAAAATACGGCTTATTTGGCAAAAACTCAATCTATAAAAGTGATTTGTAATTGCATCAGCTGTCTACAAAAAAAAAATCAGCCGAATTCGTTGACCTTCTGTCAAAAATTTCTTAATGTCCACTTTTTTATCATTCGGGACCAGTGTGCGCGGGCCTGAGGTGGCCCGCAATGGCGGCACCAGCCGGGGATTGCGGAGGTCGCACCAGATTCCATGATCCCCGGTGCAAGTGTAGGAGGGGAACACCGGGGTGGTTTTTAGTCAGTAAGAGTCTGATAGACCCCTTCGCCCGCCCCAGGGCGGAGGACATCCATGAAGATTTTTCACCCTGGAACAAAAAAAAGGACATAGGATACTTTTTATCTTGGTAGTACGTTTCCTTGGGATAATTTCCGACCACCACGCGGGCGAAGCCGCGGGAAGGAACTAGTTTTTCATAAAATCAAGAATCAAAAACCGGTTTGCCCCCAGCCAGACAGAGGTCAAAGAAGGTAAGACAATCGATAACTATACCTACTTATCTACCGATCCGTCCATCGTCCTGAATCCGTGGTCCCGACCATGGTAAGTAATTTAAGTCGAATGATGACAAAGTAGAAAAAAATTTTAAAAATTTGCACCAATGCGAGTCGGTCAGGATGCCAGAGGGGCACGCTGTTGGCGGTTTGCCTCATGGAAGGCGAAGGAAGATTTAAATGTCTTCTTATTCCGATTGATCGACACTTCACGTGACCAGAGGGCTGGCTCGTTCTTTGGCCAAAGAATTAGCAATGACATTCAACGAAGCAATGCTGCCAGTCTTCTGGGCACGTTTCCGGATGACAGCGATGCGGACGAATACTTTGACGCTTAAGTGTTCTTTTGTTTTTTGTATTCATTTGTATATACTCTTAGTTAGTAATTTAATTTAGTACCTACCTAGTGTAAATAGTTAGTAGCATCAATATTGTATATTATCTAAGAAATAAAGCTTATAAAATGTCTTCATAATAACAATTGATAATTCAGCGACACGAGATCCACATCTGAAATGTGTTTTCTGTATTAAATAATAACAAGAAAAATTCTGTATTAAATAATAACAAGAACGTCTTATTCGAATGCAGAACATTAATTTTCAATTGCTCAACTCAATTTTGAGTAAATAGACAATAAAGGCTCCTACATACTGGCGCGACTTGTCGCGCGACGCGTCGCGACACAAAGGCACCGCTTGTAGCGCTACAAGCGGTGTCTTTGTGTCGCATCGCGTCGCGCGACAAGTCGCGCCAGTATGTAGGAGCCTTAAAATTGCTTCATATTTTGCAATACATTACAAGCGTTGTGTCATCGCGCTTCTCTTTCTTTTGTTTACAGTCTGACAGTGACCGCGCTTTAGCTTAATCGTTAATGTGGTTTACCCCAAGGAACCAGTGGAACTCTAAATTCAAAAGTAAACATCTCGAGACACCTGTTATATTAAAAGATTTAGATCCAAAAATATATCTGGCTCAAATACCTACCGACTAAAAATACAACCTGTATATTTCAAGAAGATATAAAATATGGAACATCGTGTCTTGCTAATTAGTTTCCTTAGACGTCCGATTAACTGCACACGTGTCGGTAAAGTGAAGATTTAATTCAATAATAATGATAAACAACTTATGTTTATTATTGTTTTTATTCTTTAGTGTTTATTGTGATGAAGATGATATTACTAAAAGAGAATCGTTGGATTTACCTGAAGGTAAGTTATATAACGTCACGGCTGTATTGCCAGAAAGGTTCGACAGAGGTGTAGCTACAGTACACCCACGTTTTTTTTTTGGATAATGTCTTATTTGCAGGGATCTCTCGGGGGATCTTATCGGCTTCACTGGGCTTCGGTGGGGCCAGAAGGGCCTCTCACCTATTTAGTTAGGTTATAAAGGTAGCACAGCTAAAGGGTCCCATAGTGGGACTCGAACCTAGGCTTAGGGCGCTACCGGTTACTGAGCAAGTGGGGACTTGACAAATCTGTGAGTTATTATAAGGGACATTGTTTATGTTATCTTGCACCGGGGCGGGTTCAAGGGACGGGGGAAGTATTTTGTTACTCTACTTCGCGGAGGTACTCGCCACCGAGTATGGGGTGTCAGTGTGTAGTGTTTTTTGCGAGCTAACTTTACACTGTCTTGAAAGAGAGTGATGTCGTCGTTTTTGTCTGTTAATGCATGTTTGGGGCGTCGAGTGCGTGATATGTGTGAGGGTGTGTAGTTGGCAGCTGCTGCCACTAGTGGGTAGGTGTGTGTGGTAGCAAAGTCGAAGAAGTACACCCACGTATCGCCAGTTACGTTTAATTACCATGTAATAGGGGAGAGCCTGTTGCCATCCACTGGGCACAAATCCGGGCTGCTACTGAGAAATTCCAGATGGAAAACCCAATAAGACATTGCCCCACCTGGGAATCGAACCCAGGACCTCATGCTCAGCAGAAGCGCTTGCGATCACTAGACCAACGATGCAGACATCATCAATTCATCAGTTTATGATCCACTGCTGGACACGGCCCTTCTAATGACACGCCATTTATCTCGACCCTCGGCTACTCTGATCCAGCTGCTACCATCCACCCTGCGAAGATCGTAGCTCCACCTGCCTGAGGGCGTCCTACCTTACGTTTGCCGGTTCACGGTCTCTACTCAGGAACACGTTTACCCCAATCTATGACGTCAATGGTAATCGGTTCTTTGGATAACATGGCCAGCTCATTGCCACTTCAATCAATCTGCCTAGCCTTTTCCCAACTCTGCTGCGGTTGGCTTCTAATCTAACCGGTTTTTTACATGGCTTGATTTCCTATCTGACCTCCACAACCCTGTTAAGGGGTAACACACCCCTTGGTAAGACTAATTGTCACTTTCGGGCTTCTGACGTAATGACTATCAAAGATCCACGAATCACAGCCGGGAGCAACGGCTTATCATGTTTTCCGAGGCACGGAAGAGTCACGGTATGTAAAAAACCGGCCAAGTGCGTGTCAGATCACGCACAATGAAGGGTTCCGTTGAACATGTTTGGATGAATTTATCCCAGAAACAAACAAAAACATGTTCTCCCTTACGTCGATATACGTCACGGTCCATTCTCTAACTGCAAATTTAAGATGGCCGACTATTTCTCGTTAATTTGTAACTGTCATCCCTACATTACGTGCAAGGGTACCTCCCTTGCACGTAATGTAGGGATGTTTTTTTTTTTTTTTGATGGTATTTTTTTGCTAAAAAAAAATATTTTAGCACTTTGTCGGCGTGATTAATATGTGTACCTATGCCAAATTACAGCTTTCTAGTACTAAGCGTCTCTGAGCTACAGCGGCTCAGACAGACAGATAGACAGACAAAAAGACATGGCGAAACTTTAAGGGTTCCTTGTTTACTACGGAACTAAAACTGGTCACCCATCCACGGACCCATACATGCGTTGCTTCACCGGTTGTATTGACCCGTAAGGCTGTTATTACTTAGCCACGAGCTCCCTGTCTCCTCGTGGCTCATGCCCACGTCAACTTGCTAACTCTGTAAGTTACGTCGGCTACTAATTGCGTAACACACATTGGATCTCAATCCGAAAAAAATTGAAAGAACTTGCTTATCCTTTTCTCTGCTTCATACGTTTGCCAAATTTGTCTGCTCAACAAATTAAGTTACGCAACGAATGTTGCAAAACTGTCAAAATGAAAGGTCGTTGATTATTTATTTGTCTAGATCAGAGATGCAAATACTCACTACAGCAATAGCCTTATGTAAGCGGGCACGCCCTTTATGCCTGGAGGCTTTTATCTAAATAAAAGCCTCCAGGCATAAAGGGCGTGCCATATGTTAGCTAGCACACGCCAATATACCAACAAAACAATGAACAAACTGTACTCAAGCAGATAAAAATTACAACATAAAAAAACGTAAATAGAACTTAATACCTAAGTATTAAGTTCTATTTACGTTTTATTATGTAGACAAATAAATTAGTAACGACCTTTCATTTGGACAGTTTAGCAATAGTGGTTGCGTAACTTAATTTGTTGAGTTGGCCTTTGACTCATAATGTGCCCGAGTGGCCTCTATTCTCTATAAGATCAAAATCAAAATCAAAAGTAATTTATTCAAACTAGGCTGAAAAACAGCACTTTTCGATCGTCAAAGTTACATAAGACAGTCCCCCAAAAATGCCAGCCCTTCACCACTTCCTAGTGCTTTAGCTGGGAAGAAGAAGTGGTGGAACAAACTCCCCAGCAGCACGTCTGTCTGTTTAGTTATATAAACTTGATTCTATACAAATCGTATGCAAAGTAATTAACATTACGAAACACAAAACATTGGATTAAATTACACACTTGCCATATGTTAGCTAGCACACGCCAGTATACCAACAAAACAATGAACAAACTGTACTCAAGCAGATAAAAATTACAACATAAAAAAACGTAAATAGAACTTAATACTTAGGTATTAAGTTCTATTTACGTTTTTTTACGAGAATAGAGGCCACTCGGGCACATTTTGAGTCAAAGGCCAACTCAACAAATTAAGTTACGCAACCACTATTGCTAAACTGTCCAAATGAAAGGTCGTTACTAATTTATTTGTCTACATCATAGATGCACAGACTTATAGAGAATAGGGGGCCACTCGGGCACATTATGAGTCAAAGGCTCTTCAAACTTTGACTCATAATGTGCCCAAAGAAAAATAACTAGGTACTTAAACGTTTTAAAAGAATTCAATTAAGGTCACCCGGGGCGAAAGCAACTATGAGGCTAAAGCAACTAATTCAATTTTCTCTCAATCTAATCATTTTTGTAGATAGCTCTATCTATTGGAGTAAAGCGGAATCATAGTTTTTTCAAATAAAGTACAGATGGCATCACTAGTTCACCTACTGTAGTACTGACAGATCATTTTCTGTCAGCCGCCATTTTGGAGTCGCATTCACCCCATAAAAAAAGAAAAGTAAATTTGCTTGAAACTGAACTCTATCTCGGCGACGCTATATAGCTTTTACAGATAATTCTGTGTGCATCTACATGTACTCTTGACATCAACATTTAGAAACAGATTACAACTGAGTTATAACGAATAGTCACATTTACCCCAAAGTGGGGTGAATGTAACTTTTACTGGTCTTATTCAACAATAATGCAAATTAATGAAAAACCAAAGTTTATTTGTAACTTAATTTATGTCGAAACTGTTCATCGAAAGCTATGCAATGAAGTACGTTTATTAGAATATCCCTATTATTTAAGTAGCTCATGGTGGAGGGAATCAAAGTTTCAGAATTTTTTTTTTAGTTGCTTTCGCCCCGGGTGACCTTAGGTACCTTTTTGTAAAACTTCAATATTTAGTTTGATGCATGGCACTGCACTGCCGTGACGCCCTACCCCGCTCCCCCGAACTCACCTAAGTGCTACCCGAACAGTTCCGATCGCAAGCTCGCATCACAAGCAAGCATAATGTAGGTAATTATGTACCTATATCACATTTTCAATATTTATTTTATAGTTTTCTTTTATTTTCCGCATATCTTTATTATTTGTTGGCAAGCCGCACGCGTACTGACAGCGGGCCGCGGTCTGTGCATCGCTGGTCTAGATAGAGTGTCAAACAAACAGGCCAACTTTGCCAGGCTGGAGTACGTGACAGCTACGTCTTACACCCGCGCCACGTCACTGTGCTGTCATTGTGATATTCTAGTGTGCGTGCATTTTGCGGCCAACTGTTGGACGCAATTATTTTCAACGAGTTCACAGCTTTGAGTGTCTATCTAGATTCTAGAAATTTATATCTTTGTGAAAGGCGTTGCTATTGTTAGTATGCTCATCTGAGCAATATCTATTGTTCCAATATCTATTGGCACCAAGAAATAGATGTGAATCTCAGTGATCGATGTATCTTTTATATGTTTTAAATTTATTTTTCTTAGGATCTAAATGCAAATGGGACGGAGTGGACGGCGTTTGCAGAAGCGTTTACGATTGCGTTTCTGCTATGGGAGATATCAAGCGGAAGAACTATCCTCCAGTAAGTATTTAATACTTAGGGTAAGATTCTCAGACCGCACTTTGACTTTAATTTGTTAAGTAAACATCGCAGACAAATGTAGAATGTGAATACTATTTGCTTAACATTAATATTCATGTTGTATCCCATGTAATGTCAATGGAAAAAGACGTAGAGGAAGACAAGTGAAAAGTTGGGAGGATAATCTGCCAAAAAGTTGGCGCTCTGAACAAGAATAATTTAATTGGAGGGAGATAGAGGAGGCCTATACCGCGAGACAGTCTGACCTGGTAGCTGATAATATCTGGTAATATAGTGTTAACTAGCAGAAATAATAATATAAATAAATGTAATTAGTCTAAAAGAACGTGTTTATGTACAAAGAGTCAGAGGAAATAAAGGCTATTTTTATTTATTTTATTTTATGTCCATGTTCGAATAAATCACTTGTTTTCATTTGCTTATATGAATATGAACATTAAGTATAATTATGCATTGTTAAAGGTTCATAATTCGTATGGGACGCTTACGTTTTTATGTTGTAATTTTTATTTCTGCTTGAGTACAATTTTCATTGTTTTGTTGGTATATTGGCGCGTGCTAGCTAACATATGGCAAGAGATTTAATTTAATGTTTTGTGTTTCGTAGTGTTAATTACTTTGCATACGATATATAGAATCAAGTTTATGTAACTAAACAGACAGGTGTGCTGCTGGGGATTTTGTTGCGCCACTTCTTCCCAGCTAAAGCACTAGGAAGTGGTGAAGGGCGGTCGTTTTTGGGAGACTGTCTTATGTAATTTTGGCGTTCGAAAAGTGCTTATTCTCAGCCTAGTTTGAATAAATGACTTTTGATTTTGATTCTAAAGTATAAAGTCAAAGTGCGATCTGTGAATCTTGCACTTAGCACCTAGATTTAATTCTCAATACTCAATACTTTATTTGCATTCCACAATGTGTACTTAGGTGGTAACTTAAAATTATATGTGATCATTATGGACCCTGTCGGGTACAGCGAGATAGTAGGAGAGGAATCTTTGTAAAACTTAGCTTATCAGTGTTCTGAACGATTATTAAAACCAATATTAAGGTTTTATATGTGAAAAATCTTTCCTGTCGCGTTATGTGGAAGTGATTTCGTGAAAAGGGACGGAGGTGTGTAGGCGGGAAGTGACAGCTTGAGCATGGAATAAGTAGGTACTTTTAAATAGCATGGAATTAGTGTACTCATGGAATTAGTAAGTACTATATAGATTGTAAATAGAGGGGGTCTAATTTCGACCAGTGGGCGACCACTAGTAGGTAATGAATAATTAATCGAACAAATATTTCAGAGTTTGGCTTTTTTAATTCTGTTGTTAATTTCTGTCGCTGCTTAGTTGCTTATTACCAAGGTGAGAAGTCAGATGTTACACATCATTTGCGACTACTGTAAGGCTCGCTCGTTTTTTTTTTACATATAAATAGTCTACTGTGCTAATACTTATTAAGTTAGCATAGCATAACTTTTAGGTTGTCGTTTAAATATTCATTTATAATATAATAGCATTTTCTTATTAAAAGCTGTTTTAGTTGGTATTGGTGCCGATTCCCTTGTTCACAAACTAAACTAAATTTAAGTTCAGTGCATCTTTTTCTCTCTATTTCATTAAGAAAAGGACAGGATTAATTTGACAAGACTAAACTAAATTTTATCTTCTGTCCTCTTCTTAATGAAATACAAAGAAAAAGATGCACTCAACTTAAATTTAGTTTAGTTTGTGAACAAGGGAATCGGTACCAATGTTATTTTCGTGATGGCGACACAACTGCGTTGTTCCTGTTATTGCAGATGTCTGCAGGTGGCGACCGCCGTGCCCGCATTAAGTGGGCCCTTAAGCCACCTGATTGTTTGCCTCAACCAATCAGCCTAGCCTTTTCCCAACTATGTTCGAGTCGGCTTCCAGTATAGCCGGATACCTGAATTTTACATGGAGTAACTGCCTATCTGACCTCCACAGCCCAGTTCATGGGTAACACGATACCCCTTGGTAAGACTAGTTGTCAGACTTGGGCTTCTGACTATCCGTTACGACTGTCAAAGATCTACTAATGACAGCCGGGACCAACGGCTTAAAAGCTCGTACGTATACTGGCACGATATCGTTTTCATAGAAGTTGTGCTGCTAGTGTCGCGTCGCGCCTGTCTGCGGGAGCCTTGACGTACTTGCCGATGCAGGAGCGTTCTCGATATGTACCACCATAAAACAAACTGATTGGACTATTGTTTTCCATTCCATCACGAACAAGTTATCAGCACTAAAAAATATGAATTATCTGTTTCCAGATTTGCAGTTTCGTGGGTGTAAAACCTATAATATGCTGTGCTGATTGCGAACCGGGATACATTGCGTAAGTGCAACTTTATCTCGTACCTAAGCCCCCTTATTTAGAGTCCATAATACCTCAGCGCCACCTCACTCTTCATCTCGCTCGCACACTACTGCTCGCGGTCACGCGACAATTGAGGCATGGCGGCAGGGAGTAGGCTCCAAGGCGCCAAGTTCAGGTAAGTTCTATTTACGGTTGAAAATAATGGTAGTTAATAAAATATATACGGGTTGAAATTGAAAACTTGCGACAAACTGAAATGGGACATTGTATACATCATTATTAACAACTTTTACTAAGGGACCAAAGCTGTAATCCCAAAAAAAAAAAACTGCTTTTCCTACATTTTGATGAGGTATTGCGAACATAAATGTAGGGGACAGCAGTTTTTTTTTTGAGAGTGTAGCTTTGGTCCCTTAGTAAAAGTTGTTCATAATGATGAGTAGGTACAATCTCCCATTTCGATTTGTCGCATGTTTTCAATGTCACCCTGTATAAGTATTATCTGCTTTATATTTAGTTCCGCTTATTAGGGATGCAAAGTTTCATTCATGCATGATCTAATTTAAAGTATTTTTTTAATACGTTTAGTGTTCGGTTTTGTAATTAATTAATTTTGTAATTTTTTTCTGTCGAGTAAATTTTATGGAATCGTGTTTTCGTAAAACATAGTAATTAACATTAATCATCAACTTTACCTTATATTTATTTCAAAATGAATGCTACAGTATTTTCCATATAACGGAGTATCACGCTAAGAAATTTGAGGGACTTATTGGTTACATCCAGTATGTAGGTAGTACAGCTCGATTCAAACTTCATGGCGGCTCGGAACATGAGACGAGTCGCGTCGCAGTAACAAATTAATGTGTGAGCGGGGGTGAGGTGTGCGGTACTGCGCAGCGAGTAGCGCACTTCAGAGCCGCCATCATATTTGAATTGTGCTGTACCTTTAGAATAACCATACCTACCGAAGGTTTAGCATTTCTTTATTTTTCGAGTTTATTTTTTAAGAAAGAGTTTTGGAAATTTACATTTTTAGAACAAAGGCATCTATTTGCAGAAATTTGGATACAGACGTTAATTTGGCGTATTACAAAACAGGAGAGAAATCAAGAGACAGTAAGTTTATGTATTTGTTGTAGTAGGTACCGTACTAACATCATACAATTACCTACATTACATACAAAAGATATCCCAGGAATAGTTTAGTTAGTTCAATTGTTTGTATAAATATTAGTTTTGTAGTCTCGATGAGACTTTAGGGTCTCTTTAGTATCGCGATATGTAAGCCCCTAATCAAGACTGCCTCGTCTGGTTGTAGAAGGTTACGGGTCCATTAATTAAATTCTTTTGTTAAGTTAATAATGTTTATGTTTATTAAATGGAAAACCCTTTAAGACGACCTTCGACCGATCACGTCGGGGTCACCAATTTAGGGGTTTATTTAGTATCGCGATAAGTAAGCCCCTAATCAAGACTAACTAAAGTCGAATTATTAACTCACTGGAGTAGTGATGAGTCCCTCACTCGTGAGGTCCCTAGGTGCTCATGATCGCAAATTGAAAGAGTTACTCGAATTTTTTCATTGAACCACCTCACTCGTTCACGCGTCCTCAACAATATTGACATTGACAATATGAAATCGTGGCGAGGGGTAAGGCGAACGAATTCGTGACTCGCCAGTAATCGCGAGTCGCGAGTGAGTAGAGATTCGTGAGTACTCGTGAGTCGTCGTCGCGCCCGCCCGTCTCGCTTCTTCGTTCGTTCGGCTGAATTCGGCTCGGGCTCACGAGTCGTGAGGTGAATACGCCGTTGACGATTCCTCACCTCAAATGAAAGGTGCCTCGTGAGGGCCTCACGAGGTAAAGTGAGGTCTTCCCTCAACCGCAAATAAAATTGATGAGTTACCCATCACTACACTGGAGTAATACGACATGTGCTAGCTGTCACTTTGTGTATTAAAATGGTCATATTTAATATTTTTAATTAATTCTAAACTTTCACACTTATTTTTATACATTTATTAACACTTAAATAAATCGGTTAAACTAAACGATCACTATTTCAATAAATAGATGGTGTAAAAAGACACATTACAAAGCCGTCAACTACGCATACTGTACATCTAACTAAGTAGCTTTGCGCAAAAATTATTGTTGGGAACGATTTTTATTTTTAGTATACAAAACTTGCTGTTTTTTATTGCGCGCAATGTAACGCGAACCTAGGCAAACGGACTCAGTGCTGTTGTGTGAGTGAAGCCGCGCCCCTTCGCTCTAGTTCAGTTATTTGATATTCATTCCGTTTTTGTAAATTCAAATGCGTAATTTGTTAAGAAAAATCGAATATTCAGGTAATGTTTGTTTGGAAAAAAGTTTTGTAATAACGCTTAGAATTCGTTATCGTAAAAAAGTAAAAAAAAATGCCACTTTGACCTTTAATATCTCCAGAACATACCTGGGAATCCACTGGGGATTCCCAGGTATGTTCTAGTGGAAAAAAAATATCCAAATAAAGGGTAAAATATGTGGCTTTCGGCTTCGGAAAGTGTCTTTTTACACCCGATATAACCATTTTATTACACAAAGTGATTATTCCAGTGCATTATTAATTCGACTTTAGATAACTAAATCCCTGGTTTATTTTAATAGATTTATGTATATTTTTCTTCAGAATGCCTGGAATACTTTCAAAAGCTGAACTACCCCTGTCAAGGACCTCCACAAATTACCGTATCGAAACACAAGCATAGTCAGAAGAACTGCTACGATACTGACTTGTTATTAAACGTCATTTCCGGCGGAAGAAATGCTGGGAGAGACCAGTTTCCTCATATGGTAAGATTCCATCATCATAAACTAAAATTTACAAAAAAAAAAAAACAACATCCTACGTAGGCACTTATGAAACATCAGAAGCTAGGTGCACGGTTCCAATTGGCTAAAGAAACTCCACGGTTACCCTTTTAAAAATAATTGGCTTTTACAAAGTTTTCGAATTACAGTATTAATAGGTATGGGAGGACAGTGTAGGCCTGTCAAGACCACAAAGTACTTAACAAAAAATTAAATGGTCTACAAATCTACAGTCTAATAAGACTACAAAGTTCTCACATTCACAACATATAAAAGAATCTATATAAAATATTAACAAAAAAAAATCTATTTAAACCAAATGACAGCCGGTGCAATGACTGACTGCATGATTGCCATTACAACACCTGTAACAAATCCGAATTAATATCCTGTCCACAAAAGCCACTAATAAATAGTTGAAATAAAAATTATAGGTATAATGAATAGATTATGTCAAGGAAGTATGTAATAAAATGAAAATCGTAATTTGGGTGCATTTAATGGACATTTACATAGTTATGCCGTTAATGAGGTCCCAGGAAAGCCATTTGTGCAGAAGGAATTATTGCCAAACTTCCTTGTCTTCAACGTAGTTTTTAATCTTTTAATAAATGCTTTTTTGATAAGGACACGTTAGATGTGGGCTTTCTTCAAACTTTCCATCGCTAAGTTTTGTGAACGACATTGGCAACTTGTTACCTATAAGCGTACTCTGCTAAATAAGGTCTAACTCCTAAATATTTATCTTCATCCGATAATTATGTACCGGTCTCTTACTGCCCCATTGCAGGGCAAATACCTCTTCCTCTCCTCGTACAGAAAATAAACGGGATTTGATCACCACACTTGCTCACTGCGTGTTGGCGATTTTAGACTATCTAGTCCAGTCTTCCTTTCGATGATACTTTCACAGCTTAGATCTCTTACAACCATCGAAAAACTGGCTTTAGTTTGTTGCCTGCGTGCAAGTTCAAGGCGCGCCTTACCTTTTTTAACAGCAATTTGTTGTGTTTAAACTATTGCTATCATTATTTTGTCAGGCGTAACAATGATTACGTTTGTTGAAAACTAAAAACATGTGATTGTACCTATGTTGCAGGCATTATTGGGTTATGGAAATAATATCACGACAGCTCAGTGGCTGTGTGGGGGCTCTGTCATCAGCGAGAAGTACATCCTCACTGCCGGGCACTGTGTATCAAGTCCTTCTGTGTGAGTACCAACGAGAAGAATGAATTATTGAGTACGTTTCACACCTGACGTAGCAAACGAAAGTGCATACGTGCAGTTAATGGCCTTCAAAATTATAATTAGATTGTCCTTCTAGTTATTACGCTTTATGCAGGACATTTGTTATAGGCGCTATCAAATTGGTGAGGGAATGGGGAGTTTGTTTTAGTTTACTGTGCTACTCTGAACAAACCAGGTAAGGAAATATGGGTATAAAAAAGCTTAGATAAACCAGTTTAATAATAAATAGGTTTTATTGACAAAAACTACAAAATATTGAACAAAAATTCCGAAGAACAAATATTTTACGGAAATTTCAACACACATTCTCAAGTTTAACATTTTTTACAGTTTTGAACTATGCAGTCGTAATTAGTTTTAACACCTATTGATTCTGTATAGTTTCAGCTATACACATGATTTTTATTAAGGTATAGCTGCAGTAGTTTTCTGGATAATACGCTTTATGTTGGAAATGACCGACGCGGAATCCGCGCGTGTGCTCTCGCGCACGCGCGGACGCTGCTGGCGGTACCAGGCGCGTGGTTGGACGCGCAAGTGGGTGAGTTATAGCCAAAAATACTCTACCCAGGATAAAATGGCCTACCCAATTATTTGCTTATTTTTTCAGGGGTCCAGTAAAGTATGTCGCTCTGGGTATCCTCAAACGCTCGGACCCTCCCGAGTTGTGGCAGAAATACAACGTGAAGAGGATTATCGCTCACCCAGATTACCAGCCACCTTCCAAGTACAATGACATCGCGCTGCTTGAGACTGATACCACGTATGTATTTTATAAATATTAGAGGTGCCGATTCCTTTGTTCGAAAACTAAACTAAATTTAAGTTCAGTGCAGCTTTTTCTTTCTATTTCTTTAAGAAAAGGACAGAAGATACATTTTAGTTTACTCCAAATTAATCAGCGCCTGTCACTACTCCATACAAGTTTAGACGTGATTAAAAACTTGCCTACTAAAATTACGTCAATTTACGTCAAGCCCTAATTAATTTTACAGGACTAAACTAAAATTTATCTTCTGTCCTTTTCTTAATGAAATAGAAAGAAAAAGATGCACTGAACTTAAATTTAGTTTTGTTTGTGAACAAGGGAATCGGCACCATTATGAATTTCTGTGGTCGAAACACGAACGTATAACGTAAATAAATGAATTTTGACTAATGGGGCAAAAATTAGAGAAAAAAATAGTTCTCATGCTGTACTGTGTGACATATCAAAGGACTTGGAGATATGAAAGGGCTTGTTATGAGGATAACAAATATATTTTTTTTGTAATTTAAGTTTAGTTTTAAAGCTATTAAAGAAAATAGATAAAAAAATTACCATTCCCCCCTTACCTATCTCCAAAATTGCTGAGCATAAAATTTCGTTTTTTTACTTTACAAACGCGATTGCTGAGCGAGCGGTCATCTGTATCTAAACAAACCCGGGTCGAGTAGGTACATAAAGTGTGATGAGGTACTGAATATTCGCATTGAAAATTCTCAATAGCGGCCGGAGTCCGGAATCAGCATTCAGCTACTTTGGCTGCATACAAGACTTAATGAAAGAGCTTATATTTATTTCCAGAATATCGTTTAACGTTCACGTGCTGCCCGCTTGTCTTCACTTGATCGAGGTGTCAGATTTAGCGGCTGACGCGACGGGTTGGGGTGCACTGGGTCACCGCAGGGAGTTGGCAGAAACGTTGCAAACCGTAAGCAATTAAAGAATTTCTGATAACTTACCTGTAAGACTTGATAAGAGAGGGTAGCGTATCATCTCTCTTGCTAGATCGCCACTCAATTGAAACGATCGATTGCTTGGCTGCGATGACTTTCTGTTAATAGCCTTAGTGGGTACCTTTTTTTTGGGTGGGAAATTATCAAATAACTGCTCCCGTTCTGGGCGGAGCGGGAAAGTGTGTCAGACTCTTACTGACTAAAACCCACCCGTGTTCCTTCCGTTGGCTGTGTTGCCAGAAACCACGGTATCCCTTTCGGACCTCTACACTTGTGCTGACATCTCTTTGAGGCGCACATGGAACACTCTGCGCCGTCGACCCGGGCCAGCTCCTTGTCGGACGGTGAGCTACCCATAGCTCACCGTCCGCAAGCCCGCGCCTACGGTGGCCAGGAATCCGCCCGGGATTCCCGTTGCCCAGGGCGCCTCCTGCGGCGGCTAGGGGCGTGAGGGCGCGAATTTTGCCTCTCTAGTGGGTAACACTGTTCTACTTTGACAGATATACTTATTAGGTACATATAGAGGTACCTACTATTATCAACAACACAAGTCTAGTTTGAGTAGAATTTTTGATCGAATGGCATTTTGAAAAGTTTAACACTTTCACTGTCCATGCATTACATGTAATGCACTGATGAGTTAGCTCCGTACGTCCGTGCATGACATACAATACACTATTAACCACCAAGAATAGTGTTGTTCACGAGAAACTTGAAAAATCAATCAAATAAAAAAAAACAGATAATTCTTTCAACCTGCCAAGTACGTAATCTGGCTCCCTAGGTTGCCATATCTAATAAGTAAAAAAAATAAAGTAAAACTTGGTATGTTATATTTTAATCAAACAAAAATAAAAATGGTTTTAACTTAACACTGTTCTACTTTGACAGATATACATATTAGGTACATAGAGGTACCTACTATTATCAACAACACAAGTCTAGTTTGAGTAGAATTTTTGATCGAATGGCATTTTGAAAAGTTTAAGATATTTTAGAACAAACCTAAAGTCGAATTATTATTTCACTGAAGTAATCGGACATGAGCTAGCTGTCAATTTGTGTAATAACATGGTCATATACGTTTCAATGGTGATCGTTTAGTTTAATCGATTTGAAAAATGGGCTTCTCTTAAGAAAAAAAATTGCCAAATCTGTATAGTTTGTGGTAGCGGAAAAAATATATGTTAATTTTGAACATATTTCCCAAAACTTGGTTGTTACCAAAACACGTTTTGAAAAAAAATCTCGATACAAACTAACGTTAAACTAACCTCTTACTCTGAGTTCTAATCCAAAATATCTGTATTAAATATCAACATACGTTACGTATTTAATTAATAACAAGAACGTCTTATTTGAATGCAGAACTAGGTTATTTTTTATTTTCGATTACTCAACTCAATTTTGAGTAAATAGATAATTGCTTCATATTTTGCAATAAATTACAAGCGTTGTGTCATCACACTTCTCGTTCTTTTCTATGCAATCTGACAGTGACCGCAGTTTAGGTGTTGTCAGCGTCTTAATAATTCGACTTCATGTACCTAAGTATTGCATTCATTACCAAATAAGTTGATGGACGAATATTCACCCATATATATGTTTTACCTTTGATTTTCACATGTACCTACCTAAATAAGCTGCATTTTACAGGTGACTCTGGAACGCTTCGAAGAGTCGGAGTGTCAACGAGCGTATCCTAAACACAGACACCTGCGCCAAGGTTACAACCATACTACCCAGATGTGCTACGGACATCGGGAAGACCCTAAGGATACCTGTGAGGTACTTACATCTATCACTGTTGTGTCAAAGACCTCGCAGTGTGGATGAACTAATTTTAGTGCACTCCTTCACCGTATGAGAATGAAGGACGGCTTTCATCCGTTTGGGAGATATGACACCCTCACTCGTGTACGTTACTCCAGAGGAAAGTGGCTCCTAGAGTTATATGAGTGGAACGTATCTATAATTAGTGCGTAATCTGCTGTAAATGTTCGCCACATAAAAAGATTGTGCGCTTTGTCCTTTTGGAAAAAAACGGCAAAAACGATTCCTGCTGGATTAAGAAAATTCTAAACCAATGATCGGAGGGAGAAATATTGTGCATGGCCAGGCTTATATTTGTGCAAAAATGTGCGCCGAAATTATAATTTGTGCGTCTTCAGGTTTTCGAGATATTGCATTTCCTGAACACTGTCGAAAGCCTTAAACATAAAACAATTATTGACCCACATTCGGGGACATCAAATTGAAATCGGTCCACCAGTTTTGAAGTTGTGATGCCACAAACGAAAACTATAAAGGCTCACGCTCCACTGTGCGGCACCGCGCAGCATGGCATGGCAAAGGATTTACGTCAGCGGAAATTATTTTGATCTATTTCCATACTCTTAGAACTCAACAGTTTGTTGATCGTCACAAGAGAATTTCGAGCACACCGCGGGTATGCAGCAGAATTCGGCATGCTCCGCCACACAAATGCTTTGCCGTGCTATGCAGCCTTGTGAACGTCGACTTTAATGTTCACAAACTAAACTAAATTTAAGTTCAGTGCATCTTTTTCTTTCTATTTCATTAAGAAAAGGACAGAAGATAAATTCTAGTTTAGTCCTGTCAGATTAATCAGCGCTTGACGTAAATTGATGTAATTTTAGTAGGCAAGTCTTTAATCACGTCTAAACTTGTATGGAGTAGTGACAGGCGCTGATTAATTTGACAGGACTAAACTAAAATAAATGTATCTTCTGTCCTCTTCTTAATGAAATAGAAAGAAAAAGATGCACGAAACTTAAATTTAGTTTAGTTTGTAAACAAGGGAATCGGCACCAGTAACAAGACTTCTTCCTTCCCAGGGTGACAGCGGTGGTCCCCTACAATCCACGGGACATCTTTCAGACTGTCTCTTCACGATCCTCGGAGTGACGTCATACGGCAGGTCGTGTGGCTTCGCTGGACGCAGCGGCATGTACACCAGGGTTTACCACTTTGTACCTTGGATTGAAAGCGTCGTGTGGCCTTGAACGAACCCTACTAATGCAATTCTTGCAAAAAGGCTGCTTAGTCATAAGTAAGAATGTAATGCAAGACCAATATGCATGGCCACCATCAGGGATTGAAATTTTTATAACATAACTAATTAGGCTCCGCTACTGAACGTCGAAGTTTGAAATGTCGACGTATGTTAGTTCTAAAGTACAGGATCTCGATGTACGCCAGTTCGAAAGTTCACTGTAGCGAAGTATGCAAGGCCGACGTATCTTTCATATAGCGAAGGATAATGTTAGGTTAGGTTAAGTTAGAACAGTGACCATTAACGCGCGAAGGCGAGCGAGCGAAGCGAGCGTGTCGCGGCAGCGACCGCCGAGCGCCAGATCCCCTCTATTACCTACTCTTAATTCTAATGCTTTATACGTCGGCCTTGCATACTTTGCTCCAGTGAACTTTCGAACTGGCGTACATCGAGATCCTGTACTTTAGAACTAACATACGTCAACATTTCAAACTTCGACATTCAGTAGCGCAGTCAACTAATTAGTCGAAATTAGTCGCCAGATATCAGAATTAGTCGGTTGCTGATTCAAAGTTAAAAAGGGTTTATAGGTGGCCGATCTGGGGAGCGCCTACCCCAGGTTGGCCCATTTGAATCTCAAAAGCTAGGACACCCAAGCGAAGATCTGTTTTCTCCCAAATTTAGTCGGAATCAGACGCCAAATATCAGAATATCTCGGTTACTGGTTCAAAAAGTTAAGCGTTTCTAGGTGGCCGACCGAGAGAATCTGGGGAGATTCTCTCCAAGTCTCTCTTTTACTTGTTTGTACCCATGTATGGAGAAATTGAATTCTTTAATATCTTTTTAATTACACACCGACGAAATCTGTGACTTGCCGAAACATTGCGAGTAATTAGCGACTAAATTTGGGAGAAAACATATTCGTTAGATGCCCTAGTTTTTGAGATATAAATGTGACCAAGCTGGGAAGATTCTCTCCAGGTCGGCCACCTAGAAACGCAAACTTCGGACTGATTCTAATATTTGGAGACTAAATATCGACTAATTTTTTGTGATATACGAGTACAAATTAAAATCCCCGATGGTGGCCATGCCTGTGTCAGTAACATCACTTAATAGTTTGCAATAAGGTTTTAATTTTATATTATTATCCTCGATATTAATCTCGGTAGGTGAGTAATTGACTCACCTACCGAGATTAATATCGAGGATAATAATATAAAATCATGAAAGTAATCAGTTTTTTTTTTGTCTCTTTAATGTAATGATATAGTTCATGTATCTGTTTAACTTTCTTAACACACTTTCATGTTTGTTTCGGGATACCCCGAACAGTTTCGAACTCGAACGGAAAGGAAAATATTTTTTTTTCAGCACACTTCATTGATTTTTTTGCTTGACGATTGAAAATTAAGTTGACCGTCGAAAATGTAGTTTTTCTGTAGGTATAATAACTAACCTACTTAGTTATAAACGTTACTTAAGCTTACACGCGTCTGATTAACCATACATTTTAGACGTTTAAACGTGTCTAAACTCTAAGCAACGTTTCTAAATAAGAGGGATAATGCATATATGCATTTTTTTAAATCTGTTGACCCTAGAGATAGTAAAATAAAACACAAAAATTACAAAGTGTATTTCCTTTATATCTCAAAAAAATTTAACAATAATTTAGTCACTTTTAATTGACAAAAATTAACATTAAAAAGATGGTTATGGCTATTTTGTTAAAACTAAAAAAAATAATAAAATAAAAATTTTACACAATACTGTGGTAATCTCTCAAATTATGTTTACATATAAAAAAATGCTTTAATTAGGTTATATTTATTTATGTTCAATATTTACAAATTAATAAGTTTCTAAAGAAAATTATTATTTTAAAAAATATGTATTTTTTTTTCGGTCGCTACATATTTGATCTATGAGTGCCGAAAAATCGCTTGTTTTGATTTTTCAATCATTTTTAGTAACTAATCAGTTTAAAGATGTAATAATTAAGAATTTATATTATTTGAAATGAATACTAAATTCATATTTTGAAAAAATAATTGATAAGAATCGAACAGAAAGAGAAAGAAGACATCAAACCAATAATTTTCAAAAAACGATTTTCGTAAAAATACGGTCAGCAAAAAAGTATTTCATTTCAAATACAGAAAATTCTTTTCATCCTTTATTAACAACAATACTAATAACATAACTTATACACAATTCATGTCGTGTTCACCCTTACAATGCATTTTTTATATAAAAACTACATTAATTCTCGAAAACAAGCAATGTACACAAAATGACAGAAAAATTCGCTTTAAAATCTAAAAAAGTAATCTTTACACTTACTACTATCGAAAATAACGCAGGTCTTATTAAAATTAATAATAATAATTTAAGAAAACACGTCCTAATCGTTGTTCTGACTTAAAAGATACAAAATAAAAGATAAAAACTACGTCTTTTTATATGATCAGCCCGAAAGACTAGCGCGTTTAAAAGTGTGGTCAAAAATCATGCGGTAGCTGACTGTACTTTGTAAGTTAAAAATATAACTTCTAATTTTTTGAAGTCCGTTAAGTATGGTCGACAAAAAAACATGATAACATGCGTGACGATATTTAACGTCTTCGTAAAACCGAAAATATATTTACGGCCGTGAGTGTAGACCACGACAATGTCTCAAGAAAATTAATTAAAATCAATTTACATTAATTCATACCGCCCTCGGGCATTGTACATTATACTTGTAGCATTAGGAATACCTAGGTTTTAAGTTGTCTGCTACATAAACGAATACAGATCGATAGCCTTTTGCCACGTAAAATGAAAGTAACGTTAAGTATATTGAATTACCCTCAATATTAAACAAAAAAAAAAAAATATTCGGCTACCCGCAAAATTTGAACACGCTTTTAAAACAGATTGAAAATATCTCTTTGGTTTTTACAGAAATACAGAAAATTCAATGTTATGGCAGGCAGAACTTGAAGTATAGAATGTGGGTTCCAGTCTTCTCATGGTCATTGCGTAAAAGCAGACAAATTTGTGGTCATAGTGTAAACGTAAAGTAAAAAAAAATCAATAAAAGTGATTTTTTTTTTATGTAAAATCCGCGGGGTAATTGCGTAACATATTTTATTTTGACATTTGAACAACATTCATTGTTATTTACGTTGTTGAGCAGACAAATTTTTCGAACATATGAAGCAATGGATTATCAATATACTTCAAAATCCTGATCCTGATGCTGGTGTCGCTGGCTGGACAGTGTAATGTTTAAAGGGTAAAATCAGTGGAATAATTAACACAGTACTACAGAATTTCCTTAATAGTCAACGCTATTAATTGAAATTGAAGTACTTTTGTGAAAGACGACTATTCAGTAGTCCCTCAATTTTTTAAGGGAAAACTTCTTTTTTTTTTTTTTAATCACAAATAAAAAAAAAAAAAAGAAGTTTTCCCTTTTTGCTCTTGACCTTAGTCTATGTCAGAGGCGACAGAAACAAACCAAACAATCTTCAGACGAATTGAGCGATTTTTTGGTAGGGGAAAAACTTATGGGATCGCGTCACCGACATGCCCGTGACGACATGCTGTAGTAGCAGTAAGTGAAGTTACATTGACCACGTGAAAAGTTTAATTTGTGTATACTGTGCATTGTTTAAACTGTGTTTTATATAATCATTATTTTATTGAAGTGCAAACTTCTTTAGGCGCGTTGAGCGATAAGTTTTCACTTCTTTCGGCTGACTGCCTGTTTTTTTTTTACCTTTTGCCTTTAATTACGGCAATGAACACAAAGAAGACTAGCTAATATAACTGTGTAAATAGATTTTTAGGTCACAAACCAATCGATTCAAAATAAATTCAGGATTTTTATAGTTTTTAGCAGATCTCTTGCCCAAAAGAGATAAGAAGTCTTCATAAATTAAGTAGGCACGTTGCTTATCCTATGCTATACATGAAAAAATATTATCTTTATTTATTATACATTGTCAGTCGAAAACTAAGCTGACTATTAATATTTGGGTCAGGACCAAATTTTTGACGTAATTGCACAACGGAAATCACAACGGAAATGTATCGCACTGGAAAATAATTATATTGTGCTGCATTTATTTTCCAGTGCGATACATTTCCGTTGTGCAATTACGTCAAAAATTTGGTCCTGACCCATTTATGAAAATGCGGACCTTAATAATGTTCTGTACAAAATTTACATCGTAAACCGGCGGGGTAACTGTGTTACACACTAGCAATTGCGATGCCTTTAATTTTGACATTTCAACAACATTCATTGTTTTATTTACGTTGTCGAGCAGACGATTTTTTCAAACACATGAAGCAATGAATTAGAAAATGTGCTAGGTACGCTGTTGGGGTGCAGGACTTTTGTGAGTTTTTGAAATGATTTTTCAAATCTGTTTATTAAAACGTAAATAAAAAATACAATTTCACCTTTCGCTAATGGCGAAAGGTGAAATTGTATTTTTTATTTACGTTTCGCCTTTGTTAGCTACATTTTATGGAATGCCGTCCTTCTAATAAAGTTTGGACGAAGCAATATTTTATTTTAGTAAAATCTTTTTCCTTAACTTTACTTGTCACGGCGGGAAAATCTTGTACGCTTGATCAGATTCAAGCAGATTTTCAATCATAAAGTTAATATCTCATTTAAAAAAAACGTTGCAG
Source organism: Atethmia centrago (assembly GCA_905333075.3). Lineage (NCBI taxonomy): Eukaryota > Metazoa > Arthropoda > Insecta > Lepidoptera > Noctuidae > Atethmia > Atethmia centrago. The sequence goes on along the minus strand of HG995396.1, from coordinate 12,894,931 downwards.
ATTCACAGAATTTGCAAAATTATTTCAATCGAATAAGAATTCGTAAGTAAACCCATATGAGTAAAAAATTACGTATCAAAATCGTGATCCACAATAACACCTAACATGATATGTTATGAATTATGGAATACATTGCATTCAGCTAACTAAGCAAAATCGCTGACAATATAAATGTTTAAATGTATTGCCACAAAATGACTATCAAATAATGTCCGTGAATAGGAACATTTTAGGCCGAATATTTTAACTAGTTCTCACACGCCTAGCAACGCTAAAATCTAAACCTAAAATTGGTGTTATATTTAAGTATTTTTTTAATAAATTTGGAGGCAATTTTGACTTAGATCTTTTGAACATAAGACTTATCGTAAAGGCAACATTGCCTCTTTTCGTTTGCGACAAAATTTTCGCTAAATGTTTTAAAATCACAACAGTAACTAAGTAGGGAAAGTTTTCTTGAGTTTTAAATAACTTCATATCTTATGGGAGAACTTTACGCTTTATTTTGACAAGATTATTACATTGAAATTATTTTTATTAACAACACGCCTGTATTCTTCCTCGAAGGGCTAGGCACTGGTGTACCTATAGTTCTCCCACATTTCTCCAGGTATGTTTTAAGTCCCATGTAGTAGGGGGCGAGCCTATTGCCATCAACCGGGCACAAATCCAGACTCCGGGACTGAGAAATTCCATATAGAAAAATCCAATAACACTTTTGCCCAACCCGGGAATAGAAACCCAGGACCTCATGCTCAGAAGTAGCGCTGGCGACCATTAAACCAAAGAGGCAGTGGATTAAACATTTCATTTTGAAGTCACTTAAAATTGATTGCTTTTTGGTCAAGGACAGCTAATGAGACACAATTGATTTTCTATTGTTTGACTCCGAACCGGTGTCGCGCGGGGCTTAACAGGTTAACCTATTGAATCCAATGAACTCCAATTTGGAAGTCATCCAAATCCAACAATAGGCTACCGCAGTGTCTCTTTAAAAAATAATGCGTAAATTCGTTTCCAACCACGATTAATAACAATCGATTCCTCCTGAAAATATGTTATCTTTCCGAATAATTACAATTACAAATTGCTTATCAATCTTTGCGAAAGCACCTTACTTTTATTATATTCAATTCCTTTTTTATTTACAACCGATATTTTGGATTTACACAATGGTGTCACAGTTTTTTTTCTATACTCCTACTGATATAAACAAAATGGCTACTGCTATTACAGACATTTCCTTTCACTTTGGAGATCTTGTACCGAGTGAGTCAGGGTCAAGGCCGGCGCAAATCTGACGAAGCGCAGCGCAGCGCATTAGTCACTGCCAAATAAATATTGACCTTGCATCAGTTGAATTAAGGTTGAAAATAAACTTCCATTAGCTCGAGTGCTAACAGGCGCGCGTCTCAGGTTATTTATTCTGAACTTTAGTTTTGGGCACGCAACGTTGATATTTGTTTGGCACTGGTGCCGATTCCCTTGTTCACAAACTAAACTAAATTTAATTTAATTTCAGTGCATCTTTCTTTGTATTTCATTAAGAAAAGGACAGAAGATAAATTTTAGTTTAGTCCTGTCAAATTAATCAGCGCCTGTCACTACTCCATACAAGTTTAGACAAGATTAAAAACTTGCCTACTAAAATTTACGTCAATTTACGTCAAGCGCTGATTAATTTGACAGGACTAAACTAAAATTTATCTTCTGTCCTTTTCTTAATGAAATAGACAGAAAAAGATGCACTGAACTTAAATTTAGTTTGTGAACAAGGGAATCGGCACCACTGTCAACAATGCCTTGCCATGTGTGCGCCGGCCCTAATAACCACAGATCACACTTTCACTTCCCTAAGTTTTCCATACGTTACATCTCGTATAAGCGAATGTGAGCAAGTCTTTTATTTGAATATGAATATTAATACTATACGAATACTATGAGATGCTTACTTAGCTAAGTAATGTCAAAAGCGCGGTCTGTTAATCTTGCTCGTAGTCTTAGATTTTACTCAATTAAAAATAACTATATAAACCATTGTATAAAAACCTTTACAGTAGAAATATTCAGCTTGAGTTCAGAAAAGGTTGTCAGAGACCAACACCCATATTTTTATAAGTCTCATGTGTGTCTTTTGCCATTAACCAAGCAGTATGGCTCCAGTTTCCAGGGTGCTTCTCCACTAGAAGAAACCAGTCTTCCAAACTCATTAAGCTAAGTATATATACGAGCTAAAACTTGAGGAGTCTGCACTCTTTTTCGGGTTAGCACATTCGATTCGGCAGTATTTGTTGGACAAAAAAGCCGAGTTGAAGCAATTACGAGTACTAGGCACACATATTCGAATGAGAGAATATATTCGAATTTGGCTCTGCGCCGAATCGTGCCGACCCGAACAAGTGCATAGTATCCCTTACTCAATAGTGTTCAAAAACTCCTACGCGTATACAAGCCAAAATCACAAATTATCGACACAACGCTTAAAATTTGTTTAGGCGTGTATTTAACGCGGCGACAAACTAACCTAATTTAGGGTTTTAAAAATAATTATTAAAATGGGTAGCAAAAATAATAGATTGGCAGCTAAATAATCAATTGTAAGCTTTGTTTTAATTTAAACTAGCATCGAGTTTTTGTTTTGGTAACTGAGAGTCACCAACAACCGAGGGGATCTGACGCTAGGCAGCCGCTGCCGCTGCCGCGCGTTAATGGTCACTGTTGTAACCGAACCTAACCCAAATGATTTTATACTTAAAATGCTACTTCACTGTAGCGGTCAACCTATTATTTTTGCTACCCACTTTATATTTTTTAGTAGCAAATAGTCGTCCTTTAAGTTGTTAGTCGCCTGGAAAATAATTAGTAAATTCATCATCACGCCTATCTTCCCCCCAAAGGGGCAGGGAAAGTTTCACTTTAGTTTTGTTTAAGTCCCATGTAATAGGCAGCCTATTGAACACATGATCTGACCTGATATGTCTGGACTTTAAGAGACTTGACCCCTGAGTTTCTTTCGCGATTTCTTCAAGGGCAGTCACATAGGACATGGCGACCCCATCTATTTTATTTTTTAAAGTGAAAACATCTGTAGGCGCGTTCAGCGATAAGTGTTCACTTCTGTCGGCAGTCCCCATTTTTTTTAAACTAATACGTGATTCCAATATCTTATTTACAGAATAAACGATTTCATTTCATTAATATTTTGCAAAAAAAGTCACTCAAAGGGCAATGGAGAGGGCTATGCTTGGAGTTTCCCTACGTGATCGAATCAGAAATGAAGAGATACGCAGGAGAACCAAGGTTACCGACGTAGCCCGAAGAATTGCCAAAGTGGCAGTGGACAGGGCACATTGCTCGTAGAACAGATGGCCGATGGGGCCGAAAGTTTCTGGAGTGGCGACCGCGTACCGGAAGGCGTAGCGTTGGAAGGTCTCCTACAAGGTGGACCGATGACCTTGTAAAGGCCGCAGGAATCCGCTGGATGCGGGAAGCACAAAACCGGTCGAAGTGGCGGTGCTTGGGGGAGGCCTATGTCCAACAGTGGACGTCTTTTGGCTGAAATGATGATGATGATGATGAAATTTTGCAAGTCAACTTATTACACAGACTTAAATTAACATTGCATTGATTAATTCCGGCTTAAGGCCAATTCGCATTTAAAATTTAAAAGTTCTATCTAACGTTATTCTAAAAAAGTCATCCAAAATTTTATTTTTTTATTTACATTTTTTTTTCTAATTGTTAACCCGCAAACATCGTATTTTTAAGTTTTAGTGCAAAGTAGGTTGAAATTAATTTGTGCAATTTTAAGCTGGTGATAATTTTGGTGCATTTTTTATCGGAGATCTGATTATCAAGGCCCCCTTGAATATTTCTAGTTAAGTAGATCAATACTAGAATAGTTTAAGATCGTTTCTTTCAATTTTGACTAACCACAATTATCTATCTTTGCTAAGTAGAGACCGCAGAAACGGTAAGTTCTAAGCAACTGCAGATACACCTATGTCCAGTGGACTACGAAAGGCTGACAATTTAAGTAGATTTATCATATTTATTTCTCTTTACGATTCCCAGAACCATAAAAATCTTCTCCATATTTTTACACCATAAGTTAAAACATTGCATTATTATGTACTTCAGTCTTCACACGACAATTGAAAACAACGCCATCTCTTACCAACAAACATAAACTAAACAATTGAACACAGCGCCATCTATCTTCAGAACCGCGAACTATTTCGAAAAGTTTGTCTTTTTCACACACACACAGCTCCTTATACGGAAATCTTTTGTCCTTTTTACGCGTACGTCGCTTTTTTGGTATGTTAAGGAACCGCCGCGGAATTTGACGGATACTATGCGTGTGTGCGAGGTCTAGTCGTAGTGACTAGATGCTAGGCTAGTTCGGGAGGAATGGAGGGTAGAACTGTGCTGTGGCATCGTTGAAGATGGCGGGGGTAGTCGAGTACTTGCCGCTTGTCTTTCTTGTTCTTCTAATTGGACTGTGAATTCTTCTTCGAGAGCCTGTGGATGATGAGAATTAGATCAGTTGGGATTCGGGGTACAACTTCATTTTTAATTTAAAGTATATGTGGGATGGTTGTATACCTGACTTGTCACATAAAAATGGAGTAGATTATCTAAATAAGCCGATATTGAGAACTAGGTATGTACTGTTCTTATATCTCTCTAAGAATTAACAACGCGGTAATTGCGTATCAGTAGCAATAAATAGGTTTCATTTTGACAGTTCAACATTCATTTCGTTATTTACTTTGTTGAGCAGACAAATTTTTCGAACATATGAAGCAATGGATTAGCAAAACACTTCATAATCAGATTGTGATTGATAGCGTGCACAATTAGGGTGCTGGTCCGGTATACAGTCATTGAAGACATCCATTATTCTTTTTATAATATATTTATAATTATAACCTAAAATTCCTGTAGAAAAGGTTTTTTTTTTACACAGTAAAGTCGGCCGCACGTCAGTGGTAACAGAACCAGTATAAGCTGGTCTCATACTCTACGCCAACCCAGCTCAAAGGCTGTAACCAAAAACCTGAAGTTTTAAAAAAAATAAAATTTTAGTTTGTGCACTTGTAATATTTATTACCAAGGCAACATTCCATGCCACATATCAAAATCATGTACATTCAAAAAACGAATCCAGACAATAATCGTGCGAAATTCAGTGCGATTTTAACTCTTTTCTTACGGTTATGGGAAGCCAATTTAGTTTATGTTTAGCTTGACAAATAAATTAATGCCATGCCGTGAAGAAAGAGTTATTACGATTGCTACAGAAGACACGACTCGCTGCCAAGACAGTTTTACCCTAAATGCAAAATATTCAATCGCCAATATCAACAAAATTACTCAATATTTTTGTCATTTTTATTAGAAAAATCTAACACCCGACTTTTAAAGGCCAAATCTTGTATTTAAAAACGTTCAAATGCAAGACGCGAGTTCATCTCAGCAAAGTCAAAAACTAGTCAAAAATATAAGTAAAATAGAGGTTTTTTTAGACTGACGAGCATTCTTAATAATAAAATAATTACTCAGAGGAGTTAACATTAAATGATGTGATTGAACTATTACCAGTTTCATAAATTGGTAATAGTACAATCCCAAAACGGAAATAAAACGCTTCCGAGTCAGGAATCAGTTTTCTTTCGACGAATTCAAGGCGTTACCCAAGGCGTTACTAGGACCCTTTATACTTAGATCAGAAAAAGCCAAGCGTGCCGTGTTTCCTTCAGCCATCGTTTGTATAAAAGTGCTATAAAATAAACCACATACCATGCATCCAGCGTCGTCCAGTCCGTGTTAGCAGTACCTCACCACCGCCGTTAAAATATTCTGTGTTTTGTATGCTGAGTTTACTAAAACCTTTTTATTTGTCAAGAGAGAGACTGATGAAAACTGAGACAGGATTTGGTATTATGGTTTAGCTAGAAACCGACCTTAACATAAACTGGAGAACTGACAATTCAGATGATAAGACTAGGAAGAATACAGAGGTATTCTTTGATAGAAAAGCTACATTTAAATATCATCATTAAATCGACGATTTATTTTTGTTTTTTTTTAAATTGGCAAATCAACTACGACACGTCAATCGATCAATGTTTTTTTTATTAAATTACATCATTCGAGTTCATCGGCTCTGTTCTGTTAAATACTCACCGTCAAAACTTTAGTAAAGTTAGCTGTCATTACACCAGCATACCTTTTCTGTAATAATCTCACCGTAACAACTTAAGTGAAGTCAGCTGTCAACAGTGTCAAGCCATAATTGGCTTGACACTGTTGACAGCTGACTTCACTTGACCCTAATGGGTCTAAGCTCATTTCACCTAAGTTTTAAAGGTGAGATCTGTACAGATTAGACCGGCTGATGTTCGGGAGGGGTCAGCTCACTTCACCTAAGTAGTCACGATGCGATTTTTAGATCTGCTGGAGATTATATGGGAACACCTACTTCACAAGACTTCTCATGACTACAAGAAAAAGGTTTCAGCAAATAATTAGCAACAATATAATACACAAAGTTCGAAGCACATGCTCATGCGTTGCGACTTTTAGTCGCGCGACTGATATATTTGTGTGTTAAACTGTATGTACATCTGTAGTTAGGTGTGGACTCATCTTATGTGAATGGTAATTTTGGAAGCTTGGGTAAGCCTAGGTAGATAAGGCTAAATTCAACATTGGAAGCGTAAAACGTAGGCTTATTTGGGTCACTTAACTTGTTAAAGGTTTGGCAACCTTACCTAGTTTAAGCCTTGAGTTGAATCTAGTTTTACCCGAGTTGGCAAACTTTACCCCAGGTAAACCTAACTTAAAGCAAGTTTTACCCTAGTTATCCAGAATTACCCTAGTTAACAAGCATTACCCAATGTCAATCAATATTTACCCAAGCTTCTAATCACTTGTATAACACCATTATACCTTCTGTAATCATTTAAAGCAAGCTTTTATATTTATTAGCGTTGTAGCTTTATTATTACTTACTGCAATTTGACAGATTTTTACCCAAAGCCCTTATATAAGTTTTTATTGAAGAGTGATTCCTATTTATCATTCCTTTGAAATAATTGAAACGTTATTTTTAACGGAAATTAATAATTTCAAAATCATTCAAGCTCGAATAATAATGTAAGTAATCAAACAAAAAGGTACAAAATTACCCCACACCATTTTAGAAAAAAAAAACATTAGAACTATGAAACATAACATCTTTATTTACATTATAATTTGCGTAATATAAATGATTTATTTAAATAATTAAAAGACATTTTACAATTACGCGTACAGAATTCGCGTCAAATTGACGTTTACGCTAGATTGTACATAAAAGGGATAAGCTTTACAGAAATGATAATTTGTTCAAAAAAACTTTTACATTAGGTACCGTACCGCATATCGTTGATGAGCACAATTATTTTACAAAACATAATTTTAAATAAAGGCATAACTATTTTATAATATAAGTTTACAAAGCAGTCACATAATAGTCGAAATTATTTTACACATGCACAAATTAAAATGACAACCTATTGACCGCCACCGTCAAAAAAGCAAAAACGTGCCTTCGGCGCCAAGCTACGAATTATTCTTTAGAATCTCATGTAGTTGTGACTGTGGCGTGCTGCGCACATTTTGGTCTGTCATCTATACATGACTGGTGGCGGTCAAAAGGTTAATTACGTTATACCTAGGTAAAATCGGGTTTCCTATTTGAGCATGCAGAAAGTATACTAAGGTTTTCTGATATTTTTACCTAGTTTTACCGCGTAGTAAAAGCTATTCAAGCTAGGATATAGCGAGCTCAAGGCGAGGGTTGTTTTAAGTTAACAGACATGAGACAGCAGTGCCGCTGGAGGGTTTGTTACACCACTTCTTCTACCCAGTCAAAGAACTAAGAAGTGGTGAAGGGTGGGCGTTTTGGGGGACTGTCTTATGTAATTTTGACGTTTAAAAAGTGCTGATTCTCAGCCTAGGTTAAATATATGACTTTTGATTTTGCAAGACGCGGTTGTAATTAACACATTTTATTAAACAAGTCACAAACTTAACACGAGCTCGAAATACTATAGCAATCGTAAAAAAATAAATCTTATACTACTGTCAATAGCCCGTCAGAAGCTGTAATTATTAAAAATGAAAAAAATTGCCATTATAGCTCATTTTACCATTATACCCAGTCAATAAACATGACGGGTCAAATTAAACTTTGTAGCAAATTATCATTTCCGTTAAGCGTTTTAGATTAACACCTCAGAATTATACAAAAATTAATCTGAAATATGACTTCAAATCTCCAGAACTTTCATGATTGGTTGTAATTACTTTTGTCAACCAATCACAACAGCTACCACGACATTTGACGACATATTGCCAATGATATTCTAAGTAAAACAAGTTAGATTGGTTATACGCGCTCCACAAGTGGCACGTCAAAACTTGGCTAACTAAACTCCGACCGATGAGAGAATGCGTTCCGGTCTCCTGTCTGCTGATTACAAAAGACAACGTGTTTGACGAATTTAAACTTTATTAGTTCCTAATCGTGTCCAACTGGCAGGAGTCAGGAACGCATTCTCTCGGTGGCCAGAATATAGTCATTTTTTCTTTTTCTTGTCTCTTTGTCGCTCCCGATAATTACGACATGCCGTCCTACTTCCACGTGTCATCTAATAGTGCGACATTGTGCCGTTTTTGATGGTCGAATATTGGGTAACCTATCTAACTATTTTTATTTATAACATCTTTGCTTATTTCAGAGACTGATGTGCAGGGTAGCAATATCATATTAGTTTGTTTGTTAAACATTTGGTATTGAGGCTAAGTTAAAAAGTTTATTTTTTACGACTGTTTCATCACCTTTCAATGTTTAGTAGAATACCAGTTTTCCCTCTAAATACTTTGAAGTCTATTTACTATTATTTATAGTTTTTGGTAAACTTGTTTGACCCATACAATAATTACGCAGGAAAAAACAAACATTGGTGTGGTTTAATGAAACCACGATGCAAGTGAAACTTTATTTCGTCGTTTATTTTTGGTTTTTCCCTCGTTGACCGTTTTTTTTTTTACTCACTAGCTGTATCGTTATCTATCACGATCAAGTGAACAACATTTACATCAATACACTGATCAAAACACACAAATACCGCGGAGCACTTCCACGAATGAGTTACAATATAAATGCTACAAAGGATAGCTGATGCGAGCCATGGGCGCCGCCATATTGGCCTTGGCTGCTCTACCGAGCGCCTTTCACTTTACCCCTACTCCGCGGCCGACTGTAATGCGACATGCGATAGATAGACGAAAAACTTTAGAGACGACGGAATAAAAATTTCACTTTAAAATTTATTTTTTTTTCTTTCTAAAACCCAGAGCTGTAGTACTAACAATATCCTCAAAGTACAAATAATAATATCGTTTTTTAGTAACATTCCTATTTTCCAATTATACCTACGAGCGGTTCCGCACTGCATCCGATCCGAATCCGAATTCGAGATCAGAATTCCATCCAATTCGGACGGATGAAATTCGGATCTAGTGCGCAACCCTCAAAACAAATGGAGCTACGGCCACTTCGGACCGTCATTCCTAGAATTCGAATCGGATGCAGTGCGCAAACGCTATAAGTGATGAAACAGCCAATTACTTAAATCAGTTTTATAATAACAATAGAATCTAATAATAATAAAATATCTTCAAAAGAACAAAAAAATATTTAAAATTAATTTACAATAAACATTATAAAATGAAGTATTTTGTACAACGAAAGAATTGTTAGATAATTATTTATGAATCTCTTATAACTCTCTATTTAATCATTTTATATATATATAACGCATTTGGGAATGTTTAAGTTTCGTTTACATGATTGTGTAAAAAGGCTGGCGTTGATAGTCACGCCTGACTAACAACTTAAAGTGTCCGTATATTCAAATAACAACTTTCATTCTTTGACAGATGTAGAAAATACCTATAACACGGCAAAATTCCGTAGGGAGTCTCAAACGCGACTTGATTGATCAAAAATAAAACTGAAATGTCTATTTGGAATGTCAAAATAACAGCTTTTTACTAAACGCTTATAAAAGTTTAAACGGACGAATAACAAAAAGGATTTTTTTTTAATGTTTGTCTGTCTGTTTGTTCCGGCTAATCTCCGAAACGTCTCAAATAGCTAATGTTATATGGAGTAACTTAGGTTATTTTAGAAAAAGCTACGCGGGCAGCAGTTAGTACTCATACTAAAGAACGCGGCGATCAAATACTCGCGCAACGATCCCTTCCGTTATACGCGGCCTATAAACGCGCAATAATAGATACACTACTAGAAAGCGCGGTAGTACAGTTAGAAACTTTGCCTCGTACTCATAGGCGCGACGTTCGTGCTAATTTGGAAAAACAAATATTATTACCGAAGCGCATACTTGTTCTGGTCTACCTGTAAATGTGTGGGTAAAGGATAAATACATTCATTACAAGTACCAACCTTTAAACGCATTATTCGTCATTGCTTCATCTATAAAAATAAACGTAAATTGAACGATTTACGCGCGTAAGTAAATAACCCGATAGGTTAACGTAAATTATCAGGTAATATTACTCGTCGCGTAATACGTTACGCGACGCGTAATTATCATTAAAAATTAATAAAATAATAATCAAAATTAACTTCGTTAGTGGCGACGCACTTCGTATAATTATTTTTTAAATTATATTTGCTGATCCCGTAATGGGTAGCATACTAATAATTATACAGGGTGTATTTTTAAAACTTCAAAAGTATGATAAGTATTTGTTAGATTTTTTTAAACAAAGGTGGTCTTGTGTGTTTCTAATGACGTTGATAGTCAACCTACTCTGTTATGTAACAGCAGTTTTTTAAATCTTTTTCTTTTAATGTAAAAAAAAAGCTTAAACCCAAGTAGTAATTATTGAGTTCCCACACGATAGGACAGCAAAAATCAAATCAGGGACCCAACTATTGTGGATGTAACGTCCAACATATTGATTCAGTTCATATAAAACGTAGCCTACATCACCCGGACCATAATAACGAATCGATTGACACCTCATTCATCAAAATCGGATGAGTAGTTACGCTACGGTGGAACATACTTAAATACAAACATACATAGGTACGCAGACTGCTAAAAACATAACCCTTCTTCGCCGTAGTCGGACAAAAAAAGTTCTTTTGGCAGACATTATTCAGTTTCCAAAATACACCCTGCAAAAATGTAACAATTAAAAATATCAAATTCAACTTTTTAAATATATTTTACCTAACCTACGACTTTGGATTGAGGCACATCGAATCTACTCGCTTAGTATTGCCGTTATTTTCGCCGACATATCGACTTTAGTTATGCCGAACACCGACAATGTTAAGAAACCTTTACGCCGACATTTATGGAAATTTTGTCCCTATTACGAATAATTTATTGCTACATTACTAAGCTACATAATGTTAATTTATTATTATTTTTTTAGCCGACTATACAGCGTGTGTCTGAAATGTGTGGTCATATTTAAGGGTGTGGTACAGAGTTACAGACCATCAAAGTAAACCACTTTCTCCACGGGACAAACATCGTAATCGCGAAAAAATTCTCAGCTGTCCCATTCAAAACTTCAATGCTTAGAAAATCTGTCGACGGAGCGGCATCGTCGCTTCGACTCAAATGTCACATTTCTGATAAACGCTGTAGAGCTACCCCATAACATGCAAAAGCGAAACATTTAACATTTTAGAACGATTCTAGGACTTTTACTAGTTTTTTTTTTATTGAAGTTCTATATTTTTCTATATTTATGTTGCGGCAAACAAGTTCGTTTTATTTTTTGGAAATACGAGAGCAAGAGAGAATTGGCGAAAGATTATAACTATAGATGGCAGTTTTCGACTCAAACACAGTTTAGACAAACTTTGCTAATTTCTTATTTATGTATATTAATTATTTTAAATGACAATTATGTATAGCAAAAAATGCACCTAAAAATGGAAGGACCGGCCATTTTTTATAAAATGGACTCTAATACAAAAGTTTTAAAGTGTATATCGCGACGAATTTTATAATAAATCCTAATCTATCAATAAATATTAAGGAAGCGAAGCTATTTGGCTAATTGTTGGAAGTTGGCTGTAGGTATACTAATTGAGGTAGAGGCACCAATTGTTAGCATCGTGTTTTATAATAATGTAGGAAGACTGGAAGACTTGTTGGTTCCTTTCTAAACTCTTGCCTCATTTCTGAGTGTTTTATTTGCATAAGCATAATCAACATATATAATGTTCCCACTGCTGGGACTCAGGCCTCCTCTCTTTTAGAGGGAGTAGGCCGTAAACTACCACGCGAGCCCTGCAGGTTGGTGGATGTCACATTCATTTCGTTCTAGGACATGCCAGTTTCCTCACGATGTTTTCCTTCACCGTTTTGAGAGCTGGTGGTGATGAAATAATTTACACTTTCGTTTTTAATTTATAATTTTCAATTTTACACAGGCCAGCTCGTAATTCGCGGCCGTGTCCAATGGGCCACCATTATTCTGATTTTTTTGAATAGTTATGATTTATTATCAAAGTATGAACCCAATACTTTTACCAATTGAAGCTTAACCTTTTATTAGAAAAGCTACACTTTGAACATTTTAAGTAAAGATTATTAGTCTAGCAACTGGTCTCTCTACCTCAAATCTAATGGCAAGTTTGTGACAGTAAATGATTATTATAAGGAACGTTTTGTGATTTATATTATTTAGGAGGACTTTTCTCCAATATAGGCAGTATTTTAAAAGCGAATGTGCGCATTTATAATATCTAAAGTGACGATATTATAATGGACGTCCACAGCATCACGATAACACAGGAAAGTAAAATGTATGGAAATATATGAAGACACTTTGAAATTTCCGTCCACGATAACGTTATAACGCATGTATTTCCATACATTTTATGGGCGTGGACGTCCACTACAATATCGTGACGTTAGAAATTACAAAATCACATATTATGACTTTAATTTGTGTATATTGGAAGATAACGTGGGACTAATAGATTTTAGAAAGCAAACACGAGACGCGCATGTCTAAAGCATCGTCCTAGTATCGTTTTCTCGATCATTAAATAATGGCTTTCTTCACCGCAGAAAGAGTCATTAGGAAGCTTTAATGTCAAACTGTCCTACCTACTCAGTTTCAATTTAATCTCTAAGCTGTTCATCTTTTTAGCGTGTCGATGGAAATTTAAATGGGCTCGACTACGTGTTGGGCGCCATCACTAGCGTCCATCAGTTCCTGCAACGTGCAGACGACACGCAGGACACGATATTAAGTGTCCCATTCGTTTGTGGAACAGCACCACATTAACTCTCTAAGGCGGAGTCGTTTACGAATCCCCACCAGGTTTTCCTTGCTACGGCCAACCTGGGTTCGGAGTGTAAGCTAAGCTATACAAAATGTATTTGTAATAACAAACATGTTTATTTTTTCAACACAGTCGCTTACTTTTAACGTCAATTTCGCACAAAAAGAGTACGTATGTCTTAAGATTTTACACGATTGTACAAAGTATTAGTAAGACAGGAGAAATAAATATTTTTAGAAAAAGCGAGTTAGTAGATTTAAGCATTTACATAACGTTAAATATAAAGAAACAGTGTCAAAGTGTTTTTACATCATGTACGTAGATAAAATAAAAACATAACATAACAAGCCTGTAATGCCCGAAGGCTTAGGCAGATGTGTACCTATAGTACATCCACACTTCGCAACGTATGTTTATGTCTCGTGTCATTAAAAAAAATGGTTTGCAGAGCCATGTCAATCCTTAAACTATAACTTATCTCGTTGACTAAGTAAAGCGGTTTCTTCAACTACAATGTATTAGTCTAAATAGACAACCTCTGTATTATTTAAGAATTAACATCACCCTGTATATCATAGAATAAAATCATGCTTATTCTTAAAATTTACTGCTCAGAATTAGATATCCATTATTTAACATTTATTTACACACAATGCAAAAACACTTTAAAACTCAAAATAATACTATACAATTTTAAAAACATGCTTTTTGTACAATTTTGGATGCGGGAGTGAGTGGTCAACATTTTTTTAAACATAAAACACATGCAAACATGCGCATGTGCATCATGTCGCATCGTGTTGCTCCATGATGTGCATGTGCGCATTTGTTTCTTTTGTGTATGCACTTGTTTGGTGTGACAACTTTTTTTAAGTGTTATATTTTCAGTTTTTTTACTGGCAGAAACACGGAAGAAGTCAAAGGCTCAATTTTTTACCAATAACCGGCCGTAGTGTCTTTGAAGGTATAACGGGGCAGTGTGCCCTGCTATCAATCTTGATGACTGGCTAATCTTTCCACCACGACATGCGCCATTCTCGTAGAAAAAAAGACGTCATTGGGCCGATTTTTTCAATCGTCAGATAAGTTTAGCCGTTTATCAGCGTTCGTAATACGCTTATATGAAGGACAAACTACAAATATTTAAAAAGTTGAAAGGATTTGCCAGCGAATGTGGCAAGACTGAATACATGTGCACTTAGATTGAGATCTCCAAAGCGAACTTAACTGAAGCTAAGTACAGTAAGCGTTTCATAGAGATATGAATATCATTTGTATGACATTAATGTGCAGATTCTTATAAGCGACTGTGATCAAGCGTTTCATACGAATAAGATTCACATTCGTATGACTCGCCTACTGATCTTATCTCGAGTAAAATCTAAGTCACTGTATACATCTCAGGCTTTAGGTCATTGTGATAAGGCGATGTAATAACTGATCTTGGTATTTGATTAAATGTTAAGGCAAAACATGCCCAAAAACATTCAGACAGTTAAGAAGCTAATTTCAACAATTTTAAGGCTTTAAAAACTATCGCGCACACTCTAATTGTTGCTTGACCTCGACTAGATACATTTTTCGAACACAGTCGGTTCAATTTAATCAGAAAGTTGAAGTTAAGTTGCCCGTTCCAAAGCAACGGGCAATAACTCCTTGGTGTCTCTCGTATCAAGCAAGACTGAAAAACAACCTACTGAAACTCTCGCTCCCACATCCAAAAACCGACTAAACATTAGAATCTGGAGGTCCTTCCGTCTTATCACTCAAAATCGACTTCCGAATATTCAAAGTCGACAACTGACTCACAGGAACTTCCGTATTCGAATAGCTATTCGATCCTCTTACGGGTCCCCAGCGACTAAAATGAGTTTCTAGATCGTCATTCGAGTCTATGGTGTATGTGCTGTCACTACGCTCACTCCTCATGGTATTATACGTCGTTTCTAGCGACGGTAAGTCTATCATAACAGCTTCTAAAGCTCGATCTTGTTTTAAACTTTGTTGCGAGATGCTACGTTTCATTGTTGAACTGGTTTCTGTTTTTAGCAGATGTTCAGACATGGACTGTCTATTTAATTTCTTGTCTATGGGACGCTCAATTTCTTCTTTTATCTGTATGTCGTCCCCGTACGCCATTATAGGTTCTCTTCGCCAGACATCGCCGTTGTTGAAGACTGAGAATCCAGATATTTTATCAGAAACTAATTTCAAGTTGGATGTTGAAGCATAGCGTTGCCCTTTAGTCAATTTTCCCCGTTTTGTCGTGTTATTAGCGCTGGCAGCAGCAGATTTTGTCGCTCGACTCGGGCTAATACTTTTTCTCCTGTCCATACTAGGAGTATTCGCAGCTGAGATGAAGTTTAAACTAGTCCTGGATCTAGATAAGGACCCAATGAAGGAAGTGCGTTGCTGGTAAGCGCTGAGGACATGTTGTAGAACGTTTTTGGGCCATGGCACGTTTAGGTACACTCCTCGATCGGGGATCGGTATGCCGAACTTTTTCTCATGATCATCCAGTTGCTTCTCGAAGGATTTTACGATGGTCTGTTTAGAATTAGGGTGTTATTTAGTTTTTGGATACGAAGTTTTAAAACCTAAGACGGCACTGGACGAGAACAACGTGTAGTTTTTTTTTTTTCTCGAATTCTGAAACATGTATCGTTATTGGCTAAGTTGCAAGTCCCCAATCTTTGTCAGAATTTTGAATGGTTTGAGAACCACGAGTATGACTCAAATGACGCTGGGTTCCCAGTTTTTCGTTATACTGCCAATGAGTTATGACCAGTGATCGCAGTAGGTAGATTGATTTGTGGTCAATGAACTGGCAAGTATATATTATTAAGGATATGCCTCCGGGATTCCGGGATTTTGAAATGATATTTTTTTTAAGGAAGTATAAAAGATATTTTTATTTATTTATTCAAGAATAGCCACAATTACAAGCAGCAGATAGTAAAGTCATATTATGTAAGTTTCGAATGGACGCACAACAGTAAGATTAAAAAAACAATTTTAAATGTTTATCTATCGCATTTTATAAATTTCTAATGTAATAGTTTAAAAATCCTTACTTTCACAATACAATCCCGTAGGTACCAAAATGAAATCCCGGAAAAAAGGCTTCTATGTTATAATTTTCTATGACTACTCATGATGCGTGTGTGTAAAATCAATTTACCTACTCCGATCACTGGTTACGACAGTTATCAACATTAATAACCCAATTTTGTGCTAAGAGTCGCTTGCGCAGAATGGCAAACTTGCTCGTTTGCCATTCTGCGCTTTAACCGTTTGTATTTTTTTTTGTTTAGTCTACGGATGTCCACACATGCAAGCACTCTGCTAAAGACTGGAGAAGTTGGCTTTAACTTTTCGGCATCTCAAAATCTTTGGATCATAACATACATAACACGTTTCAGAACTCATGAAAACCTTTTCCTAACTGTAAAACCGTCTCCATAACCCGCCACCACACATTAGTTCTGAACCAAGCTATACAAACATGCTTACATTTATGATAAAAGGAATGATTTACTAAACAAAACTATTATACAAAACAGTTATTAAGAAACCATGTAAAAAATATAAATATATTAAAATGCAGTGTTGTAATCGGAAGCCGAAAATGGTTGATTTCATTACTTATAATGCTTTTAAATTGACAACAGGAAATATTTTTTTGGGTTCCGTACTCAAAGGGTAAAACGGGACCCTATTACTAAGACTCCGCTGTCTGTCTGTCTGTCTGTCCATCTGTCACCAGGCTGTATCTCATGAACCGTGATAGTTAGACAGTTGAAATGTTCACAGATGCTGTATTTCAGTTGCCGCTATAACAACAAATACTAAAAAACAGAATAAAATAAATATTTATGGGGGCTCCCATACATCAAACATGATTTTTTTGACGGAACCCTTCGTGTGCGAGTCCGACTCGCGCATGGCCGGTTTTTTTTTTTAAATAATTGTTACGATTATTTCACAAAAATCTTTGAGAAACGATTTGAGCATAATTTTTAGGATTCCATGCACAACTTAAACTGTTTAGTTAGTAAATAAATTCCTTTTCCATATAAACCACGAACACCTGCGTACAATCCACCCAATCATATGCAAGCTATGTACAACACATGCATTATAAGAAGTTAAAGATTTCTAAATAATATCTGTGCTGTCTGTATTAAAATATCCTGTCCTGTTATGTTTCAAAATTTGTTGAAAACTGGTAACTGGAACCTAAATGGTATATTAAGGTTCCAGTTACCAGTTTTCAACAAATTTTGTGTGTGATATTTTGAGTCTTTTCCAGAACTTAAAAAGTTAATTTTCGTTAGTTTTTCAGAGAATATCATTATTATTAGATGGCAGCTCAATAAGCAATATACTTAACAATATAACTATTATTTTAAAAAATATTTCAATACAGTCAGTACCACATAACATTCATGCATACATCACGCTACAAATTAAAGAGAAAAACACACGATATAAAAAAAAAACTTCTGTAATTTCAATGCTGCTATAATTAGACCACTATTTTGTAGTTTTGTGACCATACTAATTTAGGGCCATTTAACCTTTAAAACCTATAGGGAAAACATGGATATAGTGCGTGGACAGAAACGGTGAAAGGTAAACGCAAGAGTGAACAGTGTGGGTACAGATATGCATCGAAATGAGATTGTAACTGCTTTCAGACTATTTTCGGGACATATTCCGTTGAACAGCTTCGCCTTTTTAATGAGAAAGAGTGATTCGCCCAAATGTTCGGAGTGTAATTAATAAGGTAGAAGATACCACTGATATTTTAGCGGAATGTGTCCGGAACGAGGCTGAGAGGACCAACTATTTCATAGAAAACGGTTTTAATTCTATTAATGTTGGCATGTATAATATTATCTTGGCTGCTCCCTTGTCGAGGACAGCCATAAAATTATACAAAATTGTACATCTAGGTATTAAGCGTAGGCCCCCGCAACACAGGCAACGGAAGGAATACGGGTGGGTTTTAGTCAGTAAGAGTCTGACACACCCTCCCGCTCCGCCCAGAGCGGGAGAAGTTATTTGATGATTTCCCACCCAAAAAAAAAAAATGATAGACACGGAATGCCCCTATGAGGGTGACGAGGGTGACGAGGGTGACGTGGTCATACTGATCAAACCCTCTATAAACTAATAAAGATATAAAAAAAAAAAGAGTGAACAGTCATTTCATAGGCTAGCTCGTTCCATCAGGCGAGAATCGAGATCAGTTAGTCCATATCCCAATAAAAAAAAGGTAGATATTACTGAAACTAAATGACTCATTTCATCACCTGCCTAGCTTATTCCCAACTATGTTGGGGTCAGGTTCCAGCCTAACCGGATCTGCCGGGGTCGCGGGAAGGTACTAATGGGTCACCGAGGCCCCGCAACACAGGCAATAGGAAGGAATACGGGTGGGTTTTAGTCAGTAAGAGTTTGACACACCCTCCCGCTCCGCCCAGAGCGGGAGAAGTTATTTGATGATTTCCCACCCTCAAAAAAAAAAAAGCCTAACCGGATGCAGATGAATACCAGCATTTTACATGGAGCGACTGCCTATCTGACCTCCACACCCTAGTAACTGGGTGATACGATACTCCTTGGTAAGACTGACTATCAGACTTTCGGGCTTTTGACGACCCGTAACGACTGTCAAAGATTCACCAATGACAGCCGGGCGTAACGTGCTTTCCGAGGCACGGAGGGGTCTTGGTATGTAAATATGGTCACCTATCCACGGACAAACCGCGGCAAGTATAGCTTAACCAGATCGATCAACCCGTGCAGCTGTTACTTAGCCACAAGCCCCTACAGAAACTAAATGGCTATGTGTGATTAAAATATTGAGAATTGCGTATATCTCGCGCATTCATCTACGAAGAAGCGAAGGAAATAACCAATTTAAATTCCGCCACACATTCTCTGTCCACGCACATATAACGATAAACACTGGACGAAAACACTTGGACATAACATGGTCAGTCATAGAAAAAGAATTAATACTTCATTTAGCAGCAAAAATTCCAGTCGGAACTGTTCAGCACAACGCTACTGACCTATGAGTCTGCAGCGTCGAGGCTTGATATTACACCCCGTATAGCTTAGACAGCCTTTCAACGTGGATCCACATTAAAGAATTGGCGAAAATTCACAAACATGGTTATCGGTGTCCAACGATATTATGTAAACAGCTGATCAAAGTCAACGTTTTCGTGACGCGCGTGGTTAAGAGTCTACAAGACCTCAAATTGCTTACCATGGTCCACCGTTATATCGAAAATACTGCAGCATCTATTTTGTAATAAATATATGGTAAAGTAAAGGATTAATATGAAGTACTATAGTTGACGAAAACATGATTCCATTATATTTCATCAACAGAAAAAAATTACAAAAGTTAGCTCCAAACAGAACAATAAACTGCTAGTATTAAAAAAAATACTTCAAATTAGATCATGAAACTTTGCATAATAACTGATCTAAATATAAAGCAGCAGATACTGTTTCTTATTGTTTTTTAAATGACCATTATTTTCACCAAAAAAATAAATTACCTAAACTATCGGCGCCTTGGAGCCTTCTCCCTGCGGTCTCGCTAGCTAGCGAGTAGTAGTGTGCGAACGAGATGCGAGATAAAGAGTGAACTGGCGCTATACCATAGACTCTTAAGCGCAGGTCACACTAGTAACAAAGCTATGTTCGTTTAGCTACCGCGTCTTTTCATACTTCATTTCACACCGCTAACTATGAACCGTAGTGTCAAAAGACGCTGTAGCAAAATTATCAAAGCTAAACAAACTTAGCTTCGTTGCCAGTGTGGGCTGCGCTTTAAAATATTTATTTTTATATTTTTATTTTAATGCAATTTAACGTCTGTGAAGTTTTACCAATTAATCAAAAGAAGACCTGTGTACGAAGTATTATTCCTCTTTCTATGGTCGACCCGTCAACTATGCACGACCCTCCCAACGTCGTCCCCCTCCATACAAACTACACAATTACTCACCAGCTTCCTGTCCCCGAGGGTGGCGCGCCACTCCTTCAACTCCTGGGAGTACCTCTCCTCCACGGCCTTCATCTTGTTGCCCTCGTGGTTCATCAGCGCTTTCCGCTTCTCATTCTGGTACTGCTCCAACTCGCGGAGTAGGGCCTGGTAGATTTTTTTTAATGGTTAGTTGGTAAATTTTGAAAGAGAATCGTATGATTTCGTGAAATGGGACGGAATTACACATTTTCGTCAGGAAGTAACAGCTTGAGCTTGTTTTCATGTTTATGGCAAATATATATATATGTATAATATATGTTATGTATATGCTTTATGTATTATATGTATTTATTGAATATGTAACTGGTACAACAGTGACTACCTGCAGTATTGTCTCCCCCCCCCCCCCCCCCCTTTAATCCATCCAAAGGTTGTCTGTAAAAGATCGCTTTTAGCGATAAGACCGCCCATTGTGTCACCCCTTGTAAAATTTCAACATTTGTATCTGTAATTTTTATGGTGTACATAATAAAGAGTATTCTATTCTATTTTTGAGCAAGGCATAAGTAAGTACTTATGCATGCAAGCATGGAATTAGTAAGTACTATATAGATATAAGTACAGGGGGTCATTTCGACCAGTGGGCGACCACTAGTAATGAATAATACCAAGGTGAGATGTCAGATATTACACATCATAGGCGATTACTGTATGGCTCAAACGTTTTTTTTTTAGTAATTCTGATACGAGGTGCGT
Organism: Atethmia centrago; assembly: GCA_905333075.3. NCBI lineage: Eukaryota > Metazoa > Arthropoda > Insecta > Lepidoptera > Noctuidae > Atethmia > Atethmia centrago. The sequence continues at coordinate 12,873,761 of HG995396.1, read as the reverse complement.
ATTTAATTGACAGTGGCATACCATAAGTCGAAGCAACAATTCCAATTTCCATCTTTAATTCTATTGTACGTCACAGGCAAGAAACTTCCTGCCGGGGTCGCGGGAAGGTACTAATGGGTCACCGAGGCCCCCGCAACACAGGCAACGGAAGGAATACGGGTGGGTTTTGGTCAGTAAGAGTCTGACACTCCCTCCCGCTCCACCCAGAGCGGGAGAAGTTA